>OU342741.1:272201051-272835863 GCA_910589775.1 Avena eriantha
CGTGAAGATCGGGCCACCCTAGAGGTTTGCCCTCATCATAACCTGAAGGTGGATTATTAGTCATTGATGCAGTTGGATGGCGGTCTATGTATTATGTTGTAATGCCCAATCAAGTCTCAAAGGAGTCAAGATGATTAGTATATGCATGTATTGCTTTCTCGGTGTTTGTCAATTGCCTCGCTGTAATTTGTTCACCCAGCATGTTATCTATCTTAAAGAGAGCCACCTCTAGTGAACTATGGATCCCGGTCCTTTTACTTTACATACAATCTACAACTGTTTACTGCTTTGTGTTTACTTTCTGCAAACTTTTACTTCTTTCCATTCGATACGTTTAATCCTTTGTTTTCCGCAAAACACGGTGACATTGACAACCTCATCGCAAGTTGGGGACAAAGTTCTGTGGTTGTGTTGTGCAGGTCTCCACGTTGCTACTAGCACCGGTAGTGTGCCCTGCCAAAGTTCGGCTAGTAACACCTTTGAGGTGTTTCCTTGCTCCTACTGGTTCGATTAAACCTTGGTTTCATAACTGAGGGAAACTTGTTGCTGTGCTCATCATACCTTCCTCTTGGGGTTCCCAACGAGCTCTACATCAACACCGCCTTCAAGCATTTTTCTAGGCGCCGTTCATTGAGCCATCAAGCATTTTTCTGGCGCCGTTGCCGGGGAGTCAAGGACATCTTCACAAGGGGAGTCCCTCATAACCAATCTCTTTACTTTGTTGTTTTTGTTTTGCTTAGTTTTCTTTTTTGCTTTGTTTGCTTGTTTTGTTCTTCAAAAACACAAAAAAATAGATTTACTTGTTTGCTTTCTTATTTGAAAACACACAAAAAATTAGTTCCTATCTTGAGTTGCCACTATGTCTAGCCTTGCTCCAATCACTATGTCACCTGAGGAAATGATTCTCACTTTTAAACAAGGAATTGAGGAAAGTTTTAAGGAAGCTTGGTCTAGAATCTCTGATTTAGATGAAAAGACTGAGCCTAAAATGATTCAAGCTTGTTCCTTAGCAGTTTTTACCTTGGGATTGCTCTTTTGATGAGGGCAAACCTCTAGGGTGGCCCGATCTTCATGGATCTCGTGGTCAAATCGATGGGAAAGTGAGGGGAAAGGGAGAAGGTAGCAGAAGCGGACGCACACCTCGCAAAGAACACGATGAACACACGCAAAACACACACGATACAAGGCTGATTGCTCTCACCGGTCGCCACCGGTCCGATAGAATCCTCGCAAGGAAATATCGGTCAACGTGCTCCCGTTAATCCCAAGCGGAGAGGGAAGAACACCTTGGAGAGGGTCTTGATGTCTTGGCAAACGGACACCGATGCCAAGGCCTTGTACAACGAGGGAGTGGCGATGCAAACTCCAACGAGGTGGTGACGATAGTCGATCCCCTTTGGTAGAAGGGGATGAGGCAAAACTAGAGATTCCACAAAGGGGGTTGTCTTTAGTCTATCATCTATGCCTAAGGGATACATGAGGGGTGGGGGCTCTATTTATAGGCTAGCCACAAGTTCAGGGGTAGTTTGGGCATAAAACTAGGGTTTGGTCCAAAATAGAGGGGTACATGGGCCAAGGGCCCAGCTGTTGGGTCGCAGGCCCATCACTTGGGCCGGACACTCTGGGTCGAGTGGGCCGGACAGTCCGGGGTGGCCGGACACTCCAGGTAGTGTCCGGGTAGAGTCCGATATAGCACACAGAATGTCCGCGCCAGGACGGGGCTAGGGTAGGCCGGACACTCCGGCTGAGCCGCGCCGGATAGTCTGGCTGTGCCGGACACTCCGACTGGATTCGGGCGGACTCTCCGGGGTGATGACAGCGGAGACTCTCGTTCTGGAGCTGGCTGCTCCTAGTCCATATTCTTGGTTGACTTGGGGACGATCTTGGGGACTTGGCGTTGTGGATGTAGTAGCATCCGCAGGACGGGCTGCATCAGCTCCCCCCCTTCAAAAAGAGTCGTCCTCGACTCTTCATGCTCATCCTAAGAAGATGATGTCGAGAGACCTTCTTGATCCTGGGGTTCACCATATAGTCGTCCTTGAGAAGCTTGATGTGGCAACTCTTCAATGTTCCTTCACCTTCCATGAAGCCTACAAAGCTCACAACAAAAGCGAAGCAACACTCAAAGAGTAGCCAATTCATGAAGATTATAGCATGAGTCCTCAAGTAGAAGGAAGTCACCTTATAATGTAGAGATAGTGATGAGGATATATACATGGATTAAGATGATTATGACTGCCTGAACTGGAAGCAAATATTGAGTCAAATCAATAATGACTATCAGGTGAATTCATTCCTAATTGAACCTGATGTTTTACTTAATGAGAACTTTATACTACCTAAGTCTATGCATCTTTGTATGACCAGGTTTATTGATAACACAAGCGTTGCGCGAGGAGGAGAGTTGCAGCAAGAAGGACAAGCGCTGATTTCCAATATCAACAAGTGCGCGAGGGAGGAGCGGGAGGCATGCGCACTAGGAGGCAATGAGGAATCACGTATGAGCAAGAGAGAGATGGCGCACCAAGAATTACATGTTTGAGGTGTTCCACGACATTTGGACTGCGTGCCAATAAGGCCGAACCCATATATGGGTCTGTATGTATCAGTTTGAGTCGAACCGAGTCAGTTTGGGCCAAGTTATGGCTGTTTTAGGCCCGTTTAGAGGGGAGGACGCCCCAGCCCTCATATAAACCTCCGTAGCCGTCACAAGTCAGGGTTTAGACCACGTTAAAATATTTTCGAGTTGTTTCTTCCATAGAACCTCTAGAATTACCCTGTGTTTGAATCTACCAACTATAATTGAGTGTGATCTGTTGTTCCATTGGGAATTAGTAGATTGCATACTACCGTTCGTGGTCACGGCTGCGTGCGCAAGTGTGGTGTTGTGAATATCCTACAAGGTTCGAGATCTGTTGCGCTGGCATCAGGGATCGAGCGGGAGAAATCATAGCTACGCACTAGTTATCTATCAACCACCATCATCATCGCCATCCTCTTACTGAGAAGATAGGGCCACCCCATATCATCTTGGTATCAGAGCGCTGGGTTTACTCGGTGAGCAATATCATCTTGGTATCAGATTTCCAGTGTTGCCTCGGTAAGCATCCACAAATCCATCCATAGATTAGTTGTTTTTGTCCTATACAGAAAAACCCACACAAAAATATTAGGGTTCATAGTACATTGCCATAGCCTAGATAACACTGTTCGTGAGTTCTAGTTGCTGATCGTAATCCTTTTGTGTAGCCTTTCTTCTAAATCTGAGTCGTAGTTTTTGTCTAGTTTTCATCTGTTTTTGATCCGTTGTCGGAGTCCCTAGACTATTTCTAGACTGTTCGTCGTGTGCTTGAGTCTTAGATCTAGTAGATATGTTTTCTTTTAGTCTTAGGTTGTAGATCCGTTTGAAAGAAGGAGAAAAAAAGCAAACCGATTGGATCTAGACTTGTACTGAGTTTGCTTCGTTGAAGGCAAAAAAAAATTTCGGCTCGCTGCCTCACGCCTGACCGCAGACGCGTCTCTGCTGTAGCGTGAAAGCAAAAAAAATCCAAAAAAAAATATTCGGACCGTCGCTGTACCACAGACAGGTGTGTCCTCATACGAGAAATTTTTGTCTGCCGACATCCTGCCGCGGCAGGATTTTAGGCCGTTTTTCTGGCGTGACAGAGACCAATTTTTAGGTCAATTTTTTTTCTTATTTGTTTATTTTTTTTACTGAGTCCATATAGCGTACCTATCCTTGTGAGCCTTAGTAAACCTTTCTCTGTGTCTAAAACTATCCTACGAGACTAGCATGCTTAGTGCTCTGCGGGCTGCTCAGTTTAGCAATCTTGTGCCCGTTTCGTTGAGACATTGCTAGCGTCTCTCCTTGTGCATTGCAACACGAGCATTCCTCCGACATACCTTACTTTATTGAGCTCATTTTCATAGTTGCAATTGCCCCATTTATCTCCACCGTGTGTGTTTCCGTGGGTCTTTGTCATACGATCAGCACTAGGACTTGTTTGCGGTGTAGTTAGGATACCATACCTACAGCTCCACCATAAACGAAGGGACTTTGCTATTATTTCTTGGGCTCCGTGAAGGAATCCTAGTACTGTACGTCCGTGCAGTTTGTTTTTCCTGCCGTGTTCTGCACAACACATCAAGTCAGATTGATATAGGGAGTTCCTTTCCTGAACATGTCGTGGATTTTATTCTATCTGACTCAGCCGCCTGGGTTTTAATCGATCTAGTATCCTCTACGCTCTTGTCGTACTACAAAAGCTGATCGAGGCGCCCTTGACTGTTTCCACGCGACGAGACACAGGGGCAACAATCAGTACTGTTCGCCATATCTGCTGCCGCCGGAGCACAGAAACGTCTGTCCTTGAGCGTTGTGTTGCTTGAATTTTTTTTGTGCATGCTGAATTTTGCTGCAGATGGCTAGTTCCATGATTCCTAAAAATTGTGATGTTGCGGCTACTACAGCCTCAAAGTCCAAGGAGGTTGCCCTTCCGGTCTATACAGATGATCTCTCTAATAATGTTCGTGCTGGTTTTGACAACACCCACGTTTACATCAAAGCCTGTACGGATGCTTTAGAGGAGAGGTTGAACACAAAATTGGAGGCCATCACTTCTAGGCTCGATGCGTTGACGGATACCCTCATTAATCCGTCGGTGCGAGCTGAGCCCCCTCATGCTGCTCCATTACGGGATGCGCCACCACCAAGAGATGGATATTTTGACGTTCGTGGTCGACGTCCCGTGGCACCAGCACATGGAGGCGTCAATGCTGATCTCGAAGACGATGCTGAATACCTACCACAACAACGCCACGTTGAGCTCGTCCTGCAGCCGCTTTTGGTCGTGTTTTGCCTGTATACCGAGATCGTATTGGTCATGTCGCACGTGTTCCATTGGATGATGGTTTTGGACGTGTTAAAATTTCTATACCACCATTCTCTGGCACGGGCAGTCCTGAAGATTATTTGGAGTGGGAGATGCGTGTGAGTCATATTTTTGCAACCCACCATTATACCAAGGAGAAGAAGCTTCAACTTGCTTCTCTCAAGTTCTCCGGTTAAGTACTGATTTGGTGGCAGCTACACCAATATTGTTAGCAAGAGCTTGCTGGATTCTCTTTCATTACCTACATGGAAACACCCGCAGCCACATTGTGTTGAGTGGTTGTATAATTCAGGGAAGCTAAAGGTAACACATAAGGTGTGCCTGAAATTTTCAGTAGGTAATTATGAAGACACGGTGGTCTGTGATGTGTTGCCTATGGAAGCATGTCATGTGCTGCTAGGACGACCGTGGCAATTTGATAAGCGTTCCACTCATGAGGGAAGATCCAATGTTTATTCCTTGTGGCATGATGGAAAGCGTCATGTGCTGCAGCCTATGCTTGATAAGGATATCAAAGTGGAGGTGCTTGTTGAGAATAAGAAAGTCCAACACATTAAGGCGAAACCGAGGACGGTTTCCATTCAAGTTGGGGGGATGATGAGGGGAGGATAGCTACTTCTCCTATTATTTAGCCGCCTCCTTCTATCCTGAAGATTGGACTTTTCTGCATTGCAATTCCTCCCATGGATGAGGTGAAGCCCAATTTCAGAACACCTCCAGTTCTGAAACGTTTTGGGCAAGGCGTGGCCAAGCTCAATTGAAAGTTGAGTTTACTTCGGTTTAGGTTTTGAGACGTTTGAGTCTTTTTATTTTCTGTTTTATTTAAGTCCAAAGTGTTTAAGTTTTATTTTGTATGATGGTATTTGGGCCTGTCCAAAATCACTTTTAATTCAGCCATTTGGGCTTTAGTTGTGGTGTGGGGCCTGTCCCACCCAAGTAGCGTTGGAGTCACCCTATAAAGGGTTCCTGGAAGCCGTCATTGTAATTTAGACTTGTTATTTTCGAGCTAAAAGAGACAGCAGAAAAGTCCCAATGTTTGGGGGCGCATATCGTTGTGTTTGCTTGCTGATCTTCAAGGTCTGATGTTATGCTATGCATGGGAGTTGATTTTGATCAGTTCCAATGTGGGGAATTGAAGAGAGATCAGTTTGATCTATTTCAGATTGGGTTCTCTTTCTATCTTGCTGAATTATATCGATCGTCGTGAAAGATCGGGCCTAAACACTTTTGGATCACGTTGATCCGTATCACCTCGTCAATATGGTATGTCTATGAGATCTCCATGAGACTGCGCCACCTCCAAGGGTAAACACATACCCACTCGTGGCGTAGAGTTCATCAACATCAAACATCCAGTTCGAATCACTATATCCTTCAAGCACAACAGGGTGCCCTAAATAGTGAATCCCATAGCTCATTGTACCACATAGATAACTGATACATTGCAAATATATTTATAATTTTAGATGTTCCATGCTTGGTTTTATCAACTTTCTTGTGTTTGTTCCAACTTTGGAGTACTTTTTATTTGATTTCTTGGACTAACCTATTAACAAGAGTCACAGTGCCAACTCCCTGTTTTCTGCTGTTTTTGGTTCCAGGAAAGTTAGAAAATGAATATTCTCGGAATTGGACGGGAGAAAAGCCAAAGTGCCAATTTTTCCGGAAGTGATCAAGTGCTAGAATACGAGAGGGAGAAGGGCCAGGGAGCCACCACACCACCTGGCCGCGCGGCCAAGCCTGGCCCGCGCCAGGGGGTCGTGTGGCCGCTCCCGACACCCCCTCGGCCTCTCCTTCCGCCTATAAATTGCCCTCGGGACGTAAACCCTAAGTACCTGATCAAAAAATCCACGAAAGAGTCTGTAGCCGCTGTCATCTCCATCCCTAGATCGGGAGGGATCTAAAGCTCTTCCCGACACCTTGCCGGAGAGGGGAATTCACCCTGGAGGCTTTCTTCATCACCATGCAAGCCTCCGGTATGATGCGTGAGTAGTTCATCCTTGGACTACGGATCCATGTAGTAGCTAGATGGCTGGTTCTCCTCCTTTGTGCTTTCATGTTTAGATCTTGTGAGCTCCGTTCATGATCAAGATCATCTATTTGTAATTCTGTATGTTATGTTTGCGAGGATCCGATGGATATTGAGATGCTATTTCAGATTGATTATTGATTCTATCATGTTTTTGTTATTTGTGATCTTGCATGCTTTCCGTTGTTAGTAGCTATCTTGGCCAAGTAGATGCTAGCAACTCCAAGAGTTAGTATTTATGCTCGATAGTGGGTTCATGCCTCTGGTAATCTAGGGAAGTGACAGAAATCTCTAAGGTACTAGATGTGCTGTTGCTACTAGGGAGAAATCAACAATTCTTTGTTCATAGAACAATCGTATTGTTTACTTTACACGCAGTTCGTAAAGCAATAATCTGTTGCTTGCAACTTAATACTGGAAGGGGTTCGGATGATAACCTGAAGGTAGATTATTAGTCATCGATGCAGTTGGATGGCGGTCTATGTATTATGTTGTAATGCCCAATCAAGTCTCAAAGGAGTCAAGATGATTAGTATATGCATGTATTGCTTTCTCGGTGTTTGTCAATTGCCCCGCTGTAATTTGTTCAGCCAGCATGTTATCTATCTTAAGGAGAGCCACCTCTAGTGAACTATGGATCCCGGTCCTTTTTCTTTACATACAATCTAGAACTGTTTACTTCTTTGTGTTTACTTTCTGCAAACTTTTACTTCTTTCCATTCGATACGTTTAATCCTTTGTTTTCCGCAAAACACGGTGAGATGGACAACCTCATCGCAAGTTGGGGACAAAGTTCTGTGGTTGTGTTGTGCAGGTCTCCATGTTGCTACTAGCACTGGTAGTGCGCCTTGCCAAAGCTCAGCTAGTAACACCTTTGAGGTGTTTCCTTGCTCCTACTGGTTCGATTAAACCTTGGTTTCATAACTGAGGGAAACTTGTTGCTGTGCTCATCATAACTTCCTCTTGGGGTTCCCAACGAGCTCTACATCAACACTGTCATCAAGCATTTTTCTGGGCGTCGTGCATTGAGCCATCAAGCGATTTTCTGGCGCCGTTGCTGGGGAGTCAAGGACATCTTCACAAGGGGAATCCCTCATAACCAATCTCTTTACTTTGTTTTTTTTGTTTTGCTTAGTTTCTTTTTGCTTTGTTTGCTTGTTTTGTTCTTCAAAAAACACAAAAAAAATTAGTTTTACAAGTTTGCTTTCTTATTTCAAAAACACACAAAAATTAGTTCCTATCCTAAGTTGTCGTTATGTCTACCTTGCTCCAGTCACTATGTCACCCGAGGAAATGATTTTCACTTTTAAACAAGGAATTGAGGAAAATTTGAAGGAAGCTTGGTCTAGAATCTCTGATCTACATGAAAAAACTGAGCCTAAAATGACTCAAAGCTTGTTCCTTAGCGGTTTTTACTCTTTGCTATAGATATGCTCTAGATGTTGTTGTGGGAGGAGATTTCCTCCAATGTAATGAGGATGATGCTATTAATGCTATAAAGAAATTGATCCTCACTTACAACATGCCTAACCAAACTGATATTTCTTTCGCAAAAATATTTGCTAGGTTGGACACTCTTGAGGCTAGCATTACTAGATTAGAAAGTTGCTATAATACGCTTAGGGAGCATCACGGTTTTGTTCCAATAAACTCTGAACCATCAAAGTGGTTCCCTACAGTAAAGATTGAGATGAACACTGATACTTTTCAAGCTCGCTGTGGTATCATGTCTGAATTTTGCCTTATGCCCAAAGATATTTATAAATCTCTGAATACTTGGGGGCTCAAATCTCTGAATACTCGGGGGCTCATTGAGGGAGGAAAAGAAATATCTCTAACTAATAATACTACCATATTACCTCTTAGAATAGCTGAAGGAGTGTTTACAAAGATCCTTGGGAAAATGATTTCTATTGATTATCTTGTTATTGAATGTGCAGGAAAAGGACAAATTACACTTGGAAGGTCCCTATTAGAACTCCTTGGAGCAAGAATAGATGTGGGAAAGGGGACCATGCACCTTTCTTCTCCACCAAACAATCATATTTTCCCCAAGGTTAAGAATAAAAGTAAGAGAGGTAAGGGCAAGAAAGTTGGTTTTATGCTTCTTCATTTGAGAACACTTGATTCTTTCTTTGCTTCTTTTGCCTAACTTAAAGGCGTTAAAGAAAAGTACTTATTGGGAGATAACCCAAAAGTTTTAGATGAGTCTTGGAAGTTATTACCTCTGTAATAACCTCTCCTTATCCTTTTTATTTGCTTTTTGTGCCAAGAGTAACCTCTAATGAGAGAGAAGTAATGATTGGGAAAGTTGCTGTCCCGAAATAGATTTCTGTGCTTCACCAGAAATATTCGTGAGAGAGCCCTCTATGTCTGATGAGCTGTAATTTTTTGTGCTTCTGCCCCAGGTTGTTATCTAACTTTCGTTAGTTCAACACTTTTTGATTTAAGCAACAGAAGGTCTTCAAAAAAATTCGTCTTTACCTGCTGGTCTGTTTTGACAGATTTCTGCCATTTTCTGCATTTGCTTCTTGTTGGTTCCTTCTTGAGTTCTTTTGGGGAATTGAGATTTTTGAGGGAAGTGCTACAGTAGCTAGTGTTCTAATTGAAGTTTATTTGGTGTCAGAACTGAACCTTAAGACTTATTTATCTTAAGTGCACTAATGTTGCTAATGAGATTATGTGAAGTTTTGTATGAAGGAAAAATTTCAGGTGTATGGAAGGAATGAGTAATGAGATGAAGGATGGACTAAAGCTCAAGCTTGGGGATGCCACGCGTGTCACCCCAAGAAATATCCAAGAAGTACAAGCGCCAAAGCTTGGGGATGCCCAAGGCATCCCCTTCTTCATCAATAAAAATCCTAGGTTTCTTCCAAACGCTTCATTTTTATTGTTTCATGCACAGTTGTGTTTTTCTTGGAGCGTCTTCTTTTTCGTTTTCGTTTTGGTTTTTCGTTTGCTTTTGTTTGCTTAGTTTTCTGAATAAATTGGTTGGACCCCCTCTTTCATACATTGGTTTGCAAATAGTTTGGTTTGGTTTGGAAAAAAGTAGGAAAGTTCATGCTTATGTGGTAAAAAGAGCTCGTTTTGACCGTGGCCTATGCTTTGTGATGCCATGCTTGATATTGTTTTGGCTTTATGCTTAGTATTCTTTGCGGTAGCATGACTTGTTATAAACAATTGAGATTGCTTAATGTGCCTTGGATGAATCATGCGTTGTTTTAGCATATTAAAGCATAGTATAGTGGTATTCTCCTTTGATGCTTTATTTGGGTTGACTTGGCGCATGCTCACACCATGTTATGCTATCTCAAGTCACCATAGCCTTTATGATCCTTTAGTTTTCAACTTGTAGTATCACTTTATGCTTTGACCAATGATGTTTTGTTGCTCTACATGATTATGGCCATTATTACTCTCTTAGTTTGTAGCTCCCAGTCTTTTGCTAGCCTCCACAACAAAGTATGAGTTCCACTCATGCATCCAACTCCCTAAACCAAGTTATTCCAAAGTGGCCACCATACCTACCTACTAGCTTATGCTATTCCAAGTATATTCATGCTTTTATTTACCTTCCAAATTAAACTTGTTATGAGAAAACTAGTGATTAAAGCTCTCACGAACTTGATGGCACACTTTACTTTACTTGCCTCTAATAAACTTGAACCATTGGGTCCTTCTTTGTTGCATATATGCTTGCGCTTTATAAGTTGAAATTAGCATAACCATGTACCATGGGGAACGCTTTCAACATTGCACTTGTACTTTGTACCCCGTTGATATCATGTTCTTTTGCTTACGGATCCCGGCGGTGTGAAATAAAAGTGGAACTTGTAAGATCATGGAGTTTGTATGTGTGTTAGAGAAACGCCTGGGCCGCTAGCCTAAGCCATGCCTAATCATGGTGGAAACTTGCAGCATCACCATAATGAGCACTCTATGAAGCATCATCAATAAAAATCTATGCAAATAGCAAATAAAAAGATCGCTGAGATGCTCATTGTCTGCTGGCCTTGTCATTTTGATTATGGGAAAGCTCCCGTATCATGTGCAAGGGGTACCCCGTTGGCGGTTCTTAATGATACACTTATACTTACAATGACAAGAGCTTACTCGTGACTGAAGTTGAGTAGCATGAGGATCGGTCTTCGTAAGTAAGGTGCATGAGATTTCGGTTTATAACTTGTCAAGCATATCTTCTTAGTTGTGTCACTTTAACCTTAACCACTTCAAGATGCTTATGATAGGGGCAATGAGAGCTGAAAGCTATAAGTACCATAATTTTTGGAAGCTCTTTATGAGACTTGAATCCCTACTTCCTTTTACAAAGGCCTTTCTTCCACCATTATATTGAGTCTCCACCTTCTATCTTTATGCACCTACTTTGAGAGCATAGTGGCCATTCTTAGTTCTATGTGCATTGTCCCAAGACTAATTGATTGATGCATACTTTGATATTGCTTGTTTTAAACTATTGTATCTAGTCACTCTTATGAACTTTGATGGTGTCCTATGCATTTATATTTGCTACTCTATTGAGGGACAAGCTGAATACTATTACGCTATGTTTTCTTTATGTAAAACAAACAAACGTCTTGCAAAGCATTGTTATTCATGAATCTTTTGTTTGTGCCTTTTCATGTTGCATCATAGTTTGTTTGCTTATTGCTAGAACTTTGTCTTTCATGTTATGATTGAAGTATTATGATCCCAGCCTTGAATGTTTTGCATATACTTTGATCAAGTCTTTGATGATGCATGTCACCTCAAAAATCATTCTTTCTTTTTATCACTTACCTACTCGAGGACGAGCAGGAGTTAAGCTTGGGGATGTTGATACATTGCAAATGTATCTATAATTTTTGATGTTCCAGGCTTGGTTTTATCCACTTTCTTGTGTTTTGTTCCAACTTTGGAGTACTTTTTATTTGATTTCTTGGACTAACCTATTAATAAGAGCCACAGTGCCAGCTGCCTGTTTTCTGCTGTTTTTGGTTCCAGGAAAGTCAGAAAATGAATATTCTCGGAATTGGACGGGATAAAAGCCAAAGTGCCTATTTTTCCGGAAGTGATCAAGTGCCAGAATACGAGTCGGAGAAGGGCCAGGGAGCCACCACACCACCTGGCCACGCAGCCAGGCCTGGCCCGCGCCAGGGGGTGGTGTGGCCGCTCCCGGCACCCCCTCGGCCTCTCCTTCCGCCTATATATTGCCCTCGGTACGTAAACCATAAGTACCCGATCAAAAAATCCACGAAAGAGTCTGTAGCCGCCGTCATTTCCATCCCTAGATCGGGAGGGATCTGAAGCTCTTCCCGGCACCCTGCCGGAGAGGGGAATTCACCCTGGAGGCCTTCTTCATCACCATGCAAGCCTCCGGTGTGATGCGTGAGTAGTTCATCCTTGGACTACGGATCCATGTAATAGTTAGATGGCTGGTTCTCCTCCTTTGTGCTTTCATGTTTAGATCTCGTGAGCTCCGTTCATGATCAAGATCATCTATTTGTAATTCTACATGTTGTGTTTGCAGGGATCCGATGGATATTGAGATGCTATTTCAGATTGATTATTGATTCTATCATGTCTTTGTTATTTGTGATCTTGCATGCTTTCCGTTGTTAGTAGCTATCTTGGCCAAGTAGATGCTGGCAACTCCAAGAGTTAGTATTTATGCTCGATAGTGGGTTCATGCCTCTGGTAATCTGGGGAAGTGACAGAAATCTCTAAGGTACTAGATGTGATGTTGCTACTAGGGATAAAACAACGATCCTTTGTTCATAGAACAATCGTATTGTTTACTTTACATGCAGTTCGTAAAGCAATAATCTGTTGCTTGCAACTTAATACTGGAAGGGGTTCGGATGATAACCAGAAGGTGGATTATTAGTCATAGATGCAGTTGGATGGCGGTCTATGTATTATGTTGTAATGCCCAATTAAGTCTCAAAGGAGTCAAGATGATTAGTATATGCATGTACTGCTTTCTCGGTGTTTGTCAATTGCCTCGATGTAATTTGTTCACCCAGCATGTTATCTATCTTAAGGAGAGACACCTCTAGTGAACTATGGATCCCGGTCCTTTTTCTTTACATACAATCTACACCTGTTTACTTCTTTGTGTTTACTTTCTGCAAACTTTTACTTCTTTCCATTCGATACGTTTAATCCTTTGTTTTCCGCAAAACACGGTGATATTGACAACCTCCTCGCAAGTTGGGGAGAAAGTTCTGTGGTTGTGTTGTGCAGGTCTCCACGTTGCTACTAGCACCGGTAGTGCGCCCTGCCAAAGCGCAGCTAGTAACACCTTTGAGGTGTTTCCTTGCTCCTACTGGTTCGATTAAACCTTGGTTTCATAATTGAGGGAAACTTGCTGCTGTGCTCATCATACCTTCCTCTTGGGGTTCCCAACGAGCTCTACATCAACACCACAATCAAGCATTTTTCTAGGCGCCGTGCATTGAGCCATCAATAGCGCATGACCCTTTCAAGTGCATTCCAATGATCAATACCCGGGTTAGACATGAACCTACTCAACTTGCTCATAGCAAAAGAGATATCGGGTCTTGTAGTGCTTGTTAAGTACATGAGAGAACCAACAATTTGTGAATATTTCAACTGGTCTGTTGGTTCCTTCTTATTCTTTCGCAATGTCAAACTGGGATCATAAGGTGTTGGAGAAATCTTGCCATCAATAAAGCCAAAACGGCTCAAGACCTTCTCAACATAATGAGATTGCGTTAAAGTAATCCCATTCTCGTTCTTAATAAGCTTGATGTTCAGGATCACATCAGCCTCTCCTAGATCTTCCATATCAAAACTCTTTGACAGGAAAGACTTGACTTCATTTATCACATCCATGTTTGTACCAAAGATCAGAATATCATCCACGTACAAACATAATACAACGTTATCGCCCCCACCATGGCGATAGTACACACACCTATCAGCTTCATTAATGACAAAGCCAGCAGAAAGTAGAGTTCTGTCAAACTTCTCATGCCATTGCTTAGGTGCTTGTTTCAAGCCATATAAAGAATTTAACAAATTGCACACCTTTATCTCTTCACCTTTTACTAAAAACCTATCCGGCTGATCCATATAGATCTCGTCTTCCAACTCTCCATTAAGGAAAGCTGTCTTCACATCCATTTGATGAACAAGAACACCATAAGAGGCAGCCATGGACAGTAGTACTCAAATGGTGGTCAGTCTAGCAACAGGTGAATAGGTGTCAAAGTAATCTTCGCCTTATTTCTATGTGTAGCCCTTTGCTACAAGCCGTGCCTTGTACTTCTCAATAGTACCATCAGGCCTTAACTTCTTCTTGAACACCCACTTATAGCCCACAGGTTTGCAACCGTAGGGTCATTCTGATAGTTCCCAAGTTCCATTAGAAAGAATCGAGTCCATCTCATTTTGGACAGCTTCTTTCCAATCATCTGCATCAGGAGATGCATATGCCTCTGCAATGGATCTGGAAGTATCGTCCACAAGGTACATGATGAAATCGTTACCAAAGGATTTTGCAATCCTCTGTCTCTTACTCCTTGTGGGAGGTTCATCGCCATCCTTCTCTAGGACTTCCTCATGTGTTTTTTCAAAATTATCAATAGATACACTAGATTCAGGAAGTATTTCAGAAGAAATTCTAGCAATGCTATGCATATCCTTCATAGGAAACATATTCTCAAAGAATGTTGCATCACGAGATTCCATTATAGTATCAACATGCATATCAGGAACCTCAGACTTAACCACTAGAAATCTATAGCCTATACTCCGCGGAGCATATCCTAGAAAGATACAATCCACTGTCTTAGGTCCAAGTTTGTGTTTCGTGGGAATCGGTATGTTGAACTTAGCCAAACACCCCCAAGTGCGCAAATATGCAAGTGATGGTTTTCTCCCAGCCCACTCCTCATAAGGGGTCGTTTCTTTATTCTTGTTAGGAACTCTATTCAGGACATGACATGATGTCAACAAAGCCTCCCTCACCATGCCTTTGATAAACCAGCAGTGGCTAGCATGGAATTCGCCAAGTCAGTCAGCGTGCGGTTTTTCCTCTCGGCAACCCCGTTTGATTGGGGCGAGTAGGGAGGCGTCCTCTTGTGAATAATGCCATGTTCCTCACGGAACTCATCAAAGATTTTGGGAAAATATTCACCACCATGATCCGACCTAAGACGTTTGATCTTTCTCTCTAGTTGATTTTCAACTTCAGCTTTTTAAACTTTAAAGTAGTCTAAAGCTTCATCTTTAGTGCGTAATAAATAAACATAGCAGTATCTAGTCGCATCATCAATGTCATGAAATATCTATTTTCACCTTTTGTCAACACACCATTCATCTCACATAGATCAGAATGTATGAGTTCTAGAGGTGCCAAGTTTCTCTCCTCGACAGCCTTGTGGGGCTTTCGAGGTTGCTTTGATTGCACACAACTATGGCACTTAGAACCTTTAGCAATAGTGAAATTCGGAATTAAACTCATGCTGGACATCCGAGACATCAAACCAAAATTAATGTGACATAAACGAGAATGCCAAACACTGGTATCATCATTAACATCACCACAAATATGATTCATGGATTTATTACAAAACTCTGAAAGAGAGAAACGGAACAAGCCTCCAAACTCATAACCTTTACCAATAAATTGTCCATGTTTCGAAGCAACGACTTTATTAGATTCTAACAGGTACTACATACTTTTTCTCAGCGTTGAGACAAGGCAGCCATTTCGGTTTCTTGTGGTGTGTTCAAGCTTCGCCATGGCCTTCTTTTAAGAGAAAAAACTTCGCCATGCCCGTTGTATTTTGAGTTCATGAAATGACCATGGCCGCAAGCGGTTTTTTTGAGAGAAGGGATAGACGAGCTTCATCATTTTGCTGGTGGTATCCAAAGCTCCAGCCGGCTGACGGCAGGTTAAGCTCCAGTTAGCGGCAACGTCCTAAACCGGTACGGTACGGAAGCCATTGAGAAGGAGATTGAAAGGTGAGAACAAAACCCATCTAGGGTTCGTTCCTCGCTAGTGAGGCTGCAGGTCTTTTCGGTTCCAAGTGGGATTGGGGCCTTTGAGATGTGGTGGACCATGTCCATAGCCGGCACGAGAGTTTTCGTTCTTTGTTTAACCTGGCTTTTAGTGTCTTCATCGGGATGTTGGGGTGGCGGCAACATCCCAATGTCAGACTAAGGTCCTTCTTGTTCTATTCTCAATATCATAGGAGAGCACGTGGAGTCGTGTGTCCGACGGATCTCCCTGGATTCAGTCTGTTTTCATATTCATTGGTGTTATTTCAGGTAAACCTCTTCTGACCTACGGTTGTCATCAATGGCGATGGTTACTATTCTGGTGAGCTGGTCCTTCGTGGCCTTAACTCGACGACTTCACGTCTGTCTGGTACAAAAAGCTCGACCACGACAAGCTTTGTCTGGCTCTGATGATGGAGGGCAAAGATGGTGGTGCACCTTCGGTACGCGCTAGTGATTGTACCCGTCGTTAATTGGTCCAAGGACATATTTATATATTTACTTCTCTCCCTCCCGCGTTGCTTGATGACCCACAAGTATAGGGGGTGTATCGCAGTATTTTCGAGGGAGGTGAAACCCAATTTATTGATTCGACACAAGGGGAGCCAAAGAATATTTATAAGCCTTAACAACTGAGTTGTCAATTCAGCTGCACCTGGAAACAATCTTGCTCACAACAGTTTATCAGTAGCAACAGTTTTGTAGTAGGAATAGTAAAGTAGCAGCAGTAGTAAAGTAAAGACAGCAGTGACAATAGCAGTAAACAGTAGGATTCGAGTGCGGTAGGCATAGGGATGGATGGACGGCCGTTGCATGGACAAGACAATTCACATAGCAATCAGAACATAGGGCAATTGTAGATAAGTAAGATAAAGCATCCAAGTACTAGATAATCCTAGGCATGCGTTCCATATATAACATGCTCGCAATGAGAACTTGCACAACATCTTTTGTCCTGCCAGCCCGTTTGCAGCGGGGCCTCAAGGGAACTACTGGCAATTAAGGTGCTCCTTTTAATAGAGCACCAGAGCAAAGCATTAACACTCCATGAACACATGTGATCCTCACATCAAAGCCATTCCCTCCGGTTATCCCGATTTCTGTCACTTCGGGGCCATTGGTTCCGGACAACAACGTGTGTATACAACTTGTAGATAAGACCATAAACAATACTATCATAATGAATCAATAACATGTCTAGGTCTAAAATCAAGGCACTCGGGCCCTAGTGACAAGCATTAAGCACAACAAGTCGCAACAAAGTCATAAAGCACTAATAAAAGATACTAGGCACCATGCCCTAACAATCTGATGCCATTACATGAACGATCTCATCCAATCCCTACCATCCCCATAGCCTACAGCGGGGGATTACTCACTCATAGATGGGGGAAAAATGGATGGTCGATGGAGAAGCGATGGTGATGATGATGGCGATGATCTCCTCCAATTCCCCGTCCCGACAGGATACCAGAACGGAGTTTCTGGTGTTGTTTCATGGAACCTGGTGGTGGCGGCGGAGCGGAACTCCTTCTGGAAAAACGTCGAACCCCCTGGAGTTTTTAGGTCAGAAGGCTTCTTATATGCGAAGAGGGAGACCGAGGGGGTGCCTGGGGGCCAACACCACCCCCTGGCGCGACCCGGCCTGGCCCGCACCACTAGGTGGTGTGGCCACCCCCTGGCTCCTCTCCGTCTCGTATTCTGGCTCCTAGAGTCTTCGGGTGAAATAGGATTTTTGGCATATTTTCCGGGATTTTTCCTGATAGTTGATTTTCTGCACAAAAGTAGACACCAAGGCAATTCTCCTAAAAACAGTGTATGTCCGTGTTAGTTGCATCCAAATCACACAAGTTTAGAGGAGAAACATTAGCAAAAGTGTTCGGGAAAGTAGATACGTTTTGGACATATCAACTCCCCCAAGCTTAGCTTATTGCTTGTCCTCAAGAAATTCAGTTGAAAACTGAGTGCGATAAAAGAACTTTCACGAACACATTTGCTTCATATGATGTAAATATTCTCAGCAATGTGATCAACTACTTAGACAGTTCATAATAAAGAGTATGCAACTAAGTTTACTTAATAGGCATTGCAAGCTATGAAGAGATTCCAACTCAAAAAATAATAAGTAGCATGCAGTGTAAACATAAGCAACATTACAATGCTCATAAAAAGGTATGATAGAGTGGTATCTTGCTTGCCTTTGATTATGAATATCAAGGCACCTCTGAAGTTCAAGTGATGACTAGAAGTAAAGATATCAAAGATACAAGCATCAAACTCATAATACAAATAATCAAGTAATGGGACAAGCACAAAGAATGACAACTATGCTCTCAAGAAGGTGCTCAAAGAATAAATGGAGACTCAACAAGTAAAGGAAAAGGTTTTGAATAATTTCGAAAGGCTTCCAAATGCTGAAAGTATGGTACTCATTAGCTTTGAGCTCTCATTGCCCCTATCATAAGCATATTTAATATGGCTAAGGTGAAAGTGAGGTCCAATCTGAGTTATATGCTTGACAGACTATAGTTACGAGGGCCGCTCCTCATGCTACTCAACTTTAGTTACCGGTAAGTTCCTGTCATCGTAAATATGTGCGTATCATAGTGAACCGCCAACGGGGTGCCCCTTGCCCGATTGATGCAGCCCGTCCTACGGACGCTTCTACATCTACACCAACAAGTCCCCCAAGTGGACCCATGACTCGTGCCCGAGCCAAACTCCTACAAGCTAAGGTGAACTCGCTCCTCTCTTCGTGCCAATTCGATACCTCCTTGGATGGCGTGCTACTTCATACCACTACTTTGTGCATCATCAGGTACGAGACCCCGCCGCGTCGACCCACGAGCCCTGAAGCTGCACCTGAGCTGAAGCTGCCGGAGTGTCCGCCGAATCCAGCCAGAGTGTCTGGCCACCCCGGAGTGTCCGGCCCGACTCAGCCGGAGTGTCCAGCCTGCCCGAGCCCGGACCTGGCGTGGACATTCAGAAGGTCGAATCGGACACTCCACGGACGCCACCCAGAGTGTCCGCCCTGCCCGGACTGTCCGGCCGCGCCGACCCGGACTGTCCGGCCACTCCGGACTGTCCGGCTAACTCAACCCGGAGTGTCCAGCCCAAGTGATGGGCCTGCGAGCCTAGCTGGGCCCTATGGTCCATGTACCCCTCTACTTCGCCTAGAACTCTACTTTAATGCCTGAATTACCCCTGAACTTTTGGCTGGCCTATATATAGACCCTCACCTCCATTGTAAACCCTAGGCATGATATTGGAATTAGTGGAAACCCCTTTGTGGATCTATCTAGTTCTTGCCTCATGCTCCTTGACTAAGGAGCACCAATATCCCCAAAACTCGTTGGAGTTTGCATTCTGCCTCCACGTTGTACAAGGCCTAGGCATCGGTGTTCCTTTGCCTAGACATCAAGATCTCACCGAGTCTCCCATCTCGCCGTGCCGGTTCGAGAGAGAGTCCTCCGCCCGACGCCGATCCTAGGGATTGCGCCGGACCGGTCACCGCCGGCGTGAGCTATTGGTATTTATCGTGGTTTTGCATGTGTGTGTTCATCGCGTTCTTCGTGCGTGTGTTCGTCGTGTTCATCCTTTCCTCCTTCCCCCGCACTCCACCCTCGATTTGAAAGGGAATCGTGAAAGATCGGGCCACCCTAGAGGTTTGCCCTCAACATATTGGTATCAAGAGCTTCGTTGCTCACGATTTCCCCCACAAATTTTTCTTCTATCCACCAAAAATTCGAAAATCCCCACAAAAAAAACAGCCCATATTTGCCTTTGGATCGATCTCTTGATTTGGAGTGTTATTTGTGGTTTTGATCCGACCAAACCTTGCCTAAGGAGTTGGTCCAGCTTTATCCTGCGTTTCCCCAGCCTGATTTGGCTAGTTTTTCGTGGATTTGAGGCCCGAAGGCGAGGATTTCCGCTCAAGAACACGAGCAGGAAACCCGCGCCGGAGTGTCCGGCTCATACCCACCGGAGTGCCCGGCCCGACCGGAGTGTCCGGCCGAAACACTCCGGAGTGTCCGGCCAGACCGGAGTGTCCGGCTGTAACGCCTGTTTTGACAATTTTGCCTCATTTTTCGCATTGGCTAATCTCCTTTGTTTGCTCGTGTCCCGTGTGCGTGTCAGCAAGTACCAGCAAGCTTCCGCATCATCAACTTCTGCGCTCATCGACACCACGGACCACGAACATCATCGCACACCACCGACGCCAAGTTCATCATCAAAGAAGGTATAACTTGCGTCACCTTGTTAACCCCATCTTCCTTTGTGTGTACCATTCCCATGAGAGTGGCTCATCTTGTGTTTGCTTGAGCATTGTGCATTTGTCCTTGGATAGTGAGAGTGCAAGAGCATTAGCAAGTGTGACTAGGTAGCATCAAGGGAGAGCAAAAAAAATACAAAGAAAAAGCAAAAGAAAAATATTCTCCCATTGCAAAAGAGTCTCAAAGCTTGTAAGCAAGAGAGAAAGAAGAGCGCCCAAGGCAAGTGCACAAATCCGTTGCTCATTTTTCCTCTTTGCAAACGAGCCACGGTGTCTCCTTGAATTGGCACGACAACGAGCTTAGTCTTCGTTAGGACATTTTGTTTGCTCATTTTCATAGTCGTGTCAATCCCAACTTTCTCCACGTGTGTGTATATAGTCGTAGGTTCCCGTCACCCTTTTTAGTTGTTGACCTTCACCTTTGACTTGAGTTTTGTTGGATTTTTACCACTTTTGACTATCCCTTTTCTTTTGGTTGGTTCTTTGGCTTTCCACAACCCTAACCTACCACCAACAAACTTTTGAGAGTTAGTGTGAGTTTTCTTGGCATTTCCACTTTCCACGCTAATAGCTCTCACTTGTGGTTTCTAGTTTGGTGCAATCCCCAAGGTGAGGTACAAGGCTAACACCACCATATTCCACTTCCGTATACAATACTTGTGTGTTTTGCATGATGGATAGGCACAGTGAGACGAGCCAACCACCTCCCCAAGAAGAAGATCAAGGTCCGTACATGACGCGCGCAAGTCACTTCATCGTTCGATAAGAGTTCCGTGAACGTTGCCAAGCACTTGAGACGACACAAGTTGAACAATTTGGCGAGACGCAAGCCGAGTTCAAGAACATCGACAACCGCTTCGACGGCCTCGAACGACAAAAGCATGCAATGCATCACAACTTCGGCCACCAAAATGAAGCGCTTCAACGCTCTGTCACCGAAACAAATGCCAATCTTTGACGCCTCATCGATGGCATGGCAAGACCACGTTCACGTGCATCAAGCTCTGCAAGTTCTTCGCATCGTCATGCACCTCTTCCACAAGATCTACATCAAAGTGCTCCAAGACGCAATGATGCCCCCGTGGTTGAAGATGGAATCTCTTCGTACTTTGTACCTTCCCCACGGCACGCCGCAACGTCAAGCTATGATGGTGACCTCTCTTCAAGGCCACGAGCAAGGCAAGAAGCACACCATCATCACGCAAGGGCACTAGTGATTCAACAAGATAAACCACAAGAGGAACCACAAGCGCAACCGCAAGTCTACCACCATCAACCGCGACACATTCTTGATACAACAAGTGATGACTCCAATTTGGAGAATCAAGCTCGTCATCGACGTCAAGATCTTCAAGATCCTCCTCCTCGTCATCAACGTCATGAACGTCAACAACGACACCTTGGTCATCACGAGGCGCCTCCTCCACATCAACAAAACTTGAAGCGTCAAGTGATACAAGTTGAGCGATGCCCACCACGTCAAGAGTCTCATGACCATGTTCTTCGTCGTGAGGCCCATGTGCCTAACCAACATCACCAACCAAGGAACGAGCCTCAACCACGTCAACAACTGCGCCAAGAGCAAGAACAAGCTCATCATCAACAACAATACCAAGAGCAAGCTCCGCAACAAGGACGCGAGAACCAAGTTCCACCTCCCCAACTACAAGATCATCAACAAGGTCACCAAGCTCGTCGCAATGACCGCAACGATGAAGAAACTTTTGGCAAGCTCTCACAATGCCCAAGTTCACCGGATCCAATGACCCTGAAGAATACCTCTCGTGGGCACTCAAAGTCGACAAGATCTTCCGCATGCACAACTATAGCAACGAGAAGATGGTCGCCATGGCTTCGCTAGAGTTTGATGATTACGCCAACCTTTGGTGGGAACAAGTTCAAGTTGCTCGTGATGCAAGACAAGAGCCGCCAATCACAACTTGGCATGACATGAAGGCTCACATGAGATCCCGGTTTGTCCCCGCGCACTACATGCGTGACCTCTTCAACAATCTTCAAGCGCTTCGTCAAGGGACAAAGACCGTGGAAGAGTACTTCAAGGAAATGGAACTCAACTTGATTCGCGCCAACATTGATGAGCTCATGGAGCAAACAATGGCACGTTTCCTTATTGGCTTGAATCACCCAATCAAGCGCATCGTCGAGTTCCAAACATACAACACCATGGTTGAGCTTGTGCACATTGCAACAAAGGCTGAACGTCAAGTGCAAGAGGATATCAAGTACAACAAGCCCAAGACGTACTTCACCTACAAGCAAGCTTCAACCCCTACACCAAAAACTTTCAATGGTAGCTCCTCAAGTACATCCAAGCCTTCCTTCAAGCCCACACTTCCTCAAGGAAAACTGCCCCCAAGTGGCAAGCAAGCAAAGAGTGGTACACCTTTCAACGGTGAATGCTACAAGTGTGGAGGTAAAGGACACAAGTCGGCTGAATGTGGAAACAAGAAAGTCTTGTTCATCCATGACAATGGTGATCAAGAGTACTTAAGTGAAGATGAGTTTGATGCCCGTGTCAAGGAAGCAATGGCAAGGCAACGAGTGGAAGATGATCAAGAACTCCTCATGTGTGAGCATGACGCAAGTCCATCGCTTGTCGTCACAAGAATCTTGACCACTCAAGCACAAGAGCATGAAGACCAACGCTCCAATATCTTCCAAACATGAGCCGGCATCAACGACAAATCTATCAAGGTCATCATTGACGGAGGGAGTTGTCACAACCTTCCTAGCACCGAGTTGTGTGAGAAGCTCAACCTCAACATCCATCCACACAAGCACCCCTACCACGTGCAATGGCTAAGTGACCAAGGGTCCGTGAAGATCAAGCATACCGTGTCGGTCTCCTTCTCCATTGGTCCTTACAAAGATACGGTGGAGTGTGATGTGGTTCCTATGACAGTTTGCCACATGCTTCTTGGTCGACCATGGCAATTTGACAAGGCTGCTCAACATGATGGTCGCACCAATATATACACCTTCAAATAGCTCAACAAAACATGTGTTTTGCAACCGATGACTCCTAGCCAAATAATTGCGGACAATGCAAAGGCTTTAGCGAGGGCGCAAAGCACAACACCTACTTGTGAGTACAGCGATGAGAGAGAGAACCACCTCATAGTGAGTGAGAGCCACAAGCCAAATTCGAGTGGAAAAACTAAGAGTGTTCTCCTAGCCACCAAAAGTGAGATGAGAGATGTTCGGAACAACCCATCCATCTTGCACTATGTCCTCCTTTGCAAGGGACTAGCGCAAGGAACTAACAAATTAACCAATGTTCCTCCATCTTTGATGAGTGTTTTGCAGGAATTCAAGGATGTGTTCCCCGAAGAGCTTCCACATGGACTACCTCCTCTTCGCGGCATAGAACATCGCATTGACCTCATCCCCGGTGCACCACTTCCCAACTGCGCCGCTTACCGCACGAACCTGGAGGAGACAATGGAGATTGAACGTCAAATCAACCAACTCGTCTCCAAAGGTTTGATCCAAGTTAGCACTAGTCCAAGTGCCGTACCCATGATTCTGGTTCCAAAGATGGATGATACGTTACGGTTATGCATGGACCGTCGTCCAATCAATGCTATCACCGTGCGTTATCGACATCCCATACCACGTCTCATTGACATGCTTGATGAGTTGTGTGGAGCCACTATTTTTTCGAAAATTGATCTTCGTAGTGGTTACCATCAAATACGCATGGCTGAAGGTGATGAGTGGAAAACCGCCTTCAAGACCAAACTTGGTCTCTATGAATGGTTGGTTATGCCCTTTGGTTTATCAAATGCCCCATCCACCTTCATGTGCCTTATGAATCACATCTTGCGTTCTCTCATTGGAAAAAGTGTTGTTGTCTATTTCGATGATATTCTTGTTTATAGCAAATCACTTGAGGACCATATAACACATGTCAAGGAAGTTTTGCAAATCCTTCGACATGAAAAGCTTTATGCTAATCTTCCCAAGTGCACTTTTGCTAAAGACAAGTTGATTTTTCTTGGATTTGTCGTTTCTTCGAAGGGAATTGAAGTTGATGTTTCCAAGGTAAAGGACATACGAGATTGGCCCATACCAACAAATGTGAGTGAACTCTGAAGTTTTCATGGGTTGGCCGGTTTCTATCGTCGCTTTGTGAAAGACTTTTCAACCATTGCTTGTCCCCTTAATGAATTGACCAAAAAGAATGTCACCTTCGTGTGGGGGCAAAGCACAACAAAAAGCTTTTGATGAACTTAAAAAGAGGCTCACCGAAGCACCTCTTCTTGCTTTACCGGATTTCACAAAAACTTTTGAGATAGAGTGTGATGCTAGTGGTATTGGCATTGGAGGAGTCCTTATGCAAAACGGACGTCCTATAGCCTACCATAGCGAAAAACTTGATGGTGCTCGCCTTAACTATCCGATTTATGACAAAGAGCTTTTTGCCTTAGTCCGTGTCCTTCAAGTTTGGCAACACTACCTTGGCCTAAGGAATTTATCATTCATTCCGACCACGAGTCGTTGAAATATCTCAAAGGCCAAGCTAACTTGAGTAAGAGACACGCTAAGTGGGTTGAGTTCATCGAGTCTTTTCCGTACATTGTCAAGTATAAGAAGGGCAAAGATAATGTAGTTGCGGACGCATTGTCTCGCAAACATACAAGCCTTCTTACGAGACTTGAAATCAACGTGTTGGGTCTTGAGGAAATAAAATCTTTGTATGCTTCCGACCCGTTCTTTGAACCAATTTTCGCGAAGTGCTCCAATGATATGGGAGTTGATGATTTCTATTTGCATAAGGGCTTTCTTTTTAAACAAAACAAGCTATGCATTCCGAAGTCGTCGCTTCAACTTTTTCTTCTCCAAGAATCTCATGGTGGAGGCCTTATGGGTCACTTTGGTCACGACAAGACATTGGACATGCTCTCCAATCACTGCTTTTGGCCCAAGATGAAGCGTGACGTGGAGCGCTACGTTCACCGATGCACGACATGTGTTCAAGCTAAGTCGCAAGCTAATCCCTATGGTCTTTATATGCCATTGCTTATTCCTCATACACCTTGGTCCGACATTAGCATGGATTTCATGTTAGGATTGCCTAGATCTAAGCATGGTCATGATTCTATATTTGTTGTTGTGGATCGTTTTTCCAAGATGGCACACTTCATACTGTGCCATAAGACCGACGATGCTTCACATGTTGCAAATTTGTTTTTCAGGGAAATCGTACGTCTTCACGGTGTGCCAAGGACAATCGTCTCCGACCGCGACGTCAAATTCATGAGCTACTTGTGGAAGACCCTCATGGCCAAGCTCGGCGTCAAGCTCCTCTTTTCATCCACGTCACATTCTCAACCTGATGGCCAAACCGAAGTTGTCAACCGAAGCCTCGGAACTCTCCTTCGTGTGTTGATCAAGAAAAACCTGAAGGATTAGGAGGAATGCATTGCACACGCCGAGTTCGCCTACAATCGAGCCAAGCACTCAACAACCAAGATGAGTCCATTTATGATCGTCTATGGTTTCGAGCCCCTCACCGCGCTCGACATCCTACCACTACCTCTCCATGAGCACACAAACATGGATGTCGGGAAGCGCGCACAAGCTATGAAGAAGCTTCATGAAGAAACAAGAGCAACTATCGAATAACAAGTCCTTCGCCAAGCTTCAAGGTTAATCAAGGACAAGAAGGAGATGATATTTGAAGAAGGTGACCTTGTGTAGATACACCTAAGCAAGGACCGCATCCCCAAGGAACGTGACTCCAAGCTCAAGCCAAGAGGAGATGACCCCTTCAAGATCCTCAAAAGAATCAACAACAACGCCTACATCATCGACATACCGACCTCCAAGTACCTTGCAAGCAATACATTCAATGTCAATGATCTCGCACCCTACCATGGAGATGTTCAAGATGATATCCATGAAGAGTCGAGGACGACTCTTTCCCAAGGGGGGGAGCAGATGCTGCCCGTCCTACGGACGCTTCTACATCTACACCAACAAGTCCCCCAAGTGGACCCATGACTCGTGCTCGAGCCAAACTCCTGCAAGCTAAGGTGAACTCGCTCCTCTCTTCGTGCCAATTCGATACCTCCTTCGATGGCGTGCTACTTCATACCACTACTTTGTGCATCATCAGGTACGAGACCCCGCCGCGTCGACCCACGAGCCCTGAAGCTGCACCTGAGCTGAAGCTGCCGGAGTGTCCGCCCGAATCTAGCCGGAGTGTCCGTCCACCCCGGAGTGTCCGGCCCGACTCAGCCGGAGTGTCCGGCCTGCCCGAGCTCGGACCTGGCGTGGACATTCAGAAGGTCGAATCGGACACTCCCCGGACGCCACCCGGAGTGTCCGCCCTGCCCGGACTGTCCGGCCACGCCGACCCGAACTGTCCGGCCACCCCGCACTGTCCGGCTAACTCGACCCGGAGTGTCCAGCCCAAGTGATGGGCCTGCGAGCCTAGCTGGGCCCTATGGCCCATGTACCCCTCTACTTCGCCCAGAACTATACTTTAATGCCTGAATTACCCCTAAACTTGTGGCTGGCCTATATATAGACCCCCACCTCCATTGTAAACCCTAGGCATGATATTGGAATTAGTGGAAACCCCTTTGTGGATCTATCTAGTTCTTGCCTCATGCTCCTTGACTAAGGAGCACCAATATCCCCAAACCTCGTTGGAGTTTGCATTGTGCCTCCGCGTTGCACAAGGCCTAGGCATCGGTGTTCCTTTGCCTAGACGTCAAGATCTCACCGAGTCTCCCATCTCGCCGTGCCGGTTCGAGAGAGAGTCCTCCGCCCGACGCCGATCCTAGGGATTGCGCCGGACCGGTCACCGCCGGCGTGAGCTATTGGAGTTTATCGTGGTTTTGCGTGTGTGTATTCATCACTTTCTTCGTGCGTGTGTTCGTCGTGTTCATCCTCTCCTCCTTCCCCCGCACTCCACCCTCGATTTGAAAGGGAATCGTGAAAGATCGGGCCACCCTAGAGGTTTGCCCTCAACACCGATGATACGGAAGAATCCCCATATCAAAATGACAAGGCAAGCAGACAATGAGTATCTCAACAATCTTCTTATTTACCATGGGAAAATGGTGCTTTTTTCTCTCTTTCCTCTTTTCATAAATCTCTTTTTTTCTTTTTCTCAATAGCTATCTCTCTCTTTTTTATAAGAAGAATGCTTCATAGATATCATTATGGTTACACTGCAGGTTTCCACCATGTCAGCATGGATTAGACCAACGGCCCAGGCGTTTCTCTAACACACATACATAACTCCATGGACTTACAAGCTCCCCTTTTATTTCACACTGACGACATTCGCAAACAAAAGAGCATGGTATCAACTGGGTATATATTTACAAGTGTTGAAAGTGTTCCCCGTGACAACACGGTTCTGCTAATCCTCAGCCTATAATTAGCAAGCATATAACTTTCATGGACAGTCACAATGGTTCACGTTTATTAAGTGCATAAAATAAAGTGTGCCATCAAGTTCATGAGAGCTTTACTAACTTTCTCATAACAAGCAAACATTTTATTCGGAAGAAAAGAAGGCATATTGAATATGCACGGAAGTAGCAAATGATGCTAATAGGTAGGTATGGTGGACACTTTGGAAATATTTGGTTTAACGGAGTTGGAACACGAGTAAAACACTCAGTGGAAGTGAAGGCTAGCAATAATAAGGGAGCGACAAACGAGAGAGCAATAACTGTCATAATCATGCTTGCAACAAACAGGACTACTCATGGCATGAAAGTGATTCAACATCCTCAAGGCAAAATAATTCATCGAGGCTTAACTGATTATTACAATCATATGCATGCATGAGCATGTGCCAAGTCAATTCAAATAAAACATTCAGAGGAGGATACCACGGTGTCATACCAATTTATGAATAGAGCAATGCAAGCAAACATTCATAAGACATGCTAAACACTATTAGCGAGCTGGAGCTAATCATAAGAAAGCAAGAACTACTAAGCATCCAAAGATAACATACACCCTACATGAACGGACTAAGCATGCCCACAGTGATGAGTATCTGTACAAAAATGAAAACAAAAAGAGCTCGTTACCAGCCTCTTACCACGCCTCAAGTTGTCATTAATCCTCATTATTGCTCTTCACTTGTGTGGCTTGAATAATAATATGAAACCAATATTCCACTAAGGACTGCCGAACCCTGTAGCAAACTCACAAAACCAAAGAAGAACGACAAATATTTTTGCTGTTTTCGATTTTTAAAACAAGAACCAAAAGGAAAAACAAGCAAAGCAAAAATATTTTTGGGGTTTTCGAATAGCTCAAACAAAGCAAAAAGGGAAAAGCAAACCAAGGAAAAAAGAAAAAGAAGCAAACCAAAGAGAAACAACAGAAATATTTTTGGTCTTTTTGTGTTTTAGAAAGCAAAAGCAAAGAAGAACGAAAAACTAAAAAGAGAACGAAAACATGAATATACAAAGTACCGACGCAACATGATATGGAGATGAGTGCGGTGTCGGCGTACCTCCCCTCAAGCTTAGGCTTTTGGCCTAAGTGGGTATCAATCCCAAGCCGGCCAGGATGAAGTGTCACCGTGGTACGACGAGGAGGTACCCTCGTCCTGGTGCGAGCTCGAGTACGTCCCCCCGTAGTGTGCGGAGTAATCGTAGGAGGGTACATCCTCCTAGTGCTGCTCGTGGAAGCCCAGCAAGCGAAGTTGCTCGTCCACCTCCTCCTTGGAGAGCGACCATGGTCTCCTGTGAACACTAAACAAAGAAGGCTGTGGCAAAGGGATCTCCCTTTCATCCCCGTCAGTGAAGAGCATCCTATATACTAGACTGTCCAAATCAGAAGTAGCAGTGACAAAGTGATGAGTTTTCATAGCAACAAGGTCAAGCCTCTGTGGTGCCAGTATAGCATCATTGGGATCCCCTAAAAGACCTAATGCATTGACTATACGCGAGGCAATGATGCCCCCATAGATAGGCCCCCTAGCAGCTAGGCGGCGAGCAATAAGCGAGCCAAGATTGTACCGAGTATCATTGTTAAGCCCAGCAGCAAAGAATGCTAAATGATAGTTGGAGATATTACTTGTGTTCTCCCTACCTAGTACACTAGTAGCAAGATAATATGCAAAGTATCTAAGAGCGGGGAGTTGGATATTTCTTATCTTTCCGCGTTGCGCCACGTGGTCATCATCATTGGTCACCCCTCGGTAAAGCTCCAACAAATCAGCGGGTCGTCCTTTAATTTTCTTCACGGTCCCTGTCATGCGTACTCCTACAATACTTCAAAATCTCTCCAAAGGCATGGTGAAGGGCAGATTATAAATTTTGAAAGAGACAGTCGACTGATAGGATGTGTTAGTAAACGTGAAGCTCTCAACGAAGGCTTTAGTGGGCATAGCATATTGCTCACTCTCATCTTGCATATATGAGGTCAAACCAACCCTCTCAATCAGTAGCAAGAAATCATCAAGAATACCTGCAGCTTGTAAGAAAGTAAAACAAGGAAAAGTGGATGGGTGAGCATCCCCATCATCCCTTTCATTACCAATACGAGTTGCAATGAGATCTTCATTGTATGATGGCCTAAACTGAGAGGCTGATCTTGAGGGCCTCGACCTCCTAGGTGCATCACTCTCAAATATCTCTCCAAAAGTATGGTTGTTCATGCTTGGTATTCTGAAATTTAAACACCTATTAAACAAGTGATTGCAAAGTAAATATAATGAAGGATTCTACTCATAGGTACTTGTAAGAGGCCTAAACATGCATCAAAATTATATCTCTAAGCATCAAACAAGCTTACAATCTCTCATAACCTGTCACCTACAGCAGCAAAATACTCAATACATAATCCACCAAACACAAATCTACTTGGACAAGGAGAGGAGTCACATACCAGGGAACAAATGCTCCAAATTTCAGCAAGAAAGAGGGGCTAAGCAAGGAGATCGAAAAAATCGAGAGCAAGCACAGCAAGAACGCGATTTTGAGCAATGAACTGGAGCTTACTCGGGAGAGAGAGAAGAAAGTGGCAGGTGAGAGAGTTAGTGGGGGCCAGGGGTGGCCCACACCAGGGCATGGCGCCACCCAGGGCAGGCCACGCCTCCAGGTGGTGTGCCTACCTGGTGGGTCCCCCTGGTACTTCCCAGGTACTCCTCTGCTCCTTTTTCACGTAAAAATTTAATATGAATTTTCTGGAATTTTTCGAGACACTTTATTTTTGGGCATTTTCAGGCATAGAAGCATGATTTTCTGACAGACAGATTTTTTTTTTGGAAACATGATGCAAGGAAAAAACAAAGCTAGGACTACAAAAGTTTTAAGACACTCTAACATGCAAGCAACTAACAACAAAAATAAAACTAAACGAAAACAAAAACTAAAATGGATAGAATAGAAGTAAACGGAGATAATCATAGTGAAAACATTGCTTTGTTCAATGAAGTACTTTTCATATGATTTCTTGGACTAACCTATTAACAAGATCCACAGTGCCAACTCCCTGTTTTCTGCTATTTTTGGTTCCAGGAAAATCAGAAAATGAATATTCTCGGAATTGGACGGGAGAAAAGCCAAAGTGCCTATTTTTTCGGAAGAGATCATGTGCCAGAATACGAGACGGAGAAGGGCCAGGGAGCCACCACACCACCTGGCCGCACGGCCAGGCCTGGCCCGTGCCAGGGGGTGGTGTGGCCGCTCCCGACACCCCCTCGGCCTCTCCTTCCGCCTATATATTGCCCTCAGGACGTAAACCCTAAGTACCCGATCAAAAAATCCATGAAAGAGTCTGTAGCCGCCGTCATCTCCATCCCTAGATCGGGAGGGATTTGAAGCTCTTCCTGGCACCCTGCCAGAGAGGGGAATTCACCCTGGAGGCCTTCTTCATCACCATGCAAGCCTCCGGTATGATCCGTGAGTAGTTCATCCTTAGATGGCTGGTTCTCCTCCTTTGTGCTTTCATGTTTAGATCTTGTGAGCTCCGTTCATGATCAAGATCATCTATTTGTAATTCTACATGTTGTGTTTGCGGGGATCCGATGGATATTGAGATGCTATTTCAGATTGATTATTGATTCTATCATGTCTTTGTTATTTGTGATCTTGCATGCTTTCCGTTGTTAGTAGCTATCTTGGCCAAGTAGATGCTAGCAACTCCAAGAGTTAGTATTTATGCTCGATAGTGGGTTCATGCCTCTGTTATCTGGGGAAGTGACAAAAATCTCTAAGGTACTAGATGTGTTGTTGCTACTAGGGAGAAAGCAACAATTCTTTGTTCATAGAACAATCGTATTGTTTACTTTACATGCAGTTCGTAAAGCAATAATCTGTTGCTTGCAACTTAATACTGGAAGGGGTTCGGATGATAACCTGATGCAGCCCGTCCTGCGGACGCTACTACATCTACTGATGAGGATATCTACAGGGATTATGATGATTCTGACTGCCTGAACTGGAAGGAAATACTGAGTCAAATCAATAATGACTCTCAGGTGAATTCATTCTTAATTGAACATGATGTTTTACTTAATGAGAACTTATACTACCTAAGTCTATGCATCTTTGTATGATCAGGCTTATTGATAACACAAGTGTTGCGCGAGGAGGAGGAGAGTTGCAGCAAGAAGGACAAGCGCTGATTTCCAATATCAACAAGTGCGCGAGGCAGGAGCGGGAGGCAGGCGCACTAGGATGCAATGAGGAAATCACGTATGAGCAAGACAGAGAGATGGCGCACCAAGAATTACATGTTTGAGATGTTCCACGACGTTTGGACTGCGTGCCAATAAGGCCGAACCCATATATGGGTCGGTATGTATCAGTTTGAGTCGAACCGAGTCAGTTTGGGCCAAGTTATGGCTGTTTTTAGGCCCGTTTAGAGGGGAGGACGCCCAGCCCTCTTATAAACCTCCGTAGCCGTCACAAGTTAGGTTTTTAGACCACGTTAAAATATTTTGGAGTTGTTTCTTTCATAGAACCTCTGGAATTACCCTGTGTTCGAATCTGCCAACTATAATTGAGTGTGATCTGTTGTTCCATTGGGAATTAGTAGATTGCATACTACCGTTCGTGGTCACGGCTGCGTGCGCAAGAGTGTGGTGTTGTGAATATCCTACGAGGTTCGAGAGCTGTTGTATTGGCATCAGGGATCGAGCGGGAGAGATCATAGCTACGCACTAGTTATCTATCATCCACCATCACCATCGCCAAGAGCTTGCTGAGAAGATCGGGCCACCCCATATCATCTTGGTATCAGATTTCCTCGTTGCCTCGGTAAGCAATCCACAATCCATCCATAGATTAGAGAGTGTTTTTCATCCTATACAGAAAAAGCCCCACAAAAAGAGTTCCCATAGCCTAGATTACATCGTATTCGAGTAATAGTTGCTGATCGCGTTCCTCTATTAGATTAGATCTAGATCTGTTCTTCGTAGATTTGTTTTCTAGTGTTCTAGTTGTTTTCCACCATCTTTTTCCGCTACCATCAAGTCAGATCCGATCCAAGTAAAGAGTCCTAGTTGTGTACTACTTGGCGAGCAAAAAAAAAATAAAAAATCGGCTCGCTGCCTCACGCCTGACCGCAGACAAGTCTGTGCTCTAGCATGACCCAAAGAAAAAAAATTCCGAAAAAAAAAATCGAACCGTCGCCTTACCACAGACCAGTCTGTGCTAGTACGAGAAAAAAAAGGAAAAATCTGCCGGCATCCTGTCGCGGCAGGATTTTAGGCCGTTTTTTGCCGTGGCAGAGACCAATTCTCAGGTCAAATTTTTTTCTTTTTTTGTTTTTTTTTACTGAGTCCACATAGCGTACCTATCCTTGTGAGCCTTAGTAAGCCTTTCTTTGTGTCTATAACTATCCTATGAGACTAGCGTGCTTAGTGCTCTACGGGCTGCTCAGTTAGCAATCTTGTGCCCGTTTCGTTGAGACATTGCTAGCGTCTCTCCTTGTGCATTGCAACACGAGCATTCCTCCGACATACCTTACTTTTTGAGCTCATTTTCATAGTTGCAATTGCCCCATTTATCTCCACCGTGTGTGTGTTTCCGTGGGTCTTTGTCATACGATCAACACTAGGACTTGTTTGCGGTGTAGATAGGATACCATACCTACAGTTCCACCATAAATACTGTGTGCCCTGTGATCGTTCTCTATACCTTTGATATTCACTTCATCACTTCAGTGCATCAGTCTTTGATTACGTTTGGTAGAGCATCTCTATTCACTTTGGAACGGTAAGATCTTCTTTCTTATCAGTTGTGAGTGAGTTGTGAGAGTTTCCACCATACTGATTTTGATTTGTGCACTAATGTACTAATCATGTCTTCTAGTAGTGTTGATGTGATGCAGAAAATGGAGGCAGTGATGTTACAAATAATGTGGAGACGTACAGTTACAAATTCATCGACAATTGGCGTTGTAGTGGAACTTTTTGGAAGGAAGAACGCGGTATTTTTGATGGTGATGGTCTTTTCCACCATAGTGTGATGATTGGTGAGCGATGTGCTTCCATTACCATTGATAGTAACTCTATTATTAATTTGATCAGCGTTGAAGTTGTACAAAAGTTGCAGCTACCCACATGTGCCCGTGCGGTGCCATATCTCTTGCATTCATCATATGGCACATTGCTGATTTCACACACCGTTGATGTTCGTATGACTTTTAAAGAGCATACTGAGATTGTGCGTTGTGATGTATCTCCTATACCACTTGATTCTTGTCACATACTATTGGGAGAACCTTGGAGCAGAAGGTTTGACGCTCAAATATGTCCTGTTGTTGGAAGGATTTCTTTCAAATGGAACATGAAGAGGCGTGTTATGCTCAGGATTTCAGCCGACAAATTTCATGAGTATCATCTTCTTCGCAAGGAGAGGACAAAAGAGTTCAGTTTGTCTGCTAAGTACAAGGTCATGATGAATGGTGACAATTCTATTATTTGTCATCTTGAACACGGTGTGCATTACAACCCATGTGAGAATGAGAGCCACATAGCCAAGCTGAGTGAGAGTGTTATCAAAAGTGAGCTGTGTGATTCCACTAAACGTGAGGTTGAGAGCATCCATTCTAAGAGTATGAGAGAAAAAGAAAACATCAGTGCAGTAGATGATAATACATGTGAGGATATTTCTCCTAATGTAATCATGTCTACTCCTGGTATTGTTTCTTGTGCTATGCAGGTTGCTTTTGAAGAAAGGGAGCCGCCTATTTTACAACCTGCATCACACAATCTGGTATTGTTACTTGAGGAGGATGTCGTAGTACCTACTACAGCTAGAAGTTTGTTAATGACATTGGTACTGATTTGGAGTTTCAGCCAACATGTGCGACATATTGTGAGTCTATTCCTTTACTGAAGCCTCCTTGTGATTTGCCTTGCACTACTGTTTTAGCACCATGTGATAGTTTACCAAATTCAAATTTTGATCATGTGGTACTGATAACACATAAGGAAATACTTGCTCGAATACCACCTGCTGATATTGTGTATTCCATCATGTTAAATGAACCTATGAGTATGAGTTGTGCTATGGATAAGATTTCTGAAATTTCATTTCTGAATTCTAGCACATATTCTCCTTGTTTCACTTTCCATCTGATTGGTGAATATAGCATGCATGAAAATTTTCTTGTGGATCACATATGCATTACTTGTGATCGAATCGCTGAACTGAAACATGCTGTTTTCAGCCATACATGTTGTGTGTCGACGATTTTGTGTTGTGAGATATATGCTAAAATTTGTGATAATATGAAACTAAAGTCAGGTCTAGTTGATATAATGCAGCCAACACAAGTAATTTTACCTATGTTGGATCGTTGTAATCTTGCTAGAATAGAACCCCAGTTTTCATATTCATTGTGTTTATCCCAAAATTCGTTGTCTAGTTGTGCTAATGCTTTATACTTCACTTATATTTGCAAATTGAGTTGCATTTTACATACTGGACAACATGATCATGTTCATAATAATCAGAGTAGCGCAGTTGAAGCATGGCATGATTCAATTTGGTTTTCAGACATATTAAATTGGTTTGATCTTGTTCACAAATTTGATCATAGATCTTCTTTGAGAAAACTGAATTTAATATTGAAGAACATGACTATCTATTTAGTTGTTTTTTACCATGATCATGATTCTTTGTACTTCACTTATACCTGCAATATAAGTTGCTTGATGTATACTGGACATACTTTTCATGTGAACAACAATAATACAACATGTTATATATACATATACTTTGCGTACACGTTGTTCTTTTTGTTTCTCCCACTTTCAGCTTACCTAAAGCCGAGGACGGCTTTTCATGAAGAAAGGGAGGATGATGAGGATATCTACAGGGATTATGATGATTCTGACTGCCTGAACTGGAAGGAAATACTGAGTCAAATCAATAATAACTATCAGGTGAATTCATTCTTAATTGAACCTGATGTTTTACTTAATGAGAACTTTATACTACCTAAGTCTATGCATCTTTGTATGATCAGGTTTATTGATAACACAAGTGTTGCGCGAGGAGGAGGAGAGTTGCAGCAAGAAGGACAAGCGCTGATTTCCAATATCAACAAGTGCGCGAGGGAGGAGCGGGAGGCAGGCGCACTAGGATGCAATGAGGAAATCACGTATGAGCAAGACAGAGAGATGGCGCACCAAGAATTACATGTTTGAGATGTTCCACGACGTTTGGACTGCGTGCCAATAAGGCCGAACCCATATATGGGTCGGTATGTATCAGTTTGAGTCGAACCGAGTCAGTTTGGGCCAAGTTATGGCTGTTTTTAGGCCCGTTTAGAGGGGAGGACGCCCCAGCCCTCTTATAAACCTCCGTAGCCGTCACAAGTTAGGTTTTTAGACCACGTTAAAATATTTTGGAGTTGTTTCTTTCATAGAACCTCTGGAATTACCCTGTGTTCGAATCTGCCAACTATAATTGAGTGTGATCTGTTGTTCCATTGGGAATTAGTAGATTGCATACTACCGTTCGTGGTCACGGCTGCGTGCGCAAGAGTGTGGTGTTGTGAATATCCTACGAGGTTCAAGAGCTGTTGCATTGGCATCAGGGATCGAGCGGGAGAGATCATAGCTACGCACTAGTTATCTATCATCCACCATCACCATCGCCAAGAGCTTGCTGAGAAGATCGGGCCACCCCATATCATCTACAACGCCGAGTCCCCAAGATCGTCGACCCACGAGCCCTGAAGCTGCCTGAGCCGGAGTGTCCACCTGAATCCAGCCGGAGTGTCCGGCGCCACCGGAGTGTCCGGCGCGACTCAGCCGGAGTGTCCGTCCTACCCGAGCCCGGACCTGGCATGGACATTCAGAAGGTCAAATCGGACACTCCCCGGACACCACCCGGAGTGTCCGGCCAGCCCGGACTGTCCGGTCGTGCCGACCCGGACTGTCCGACCCAAGTGATGGGCCTGTGAGCCAACAGCTGGGCCCTTGGCCCATGTACCCCTCTATTTCGCACCAAACCCTAGTTTTATGCCCAAACTACCCCTGAACTTGTGGCTGGCCTATAAATAGAGCCCCCACCCCCTCATGTATCCCTTAGGCATAGATGATAGACTAAAGACAACCCCCTTTGTGGAATCTCTAGTTTTGCCTCATCCCCTTCTACCAAAGGGGATCGACTATCGTCACCACCTCATTGGAGTTTGCATCGCGCCTCCCTCGTTGTACAAGGCCTTGGCATCGTTGTCCCTTTGCCAAGACGTCAAGACCCTCTCCAAGGTGTTCTTCCCTCTCCGCGTGGGATCGAGGGAGCACATTGACCATCTTTCCTTGCGAGGATTCTATCGGACCGGTGGCCACCGGTGAGAGCAATCGGCCTTGTATCGTGTGTGTTTTGCATGTGTTCATCGTGTTCTTCACGAGGTGTGCATCCGCTTTCGCTACCTTCCCCCTTTCCCCTCGCTTTCCCATCGATTTGACCACGAGAACTGTGAAGATCGGGCCACCCTAGAGGTTTGCCCTCATCATAACCTGAAGGTGGATTATTAGTCATCGATGCAGTTAGATGGCGGTCTATGTATTATGTTGTAATGCCCAATCAAGTCTCAAAGGAGTCAAGATGATTAGTATATGCATGTATTGCTTTCTCGCTGTTTGTCAATTGCCTCGCTGTAATTTGTTCACCCAGCATGTTATCTATCTTAAGGAGAGTCACCTCTAGTGAACTATGGATCCCGGTCCTTTTACTTTACATACAATCTACAACTGTTTACTGCTTTGTGTTTACTTTCTGCAAACTTTTACTTCTTTCCATTCGATACTTAATCCTTTGTTTTCCGCAAAACACGGTGAGATTGACAACCCCATCGCAAGTTGGGGACAAAGTTCTGTGGTTGTGTTGTGCAGGTCTCCACGTTGCTACTTCCTTGATTTCCATAGCCTAATTCCTGCATTTCCGTAGCCTAATTCCTTCATTTCCCCCATCAATTTGAGGTTTTGGTTCGAGTTTTTCCGCCAAAACTCGTCCAGATCGTGTTCTGGAAGTTCTGGTTCGACCGGACCGGCCAAAACGGACCGGAATATCCGCCCCACCAGAGTGTCCGGCCTAAACTGACCGGATTCTCTGCCCCGGCCGGACTGTCCGGCCTGCGCGCACCGGACTGTCCGCCCCCCTGCTCACAGAAAAATCTGCTTCACGGTTTTGAGCATAACTTTTGCATATGAATTCGGATTTTGGTGTTCTTTAGCTCGTTTTGAAGAGGAGAGAGAGCTCTACATCATCATATCCGTGGTTCATACTATATACTCCATCCAAATTCTGTGAGCAAGGCGGAATCCACCAATAAAGGGTGAAGATCGGCGACGAAAGGTATAAAATTCCGCGACTTCTCCCCACTTGCTTTCCTTTGTGAGCTACACTATCTTTGCGTTCAACAAACATCTATTGAGACTAGTTCCTCCTATGATTGCTTGGGCTATGCACATTTGATACTTGTAGAATTCTGAGCAAAAGTTGTGAGCACGCTATCTCATATAGTTATCTTGTATAGTTGTTGGCACAAGGAAGGGGCAAGTGAAAAAGAAAAGAAAAGTGAAAAAAATAGAAAAAAAGAAGAAACAAACAAACAAGTGCCTCATAGAACAGGAAGCGCAAGCTCGATGAACATCAAATAGGTGGTACTTATTGTGCATATCTTGTAGCCCACCAATTTATTGCAATCGAACTAGCGTCTCTCCTTGCACTTGTGCGACACGAGCTTATAGTCTTCGCTAGGTAATCATTTGGTTCTTAGCTCACTTTCTCCGTTGCGCAAGTCCCATTTATCCCACCGTGTGTGTTTCCTTGTACATATTTCCTCTTGTGGATTGACTTGTTTTGCTTTGTGATCATTGTGGTTGTTTACTTGCCATTACAACATCTTGATTTCGGATTGTTCTTGGACACGCCACCTTCCATACCTATCCACCATAAGCTTTGTGTGTGTGTGTTTTTTAGTGGTTAGTTGGTTTTGGTGTTCCGCGTAAACTTTACTTTGCTTGGTTTTGATTGCTCTCAAGTGTTGCCACTTGCACGATACTATCTTCCAAGGTAAAGTAAAGTTTGACGTTGCATTCCTAACCCCCTACCACTTCCATATACACCACTTGGTCTTGTGAATCATGTCTAGGGACTCCGGAACCGAGGATAATATATATGAAGAATCCATGATGAGCCACCACGACTACGACTCCACAATTATAGAGGACATGATGGAGCACTACACCGACAATGGCTCCGCATGCATGGAAGACATGGAGCACGTCATCAACTATGGCTCCTCAAGCATGGAGGACTTGGAGCGCTACATTGACAATGGCTCCTCATGCATGGAGTACATGGAGCACTACAACGACAATGGCTCCACATGCTTGGGTGATATGGAGTACTACATCAACAACGACTCCCCGACCATGGATGACTTCGAGTGCTACAACGACGACGCCTCACCAAGCATGGAGGACATGGCGAGCTTCACCCACTTCGAGGGCTCTTCCATGAGCCATGAAGAATACCTCCACCGCTTGGAGATGGAGGACTACTACGCCAAGCTAGCGGAGACGCATCATCAAGAAACCATGACCTTCGAGGCCAAGCGTGCCACACCAAAGGGCACCTCCTACTTCAATGATCCACCTCCAAGGCGTCAAGCGCTACCACCTACAAGGCGTCATGGGTCACCATCTCCAAGGCCGCGAGCGCCATCACCTCCAAGCCGTCAAGCACCACTGTCTCCAAGGTGCCAAGAACAACCATCTCCAAGACGCCAAGCAAGGCCACCTAGAAGGCGTCATGTGCAACAACCTCCTAGGCATCAAGTGCCACCAACTACAAAAAGAGCAGCGCCCCAACATCAACTTCCAAAAGAGGCGCCAAGAAGCAAGAATCTTCATCAACATACATCCTCTCGTGATCATCACCAACATCAAGAGGATACAAGACGTCGTTCAAGGCATCTTCGCCATGAAGACGAAGAGTACATGTTGAGCACCATCCATAATGCTCAACGAAGCTCAAGAAGGCACCACCATGAAAAGAAGAGTGCCAAGGACAAGAAGCATCGTCGCGAGCGTCATGTGGATGATCAAGTGCGCCATCTACATCAACCTTTGGCAAGGCATGCCAATGACCTCCGTCGACACCATCATAAGGCACCTTCAACTACTCGTGCCACCACCAAAATGGCACCAAGAGCAAGCTCTCCTCCACGCCATCAAGCTTCAACGCCCAAACTTGACGTCCAGATGACGCATGCACCTTCATGGATGAGGAAGACGAAGACCTCTACTTCGCCAAGTTGGACGAGTACGTCAAGAGGACTACACAAGCCAAGGTGCAAGATGGCGACGACAAGGTCAAGAATGGTGAGCATGGGACTTTCCCTTCACCAAAGGAGGCGCAAGGAGTTGAGAGAACCGAACCTACCCCCATATGCTTGAGTGATGATGTGGTACCAATCCCATGTGAGTATGAGAGCCACTTAGCCCACTTGAGTGAAAACAAGAGTGAGATGAGTGACTCCACCATATTGAACAATTGTTCTTTCCAATGGTTTGTTTGCACACATAATGATGTTGTTTTGGATATCTTTCCTCATGTGTTTTTGCCGAATTCTCCTACTCTTGCATCAAAGATGTTGATCCATTTCTTAGTCAATTGCTTTGAGTGCCACACTAAGACGCTTTATGGAGTTTTTGAGTTCCCACATTTGGATGATGTTCAAACGACATCCATTCACTTTGACCTTGCATACGCATTTCGTTTGCGATACTTGAGTTGTGCTAATAGTGTTGTGAACAAGAATGGACATGCCACAAATGACATGCTCCTCTATCACACACAAACATATGTTGCTTGGTCTTTGTTGTGTGAAGGTACAATTGCATACGTGTCAACCTCTATGGACAAAGAGTTGACAAGACGAATCGAAGAGAGTTACCTAGGGCTATCCTTCAATGAGCTATCTCTATATCATAAAGTGACTTCCTTCTACTTGAGGACTCATGCTATAATCTTCATGAATTGGCTACTCTTTGAGTGTTGCTTCGCTTTTGTTGTGAGCTTTGTAGGCTTCATGGAAGGTGAAGGAACATTAAAGAGTTGCCACATCAAGCTTGTCAAGGACGACTGTATGGTGAACCCTAGGATCAAGAAGGTCTCTCGACAACATCTTCTTAGTGATGTGCATTAAGAGTCGAGGACGACTCTTTTTGAAGGGGGGGAGCTGATGCAGCCCGTCCTGCGGACGCTACTACATCTACAATGCCGAGTCCCCAACATCGTCGACCCACGAGCCCTGAAGCTGCCTGAGCCAGAGTGTCCGCCCGAATCCAGCCGGAGTGTCCGGCCTGCCCGAGCCCGGACCTGGCGTGGACATTCAGAAGGTCAAATCGGACACTCCCCGGACACCACCCGGAGTGTCCGGCCAGCCCGGACTGTCCGGTCGTGCCGACCCGGACTGTCCGGCCCAAGTGATGGGCCTGCGAGCCAACAGCTGGGCCCTTGGCCCATGTACCCCTCTATTTCGCACCAAACCCTAGTTTTATGCCCAAACTACCCCTGAACTTGTGGCTGGCCTATAAAAGGCCCCCACCCCCTCATGTATCCCTTAGGCATAGATGATAGACTAAAGACAACCCCCTTTGTGGAATCTCTAGTTTTGCCTCATCCCCTTCTACCAAAGGGGATCGACTATCGTCACCACCTCGTTGGAGTTTGCATCGCGCCTCCCTCGTTGTACAAGGCCTTGGCATCGGTGTCCCTTTGCCAAGACGTCAAGACCCTCTCCAAGGTGTTCTTCCCTCTCCGCGTGGGATCAAGGGAGCACGTTGACCAATCTTTCCTTGCGAGGATTCTATCGGACCGGTGGCCACCGGTGAGAGAAATCGGCCTTGTATCGTGTGTGTTTTGCATGTGTTCATCGTGTTCTTCGCGAGGTGTGCGTCCGCTTCCGCTACCTTCCCCCTTTCCCCTCGCTTTCCCATCGATTTGACCACGAGATCCGTGAAGATCGGGCCACGAGATCCAACAAGGCCTTTGGTAGAAGGGGATGAGGCAAAACTAGAGATTCCACAAAGGGGGTTGTCTTTAGTCTATCATCTATGCCTAAGGGATACATGAGGGGTGGGGGCTCTATTTATAGGCTAGCCAAAAGTTCAGGGGTAGTTTGGGCATAAAACTAGGGTTTGGTGCAAAATAGAGGGGTACATGGGCCAAGGGCCTAGCTGTTGGCTCGCAGGCCCATCACTTGGGCCGGACACTCTGGGTCGAGTGGGCCGGACAGTCCGGGGTGGCCGGACACTCCAAGTAGTGTCCGGGTAGAGTCCGATATAGCACACAGAATGTCCGCGCCAGGACGGCGCTAGGGTAGGCCGGACACTCCGGCTGAGCCGCGCCGGACACTCCGGCTGTGCCGGACACTCCGGCTGGATTCGGGTGGACTCTCTGGGGTGATGACAGCCGGACGGGCTACATCAGCTCCCCCCCTTCAAAAAGAGTCGTCCTCGACTCTTCATGCTCATACTAAGAAAATGATGTCGAGAGACCTTCTTGATCCTGGGGTTCACCATATAGTCGTCCTTGAGAAGCTTGATGTGGCAACTCTTCAATGTTCCTTCACCTTCCATGAAGCCTACAAAGCTCACAACAAAAGCGAAGGAACACTCAAAGAGTAGCCAATTCATGAAGATTATAGCATGAGTCCTCAAGTAGAAGGAAGTCACCTTATAATGTTGAGATAGTGATGAGGATATATACATGGATTAACATGATTATGACTGCCTGAACTGGAAGGAAATATTGAGTCAAATCAATAATGACTATCAGGTGAATTCATTCCTAATTGAACCTGATGTTTTACTTAATGAGAACTTTATACTACCTAAGTCTATGCATCTTTGTATGACCAGGTTTATTGATAACACAAGTGTTGCGCGAGGAGGAGGAGAGTTGCAGCAAGAAGGACAAGCGCTGATTTCCAATATCAACAAGTGCGCGAGGGAGGAGCGGGAGGTATGCGCACTAGGAGGCAATGAGGAAATCACGTATGAGCAAGAGAGAGAGATGGCGCACCAAGATTACATGTTTGAGGTGTTCCACGACGTTTGGACTGCGTGCCAATAAGGCCGAACCCATATATGGGTCGGTATGTATCAGTTTGAGTCGAACCGAGACAGTTTGGGCCAAGTTATGGCTGTTTTTAGGCCCGTTTAGAGGGGAGGACGCCCCAGCCCTCATATAAACCTATGTAGCCATCACAAGTTAGGGTTTAGACCACGTTAAAATATTTTGGAGTTGTTTCTTTCATAGAACCTCTGGAATTACCCTGTGTTCGAATCTGCCAACTATAATTGAGTGTGATCTGTTGTTCCATTGGGAATTAGTAGATTGCATACTACCGTTCGTGGTCACGGCTGCGTGCGCAAGTGTGGCGTTGTGAATATCCTACAAGGTTCGAGATATGTTGCGCTGGCATCAGGGATCGAGCGGGAGAAATCATAGCTACGCACTAGTTATCTATCAGCCACCATCATCATCTCCATCCGCTTACTGAGAAGATAGGGCCACCCCATATCATCTTGGTATCAGAGCGCTGGGTTTACTCGGTGAGCAATATCATCTTGGTATCAGATTTCCAGTGTTGCCTCGGTAAGCATCCACAAATCCATCCATAGATTAGTTGTTTTTGTCCTATACAGAAAAAGCCACACAAAAATATTAGGGTTCATAGTTCATTGCCATAGCCTAGATAACACTGTTCGTGAGTTCTAGTTGCTGATCGTAATCCTTTTGTGTAGCCTTTCTTCTAAATTTGAGTCATAGTTTTTGTCTAGTTTTCATCTGTTTTTGATCCGTTGTCGGAGTCCCTAGACTATTTCTAGATTGTTCGTCGTGTTCTTGAGTCTTAGATCTAGTAGATCTGTTTTCTTTTAGTCTCAAGTTGTAGATCCGTTTGAAAGAAGGAGAAAAAAAGCAAACCGATTGGATCTAGACTTGTACTGAGTTTGCTTCACGTTGAAGGCAAAAAAAAATTCGGCTCGCTGCCTCACGCCTGACTGCAGACGTGTCTGTGCTGTAGCGTGAAAGCAAAAAACAATCCCAAAAAAAAATTCGGACCGTCGCTGTACCACAGACAGGTCTGTCCTCATACGAGAAATTGCCGACATCCTGCCGCGACAGGATTTTAGGCCGTTTTTCTGGCGTGGCAGAGACCAATTTTCAGGTCAAATTTTTTTCTTATTTGTTTATTTTTTTTACTGAGTCCACATAGCGTACCTATCCTTGTGAGCCTTAGTAAACCTTTCTTTGTGTCTAAAACTATCCTACGAGACTAGCGTGCTTAGTGCTCTGTGGGCTGCTCAATTTAGCAATCTTGTGCCCGTTTCGTTGAGACATTGCTAGCGTCTCTCCTTGTGCATTGCAACATGAGCATTCCTCCGACATACCTTACTTTATTGAGCTCATTTTCATAGTTGCAATTGCCCCATTTATCTCCACCGTGTGTGTTTCCGTGGGTCTTTGTCATACGATCAGCACTAGGACTTGTTTGCGGTGTAGTTAGGATACCATACCTACAGCTCCACTATAAATACCTTGTGTGCCTTGTGATCGTTCTCTATACCTTTGATATTCACTTCATCACATTAGTGCATCAGTTTTTGATTTCGTTTGGTAGAGCATCTCTATTCACTTTGGAACGTAAGATCTCCTTTCTTATTAGTTGTGAGTGAGCTGTGAGAGTTCCACCATACAGATTTTTATTTTTGCACTAATGTACTAATCATGACTTCTACTAGTGTTGATTTGATGTAGAAATCAGATGATGTTTACCATGACTATTTAGCTATTGTGGTTGGCATGGCATATGATCCAACTACAATCAAGTGGCGATTGGAAAGTTCTGCCACGCTCGCAGAATATCAGATTTGGGAAATTGATATGGGATTTGTGTTGAGGGCAAACCTCTAGGGTGGCCCGATCTTTCACTATTCCCTTTCAAATCGAGGTTGGAGTGCGGGGAAAGGAGGGAAGGATGAACACGACGAACACACAGACGAAGAACGCGATGAACACACACACGCAAACCCACGATAAACACCAATAGCTCAAACCGGCGGTGACCGGTCCGGCGCAATCCCTAGGATCGGCGTCGGGCGGAGGACTCTCTCTCGAACCGGCACGGCGAGATGGGAGACTCGGTGAGATCTTGACGTCTAGGCAAAGGGACACCGATGCCTAGGCCTTGTACAACGCGGAGGCACAATGCAAACTCCAACGAGGTTTGGGGATATTGGTGCTCCTTAGTCAAGGAGCATGAGGCAAGAATTAGATAGATCCACAAAGGGGTTTCCACTAATTCCAATATCATGCCTAGGGTTTACAATGGAGGTGGGGGTCTATATATAGGCCAGCTACAAGTTCAGGGGTAATTTAGGCATTAAAGTAGAGTTCTGGGCGAAGTAGAGGGGTACATGGGCCATAGGGCCCAGCTAGGCTCGCAGGCCCATCACTTGGGCCGGACAGTCCGGGTCGGCACGGCCGGACAGTCCGGGGTGGCCGGACAGTCCGGGGTGGCCGGACACTTCGGGTGGTGTCCGGGAAGTGTTCGATTTGACCTTCTGAATGTCCACGCCAGGTTCGGGCTCGGGCAGGCCGAACACTCCGGGTAGAGTGGCCGGACACTCCGGCTGCGCCGGACACTCCGTCTTGATCCGAGCGGACACTCTAGTTCTGGCAGCTTTCGGACAGGGGCAGCTTCAGGGCTCGTGGATCGACGCGGCGGGGGCTCGTACCTGATGATGCACAAAGTAGTGGTATGAAGTAGCACGCCATCCAAGGAGGTATCGAATTGGCACGAAGAGAGGAGCGAGTTCACCTTAGCTTGGAGGAGTTTGGCTCGGGTACGAGTCATGGGTCCACTTGGGGAACTTATTGGTGTAGATGTAGAAGTGTCCGTAGGACGGGCTGCATCACCCCCCCCCCTTGGGAAAGAGTCGTCCTCGACTCTTCATGGATATCATCTTGAACATCTCCATGGTAGGGTGAGAGATCCTTGACATTGAATGTATTGCTTGCAAGGTACTTGGAGGTCGGGATGTCGATGATGTAGGCGTTGTTGTTGATTCGTTTGAGGACCTTGAAGGGACCATCTCCTCTTGGCTTGAGCTTGGAGTCACGTTCCTTGGGGAAGCGGTCCTTGCTTAGGTGTATCCACACAAGGTCACCTTCTTCAAATATCATTTCCTTCTGGTCCTTGTTTAACCTTGAAGCTTGGCGAAGGACTTGTTGTTCGATAGTTACTCTTGTTTCTTCATGAAGCTTCTTCATAGCTTGTGCGCGCTTCTCGACGTCCATGTTTGTGCGCTCATGGAGAGGTAGTGGTAGGATGTCGAGCGCGGTGAGGGGCTCGAAACCATAGACGATCATGAATGGACTCATCTTGGTTGTTGAGTGCTTGGCTTGATTGTAGGCGAACTCGGCACGTGGAATGCATTCCTCCCAATCCTTCAGGTTTTTCTTGATCAACACACGAAGGAGAGTTCCGAGGCTTCGGTTGACAATTTCGGTTTGGCCATCAGTTTGAGGACGTGACGCGGATGAAAAGAGGAGCTTGACGCCGAGCTTGGCCATGAGGGTCTTCCACAAGTAGCTCATGAATTTGACGTCGCGGTCGGAGACGATTGTCCTTGGCACACCGTGAAGACGGACGATTTCCCTGAAAAACAGATTTGCAACATGTGAAGCATCGTCTGTCTTATTGCACGGTATGAAGTGTGCCATCTTGGAAAAATGATCCACAACAACAAATATAGAATCATGACCATGCTTAGATCTAGGCAATCCTAACACGAAATCCATGCTAATGTCGGACCAAGGTGTATGAGGAATAGGCAATGGCATATAAAGACCATAGGGATTAGCTTGCGACTTAGCTTGAACACATATCGTGCATCGTTGAACGTAGCGCTCCACGTCACGCTTCATCTTGGGCCAAAAGTAGTGATTGGAGAGCATGTCCAATGTCTTGTCGCGACCAAAGTGACCCATAAGGCCTCCACCATGAGATTCTTGGAGAAGCAAAAGTTGAAGCGACGACTTCGGAATGCATAGCTTGTTTTGTTTGAAAAGAAAGCCCTTATGCAAATAGAAATCATCAACTCCCTTGTCATTGGAGCACTTTGCGAAAATTTGTTCAAAGAACGGGTCAGAAGCATACAAAGATTTTATTTCCTCAAGACCCAACACGTTGATTTCAAATCTCGTAAGAAGGCTTGTATGTTTGCAAGACAATGCGTCCGCAACTACATTATCTTTGCCCTTCTTATACTTGAAAATGCACGGAAAAGATTCCATGAACTCAACCCACTTAGCGTGTCTCTTGCTCAAGTTAGCTTGGCCTTTGAGATATTTCAACGACTCGTGGTCGGAATGTATGATAAATTCCTTGGGCCAAAGGTAGTGTTGCCAAACTTGAAGGACACGAACTAAGGAAAAAAGCTCTTTGTCATAAATCGGATTGTTAAGGCGAGCACCATCAAGTTTTTCGCTATGGTAGGCTATAGGACGTCCGTTTTGCATAAGGACTCCTCCAATGCCAATACCACTAGCATCATACTCTATCTCAAAAGTTTTTGTGAAATCTGGTAAAGCAAGAAGAGGTGCTTCGGTGAGCCTCTTTTTAAGTTCATCAAAAGCTTTTTGTTGTGCTTTGCCCCACACGAAGGTGACATTCTTTTTGGTCAATTTATTAAGGGGACAAGCAATGGTTGAAAAGTCTTTCACAAAGCGACGATAGAAACCGGCCAACCCATGAAAACTTCGGAGTTCACTCACATTTGTTGGTATGGGCCAATCTCGTATGTCCTTTACCTTGGAAACATCAACTTCAATTCCCTTCGAAGAAATGACAAATCCAAGAAAAATCAACTTGTCTTTAGCAAAAGTGCACTTGGGAAGATTAGCATAAAGCTTTTCATGTCGAAGGATTTGCAAAACTTCCTTAACATGTGTTATATGGTCCTCAAGTGATTTGCTATAAACAAGAATATCATCGAAATAGACAACAACACTTTTTCCAATGAGAGAACGCAAGATGTGATTCATAAGGCGCATGAAGGTGGATGGGGCATTTGATAAACCAAAGGGCATAACCAACCATTCATAGAGACCAAGTTTGGTCTTGAAGGCGGTTTTCCATTCATCACCTTCAGCCATGCGTATTTGATGGTAACCACTACGAAGATCAATTTTCGAAAAAATAGTGGCTCCACACAACTCATCAAGCATGTCATCGAGACGTGGTATGGGATGTCGATAACGCACGGTGATAGCATTGATTGGACGGCAGTCTATGCATAACCGTAGCGTATCTTCTGTCTTTGGAACCAGAATCACGGGTACGGCACTTGGACTAGTGCTAACTTAGATCAAACCTTTGGAGACGAGTTGGTTGATTTGACGTTCGATCTCCTTCGTCTCCTCCGGGTTCATGCGGTAAGCGGCGCGGTTTGGAAGTGGTGCACCGGGGATGAGGTCGATGCGATGTTCAATGCCACGAAGAGGAGGTAGTCCATGTGGAAGCTCTTCGGGAAACACATCCTTGAATTCCTGCAAAACACTCATCAAAGATGGAGGAACATTGGTTAATTCATTAGTTCCTTGCGCTAGTCCCTTTCAAAGGAGGACATAGTGCAAGATGGATGGGTTGTTCTAAACATCTCTCATCTCACTTTTGGTGGCAAGGAGAACACTCTTCGTTTTTCCACTCGAATTTGGTTTGTGGCTCTCACTCACTATGAGGTGGTTCTCTCTCTCACCGCTCTTCTCACAAGTAGGTGTTGTGCTTTGCGCCCTCGCTAAAGCCTTTGCATTGTCCGCAATTATTTGGCTAGGAGTCATCGGTTGCAAAACACATGTTTTGTTGAGCCATTTGAAGGTGTATATATTGGTGCGACCATCATGTTGAGCAGCGTTGTCAAATTGCCATGGTCGACCAAGAAGCATGTGGCAAACTGTCATAGGAACCACATCACACTCCACCGTATCTTTGTAAGGACCAATGGCGAAGGAGACCGATACGGTATGCTTGATCTTCACGGACCCTTGGTCACTTAGCCATTGCACATGGTAGGGGTGCTTGAATGGATGGAGGGTGAGGTTGAGCTTCTCACACAACTCGGTGCTAGCAAGATTGTGACAACTCCCTCCATCAATGATCACCTTGATAGATTTGCCATTGATGTCGGCTCGTGTTTGGAAGATATTAGAGCGTTGGTCTTCATGCTCTTGTGCTTGAGTGGTCAAGATTCTTGTGACGATAAGCGATGGACTTGCGTCATGTTCACACATGAGGAGTTCTTGATCATCTTCCACTCGTTGCCTTGCCATTGCTTCCTTGACACGGGCATCAAACTCATCTTCACTCAAGTACTCTACATCACCATTGTCATGGATGAACAAGACTTTCTTGTTTCCACATTTGGCCGACTTGTGTCCTTTGCCTCCACACTTGTAGCATTCACTGTTGAAAGGTGTATCACTTTTTGCTTGCTTACCATTTGGTGGCAGTTTTCCTTGAGGAAGTGTGGGCTTGAAGGAAGGCTTGGAGGTACTTGAGGAGCTACCATTGAAAGTTGTTGGTGTAGGAGTTGAAACTTGCTTGTAGGTGAAGTATGTCTTGGGCTTGTTGTACTTGATATCCTCTTGCACTTGACGTTTAGCCTTTGTTGCAATGCGCACAAGCTCAACCATGGTGTTGTATGTTTGGAACTCGACGATGCGCTTGATTGGGTGATTCAAGTCAATAAGGAAACATGCCATTGTTTGCTCCATGCGCTCATCAATGTTGGCGCGAATCAAGTTGAGTTCCATTTCCTTGAAGTATTCTTCCACGATCTTTGTCCTTTGACGAAGCGCTTGAAGGTTGTTGAAGAGGTCACGCGTGTAGTGTGCGGGGACGAACTGGGATCTCATGTGAGCCTTCATGTCATGCCAAGTTGTGATTGGCGGCTCTTGTCTTGCATCACGAGCAACTTGAACTTGTTCCCACCAAAGGTTGGCTTAATCATCAAACTCTAGCGAAGCCATGGCGACCATCTTCTCGTTGCTATAGTTGTGCATGCGGAAGATCTTGTCGACTTTGAGTGCCCACGAGAGGTATTCTTCAGGGTCATTGGATCCGATGAACTTGGGCATTGTGAACTTGAGCTTGCCAAAAGTTTCTTCATCGTTGCGGTCATTGCGACGAGCTTGGTGACCTTGTTGATGATCTTGTAGTTGGGGAGGTGGAACTTGGTTCTCGCGTCCTTGTTGCGGAGCTTGCTCTTGGTATTGTTGTTGATGAGGAGCTTGCTCTTGTTCTTGGCGCGGTTGTTGACGTGGTTGAGGCTCGTTCCTCGGTTGGTGATGTTGGTTAGGCACATGGGCCTCACGGTGAAGAACATGGTCATGAGCCTCTTGACGTGGTTGATGACGAAGAGGAGGCTCGTTCCTTGGTTGGTGATGCTGGTTAGGCACATGGGCCTCACGAGGAAGAACATGGTCATGAGCCTCTTAGCGTGGTGGGCGTCGCTCAACTTGTATCACTTGACGCTCCAAGTTTTGTTGATGTGGAGGAGGCGCCTCGTGATGACCATGGTGTCGTTGTTGATGTTCATGACGTTGATGACGAGGAGGAGGATCTTGAAGAGCTTGACGTCGATGACGAGCTTGATTCTCCAAATTGGAGTCATCACTTGTTGTGTCAAGAATGTGTCGCGGTCGATGGTGGTAGACTTGCGGTTGCTCTTGTGGTTCCAGTTGTGGTTGCTCTTGTTGAATCACTAGTGCCCTTGCGTGATGACGGTGTGCTTCTTGCCTTGCTCGTGGCCTTGAAGAGAGGTCACCGTCATAGCTTGACGTTGCGGCGTGCCATGGGGAAGGTACATAGTTCGAAGAGATTCCATCTTCAACCACGGGGGCATCATTGCGTCTTTGAGCACTTTGATGTAGATCTTGTGGAAGAGGTGCATGGCGATGCGAAAAACTTGCCGAGCTTGATGCGCGTGAACGTGGTCTTGCCATGCCATCGATGAGGCGTCGAAGATTGTCATTTGTTTCGACGACGGAGCGTTGAAGCGCTTCATTTTGGTGGCCGAAGTTGTGATGCATTGCATGCATTTGTCGTTCAAGGCCGTCGAAGCGGTTGTCGATGTTCTTGAACTCGGCTTGCGTCTCGCCAAATTGTTCATCTTGTCGCGTCTCAAGGGCTTGGCAACGTTCACAGAACTCTTGTCGAACGATGAAGTGACTTGCACGCGTCATGTACGGACCTTGATCTTCTTCTTGGGGAGGTGGTTGGCTCATCTCACCGTGCCTATCCATCATGCAAAACACACAAGTATTGTATATGGAAGTGGAATATGGTGGTGTTAGCCTTGTACCTCTCCTTGGGGATTGCACCAAACTAGAAGCCACAAGTGAGAGCTATTAGCGTGCAAAGTGGAAATGCCAAGAAAACTCACACTAACTCTCAAAAGCTTGTTGGTGGTAGGTTAGGGTTGTGGAAAGCCAAAGAACCAACCAAAAGAAAAGGGATAGTCAAAAGTGGTAAAAATCCAACAAAACTCAAGTCAAAGGCGAAGGTCAACAACTCAAAAGGGTGAAGGGAACCTACGACTATGTACACACACTTGGAGAAAGTTGGGATTGACACGACTATGAAAATGAGCAAACCAAAAGTCCTAACGAAGACTAAGCTCGTTGTCGTGCCAATGCAAGGAGAGACCGTGGCTCGTTTGCAAAGAGGAAAAGTGAGCAACGGATTTGTGCATTTGCCTTGGGCGCTCTTCTTTCTCTCTTGCTTACAAGCTTTGAGACTCTCTTTTGCAAGGGAGACTATTTTTCTTTTGCTTTTTCTTTGTTTTTTTTTTGCTCTCCCTTGATGCTACCTAGTCACACTTGATATTGCTCTTGCACTCTCACTATCCAAGGACAAATGCACAATGCTCAAGAAAACACAAGATGAGCCACTCTCATGGGATAGGTACACACAAAGGAAGATGGGGGTTAACAAGGTGACGCAAGTTATACCTTCTTTGATGATGAACATGGTGTCGGTGGTGCGGGATGATGTTCGTGGTCCGTGGTGTCGATGAGCGTGGACGTTGATGATGCGGAAGCTTGCTGGTACTTGCTGACACGCACACAGGACACGAGCAAACAAAGGAGATTAGCCAATGCGAAAAATGAGGCAAAACTGTCAAAACTGGCGTTACAGCCGGACACTCCGGTCTGTTTGGGCCGGATACTCCGGTCTGGTTCGGCCGGACACTCCGGTCGGGCCGGACACTCCGGCGCGGGTTTCCTGCTAGTGTTCTTGAGCGGAAATCCTCGCCTTCGGGCCTCAAATCCGTGAAAAACTGGCCAAATCGGGCTAGGGAAACACAGGATAAAGCTGGACCAACTCCTTAGACAAGGTTTGGTCGGATCAAAACCACAAATAACATCCAAATTAAGAGATCGATCCAAAGGCAAATATGGGCTGTTTTTGTGGGGATTTTCAATTTTTTTGGTGGATAGAAGAAAATTTTGTGGGGGAAATCGTGAGCAACGAAGCTCTTGATACCAATATGTTGAGGGTAAACCTCTAGGGTGGCCCGATCTTTCACGATTCCCTTTCAAATCAAGGGTGGAGTGCGGGGAAAGGAGGGAAGGATGAACACGACGAACACACGCACGAAGAACGCGATGAACACACACACGCAAACCCACGATAAACACCAATAGCTCACGCCGGCGGTGACCGGTCCGGCGCAATCCCAAGGATCGGCGTCGGGCGGAGGACTCTCTCTCAAACCGGCACGGCGAGATGGGAGACTCGGTGAGATCTTGACGTCTAGGCAAAGGGACACCAATGCCTAGGCCTTGTACAACGCGGAGGCACAATGCAAACTCCAACGAGGTTTGGGGATATTGGTGCTCCTTAGTCAAGGAGCATGAGGCAAGAATTAGATAGATCCATAAAGGGGTTTCCACTAATTCCAATATCATGCCTAGGGTTTACACTGGAGGTGGGGGTCTATATATAGGCCAGCCACAAGTTTAGGGGTAATTCAGGCATTAAAGTAGAGTTCTAGGTGAAGTAGAGGGGTACATGGGCCATAGGGCCTAGCTAGGCTCGCAGGCCCATCACTTGGGCCGGACAGTCCGGGGTGGCCGGACACTCCGGGTGGTGTCCGGGAAGTGTCCGATTTGACCTTCTGAATGTCCACGCCAGGTTCGGGCTCGGGCAGGCCAGACACTCCGGGTAGAGTGGGCCGAACACTCTGGCTTGATCCGGGCGGATACTCCGGCTCTGGCAGCTTCCGGACAGGTGCAGCTTCAGGGCTCGTGGGTTGACGCGGCGGGGGCTCGTACCTGATGATGCACAAATTAGTGGTATGAAGTAGCATGCCATCCAAGGAGGTATCGAATTGGCACGAAGAGAGGAGCGAGTTTACCTTAGCTTGGAGGAGTTTGGCTCGGGCACGAGTCATGGGTCCACTTGGGGAACTTGTTGGTGTAGATGTAGAAGCGTCCGTAGGACGGGCTGCATCAATTTGGTTTTGCGAGATGTCGTACTTTCGATAGCAAGTTTAATGGCCATATAGAATACATTCTTGCTCACCGACATGTGGATGAAGAGGTAGCTCGTTGGTGGAAGGACGCAAGGATTGTGTATGGTGTCATGGGTAAAAAAATCCATTGGGAAGATTTCAAGCAATTTCTACGTTCTATGTTTTTGAACAACTGCAAATGGCCTCTTCCAGAAATTTTGAGAGTGGACACTAATGAGACATGTGAGTTGTCTACTAACGTAATCATGTGTACTCCTAGTGTTGTATCTTGTGATGTGCAGGTTGCTTTTGAAGAAAGGGAGCCGCCTATTTTACAACCTGCATCACACGATTTGGTATTGTCACTTGAGGAGGATGTCGTAGTACCTACTACAGCTGAGAAGATTGTTAATGACATTGGTACTGATTTGGAGCTTCAGCCAACATGTGCGACATATTGTGAGTCTATTCCTTTACTGAAGCCTCCTTGTGATTTGCCTTGCACTACTGTTTCAGCACCATGTGATAGTTTACCAAATTTAAATTTTGATCATGTGGTACTGATAACACATAAGGAAATACTTGCTCGAATACCACCTGTTGATATTGTGTATTCCATCATGCTAAATGAACCTATGAGTATGAGTTGTGCTATGGATAAGATTTCTGAAATTTCAATTCTGAATTCTAGCACATATTCTCCTTGTTTCACTTTCAATCTGATTGGTGAATATAGCATGCATGAAAATTTTCTTGTGGGTCACATATGCATTACTTGTGATCGAATCGCTGAACTAAAACATGCTGTTTTCAGCCATACATGTTGTGTGTCGACGATTTTGTGTTGTGGAATATATGCTAAAATTTGTGATAATATGAAACTAAAGTCAGGTCTAGTTGACATAATGCAGCCAACACAAGTAATTTTACCTATGTTGGATCGTTGTAATCTTTCTAGAATAGAACCCAAGTTTTCATATTCGTTGTGTTTGTCCCAAAATTCGTTGTCTAGTTGTGCTAATGCTTTATACTTCACTTATATTTGCAAATTGAGTTGCATTTTACATACTGGACAACATGATCATGTTCATAATAATCAGAGTAGCGCAGTTGAAGCATGGCATAATTCAATTTGGTTTTCAGACATATTGAATTGGTTTGATCTTGTTCACAAATTTGATCATAGATCTTCTTTGAGAAAACTGAATTTAATATTGAAGAACATGACTATCTATTTAGTTGTTTTTCACCATGATCATGATTCTTTGTACTTCACTTATACCTGCAATTTAAGTTGCTTGATGTATACTGGACATACTTTTCATGTGAACAACAATAATACAACATGTTATATATACATATACTTTGCGTACACGTTGTTCTTTTTGTTTCTCCCACTTTCAGCTTACCCAAAGCCGAGGACGGCTTTTCATGAAGAAAGGGAGGATGATGAGGATATATACATGGATTATGATGATTCTGGCTGCCTGAACTGGAAGGAAATATTGAGTCAAATCAATAATGACTATCAGGTGAATTCATTCGTAATTGAACCTGATGTTTTACTTAATGAGAACTTTATACTACCTAAGTCTATGCATATTTGTATGATCAGGTTTATTGATAACACAAGCGTTGTGTGAGGAGGAGGAGAGTTGCAGCAAGAAGGACAAGCGCTGATTTCCAATATCAATAAGTGCGCGAGGGAGGAGCGGGAGGCATGCGCACTAGGAGGCAATGAGGAAATCACGTATGAGCAAGAGAGAGAGATGGCGCACCAAGAATTACATGTTTGAGGTGTTCCACGACGTTTGGACTGCGTGCCAATAAGGCTGAACCCATATATGGGTCGGCATGTATCAGTTTGAGTCGAACCGAGTCAGTTTGGGCCAAGTTATGGCTGTTTTTAGGCCCGTTTAGAGGGGAGGACGCCCTAGCCCTTATATAAACCTCCGTAGTCATCACAAGTTAGGGTTTAGACCACGTTAAAATATTTTGGAGTTGTTTCATTCATAGAACCTCTAGAATTACCCTGTGTTCGAATCTACCAACTATAATTGAGTGTGATTTGTTGTTCCATTGGAAATTAGTAGATTGCATACTACCATTCGGGGTCACGGCTGCGTGCGCAAGAGTGTGGTGTTGTGAATATCCTACAAGGTTCGACATCTGTTGCACTGGCATCAGGGATCGAGCGGGAGAGATCATAGCTACGCACTAGTTATCTATCATCCACCATCATCATTGCCATCCGCTTACTGAGAAGATCGGGCCACCCCATATCAGATAGCTCATGGAAGGGTAGCCCTAGGTAACTCTCTTCGATTCTTCTTATCAACTCTTTGTCCATAGAGGTTGACGCATACGTAATTGTACCTTCATACAACAAAGACCAAGCAACATATGTTTGTGTGTGATAGAGGAGCATGTCATTTGTGGCATGTCCATTCTTGTTCACAACACTATTAGCACAACTCAAGTATAGCAAACGGAATGCATATGCAAGGTCAAAGTGCATGGGAATTGTTTGAACATCATCCAAATGTGGGAACTCAAAAACTCCATATAACATCTTAGTGTGGCACTCAAAGCAATTGACTAAAATATTGATCAACATTTTTGATGCAAAGCTAGGAGAATTCGGCAAAAACACATGAGGAATAATATCCAAAGCAACATCATTATGTGTGCAAACCAACCATTGGAAAGAACAATTGTTCAATATGTTGGATGCCATACACATATCATCAAAAGCCAAAATCATTGGAGTATGAGTATCGCAAGCGGAAGCAAAAATAACATGTTTGCAAACAAACCATATGAATGAGCAAGTGGTCCTTATGTTTGTTGCAACAACAATACGAGAGACTTGGAAGCTTTCATGACAATTCATGCTCAAAATGGCATTATGGTTACACACAAAACATCGGAAAGAGAAATTGTTCAACATTTTTGTGGCAACACACAAAGCATCAATATCCAATAGCAACGAGACATGATTGTCACAAGGTAAAGAATACCATCAACATGCTTGCAATCAAACCATAGGAAAGAGCAATTTGTCAACATGAAAGATGCAAAGCATGCAAAAGGTATCAGAGCTGGGTTCGATCTTAAACTCACTGGGGGGATGCTCTCTAGAGCTCTTTTTGTCAACTCGTGCTCAACCGAGGTTGACATGATCATGCGGGTACCTACACACATCAAACACAAAAAGAAGAACGTGTGTGCATGGTAGAGAAATACATCATCCATCATGACATATCTCTTCTTGTGCACATCACCATGAGTGTCAATCAAGTATGAAGTAGATGCATGGTGAATATGCAAGTGGTGAACATGCTTATCATGGCCATCATCAAAATCTCCAAATTTTGAGAAAGCTATGGGGGCCATCTCAATATAAACCGTATGAGAATTATTGTTGCAAGCAAAACAAGTGAAAGAGCAATTATTCAACTTATTGCAAGCAATGGGAGAGATTGTAAAACATTCATGACAAAGCATTATCCGAGGGGTACCATTGGTAACATCATTGCAAGCAAAACATTGGAAAGAGCAATTGTTCAACAAAGTGCAAGCAATGATATCATCAATGTAACGTTTATAGCATGGCATGTCTATGGCAACATCATCACAATCAAATAATTTCACATGCTCAACAATATGCAAATGCAAAGTATCACATGGAAATATCAATGAAGCATATGTGATATCACAAACATCATCCATAGCATGCAAGTCATCACAAATCATCATGTCCACTAGTGGGATCATGGCATCATCAACACCCTTATTTTTACCTTGTTCATACCTCTTATATGAAGTGGGTGTTGTGGTAGCATTGACCTCCATGTGGGTGACTTCTTCATCATGTATGGGGATGGCATCATCTTCATCCACCATGTACATCTGCTTGGTCAGATGCATCATCATCTCGAAGCTTGGTGCTTCTTGATCCATGGAACATAGCACATCATGATATAACACACTAGAGGTAGAGGATAAGTCGTTAGAAATCAAAGTGGTCTCACATGACCTATCAACTACCACTCTCAACTCACTAGGTATATCACTCATGCCCTCCAAGTGGAAGCACTCAATCTCACGTATGGTGGAGTCACTCATCTCACTCTTGTTTTCACTCAAGTGGGCTAAGTGGCTCTCATACTCACATGGGATTGGTACCACATCATCACTCAAGCATATGGGGGTAGGCTCGGTTCTCTCAACTCCATGCGCCTCCTTTGGTGGAGAGAAAATCCCATGATCACCAATCTTGACCTTGTCATCGCCATCTTGCATCTTGGCTTGTGTAGTCCTCTTGACGTACTTGTCCAACTTGGCGAAGTAGATGTCTTCGTCTTCCTCATACATGAAGGTGCATGCGTCATCTAGGACGTCAAGTCTTGGCGTTGAAGCTTGATGGCGTGGAGGAGAACTTGCTCTTGGTGCCATTTTGGTGGTGGCACGAGTAGTTGAAGGTGCCTTATGATGGTGTCGACGGAGGTCATTGACCGTGCCTTGCCAAAGGTTGATGTAGATGGCGCACTTGATCATCCACATGACGATCGCGACGATGCTCCTTGTCCTTGGCACTCTTCTTGTGATGGTGGTGCATTCTTGAGCTTGGTTGAGCATTATGGATGGTGCTCAACATGTATTCTTCGTCTTCATGGCGAAGATGCCTTGAATGACGTCTTGTATCCTCTTGATGTTGGCGATGATCACGAGAGGATGTATGTTGATGAAGATTCTTCCTTCTTGGCGCCTCTTTTGGAAGGTGATGTTGCGGTGCCGCTCTTTTTGTAGTTGGTGGCACTTGATGCCTAGGAGGTTGTTGCACATGACGCCTTCGCGGTGGCCTTGCTTGGCGTCTTGGAGATGGTGGTTCTTGGCGCCTTGGAGACGGTGGTGCTTGACGGCTTGGAGGTGATGGCGCTCGCTGCCTTGGAGGTGGTGACCCATGACACCATGTAGGTGGTAGCGCTTGACGCCTTGGAGGTGGATCATCGAAGTAGGTGGTGCCCTTTGGTGTGGCACGCTTGGCCTTGAAGGTCATGGTTTCTTGATGATGCGTCTCCGCTAGCTTGGCGTAGTAGTCCTCCATCTCCAAGCGGTGGAGGTATTCTTCATGGCTCATGGAAGAGCCCTCAAAGTGGGTGAAGCACGCCATGTCCTCCATGCTTGGTGAGGCGTCGTCGTTGTAGCACTCGAAGTCATCCATGCTTGGGGAGTCGTTGTTGATGTAGTACTCCATATGACCCAATCATGTGGAGCCATTGTCGGTGTAGTGCTCCATGTACTCCATGCATGAGGAGCCATTGTCGATGTAGAGCTCCAAGTCCTCCATGATTGAGGAGCCATAGTTGATGACATGCTCCATGTCTTCCATGCATGTGGAGCCGTCATAGGTGCAATGCTCCGGGTCCTCAAAGAATGCGGAGCCATTGTCGGTGTAGTGCTCCATCATGTCCTCTATACTTGTGGAGTCGTAGTCGTGGTGGCTCATCATGGATTCTTCATAGATATCATCCTCGGTTCCGGAGTCCCTAGACATGATTTACAAGACCAAGTGGTGTATATGGAAGTGGTAGGGGGTTAGGGATGCAACGTCAAACCTTACTTTACCTTGGAAGATAGTATCGTGCAAGTGGCAACACTTGAGAGCAATCAAAACCAAGCAAAGTGAACTTCACGCGGAACACCAAAACCAACTAACCACTAAAAACACACACACACACAAAGCTTATGGTGGATAGGTATGGAAGGTGGCATGTCAATAACCAATCCGAACTCAAGATGTTGTAATGGCAAGTAAAGAACCACAATGATCACAAAGCAAATCAAGTCAATCCACAAGAGGAAATATGTACAAGGAAACACACACGGTGGGATAAATGGGGCTTGTGCGACGGAGAAAGTGAGCTAAGAACCAAATGATTACCTAGCAAAGACTATAAGCTCGTGTCGCACAAGTGCAAGAAGAGACGCTAGTTCGATTGCAATAAATTGGTGTGGGCTACAAGATATGCACAATAAGTACCACCTATTTGATGTTCATCGAGATTGCGCTTCCTATTATATGAGGCACTTGTTTCTTTCTCTTTTTCTTCTTTTTCCTTTTCTTTTTCTATTTTTTTCTTTTCTTTTCTTTTTCACTTGCCTCTTGTGCCAACAACTATACAAGATAACTATATGAGATAGCGCGCTCACAACTTTTTCTCGGTATTCTACAAGTATCAAATGTGCATAGCCCAAGCAATCATAGGAGAAACTAGTCTCAATAGGTGTTTGTTGACCGCAAAGATAGTGTAGCTCACAAAGGAAAGCAAGTGGGGAGAAGTGGCGGAATTTTTATACCTTTCGTCGCCGATCTTCACCCTTTATTGGTGGATTCCGCCTTGCTCACGGAATTTGGATGGAGTAGATAGCATGAACCACGGAGATTATGATGTAGAGCTCTTTCTCCTCTTCAAAACGAGCTAAAGAACACCAAAATCCGAATTTGTATGCAAAAGTTATGCTCAAAACCGTGAAGCAGATTTTTCTCTCAGCAGGGGGGCGGACAGTCCGGTGCGCGTAGGCCGGACAGTCTGGCCGGGCCGGATATTCCGGTCAGTTTAGGCCGGAAACTCCGGTGGGGCGGATATTCCGGTCCGTTTTGACCGGACAGTCCGGTCCGGTCGAACCAGAACTTCCAGAACACGAACGGGACGAGTTTTGGCGAAAAAACCGGGACCAAAACCTCAAATTGATGGGGGAAATCAAGGAATTATTCTATGGAAACGCAGGGGAAGGTAGATCAACAAGTTTAGCAAGTAATCCACGGATCAAAACCTACCAAAACGCACTAAAATCACAGATCGATCCAAAACATGAAATTGGGGCTATTTTTTGGGGATTTTCAAATTTATGGGAGAAAGACCAAATCGAGGAGAAATCTGTGGCAACCAAAAGCTACTGATACCAGATGATGAGGGCAAACCTCTAGGGTGGCCCAATCTTCACGGATCTCGTGGTCAAATCGATGGGAAAGTGAGGGGAAAGGGAGAAGGTAGCGGAAGCGGACGCACACCTCGCGAAGAACACGATGAACACACGCAAAACACACACGATATAAGGCCGATTGCTCTCACCGGTGGCCACCGGTCCGATAGAATCCTCGCAAGGAAAGATCGGTCAACGTGCTCCCGTCAATCCCAAGCGGAGAGGGAAGAACACCTTGGAGAGGGTCTTGACGTCTTGGTAAAGGGACACCGATGCCAAGGCCTTGTACAACGAGGGAGGTGCGATGCAAACTCCAACGAGGTGGTGACGATAGTCAATCCCCTTTAGTATCCCCTTTAGTAGAAGGGGATGAGGCAAAACTAGAGATTCCACAAAGGGGGTTGTCTTTAGTCTATCATATATGCCTAAGGGATACATGAGGGGTGGGGGCTCTATTTATAGGCCAGCCACAAGTTCAGGGGTAGTTTGGGGATAAAACTAGGGTTTGGTGCGAAATAGAGGGGTACATGGGCCAAGGGCCCGGCTGTTGGCTAGCAGGCCCATCACTTGGGCCGGACACTCCGGGTAGAGTGGGCCGGACACTCCGGCTGAGCCGCGCCAGACAGTCCGGCTGCGTCGGACACTCCGGCTGGATTCAGGCGGACTCTCCGGGGCGATGACTGCGGAGACTCCCGTTCTGGAGCTGGCTGCTCCTAGTCCATCTTCTTGGTTGACTTGGGGACGATCTTGGGGACTTGGCGTTGTGGATGTAGTAGCGTCCGCAGGACGGGCTGCATCATCTTTGCTATAGATATGCTTTAGATGCTATTGTGGGAGAAGATTTCCTCCAATATAATGAGGATGATGCCATTAATGCTATAAAGAAATTGATCCTCACTTACACTATGCCTAGCCAAACTGATATTTCTTTCGCAAAAATATTTGCTAGGTTGAACACTCTTGAGGCTAGCACTACTAGCTTAGAACGTTGCTATAATACGCTTAGGGAACATCACAATCATGTTCCAATAAATTCTGAACCATCAAAGTGGCTCCCCACAGTAAAGATTGAGATAAACACTGAAACTTTTCAAGCCCGCTACGATATCATGTCTGAATTTTGTCTTATGCCTAGAGATATTTATGAATCTTTGAATCTTTGGGGGCTTACTGAAGGAGGAAAAGAAATATCTCTTGCTAATAATGCTACCTTATTTCCTATTGGAATAGCTGAAGGAGTGTTTACAAAGATCCTTGGGAAAATGATTTCTACTGATTATCTTGTTATTGAATGCGCAGGAAAAGGACAAATTACACTTGGAAGATCCCTATTAGAACTCCTTGGAGCAATAATAGATGTGGGAAAGGGGACTATGCACCTTTCTTCTCCACCAAACAACCACATTTTCCAAAAGGTTAAGAATAAAAATAAGAGAGGTAAGGGCAAGAAATTTGGTCTTAATGCTTCTTCATTTGAGAACACTTGATTCTTTCTTTGGTCCTTATGCCTAACTTAAAGGCGTTAAAGAAAAGTACTTGTTAGAAGATAACCCAAGAGTTTTAGAAGAGTCTTGGAAGTTATTACCTCTGTAATAACCTCTCCTTATCCTTTGTATTTGCTTTTTGTGCCAAGAGTAACCTCTAATGAGAGTGAAGTAATGATTGGGAAAGTTGTTGTCCCAAAACAGATTTCTGTGCTTCACCGTAAAAATTTCTGAGAGAGCTCTGTATGTCGGATTGAGCTGTACTTTTTTGTGCTTCTGCCCTAGGTTGTTGTCTAACTTTAGTTAGTTCAACACGTTTTTATTTGAGCAACAGAAGGTCTTCGAAAAAATTCGTCTTTACCTGCTGGTCTGTTTTGACAGATTTCTGCCATTTTCTGCATTTGCTTCTTGTTAGTTCCTTCTTGAGTTCCTTTGGGGAATTGAGCTTTTTGAGGGAAGTGCTACCGTAGCTAGTGTTCTAATGGAAGTTTATTTCGTGTTAGAACTGAACCTTGAGACCTATTTATCTTAAAGTGCACTAATGTTGCTAATGAGATTGTGTGAAGTTTTGTATGAAGGAAAAAATTTAGGTGTATGGAAGGAATGTGTATGAGATGAAGGATAGACTAAAGCTCAAGCTTGGGGATGTCACGCGTGTCACCCCAAGAAACATCCAAGAAGTACAAGTGTCAAAGCTTGGGGATGCCCAAGGCATCCCCCTTCTTCATCAATAAAAATTCTAGGTTTCTTCCAAACACTTCATTTTTATTGTTTCATGCACACTTGTGTTTTTCTTGGAGCGTCTTCTTTTTGTTTTCATTTTGGTTTTTTAGTTTGCTTGGTTTGCTTAGTTTTCTGAATAAGTTGGTTGGACCCCCCTCTTTCACACATTGGTTTGCAAATAGTTTGGTTTGGTTTTGGAAAAGAGTAGGAAAGTTCATGCTTATGTGGTAAAAAGAGCTTGTTTTTGACTGTGGCCTATGTTTGGTCATGCCATGCTTGATATCGTTTTGGCTTTATGCTTAGTATTCTTTGTTGTAGCATGACTTGTTATAAACAATTGAGATTGCTTAATGTGCCTTGGATGAATCATGCGTTGTTTTAGCATATTAAAGCATAGTATAGTGGTATTCTCCTTTGATGCTTTATTTGGGTTGACTAGGCGCATGCTCACACCATATTATGACTATCACAAGTCACCATAGCCTTTATGATCCTTTAGTTTTCAACTTGTAGTATCACTTTATGCTTTGATCAATGATGTTTTGTCGCTCTGTATGATTATGGCCATTATTGCTCTCTTAGTTTGTCGCTCCCAGTCTTTTGCTAGCCTCCACAACAAAGTATGAGTTCCACTCATGCATCCAAATCCCTAAACCAAGTTTTTCCAAAGAGTCCACCATACCTACCTACTAGCTTATGCTATTCCAAGTATATTCATGCTTTTGTTTACCTTCCACTTGTTATGAGAAAACTAGTGATTAAAGCTCTCACGAACTTGATGGCACACTTTACTTTATTGCCTCTAATAAACTTGAACCATTGGGTCCTTCTTTGTTACGTATATGCTTGCGCTTTATAAGTTGAAATTGGCAGAACCATGTTTCATGGGAAACGCTTTCAACATTGCACTTGTACTTTGTACCCCGTCGATATTATGTTCTTTTGCTTACGGATCCCGGCGGTGTAAAATAAAAGTGGAACTTGTAAGATCATGGAGTTTATATGTGTGTTAGAGAAACGCCTGGGCCGCTAGCCTAAGCCATGCCTAATCATGGTGGAAACTTGCAGCATCACCATAATGAGCACTCTATGAAGCATCCTCAATAAAAATCTATGCAAATAGCAAATAAAAAGATCGCTGAGATGCTCATTGTCTGCTTGCCTTGTCATTTTGATTATGGGAAAGCTCCCGTATCATGTGCAAGGGGTACCCCGTTGGCGGTTCTTAATGATACACATATACTTAAAATGACAAGAGCTTACTCGTGACTGAAGGTGAGTAGCATGAGGATCGGTCTTGGTAAGTAAGGTGCATGAGATTTCGGTTTATAACTTGTCAAGCATATCCTATTAGTTGTGTCACTTTAACCTTAATCACCTTCAAGATGCTTATGATAGGGGCAATGAGAGTTGAAAGCTATAAGTACCATAATTTTTGGAAGCTCTTTATGAGACTTGAATCCCTACTTCCTTTTTACAAAAGGCCTTTCTACCACCATTATATTGAGTGTCCACCTTCTATCTTTATGCACTACTTTGAGAGCATAGTGGTCATTCTTAGTTCTATGTGCATTGTCCCAAGACTAGTTGATTGATGCATAACTTGTTATTGCTTGATTTAAACTTTTGTATCTAGTCACTCTTATGAACTTTGAAGGTGTCCTTTGCATTTATATTTGCTACTCTATTGAGGGGCAAGCTGAATACTTTTATGCTATGTTTTCTTTATGTGAAACAAACAAACGTCTTGCAAAGCATTGTTATTCATGAATCTATTATTTGTGCCTTTTCATGTTGCAACATAGTTTCTTTGTCTTATTGCTAGAACCATGTCTTTCATGTTATGATTGAAGTACTATGATCCCAGCTTTGAATGTTTTGCAAATATTTTGATCAAGTCTTTGATGGTGCATGTCACCTCAAAAATTCTTTCTTTTTATCACTTACCTACTCGAGGATGAGCAGGAGTTAAGCTTGGGGATGTTAATACATTGTAAATGTATCTATAATTTTTGATGTTCCATGCTTGGTTTTATCCACTTTCTTGTGTTTTGTTCCAACTTTGGAGTACTTTTCATATGATTTCTTGGACTAACCTATTAACAAGAGCCACAGTGCCAGCTACCTTTTTTCTGCTGTTTTGGTTCCAGGAAAGTCAGAAAATGAATATTCTCGGAATTGGACGGGACAAAAGCCAAAGTGCCTATTTTTCCGGAAGTGATCAAGTGCCAGAATACGAGACGGAGAAGGGCCAGGGAGCCACCACACCACCTGGCCGCGCGGCCAGGCCTGGCCTGAGCCAGGGGGTGGTGTGGCCGCTCCCGACACCCCCTCGGCCTCCCCTTTCGACTATAAGTTGCCCTCGGAACGAAAACCCTAGGTACCCGATCAAAAATCCACGAAAGAGTATGTAGCCGCCGTCATCTCCATCCCTAGATCAGGAGGGATCTGAAGCTCTTCCCGGCACCCTTCCGGAGAGGGGAATTCACCCTGGAGGCCTTCTTCATCACCATGCAAGCCTCCGGTGTGATGCGTGAGTAGTTCATCCTTGGACTATGGATCCATGTAGTAGCTAGATGGCTGGTCTCTCCTCCTTTGTACTTTCATGTTTAGATCTTGTGAGCTCCGTTCATGATCAAGATCATCTATTTGTAATTCATACATGTTGTGTTTGCAGGGATCCGATGGATATTGAGATGCTATTTCAGATTGATTATTGATTCTATCATGTCTTTGTTATTTGAGATCTTGCATGCTTTCCGTTGCTAGTAGCTATCTTGGCCAAGTAGATGCTAGCAACTCCAAGAGTTAGTATTTATGCTCGATAGTGGGTTCATGCCTCTAGTAATCTGGGGAAGTGACAGAAATCTCTAAGGTACTAGATGTGTTGTTGCTACTAGAGAGAAAACAACGATCCTTTGTTCATAGAACAATTGTATTGTTTACTTTACACGCAGTTCATAAAGAAATAATTTGTTGCTTGCAACTTAATACTGGAGGGGGTTCGGATGATAACCTGAAGGTGGATTATTAGTCATAGATGCATTTGGATGGCAGTCTATGTATTATGTTGTAATGCCCAATCAAGTCTCAAAGGAGTCAAGATGATTAGTACATGCATGCATTGCTTTCTCGATGTTTTTCAATTGCCCCACTGTAATTTGTTCACCCAGCATGTTATATATCTAAGGAGAGCCACCTCTAGTGAACTATGGATCCCGGTCCTTTTACTTTACATACAATCTACAACTGTTTACTGCTTTGTGTTTACTTGCTGCAAACTTTTACTTCTTTCCATTCGATACGTTTAATCCTTTGTTTTCCGCAAAACACGGTGAGATGGATAACCTCATCGCAAGTTGGGGACAAAGTTCTGTGGTTGTGTTGTGCAGGTCTCCACGTTGCTACTAGCATCAGTAGTGCGCCCTGCCAAAACTTTGCTAGTAACACCTTTGAGGTGTTTCCTTGCTCCTACTGGTTTGATTAAACCTTGGTTTCATAACTGAGGGAAACTTGCTGCTGTGCTCATCATACCTTCCTCTTGGGGTTCCCAACGAGCTCTACATCAACACCGCCTTCAAGCATTTTTCTGGGCGCCGTGCATTGAGCCATCACATCCTCACATATACTGTTGGGGGCAAACCTCTAGGGTGGCCCTATCTTTCATGATTCCCTTCCAAATCGAGGATGGAGTGCGGGGAGAGGAGGGGAGGACGAACACGACGAACGCACGCAAGAAGAACGCGATGAACACACACACGCAAAACCACGATACACACCAATAGCTCACGCCGGCGGTGACCGGTCCGGCGCAATCCCTAGGATCAGCGTCGGGCGGAGGACTCTCTCTCGAACCGACACGGCGAGATTGGAGACTCGGTGAGATCTTGACGTCTAGGAAAAGGGACACCGATGCCTAGGCCTTGTACAACGCGGAGGCACGATGCAAACTCCAACGAGGTTTGGGGATATTGGTGCTCCTTAGTCAAGGAGCATGAGGCAAGAATTAGATAGATCTACAAAGGGGTTTCCACTAATTCCAATATCATGCCTAGGGTTTACAATGGATGTGTGGGACTATATATAGGCCAGCCACTTAAACAAGGGTACTTTAGGAATAAAAGACAAGTTCTGGACGGACTAAGGGGTACATGGGCCGAAGGCCCAAAGGCCTTTTCATGCTTGGTGACGGTCGGACCGGAGACTCTGGTCTAGACCGGAGAATCCGGTGTAGTCTCTGGACCAGCCTCCGGAGGGGTCGTCAGACTGTCCCAGGGCCTGGTGCAGGGGGTCAGACCAGAGAGAGGGCCGGAGTCTCCAGTGTCTTCAGGCCGGAGACTCTGGTGTGCGCAGACCGGAGACTCCGGTCTGAGCAGCTCCAGTAGCGTTTGCTTCATGTTCTGCTCCTTGTCCACCATCCTTGGGTGCTTGGTGATGTGTCGAGGCTTCGTACCTGATGATGCATAGGGTAGTTGCATGAAGTAGCATACCATCCAAGGAGGTATCGAATTGGCACGAGGAGAGGAGCGAGTTCACCTTAGCTTGTAGGAGTTTGGCTCGGGCACGAGTCATGCGTCCACTTGGGGGACTTGTTGGTGTAGATGTAGAAGCGTCCGTAGGACGGGCTGCATCAGCTCCCCCCCCATGGAAAAGAGTCGTCCTCGACTCTTCATGGTTATCATCTTGAACATCTCCATGGTAGGGTGAGAGGTCCTTGACATTGAATGTATTGCTTGCAAGGTACTTGGAGGTTGGTATGTCGATGATGTAGGCATTCTTGTTGATTCGTTTGAGGACCTTGAAGGGACCATCTCCTCTTGGCTTGAGCTTGGAGTCACGTTCCTTAGGGAAGCGGTCTTTGCTTAGGTGTATCCACACAAGGTCACCTTCTTCAAAGATCATCTCCTTCTTGTCCTTGTTTAACCTTGAAGCTTGGCGAAGGACTTGTTGTTCGATAGTAGCTCTTGTTTCTTCATGAAGCTTCTTCATAGCTTGTGCGCGCTTCTCGACGTCCATGTTCGTTCGCTCATGTAGAGGTAGTGGTAGGATGTCGAGCACGGTGAGGGGCTCGAAACCATAGACGATCATGAATGGACTCATCTTGGTTGTACCATGCTTGGCATGGTTGTAGGCGAACTCGGCATGTGGGATGCATTCCTCCCAATCCTTCAAGTTTTCTAGATCAGCACACGTAGGAGAGTTCCGAGGCTTCGGTTGACAACTTCGGTTTGGCCATCAGTTTGAGGATGCGATGCGGATGAAAAGAGGAGCTTGACGCCGAGCTTGGCCATGAGGGTCTTCCATAAGTAGCTCATGAATTTGACGTCGCGGTCGGAGACGATTGTCCTTGGCACACCGTGAAGACGGACAATTTCCCTGAAAAACAGATTTGCAACATGTGAAGCATCGTCGGTCTTATGGCATGGTATGAAGTGTGCCATTTTGGAAAAATGATCCACAACAACAAATATAGAATCATGACCATGCTTAGATCTAGGCAATCCTAACACGAAATCCATGCTAATGTCAGACCAAGGTGTATGAGGAATAGGCAATGGCATATAAAGACCATAGGGATTAGCTTGCGACTTAGCTTGAACACATGTCGTGCATCGTTGAATGTAGTGCTCCACGTCATGCTTCATCTTGGGCCAAAAGTAGTGGTTGGAGAGCATGTCCAATGTCTTGTCACGACCAAAGTGACCCATGAGTCCTCCACCATGAGATTCTTGGAGGAGCAAAAGTTGAAGCGACGACTTTGCAATGCATAGCTTGTTTTGTTTAAATAGAAAGCCCTTATGCAAATAGAAATCATCAACTCCTTTGTCATTGGAGCACTTTGCGAAAATTGGTTCAAAGAACGGGTCGGAAGCATACAAAGATTTTATTTCCTCAAGACCCAACACGTTGATTTCAAGTCTCGTAAGAAGGATTGTATGTTTGCGGGACAATGCGTCCGCAACTACATTATCTTTGCCCTTCTTATACTTGACAATGTAAGGAAAAGACTCCATGAACTCAACCCACTTAGCATGTCTCTTGCTCAAGTTAGCTTGGCCTTTGAGATATTTCAACGACTCGTGGTCGGAATGTATGATAAATTCCTTGGGCCAAAGGTAGTGTTGCCAAACTTGGAGGACGCGAACTAAGGCAAAAAGCTCTTTGTCATAAATCGGATAATTAAGGCGAGCACCATCAAGTTTCTCGCTATGGTAGGCTATAGGACGTCTGTTTTGCATAAAGACTCCTCCAATGCCAATACCACTAGCATCACACTCTATCTCAAAAGTTTTTTGTGAAATCCGGTAACGCAAGGAGAGGTGCTTCGGTGAGCCTCTTTTTGAGGTTATCAAAAGCTTTTTGAGGTGACATTCTTTTTGGTCAATTCATTAAGGGGACAAGCAATGGTCGAAAAGTCTTTCACAAAGCGACGATAGAAACCGGCCAACCCATGAAAACTTCGGAGTTCACTCACATTTGTTGGGATGGGCCAATCTCGTATGTCCTTTACCTTGGAAACATCAACTTCCATTCCCTTCGAAGAAATGACAAATCGAAGCAAAATCAACTTGTCTTTAGCAAAAGTGCACTTGGGAAGATTAGCATAAAGCTTTTCATGTCGAAGGATTTGCAAAACTTCCTTGACATGTGTTATGTGGTCCTCAAGTGATTTGCTATAAACAAGAATATCATCGAAATAGACAACGACACTTTTTCCAATGAGAGAACGTAAGATATGATTCATTAGGCACATGAAGGTGGATGGGGCATTAGACAAACCAAAGGGCATAACCAACCATTCATAGAGACCAAGTTTGGTCTTGAAGGCGGTTTTCCACTCATCACCTTCAGCCATGCGTATTTGATGGTAACCACTACGAAGATCAATTTTCGAAAAAATAGTGGCTCCACACAACTCATCAAGCATGTCATCGAGACGTGGTATGGGATGTCGATAACGCACGATGATAGCATTGATTGGACGGCAGTCCATGCATAACCGTAACGTATCATCCGTCTTTGGAACAAGAATCACTGGTACGGCACTTGGACTAGTGCTAACTTGGATCAAACCTTTGGAGACGAGTTGGTTGATTTGACGTTCAATCTCCTTTGTCTCCTCCGGGTTCGTGCGGTAAGCGGTGCGGTTGGGAAGTGGTGCCCCGGGGATGAGGTCAATGCGATGTTCTATGCCGCGAAGAGGAGGTAGTCCATGTGGAAGCTCCTCGGGGAACACATCCTTGAATTGCTACAAAACACTCATCAAAGATGGAGGAACATTGGTTAATTCGTTAGTTCCTTGCGCTAGTCCCTTGCAAAGGAGGACATAGTGCAAGATGGATGGGTTGTTCCAAACATCTCTCATCTCACTTTTGGTGGCAAGGAGAACACTCTTAGTTTTTCCACTCGAATTTGGCTTGTGGCTCTCACTCACTATGAGGTGGTTCTCTCTTTCACCGCTCTTCTCACAAGTAGGTGTTGTGCTTTGCGCCCTCGCTAAAGCCTTTGCAGTGTCCGCAATTATTTGTCTAGGAGTCATCGGTTGCAAAACACATGTTTTGTTGAGCCATTTGAATGTGTATACATTGGTGCGACCATCATGTTGAGCAGCCTTGTCAAATTGCCACGGTCGACCAAGAAGCATGTGGCAAACTGTCATAGGAACCACATCACACTCCACCGTATCTTTGTAAGGACCAATGGCGAAGGAGACCGATACGGTATGCTTAATCTTCACGGACCCTTGATTACTTAGCCATTGCACGTGGTAGGGGTGCTTGTGTGGATGGAGGGTGAGGTTGAGCTTCTCACACAACTCAGTGCTAGCAAGGTTGTGGCAACTCCCTCCGTCAATGATCACCTTGATAGATTTGCCATTGATGTCGGCTCGTGTTTGGAAGATATTGGAGCGTTGGTGATATGGGGTGGCCCGATCTTCTCAGTAAGCGGATGGCGATGATGATGGTGGATGGTAGATAACTAGTGCGTAGCTATGATCTCTCCCACTCAATCCCTGATGCCAGTGCAACAGATCTCGAACCTTGTAGGATATTCACAACACCACACTCTTGCGCACGCAGCCGTGACCATGAACGGTAGTATGCAATCTACTAATTCCCAATGGAACAACAGATCACACTCAATTATAGTTGGTAGATTCGAACACAGGGTAATTCCAAAGGTTCTATGAATGAAACAACTCCAAAATATTTTAACGTGGTCTAAAACCTAACTGGGGGTCGTCCCAGGGCTTATAAGGGCAGCTGGGGCGGCCAGAAACCGAAACGAAACGCAAACGACTCAAACTGATACAAACCGACTCGGACCAGATTTGGTCGGTGGGCAGACACTCCGGTCGAAATCGGCCGGACAGTCCGGTCAGGCCGAACACTCCGGGTGGAGCGTGCCAGACAGTCCGGTCTGGCCGGAAACTTCAAAGTTTCCGGGTGATGTCCGGGCAGTGTCCGATTTGATATACTGATTGTCCACGCCAGTTCGCCTCTCGACCAGGCCGGACAGTCCGGGTGGATCCAGCCGGACACTCCGGTCGTGGCAGATCTTCTTGCCTCCGTCTTGATGATCTTCTCTTGCGCCTTCCTCCCGCTCCTCCCTCGCGCATCCTTGGGCGATCATCATGTTGGGCTTCTCTTGTAGCCCTTCTCCTCCTCGCGCCATGCTTGTTTCTCCAACGAACCTGATCATACATAAATGCATAGACTTAGGCAGTATAAAGTTCTCATCAATCAAAGTACCAGATTCGTTTAGGAGTAAATTCACCTGTTGTTCTAGCAGCTTAGCACGAGCTCTTAAATAGGTCCAATTCTAATCTCATTGGACTGATCCTTTCTTGCAACAGTTGTAGCATCTTCAGTAGTCATTGGGGTAGGTGTAATTGTAGGGATGTCCTCATCAGTTGGTCTTCATGCTCTTGTGCTTGAGTGGTCAAGATCCTTGTGACGACAAGCGATGGACTTGCGTCATGTTCACACATGAGGAGTTCTTGATCATCTTCCACTCGTTTCCTTGCCATTGCTTCCTTGACACGGGCATCAAACTCATCTTCACTCAAGTACTCTTCATCACCATTGTCATGGATGAACAAGACTTTCTTGTTTCCACATTCGGCCGACTTGTGTCCTTTACCTCCACACTTGTAGCATTCACCGTTGAAAGGTGTATCACTTTTTGCTTGCTTGCCACTTGGGGGCAGTTTTCCTTGAGGAAGAGTGGGCTTGAAGGAAGGCTTGGAGGTACTTGATGAGCTTCCATTGAAAGTTGTTGGTGTAGCGGTTGAAGCTTGCTTGTATGTGAAGTACGTCTTGGGCTTGTTGTACTTGATATGCTCTTGCACTTGACGTTCAGCCTTTCTTGCTATGTGCACAAGCTCAACCATGTCGTTGTAGGTTTGGAACTCGACGATGCGCTTGATTGGGTGGTTCAACCCAATAAGGAAACATGCCATTGTTTGCTCCATGCGCTCATCAATGTTGGCGCGAATCAAGTTGAGTTCCATTTCCTTGAAGTACTCTTCCACGGTCTTTGTCCCTTGATGAAGCGCTTGAAGGTTGTTGAAGAGGTCAAGCGTGTAGTATGCGGGGACGAACCGGGATCTCATGTCAGCCTTCATGTCATGCCAAGTTGTGATTGGCGGTTCTTGTCTTGCATCACGAGCAACTTGAACTTGTTCCCACCAAAGGTTGGTGTAATCATCAAACTCTAGCGAAGCCATGGTGACCATCTTCTCGTTGATATAGTTGTGCATGCGGAAGATCTTGTCAACTTTGAGTGCCCACGAGAGGTATTCTTCGGGGTCATTGGATCCGGTGAACTTGGGCATTGTGAACTTGAGCTTGCCAAAAGTTTTTTCATCGTTGCGGTCATTGCGACGAGCTTGGTGACCTTGTTGATGATCTTGTAGTTGGGGAGGTGGAACTTGGTTCTCGCGTCCTTGTTGCGGAGCTTGCTCTTGGTATTGTTGTTGAGGTGCTTGAGCCTCATGGTGGCGAGGGTGTGGAGCCTCTTGACGCGGTTGATGACGAAGAGGAGGCTCATTCCTCGGTTGGTGATGTTGGTTAGGCACATGGGCCTCACGGCGAAGAACATGGTCATGAGCCTCTTGACGTGGTGGGCGTCGCTCAACTTGTATCACTTGACGCTCCAGGTTTTGTTGATGTGGAGGAGGCGCCTCGTGATGACCATGATGTCGTTGTTGACGTTCATGACGTTGATGATGAGGAGGAGGATCTTGGAGAGCTTCACGTCGATGACGAGCTTGATTCTCCAAATTGGAATCATCACTCGTTGTGTCAAGTATGTGCCACGGTCGATGGTGGTAGACTTGCGGTTGCACTTGCGGTTCCTCTTGTGGTTGCTCTTGTTGGATCACTAGTGCCCTTGCGTGATGACAGTGTGCTTCTTGCCTTGCTCGTGGCCTTGAAGAGAAGTCACCATCATAGTTTGATGTTACGGCGTGCCGTGGGGAAGGTACATAGTTCGAAGAGGTTCCATCTTCAACCACGGGGGCGCCATTGCGTCTTGGAGCACTTGGAGGTAGATCTTGTTGCGGAGGTGCATGACGACGCGAAGAACTTAAAGAGCTTGAAGCACGTGAACATGGTCTTGCCATTCCGCCGATGAGGCGTCGAAGGTTGTCATTTGTTTCGGCGACAGAGCGTTGAAGCGACTCATTTTGGTGGCCGAAGTTGTGATGCATTGCTTGCATTTGCCTTTCGAGGCCATCGAAGCGGTTGTCGATGTTCTTGAACTCGGCTTGCGTCTCGCCAAATTGTTCATCTTGTCGCGTCTAAAGGGCTTGGCAACGTTCACGGAACTCGTGGCGGACGATGAAGTGACTTGCATGCGTCATGTACGGACCTTGATCTTCTTCTTGGGGAGGTGGTTGGCTCGACTCACCGTGCTTATCCATCATGCAAAGCACACATGTATTGTATATGGAAGTTGAATATGGTGGTGTTAGCCTTGTATCTCACCTTGGGGATTGCACCAAACTAGAAACCACAAGTGAGAGCTATAAGCGTGCAAAGTGGAATTGCAAAGAAAACTCACACTAAAGAAAGAACTAACTCTCAAAAGCTTGTTGGTGGTAGGTTAGGATTGTGGAAAGCCAAAGAACCAACCAAAAGAAAAGGGATAGTCAAATGTGGGTAAAATCCAACAAAACTCAAGTCAAAGGGGAAGGTCAACAACTCAAAAGGGTGACGGGAACCTACGACTATGTAAACACACGTGGAGAAAGTTGGGATTGACACGACTATGAAAATGAGCAAACAAAATGTCCTAACGAAGACTAAGCTCGTTGTCGTGCTAATGCAAGGAGAGACTGTGGCTCGTTTGCAAAGAGGAAAAATGAGCAACGGATTTGTGCACTTGCCTTGGGCGCTCTTCTTTCTCTCTTGCTTACAAGCTTTGAGACTCTCTTTGGCAATGGGAGACTATTTTTCTTTTGCTTTTTTCTTTGTATCTTTTTCTTTCTTTTGTATTATCTTTTTTTTTGCTCTCCCTTGATGCTACCTAGGCACACTTGATATTGCTCTTGCACTCTCACTATCCAAGGACAAATGCACAATGATCAAGCAAACACAAGATGAGACACTCTCATAGGATAGGTGCACACAAAGGAAGATAGGGGTTAACAAGGTGACGCAAGTTATACCTTCTTTGATGATGAACTTGGCGTCGGTGGTGCGGGATGATGTTCGTGGGTCGTGGTGTCGATGAGCGCGGGGGTTGTCGATGCAGAAGCTTGTTGTTAGTTGACGACACGCACACGGGCACAAACAAACAAGGAGAAAATAGCCAATGCAAGATTAGAGGCAAAATTGTCAAAATCAGGCATCAGGCCAGAGACTCCGGGGTTTTAGGCCAGAAACTCCGGTCCAGGCCAGAGACTCCGGTGTGGGTAGGTCGGAGACTCCGGTGTAGGCCGAAGACTCCAGTGTGTAGGCCGGAGACTCCGGTCTGGAGTCAGGTCGCGAACTGCTCGTGTTCTTGAGCGGAAATCCACGCCTTGGATCCTCAAATCCATGAAAAATTGGCCAAATTGGGCTAGGAAAACGCAGGATAAGGCTGGACCAACACCTAAGACAAGGTTTGGTAGGATCAAAACCACAAATAACACTCCAAATCAAGAGATCGATCCAAAGGCAAATTTGGGCTGTTTTTTGGGTTTTTTCGAATTTTTGGTGGATAGAAGAAAAATTTGTGGGGGAAATCGTGAGCAACGAAGCTCTTGATACCAATATGTTGAGGGCAAACCTCTAGGGTGGCCCGATCTTTCACGATTCCCTTTCAAATCAAGGATGGAGTGCGGGGAGAGGAGGGGAGAATGAACACGACGAACGCACGCAAGAAGAACGCGATGAACACACACACGCAAAACCACGATACACACCAATAGCTCACGCCGGTGGTGACCGGTCCGGCACAATCCCTAGGATCGGCGTCGGGCGGAGGACTCTCTCGAACCGACACGGCGAGATTGGAGACTCGGTGAGATCTTGACGTCTAGGCAAAGGGACATCGATGCCTAGGCCTTGTACAACGCGGAGGCACGATGCAAACTCCAACGAGGTTTGGGGATATTGGTGCTCCTTAGTCAAGGAGCATGAGGCAAGAATTAGATAGATCCACAAAGGGGTTTCCACTAATTCCAATATCATGCCTAGGGTTTACAATGGATGTGGGGGACTATATATAGGCCAGCCACTTAAACAGGGGTACTTTAGGAATAAAAGACAAGTTCTAGACGGACTAAGGGGTACATGGGCCGAAGGCCCAAAGGCCTTTTCATGCCTGGTGACGATCGGACCGGAGACTCCGGTGTGGTGGACCGGAGACTCCGGTCTAGACCGGAGAATCCGGTGTAGTCTCCGGACCAGCCTCCGGAGGGGTCGTCAGACTGTCCTAGGGCCTGGTGCAGGGGGTCAGACCGGAGAGAGGGCCGGAGTCTCCGGTGTCTTCAGGCCGGAGACTTTGGCAGGCCGGAGACTCCGGTGTGCGCAGACCGGAGACTCCGGTCTGAGCAACTCCAGCAGCGTTTGCTTCACGTTCTGCTCCGTGTCCACCATCCTTGGGTGCTTGGTGATGTGTCGAGGCTTCGTACCTGATGATGCATAGGGTAGTTGCATGAAGTAGCATACCATCCAAGGAGGTATCGAATTGCCACGAGGAGAGGAGCGACTTCACCTTAGCTTGTAGGAGTTTGGCTCGGGCACGAGTCATGGGTCCACTTGGGGGACTTGTTGGTGTAGATGTAGAAGCGTCCGTAGGACGGGCTGCATCATATACCCACAGGAATAGTGGTAGATTTATCAGCCATTTGCAAAGATATATCAGTTGGTATTAATTTTTCAAGTTGAAGTCTCTTATAGAGAGAGAAAGGCATAACACTAACTCTAGCAAATCACACAAAGAAGTTCTAACATAACTATCCTTAATAGAGCAAGGGATAGTTGGAATCCCCGGGTCTCCAAGTTTCTTAGGAACCTTACCATTGAAGGAATAATTAGCAAGCAAAGTAGAAATTTCTTCATTAGGGATCTTCCTTTTATTCGAGACAATATCCTTCATATACTTTGAGTAAGGAGGCAATTTAATAGCATCAGTCAAAGGAATTTGCAGGAATAAAGGTTTCATGCACTCACAAAACTTATTATAGTGTTCATCTTCCTTTTACTTGTGTTTCTTATCAGGGAAAGGCATAGGTTTTTGGACCCAGGGCTCTCTTTCACTACCATGTTTCTTAGCAATAAAATCTTCTTTGGTGTATTTAGTATTCTTAGTGTGGTTTCCAGGTTCTTCCTCAACTTTCTCTTCATTAGGAGCTTCATTTTCTTCATTACCACTTTCAGTTTCAGCATCAGGGATAGATATACTATTAGGATCTATAGCAGGTTCAGAGGGTTCTACAACAATTTTATGCTTCTTTTTCCTTTTCTTACGAGTAGAACCACTATTTTCAGCTTGTTGAGAATCCTGCTCAATTCTTTTGGGATGCCCCTTAGGATATAGAGGATCCTGGGTAGCAGCACCACTTCTAGTTCTAATTTCACAAGCATGTTTTTTCTTTAGCAGCATTAACTAGCAAGTCGTTTTGCACTTTAACGAGTTGGTCTATTTGAGTTTGAACCATTTGAAAGTGTTTAACAATCATTTTAACATCATTAGAGGTTCTTTCCACAATATCTTTCAACTCAACAATAGCTCTAGTGTTTTCCATTAGATGATTTTGCACCCTTTTATTAAAGTTATCTTGCTTAACAATAAAGATATCAAATTCTTCTAAGCATTGATCAGGAGGTTTAGAGTAAGGGATGTCACCTTTATCAAAGTGCTAGAGAGAGTGTACCTCGATAGTGGATGAGTAGGAAATAAGCTTACATAATTCTTCAATAGGAGGTAAATTCTTGACATCTGCAACTTTAATTCCCTTCTCCTTAAGACATTTCTTAGCTTCCTTCATCACTTCATCATTTAATTCAATAACTCCCCTCTTCTTTGAAGTTGGAATAGGCACCGGAATAGTAGGCTCAGGTACAATTACTTCAGGTATAGCTTGTTTAGGAGGAGTCCAATCTTCATAATTCTTACTTATTTTAGCCATTAATACTTCAGCTTCCTTAGGAGTCCTATTCCTGAAAACACAATCAGCACAACTATCTAAGTATGTCCTAGATTCTTCAGTTAGTCCATCATAAAATATATCAAGAAGCTCATTCTTAGGTAATGGACTTCCATCTTGTGCATGAATCAAAGCGCAAAACCTTGCCCAAGATTCAGGCAATACCTCTTTTTCTCCCTGTTTAAAATCAAAAAGTTCCTGCAAAATAGCATGTCTAGCACTAGGAGGAAAATATTTCTGCAGGAAAGTACTAATCAAGCAATCAGGGCTATCAATAGATCCAGGAGGTAAATTACTAAACCAAGTTTTAGCTTCTACTTTTAGTGAAAAGGGGAAAATCTTAGCAACAAAGTACGCATCTTAATATCATCAGAAAACAAGCCACTCATGGTAGAAAGTTCATTCATATGTGCTACCGCACTTTCATTCTTAGTCCCATAAAAAGGTTCTTTCTCGACAATAGCTATGTAAGATAGATCGAGAGAGAAATCATAATCTTCATCTATAATGTTTATGGGAGAAGCAGCAAACTTAGCAATAGGAGAAAATTTGGGTCTAATAGTACGGCTCTCAAGGAGACTCTTAGCAGCGCTCCTATCATGGGTGTTTTTACATTCTTTAATAAATTCATCGGTCATCTCAACATAACCCATCTTCAATATCATAACTTTCACTAGACTCAGGTGAACTAACAGGTGTGATAGTGTCTTCATTAGGAGTTTCGGTATTTCCAGCTATAGTTCTAGCAATCGTAGCATCTAGGAAAGGACCTAGTGAACCACTCTTATCAAGCACAGTAGAAGCAGCAGCATAAGCATCCAAAGTTTCAGATTCAGCAGTAGTAGTAGTGTGTGTAGCATGTGTATGTGGTGGTGTAACGAGCTTACTTATAACAGATGGTGAATCAAGAGCAGCAGAGGTGTCCAGAACCGTACCTCTTCTTGTAGTGGATGGTAAAATAGGAAACTTGCCATCACAAGACTTACCCATGATGGATGGATAGCAGCGAACAATAGAGAATCCAAGTGAACTTGATAAATAAAGCTATGCTCCCCGGCAACGGCGCCAGAAAATAGTCTTGATGACCCACAAGTATAGGGGGTGTATCGCAGTATTTTCGAGGGAAGTGAAACCCAATTTATTGATTCAACACAAGGGGAGCCAAAGAATATTTATAAGCCTTAACAACTGAGTTGTCAATTCAGCTGCACCTGGAAACAATCTTGCTCATAGCAGTTTATCAGTAGCAACAGTTTTGCAGTAGGAATCGTAAAGTAGCAGCAGTAGTAAAGTAAAGATAGCAGTGAGAATAGCAGTAAACAGTAGGATTCGAGTGCGGTAGGCATAGGGATGGATGGACGGGCGTTGCATGGACAAGACAATTCACATAGCAATCAGAACATAGGGCAATGGCAGATAAGTAAGATAAAGCATCCAAGTACTAGATAATCCTAGGCATGCGTTCCATATATAGTCATACGTGCTCGCAATGAGAACTTGCACAACATCTTTTGTCCTACCAGCCCGTTTGCAGCAGGGCCTCAAGGGAACTACTGGCAATTAAGGTTCTCCTTTTAATAGAGCACCGGAGCAAAGCATTAACACTCCGTGAACACATGTGATCCTCACATCAAAGCCATTCCCTCCGGTTATCCCGATTTCTGTCACTTCGGGGCCATTGGTTCCGGACAACAACGTGTGTATACAACTTGTAGATAAGACCATAAACAATACTATCATAATGAATCAATAACATGTTCAGGTCTGAAATCATGGCACTCGGGCCCTAGTGACAAGCATTAAGCACAACAAGTCGCAACAGTCATAAAGCACTAATAAAAGATACTATGCACCATGCCCTAACAATCTAATGCCATTACATGAACTATCTCATCCAATCCCTACCATCCCCATAGCCTACAGCGGGGGATTACTCACTCATAGATGGGGGAAACATGGATGGTCGATGGAGAAGCGATGGTGATGATGATGGCGATGATCTCCTCCAATTCCCCGTCCTGGCAGGGTGCCAGAACGGAGTTTCTGGTGCTGTTTCGTGGAATCTGGTGGTGGCGGCGGAGTGGAACTCCTTCTGGAAAAACGTCGAACCCCCAGAGTTTTTAGGTCAGAAGGCTTCTGATATGCGAAGAGGGAGACCGAGGGGGTGCCTAGGAGGCCCACACCACCCCCTGGTGCGGCCTGGCCTGGCCTGCACCACCAGGTGGTGTGGCCACCCCCTGGCTCCTCTCCATCTCGTATTCTGGCTCCTGGGGTCTTCGGGTGAAATAGGATTTTTGGCATATTTTCCGGGATTTTTCCTGATAGTTGATTTTCTGCACAAAAAGTAGACACCAAGGCAATTCTGCTGAAAACAGCGTCAGTCCGCATTAGTTGCATCCAAATCACACAAGTTTAGAGGAGAAACAATAGCAAAAGTGTTTGGGAAAGTAGATATGTTTTGGACGTATCATTGCTCCAGCAGGAGACGGGGATGTCAGGCGATGGGGATTGAACACTACCCGCTCTTATTCCAGACCTCTCTGTCCTCTCCTCGCTGCCGCTGGACGACATCGACGGCTGGAGACCTGGTGTTAGTGCCACCGGGCCCTTCCTTCCCCTTCGCTTAGAGGTCTCGACCGGGGTCGAGATGGTTCGCCTAGGAATTGTGCTGGTGAGGGGCGAGGCAGCGCGACAAATCTAACAGTGATGTGGCAGCTTTGTGGCATGTATACGGCAGGTGATCCAGGCATGACAGCCATGGCGGATGGCACGGCTTTGGCTTCGGGCCAGAAATCTGCGCTGGCTGGCATCTAGATAGTGAGCGCTATAACTTCTACTTGGTGGTGGTGGCGAGGATGGCGCGGGTGTGCTCCTAGACGACAATCGGTGGTGTTGGTCAGGGACCATGGGGACTTTGACCCGATCTAGTAGCTTCGTGGCATGTCTATGGCGGTGGTGGCGACCCAGGCGCGGTGGCAGATGGAATGGCTTCAGCTTTGGGCCGGAGATTTGCGATGGCTGGCGTATGGACAGTGAGCGCTGGAACTTCTACAAGGTGGTGATAGCAAGGATGGCGTTGGTGTGCTCCTGGATGATGATTGGTGGTGTTGGTCAGGGACCATGGGGGCTTTGACCCGATCTAGGCCCACTCAGCCAAGATCTAGGCCCATCTAAACCTGATCTGGGTGGGGCAGGCCATGCTTTCCCCGCGATTTCATGGGGCTCCTAGTACATCTGGGAACCCACCCCCTAGCCATGGTGTGGATAGGGTGCTAGATCCGGCCCTAGAGGGCTGGATCTAGAGACCTCCTAACCATCCCATTTTTGGGTACTGTGAGTTTGACCAGCGTGCGGATGCCTGCTAGTCACACCATGCTATCTGAGAGCTGTGGTGGTCTTGTCCTCAGCCATCCACTCAAGAGGTTTTCCCGTGCTCATGTCGGTCGTCCATCGGGTGTGAGATCTTGGATGTCAGGGCGACGACATTGGAAGGTGGATTGCATGTGCGACTCTACGACGACCGACGTGGCGGTGGTGGTGCCTCTCCCTTCGGCCATGAGGATGGTGTAGAGCGGGGAAGCGGGGGATGCTGGTGTTGGTGCAGCAACTCCCAGATCACGAAGTGGAGGCCGAACTCAGGGACAACGAGCGATCCGAGGTCTGTAGCATTGTTCGAAGGTTTTTCCGGGCGAAATCTCAGCGCTTCAGCGCTAATGACATGATGCGTGCGGGTATCGTAACCCTCTTGTGGGTGCCATTGTGGGTACCATTGTGGGTACCTTCTCTGATCTAGAGCTCCAGGTGTAAACCCTTGACCGTCGGTTGGGACAACGATGTAGTGGGTCGTAACACTCTTGGAAGTGTCATTGTGGGTACCTTCTCCTGCTAGAGCTCCAGTTGAAAACCATCGACCTTTGGTCGGGACCACAGCGGCACAGTGCATCGTTACCCTCTTACACTAGTAGAAAACAGACCTTTGGTCCAGGGGTATTAGCCCCGGTTTGGCTACAAACCGGGACTAATGCCCCGGTCCAACGGCTAGAACTGGCCCAGGGGTGGCAGACACTAGCCCCGGTTCGAACGGGACCTTTAGCTTCGGGTCGTGTAATAAACCGGGGCTAAAGGGTTTCAGGCAGGCCGGGTCGGGCGTCAGACCCTTTATCCCCGGTTTGTTACACAACCCGGGGCTAAAGTTCCACCTTTAGCCCCGGTTCTAGACACGAACCGGGGCTAAAGGTCTGGCTATATCTTCTTCTTCCCCTGCCCGAGCCACCATTCAAGATGGTGGCTCTCCTCTCTCTCTCTCTTTCTTGCTTCAAGCTCGAGTTCATGCACTTTTTTTCCTCAAGATTTGTCTAGATTTTGTGGTGCCCCATCTATCCAAAGGTTCTAAAAGGTGAGCAACTTCATCCTTTGAACTCTCATTGCTATATTAGCTCATTTCATGCTCTATCTTATAGATGGATTTGTGGATTCAGTTTGGTAGTAATTTTTGCAGTGATAGCATGATATCAATGTTTAGATTCTATCTATCTTGTATTAGTGTAAGAAACTCTAAGGTAAATATCACAATATGTGGATTATTCTATCAATATATATCTTGTTTTGGTACACAGAGTCTCGAAAATTGATTTTAGAAGCACACACATGCGTGAGTTCATCATTCTAACTAGCTAGCTAGGCAAAATATCCTTCTTTGTCTACCTGCGTTCAACAAACTAAAAAATTTGTAACAAAGATAGGGTTAATTCATAAAAGCTTGATAAGAAGACATCACAATTCACATATTAGGGAGTGCCTCTATGGCGAGCTCCTCGAAGATGTATGAGGACGGGATCCTAAGACATCTTCGAGAAGCTCTGCCGTAGTGGTGTCCCTGCTCTCCCACACCATCTTTCGGTTTATATCTTCTCTAGCTAAATCAGTATGCTGGTGGAGCTAACTAATTTCACATATTAGAGAGTGCCTCTACGGCGAGCTCCTCGAAGATGTCTGAGGACGAGGTCCTAAGACATCTTCGAGAAGCTCCGCCGTAGTGGTGTCCCTGGTCTCACACACCATCTTGCAGTTCTTCACAAGAATGCATACCTATTTATAGATTAAGCAGCACAACATAGTGTCGGGCACTGATGACATAATGTCGACACACTCACGCTGGCATAGTGCTGCCACCCACCCAAAATAGTGTCGGCATTTAATTACTGGCTTAGTGCTGCCCACTGAGGACATAGTGTCGACATGTTGTCTCCACATCCACATTTAGTCCCGGTTGGTGCCTCCAACCGGGACTAAAGGTTCATCATATCTTTAGTCCCGGTTGCTGGTTTTAGATTAGCACTAATTAATTATGATTATGTTTGATGTACTTAATTAATTATATATTGCAGATGAGCCGGCAATGGATGTACGTTGACCGAATCTCTAACGAGTTCATTAAAGGCGTGCATTCTTTTCTTCTTGTGGCTGAGGCAAACAAGCGGAGTGGTTTTATGTCTTGTCCATGTGGTGTCCGTCGGAATCATAAAGAATACTCTTCCTCAAGAGTCCTTTACAGCCACCTGTTTCGGTCCGGTTTCATGACCGGCTACAATTGTTGGACCAAGCATGGAGAAAGAGGGGTTATGATGGAAGACAACGAAGAAGAAGAGAATGACAACGACTACCCTGAATACGATGGTACTACAATGGAAGACATTGATGAAGAAAAAGATGAAGAACGGGCATCAGATCTGCCCGATGATGATCTTAGTCGGGCCATTGCTGATGCCCAGGAAGAATGCGTAACTGAAAGGGAGAGGTTGAAGTTCAAGAAGATGTTAGAGGATCACAAAAAATTGTTGTACCCAAATTGTGAAGATGGGCACAAAAACTGGGTAGCACACTGGAATTGCTGCAATGGAAGGCAGAGAACGGTGTGACTGACAAAGGATTTGAAAAGTTGCTGAGAATAATGAAGAAGTTGCTTCCAAAGGATAACGAACTGCCCGCCAGTACCTACGAAGCAAAGAAGGTTGTCTGCCCTCTAGGGTTAGAGGTGCAGAAGATACATGCATGCATTAATGACTGCATCCTCTACCGCGGCGAGTACGAGAATTTGGATGCATGCCCAGTATGCACTGCATTGCGGTATAAGATAAGACGAGATGACCCTGGTGATGTTGAGGGCGAGCGCCGCATGAAGAGGGTTCCTGCCAAGGTGATGTGGTATGCTCCTATAATACCATGGTTGAAACGTTTATTCAGGAACAAAGAGCATGCCAAGTTGTTGCGATGGCACATGGAAGACCGTAAGAAAGACGAGATGTTGAGACACCCCGCTGATGGGTCGTAGTGGAGAAAAATCAAGAGAGAGTTTCCGGACTTTGCAGGTGATGCGAGGAACTTATGGTTTGGTCTAAGTATAGATGGCATGAATCCTTTTGGGGAGCAGAGCTGCAGTCATAGCACCTAGCCTGTGACTCTGTGTATTTATAACCTTCCTCCTTGGTTGTGCATGAAGCGGAAGTTTATTATGATGCCAGTGCTCATCCAAGGCCCGAAGCAACCTGGTAACGACATTGATGTGTACCTAAGGCCATTAGTTGAAGAACTCTTACAGTTGTGGCACGGACAAGGTGTACATGTGTGGGATGAGAACAAACAGGAGGAATTTGACCTACGAGCGTTGTTGTTCATAACAATCAATGATTGGCCTGCTCTTAGTAACATTTCAGGACAGACAAACAAGGGATACAATGCATGCACACACTGTTTAAACGATACTGAAAGTATATATTTGGATAAATGTAAGAAGAATGTGTACCCGGGGAATCGTCGTTTTCTTCCACCCTCGCACATCCTAAGAAAGAAAGGTAAACATTTCAATGGTGAGGCAGACAGCCGGTGTAAGCCTATCCGCCGTACTAGTGATGATGTATTTGACATGGTGAAGGATTTAAAAGTAATCTTTGGAAAGGGTCCTGGTAGACAATCTGTTCCGAAGGACGATGTCGGACATGCACCCATGTGGAAAAAGAAATCTATATTTTGGGAGCTACCCTATTGGAAAGTCCTAGAGGTCCACTCTGCAATTGACATGATGCACCTGACGAAGAATCTTTGCGTGACGCTGCTAGGCTTCTTGGGCGTGTATGGGAAGAGCAAAGATACACCTGAAGCACGGCAGGACCAACAACGTATAAAAGACCGAGACGGCATGCATCCAGAGCTGTTTGAAGGTACTGCTAGCTACGCTCTTACCAAAGAGAAGGAAATCTTTTTTGAAGTCCTTTACAGTATCAAGGTCCCGTCTGGTTTCTCGTCGAACATAAAGGGAATAATAAATATGGCAGAGAAAAAATTTCAAAACCTAAAGTCTCATGACTGCCACGTGCTTATGACCCAGCTGCTTCCGATTGCATTGAGGGGACTCCTGCCGAAAAATGTTCGAGTACCCATTGTGAAGCTATGTGCATTTCTCAATGCAATTTCTCAGAAGGTAATCAGTCTAGGTAGTCTACTAAGGTTACAGAAAGATGTGGTCCAATGTCTTGTCAGCTTCGAGTTGGTGTTCCCACCATCCTTCTTCAATATTATGACGCACCTCCTAGTTCACCTAGTCGATGAGATTAACATTCTTGGTCCTGTATTTCTACACAATATGTTCCCCTTTGAGAGGTTCATGGGAGTGTTAAAGAAATATGTTCATAACCGTGCTAGGCCAGAAGGAAGCATCTCAAAGGGATATGGAACAGAGGAGGTCATTGAGTTTTGTGTTGACTTTATTCCTGACCTTAAGCCCATCGGTGTTCCTAAATCACGGCATGAGGGTAGAATTAGTGGAAAAGGCACACTAGAAAAGAAAGCAAGGATATGTATGGACGGACATTCTCTCATTAAAGCACACTACACAGTTCTGCAAAGTTCCACCTTGGTGGCTCCGTATATCGAGGAACACAAGAATATTGTACACTCCAACAACCCGGGGAGCCTGACTCTTGGATTAGAGATGAACATATGAGGACTTTCGACGGTTGGTTGCAGTCACATCCCATGAATGACATAAATGTTGCAGAGCAGTTGTACTTGTTGGCCAGGTCACCATCTTCGACTATATTGACTTTCCAAGGGTACGAGATAAATGGGAATACATTTTACACGATCGCCTAAGATAAAAAGAGCACTAATCAAAACAGTGGTGTCCGATTTGATGCAACAGACGAGAATGGGCAAAAGGATACATATTATGGTTACATAGAGGAGATATGGGAACTTGACTATGGACCTTTTTTTAAGGTTCCTTTGTTTCGGTGCAAATGGGTCAAGCTGACAGGAGGCGGTGTTGAGGTAGACAAGAAATACGGAATGACAATAGTGGATCTCAACAACCTTGCGTATAGAGATGAACCATTTTTCCTAGCCAATGATGTGGCTCATGCTTTTTATGTGAAGGACATGTCTACCAAACCGAGAAAAAGGAAAGATAAGCAAAATAATACAGCATCCGATGAGCCAAAGCACCACATAGTTCTTTCAGGAAAAAGAAACATCATGGGGGTGGAGGATAAGACAGACATGTCAGACGATTATGATAAGTTTCATGAAATTCCGCCCTTCGCTGTGAAGGATGACCCAAGCATCCCGTTAAATAAGGAAGATGCTCCATGGTTACGGATTAGAAGAAAACCCTAACATGTGTGGATGTTGGTGATGTACAATATTATTAATCCTATATTTTTAATGATCTTCTTATATGTATATGGATATGAACTTTCTCGATCTCAATAGGTAGTATTGCAACTTGTTGTGGCCAGACATTTATTAATATTAAAACGTAAAAATTAGTCATAATCATATCTAGCCCTGTAGTACACAGCTTCTAGGTCGTCTTCGGAATCGTCATCGTCATCGTCGTCGCTCGTAGCACGCGGATGGATCCTCAGCCCTTCCTCGTAGCACGCGGATGGATCCTCCGGCCTCGGATTCACGACGCGCGGGGGAGGGGGCTCCCGGATGACGACCCCAGTACGTCCTAGGCCTTCACCACCACCACCATTCTTGTGGCTATGCTGCTGGTGAAAGTGCGGGTACCTCAGGCGAGGATGGTCTCCCATGGCGATGTAGCGCATCACACCGGTGATAGTCCGGTTCACCTACCACAGGCGGCGACCAGCCTCGTTGTGGTTCACTGGGGGCGGGCTGTCACCCTCGTACCTGGCGAGCTCCCTTTCCCGCCGGTTTGCGAAGAAGGCATTCCAGGTGTCAAGGTTGTCGGGATCCCAATGGGATCCATCCGCTGCTCCGGCGTGAGCTCGAGGTAGAAGTGGTTCGTGATGGCCGCCTGGCGGGCCGAACCTTGAGACATAGGAGGAACCGGAACCCCTCCAGCGCTCAGCATCCAGCCAGCGGGCAGCCGGTACCCCGGCGGGCATGGGTAGCTGGAGGCGCACAGCGCCTCGGGCCCCTCGAGCGTCAGGAAAGCCCAGTAAGCGGTGTCCATTGTTGTGAGAGAGAAGGTGTGGATGTGTCGATGGAAATGGCGGTCGGCCTAGATATAGAGGGACATGGTCGGAGAACATGGCAGGAAGCGGGAGAAATGGCGGGAGAACATGGCAGGAAGCGGGGGAAATGGCTGGAGAACATTTCTACTATATTTTTGTGAATATTTTGCTATATTATATGTATTTTTCCATTTTTAAATAATAAACTATATTTTTATTATTTTTTGTGAACATTTCTACTAAATATAATACTTTTAGATAATAGATAATTTCATTTAAGTTGTATAATAAAGTACGATAATAGATTTAAATTATAGATCTTTTTTTTATGAAAATTTTGATATATAATACATAATTTTCTGAAAAGTATAAACTATTTTTGGGTTTGGCGCCAAAAATAACCTTTAGCCCCGAAAGTGCGGCGGGCCGAAAACACCTTTAGCCCCGATTTGTAATACGAACCGGGGCTAAAGGGGTCGAGCCACGACCCGGAGATCCTCGCCAGTTTTTCTTCTCCGCGCCCACGCCGTCCGCCGCACCGCCGCCCGCGCCCGTCTCCGCCCTGCGCCGCCCCGCCGCGTCTCCGCGCCGCGCCGCCCGCGCCATCCCTCCGCGCGGCCCGCGTCGTCCCGTATGTCTCCGCGCCACCCGCCTCCGCGCCTCCCGCCGCCGTCCGTGTCCCGTCTCCGGCCGCGTCGCCTGCACCGCCTCGCCGTCAGGTACGGTGATCGCCGCCTCGCCGTCAGTATTAGGTTAATTATGTTTTAATTTTGGTTAGTAGTAGTTAGGTTAGTATTAGTATTAGGTTTAATTATGTTTTAATTTTGGTTAGTAGTAATTAGGTTAGTATTAGGTTAGTATTAGTATTAGTATTAGTATTACTATTAGTATTAGTATTTGGTATTAGTATTTTTGTATTAGTATTAGTATTAATTAGTATTAGTATTAGTATTAATTAGTATTAGTATTAGCTTAGTATTAGTATTAGGTTAATTGTATATGTTAGTATTATCTAGGGTTAGTTAGGGTTACTTAGTTAATTATGTTTTATGATTATAAGTTATTGCTATTTTTTAGTTATGCCGCGTCCATCTCGTCCGAGCCTACTGGACTCCGTCGGGGATGTCCGAGTCTGGGCTCCGCCGAGTTGGCACTGGGAGGTGCTACCTGTCGGGACTCGTACCTTGGTGAGGAATCCGGGTATCATCGTCGATCCGGAGCTTCTTTGGTGGCGTCCACGAGGTCCAGGAGTGGTGCAGAGGGAGCCAGCCCCCGAGGAGGTGGTACGTCATCGTATTAGGGAGGAGGACAAGCATGTACGGCGATACATGTATCTTTTGGAGACTAAGTTCTCCAATATCTGGCAGGTTCACGGATCTCACCCGAGCTATTTTCCGGTGATGGTTCCTCTTATGTGGCTGCAGAGCTCCCGTAGCACAGAACGCAGCAGCCGCGTTCGCTAGTTTATCTTGATAATGTACTTTATCTTATACTTTATCCTATAATGCACCCGAGCTATTCTCCGGTGATGTATTAAATAATGTACTTTATCTTATACTTTATCCTATAATGCACCCGAGCTATTCTCTAGTGATGTATTAATAATGTACTTTATCTTATATTATTATAATATCTTAATCACTAAGTACTGTATCTGAGTTGTCGCAGTTGTAATATTCTTTTACTTAATGCAATATTCTTTTTCTGTATTAGTTAAGATATGGACGGTAGACAGAATGAAGAGGACCTTCTCAACATGATAGATGAGGGTACTGGGGGTCTTATTATGATGGATCCGAATATCTTAATTTGTCTGGAGGAGACGATAGTGGACCAAATAGTGGAGACGATGGTGCTGACCATCGTGGAGACCATGGTGAAGACACCATAATAATGACAAACTCCGTCAAGGTATATAAAGCCTCTATCGATGGTTCACTAGTATAGATGCACTAATTGATTCGTATATATGTACTGACGAATGTTTCTTCTCTTAGACCTCCGCTTCCGGCCAATCTTCTACAAATACAAGAGGCCCGACACACAAGTTGCCCGCTGATGTCCGTTTCAGCATTGACTTAGTCTCTCCGCAGGGTCAACCGCTGGAGCCCAAAGAAGCTGCAAATGCATTTGCAAGTCAATGCGGAGTGATTGTTAGAGACAAAGTCCCGATCACCACGTGAAACTGGAACAAGCCAGGAAAGAAAAAGGATCCAGCTGGGGCTAGTTTTGTAGATGACAGAGCGAAAGATACAATGTGGAATTCTCTCATGACACATTTCACCCTACCTGTCTTGGAGACTGATGAGCTCACACAGCAAATGACGAGGAAAGTCAAGCACTTTGCTCTTAAGAAGATGGCCGAACTATTCAAGGAATGGAAAAAAAAGATTGTACCACAAGTATGTCTTGAAGGAAACAACTCCTCCATTCGTTGGCCCACTAGAGTTGCAGCAGGATAACTGGGCCGCATTTGTGGAATACAAGACCTCAGCACCAGCTAAGGCAATATCAGCAAAAAATAAGGAAAATGCAGCCAAAAAGAAATATCACCATCATATGGGCACAGGTGGCTACAGGAGTGCCATGCCTAAGTGGGATAAAGCTGAGGCTGACCTAGAGGCTAAAGGGGTCACTCCAGCTACGTCTAGTTGGCCCTTGAGGTCAAGAAATTGGGTATTCGGGCATGGGGCATCATTAGACCTAGAAACAGGCGAGATTGTTGCAGCCGAAGAAATTTCTACACCCAAGAAAGAACTTGTTAAAGTGATCAAAGAGGTTGAAGAGGGAACGTTTGTTCCCGACGGAGAGAATGATGAGCTGACAAAGGCTCTCGGGAATCCTGAAAAGGCTGGACGAACAAGAGGGTTCGGACCTTCTTATCCATGGGTTATCGGGTTTCCCGAGCACCGTGACACGTACAGAAGCCGATCGAGAAGAACAAAGCGGCAAAAAGAGGAGGATACAGAGCGGTTCGCGAGGTTTGAAGCCGCGCTGTAGGAGTATCGCCAAGAGCTTAATGAACTTAAAGGACTCCGACAGCAAGATCCTACACCGGACAGTACGGTCGGCCCATCGCAATGGAAAAGCAGCGTGGCTTCCACGAATGGCCACGGTAATGATGCAACAATGGATGTGTACCCCGTGGATGCAATTAAGGAGAAGACTAGTTGTGAGCTACATGTTGAACTGAAGAATATATCCATGAAGGTGGCGGTCGGCTTTGCTTTACCTTCTGCACCGAGAGCGACCTACCATTGCAATCTGATTCCAGCTGGCTATGCTCGTATCGGTGTGGATGAAATTCTACCTATGTGTCAGTCACTACAGCTTGACATCCCTGGAGGTGAAGGGGAGACGACACTGGGAGAAGTCACGAGTGGCTTCATTCTTTGGAAAAAAGAATACATCAAGTTTCCAGGCTCGACACCAAGGCAACCATCTCCTCCCAGTGCACCGTCTTCTCCAAGTGCACCGTCTCCTCCCAGTAATAGTCCAATCCATGACCCCAACACGAGTCCATCTCAATCTACGCAGCCGCCTCCACCCACTAAGGGGCAAAAGCGGAAGAATACCACCGCTCCATCGAGCGATAACCAACGCCCGAAGCAACAGTTGTCGCCCCTCCCAAGAGTACCGCCGGTTCCTCCCAAGAGGGCTTACGACCTGACCGATGCGGTTGTACGTGCCGAAGTGGATGCTCATTTTAAAAAGAAACAACCTGAGCCAGAGGTCCAAAAAAACCGGAAACCAAGGAGCACTTTAGGAAATTACTGACATAGCCATCCTAAGCTCAGTTAAATGCGTCAGATGACTATACACGATGTCTTCAGAAGACATTGAAAAAAAAAGATCAAGCGGTAGAGGAAGCAGCAACAAAGAGGTTCCCCAGCAGGGGGAACAAGCAAAACAATCGAGTGGTAGCGGAAGCATCAGAACAGACGTCCCTCAGCTGGGGAAACAAGCAGAACAATCGAGTGGTAGCCGAAAAACCAAAAGAGATGTTCCCCAGCTAGGGAAACAAGCAAACCAATCGCTCCCCCCACTCCAGGTGAACATACCCAAACCTCAACTATATGAGGAAGAACCTATGGATCCGGAAATGGCTAGGATATTGGCCGAGCAATGTGGTATGCCTATTCATGAAATTATTCACGGCATTATGCCCAAGGCTGAGGTAGCACCCAATTTTGTTAACGGGGAGCCTCTGGTCAGTTCTGAGAGGCTTCGGGATATGCCAACACAAATGCGACGATTCCATGAATGGTACATGAAAGCATCAAAAGAACAACGAAATTGGCTCATACTGAAAGTTCGAAAATTGCATTACTTCATTGAAGACGAGGTCCCTATTGAATTTACAGAATTATTTCAGTTATTCAATCTAAAGGAACTCGACAAAACTATCCTCAGTTCGTATTGTTTGTAAGTGATTACTTTATTTATGTAATTAGGTCTCTATCTCAGCTTTTTCAATTCATTGCCGGTAAGTATACTCACTATATTCTTTTGTACGCTATATATAATGATGCAGAATGAAGATGCTCGATTCTAAAAGAAAGGCTATCAACGGATTTGGGTACATTGACCCACATCGAGTTTATGGGTCTATACTAAAGGATAAACCACTGGAGACCGAGCACAACTTGTTGCGGTTTCTCAGGAAACAGCATTTCTGTAACGAAATACTATTTTCTTACCACGACGGCAAGTGAGTTTTTGTACACATTAACTTTTGCTTACTCGATGTTCAGTGTAAATGATGAGTTACTGACGTATGTAAACCTTGCGTAGGTACCACTGGATTCTTCTAAGCATTTCACTTGACATGGGAAGAGTTCACATCATGGACTCACTAAACAAAGATATTGAAAACTACCGCATCATTATCGATACGCTCCAGAGGTAATTTCAACCATTATCGCACTATATCAGTTTCTTTCGTTCATTTTCTAGGATATCAAGTAGTTATTAACTCATACTTTCTTTGTCGGGTAGGGTTTGGACACAGTTCAAGAAACATGTCCGCGGTCAATGGCGTGAGGAGCTATTTTTTAAATCACTCTCGGTAAGTAGTACGAGCTAAGTCCGCGCATCTATTTAATTCTAGTTTATGTGCATTTATCATGCTAGCGTTATTATTTGATTGAATTCTATTCTTGTAAAGTGCGCGAGGCAGCCACAGGGAACTAATCTATGTGGATTCTACGTGTGCGAGTTCATTCGCATCAGTATTGAGAAGCCCGGAAAATGTTCGAGTAAGTAAACAATATATTCACCCTTTATTTTTATTACAAAAAATCGTGTTGAGTCTAATCCATACGATCTCCTTTTTACATAGTTGGACGCGATGCGGGACAAGCTCCTACCAGAGGACCGCCTAATAGCAATCCAAGAGGAATTTGCTGCATTTTTCTCGACGAGGTTATAGACCCACGCGGAGAATACTGTATAAGTAGACTCTAAAGCATCCATGTAATGATCTCCATGTAATCAAATAGACATGCTCTGGACCTTGTTGGGACTCCATATATGCTTGTAAGAGTAATTATATTATATATTGCGTCAATGTGGCCAAGTACTGTGTAGTAGCGTTCTGTATGTATACGAAAACTTGTTTCTAATGAAAACACAGAATGAAAAATAATTAAACACAAAACACAAAATGAAAAAAAAAACAAAACCCTAAAACCCAATCCCCTGCCGCGGCAGCCAAATGGCCCAAAATGCTGCCGCGGCTGGGAACCTTTAGTCCCGGTTCGTAACTCGACCCGGGGCTAAATATCCTGCCGCCCAGCGCGCCTAGCAGGCCACGTGATTGAACCTCTAGCCCCGGTTCAGTTCGAACCGGGGCTAAAGCTTGGACATTTAGTCCCGCTTTCGCAGCCCCGGTTCAAAAACCGGGGCTAAAGGCTCTTATGAACCGGGGCAAATTGCCCGGTTTCTACTAGTGTTAGGAGCGTCGTCTTGGAGCTCCGATCCTCTCAGCCTCGTTTTTGTGTCTTCATTGGCAAGTATTAGTTGTTCGTGTACCTTTTACATAGTTTTCTTTGATCTGATGTGTAAGAGAGTATACTCATCACTTTGTATCAATTCGCCGTTGTGGGTTTATTTATAAAACGGGGAAAAACCTATTTAAAAATGCATGGTTTATGACAAACAAAAAAAGAAACTGTAATCCGAGGACACGGTAGCCCAAACTGGAAAACATGTACCAAGGTCCAGGTCGCAGCCTAATATCTGTTCCACCTGTCCAATTCACCGTCACTGGTTACACGAGCTGCTCAGCGGTTGTCGTCATGATCCGTTCCTACCAGCTGACATGCCGTGGGACTCATTTCAATACAGACATTCTATCCCACACATTTGCGTCCACCATATGTCATTTAATATTACTTCTGGCACACATCTTGTAGCTCGATTGAGTGGTTCTCGTGACAGGAGCATGTGCACCCGGGGTTTGGACACTTCTTTTGTTTCGTCGTGAACCTCCTCAACTTCTGTCGTACCGGCCGCGCCCGCGTGTCGACGTTGAGACAGTGTTCGGCAAGGTCTCGTGGTATGTCTGCAACATCTGAGTTGTGCCAGGCGGACACAGCAGCGTTGTCTCGCAAAAAGGTGATGAGTATGCCTTCGACACCAGGGTCGAGACTTGGCCCGATGAGGACGGTTTTTGAAGAGTCACTTCGAACCTGGATTTTTGGCAGTTTCTAGTCTATTATTCCCTCTGTTACATATTAAACTATCGTAGATTTTTTTAGATATGTATTAATCTAAACACGTTAAATTTGTCTAAATAATATATTTATGTGGACACGTTTTAATGCGTAGATACATAGAGATGGACAAATTTACGATAGATTTGTCTAAATACATATTTATGTGGACACATTTTAATGCGTACGTACATGCAGACGAGGCGGACAGAGATTAATATGGAACGCGGACAGAGATTAATACTGAGAACGGAGGTAGAAGTTCCCGGAGGTCTTGTAAGGGCATATATAGTGCTAGAGAAGGTACGACTTAACTCTCCACTTCATGTAGAGAAAGCAATATATATAAATTGTACAATGTATTACTTCCTCCGTTTAGAAATATAAAACGTTTTAGTTTTATGAAATGGATGTATCTAACACCTTTTAGTGTATTGATTCACTCTAAACCTCTACAAACCTATACACTAAAAGATGTCTAGATACATCTGATTCACAAAGCTAAAACGTCTTATATTTCTAAATGGAGGAAGTATCTCTTATTACCATCTCTAATAATTAATAAAAATTCTATTTTTGGTAAGAATCTAGTTTGTGATATAATGGAGAAAATAGCCTTCTCTTATTTGTAAGAGATCATCTATTAGCTAAAGGAAGACAATCTTATCTTTTTTTTTCTCTCTTTTCCAACTAAGAAAAAATCCTACGTGGCAACCATAAAGGAGGCCTGTATTGTACACGCCCTTAGACAATCGATAGAAAATTCATTGATGTCTAAGCAAAGTTAGTTTGATAAGTCATTAAACCTATGATCCACAGTGCGACAACTAATATTTCTCCTATTTTCCGTGGGAGATTTAGTCGTTCCACAGATTATGGAAAAATGACACTAGCTTAAATGATCGGAAATTCACTTTGGCTCATATGCGTAGATGCACCCACCGCTGAAATGATGTATTTTAAAATGTTTAAAAATTTAGAAAAAATACCTACATGTTGATATTCTATGTTAGTAAAGTTTTATGAAGAAAATACATTTTATATGGCTTGTATAAAAAAGACAATTTTCTATGTTGTAAAATAGCTTTTCACAAGACATATTTTTGTCTTTTTACACAGACCACAAAAAATATCTTTTCACCATAAATACTTTTTGTGAGAACATAGCATGTCAAGATGTACACCCAGGATTTTGTTTCGGATTTTTTCAACATTTTAAAATTTACATAAAATATATTTTTCATAATAGGTTCATCTAGACCTGGGAGCCAAAATGCCATGTCCATGAAATGATCAACTTCTTACAGTATAGCAAAATGATCTAGTCTTGATGAAGGACGACACGCCCATATCTTATCCACTCTTATAGAAAAACTAGTGAAAGAATGAGACGGCGATTGCTCATGCCATGTAAAACGCACCGCTTGCAGGCCTCAGCGCCGTGACACAATTGCTATGGATTCTTTTTTCCTAAGTTAAACCCGTTATCCATCTATGCTACCACAACAGATATACAACAAAGAAGGAAAACAAAAGCAGAAGGAAAATAAAAGCAAATATGAAAGGAGAGAGAATACTATTGCTTATTATACATTGACCTGCCTACAAAAATACTAGCCTGCAAACTAAGAGCTGCCATGGGATCTGAACGAAGACATGGAGTGTGCGGAAACTGAGGCAGTCGGGCTGTTAATCTCCCTGTCCCCATTGGCAGCTCTACCCTTTCCACTGATCATGCCGACAACCTCTTGAGCGACATCCATGAACCAATCATCACCAGGAAGGACACTGCACAAAACCAAGTATACCGACGGAAGTTCAGAAGTCTACAGCAAAAGCAACTTCAGATCTAGAATCATATTTTTGTTAAGTTTTCGGTATGCACACCAATTTGAACTAAATAACAAAACAATATCCAAAAAGTGCCCCTCAAACATGCCCTAATGGGTAATACTGTGATCCGAACAACAGGCGAGTCACTGTGATGAATTTGGACCAAAGAAACTTTCAATGTATTATAAGACATCTCTCTTGCATCAAGTACAACCTCAGTTCCAGATTATAAGACAGACCTAGCACTGCAAACTGAACCACCAGGACGTCTTATAATGTGAAACGAAGGGAGTACATGGCAAAGCTTATAATTGACAGGTACTCCCTCTATTTCAAAATACTCCCTCTGTCCAGAAATAACTGACTTGGGTTTGTCTAGATTCGAATGTATCTATACACTAAATCAGTTATTTCTAGCTTCAGTTATACACTAAAAAGCGTCTAGATACATTCGAATCTAGACAAACCCAAATCAGTTATTTCTAGACAGAGGGAGTATAAGATGTTTTAGTTTTGTGAAGGGAATGTATCTAGACTATTTTAGTGTTTACTACGAACTAGTATATACTAATAGGCATCTAGATACATTTGCTTCACAAAGCTAAAACATCTTATATTTTGAAACGGAGGAGTAGTGGATAATTTTTGAAGAACGAAGGGAGTACATAGCAAAGATTATAATTGATAGATAGTGGATAATGTGAAACGAAGGGAGTACATGCAAACATAATCAAAGTTTTCGAAGAATGCATTTGCGTGCAAGAATAATGATCCTAAACAACTGTAGTGGATAATTTACCTTTTTCTGAAGTTAGCAGATACAGAATGAGTTACTTGGTTTTGAACCAATACAAGTATAAATAGGAGTCGAGCATAATACCTGTCAGGATTCATTCCCGTGGCAGAAAAGGAACCCATTGCTCTATCAATGATGTCCAATATGACTTGATGTACATGTCTAGACAAAAATCGACCTTGCCCGAAGATGATGACAAATTGCATATCCAGGTAGAACTGCAAACGAAGGGGGAAAATGAAAAAAAAAACATGTACACCTAAAACGAAGAAGAGGGGGAGGAACTTACCTGCTGAAGACCAAGGGGGCCCAAAGGCTTTGGTCCCTGTTCAATCTCTTCCCAGAAAGCCTGATCCTCTGAGAGCCAAAGCACAACTGTCTCAGTGAGCCGCATCATTAGCAAAGTAGAGAATCTTTCTCTACCAACAAACATATCTGCAGCCATTCCTGCCATCCTATTTAGCTTTGCATACAGTTCCTGCAATGGACAGCACATAATAAGAAACTTCCATAGACCATGTTTAGGACAAACTCACACCATGCCACACTGACTTCAACGGAGCAATCATATAGATAGCATACTGACGCAGTTTATAACGATGTGCGTGGAACATCACAATGAAGGTGCCCAATTTTTCAAAATTGTATATTTGTTTCATCTACTCTAATCCCTTACAATCTCTGGATCATTCCATGAACCCTGTTAATGTTAGTTTATAGCTGTCCTCTAGTTATATGATCACCAACTCACGATAGAATGAGTAATATATAAGAACTACAATGACCAATTGCACAAACAATGAGATAGAAAATCATTTTATCGTAGCACACCACCGAATGAGGCACTGTTGCAACCATGAATTAAGCAACATATAGAAAAGTTTCTAAAAGCTACTCCATACTAAATCAGCGACACTTATTATGGATCGGAGGGAGTACAAGATTTGCAAGCAAAGGTAAGGCTCAAGGATCAATATAAACGACTTGAATGGCATATGCTGTTAAGTTTAAATTCTCAAGAGACAATAAACATATGTAGCTTGTAAATACCTGGAAAATTGGAGACGGGACCCACTCTGGCTCTTCGACAGTATTATCCATACTAATATACATTTCTGCGCTGAGATGGGTATCGCCTTCATCTGTAAATATTAGTTCGAGAGCATGCTGCCTGCAGAAACTATCTCTCAATCTGTCCACCATCCGTTGTAGTTTCCTTTTCCATTCCCGTAGCTCAGGCACACGGTTTTGTTTATCTGCCCCCTTTCGCAAATCATCCATGGGCTGGTTTATTGATGATAGCTTCATAGCAGCTCTAGGCAGCAATTCCTCAGAAAGTAAAGACGCATTGGCTAATAAAGCCAACTGTTGTTCTTCAGTCTCTGCCATTCTAACAATCTTATGACCTAAACCCTCTAAGTTAGCTTCGTCATCCATTGACCCAGGTAATGCACTTATGAGCAAATTGATGTATAAGTTGAAATTTTTTGCAATGCCATCCATTGTCGAACCCCCTAATTGCAAGCTAAGGAGTGGTGCAACATCCTCAAAGTAATCCTGAAAGGTATTATAAAGACATTTTCATGAAGTCATACACTATGGTTGAAAGGACAAAGATACAAGATAGTTACCCCTTTCAAGGAAACCGAGGGCAATGGGAGCAGTTTGTATTAGAGATTTCTTATATTGCTATTTACTCACCTATATATCTATGAAACCAAGTATTAAATAACTCTAAGCTCTGGAAAAGTAGGCTGGCACTTAAAGTATGAATGTCATTGATGATTTATGCTTCCAATCTCTACAAGACATTGTTTGATTCGACTTTGTTGGGAGCTCTATGGTTTTTTCAGTCACTGAATGTCTGCAATCCTACTGTATCAATATAATGTACAGTTTGTCTCAAATGTATAGGTAAGACAAAGGACAAAGAATTAAATATTCCCACGTCTGTCAACTTCCAAGACTACATTCCTAATTCTTAATTCCCACAAAACACATACTCCTACTTTAGTATTAACGTATTATGGAACTGCAATAGGTCCCTCAAAGCAAACAAAATAAAATGAATGCACTTGACAGGCTCTCCTGTTACTTTAATAATTTAGCTATTTCACAGGAATAGGATAGTCTAGCGGTGCTTTCAAGCCTATGACTAGTCAGAGACTAACACCTAGCTGGTCCAGGCCAACCGCCTAAGCTCAGTGACTAGCCTACAGGGTGTGGTGCTGCGATGGCAATGCCCAACACCAGTGGTCTTCCAGAGACCTCCTGCAGCACCACCTCATCTACTGCCAAGACACGCCACAGCTGATGCTACAACCACAAGATGTGCCACCACCTCAGATATCCACGTCCCCCGACACCTCTCCTGGTCAATACCCGGTGTTGTCTCCTGTTCCCCATCATCCCCTCCACTCACATGGTCTCTCCTGCTCTCTTCTTCCCTATCTCATTCCAGCGCTGTTCTGTTTGTACAACTTCCAGACTAGTCTCAGGCTACCCGTGACTACTCGACTAGTTGGTTGGGTGGAATCTCGACTCGACTAGGTTGAAAACCTTGTAGTCGAGATAAGCATCTATGCGAACTAACCAAATCAACATAAGTTCAATCGAGATATATGTTAACTTAGGTTGTAACTATTTCTTGTCTAGTAAAGAACAAATAATATTAGATTTCGGGGTCCCTGTTTTGTTGAGATTGTTATTCTAGCCTGCTGAAACATCTGGAAGCAAAGAAATGATAGGATCTTCAAAGGATTGAGACCAACATTCATAGGTTGGAAAGCAGGTTTCATTTGTGACGTTTCTCTTCTCAAACATAGGGTCAGGCAGTGTACAGTTTCCATTTTGTCATCATGGATTGACAATCTCTTGTAATTGCATAGTTTAGATTGTCTTTTCTTCTTTTCCTTTTGTAATTAAGACCTTGTTCTTCTTTCTTTAATAAAAGGCTGTGCGGGTCTCCCCTACAGTAGTTAAAGCTTCAAAAAAAAGAACAAATAATATTATTATGCCATATTCGGCAGTACCATGCAAGAAGGATGGGTCACTACCAGTTCAATGAAAACAACAAGTAGGAAAGATGCATGCATGTTACTCGTTCAAAATGGATCAATCATTACCTGAACCATCGAATTGAAACGATGTGCGCTGGTAGAGAGCTTTGGTTGAAGTGCCAAATTAGCAACAGAAGATTTAGCTAATGGGCGAATACCATTTGGGGGATAAGTAAGTGTCCAGTTATCGGCTGCAGCTAGGGCAGCAGTACTCTCTTCGATTCTCTTTAAGTTAGCAGCTAATGCTTGCTCAAGACTGGGCCTGAATTGCTTCAGAAGAACAGCGGAAACAGACAGCCCACGAGCTTCCAGCAAGGAACAATGGCCAAGTGATATCTGAACACATTCTGCAGCTGCTCTCAAGCCTCCAGCAGCTGCACAAGAAGACAATACGTGCCTCTTTACCAGAAGTGCAAAGGACAAGACCTGCTTGGTAGCCCATGTAACCAGCTCAGAAGCGTAGCATGACTCATCACCAAAGACTTCTACAGAGTCACTGAGCGCCTGAGCTACAACTGAAAAAACTTGTTGAGCAAGTGCTGCAGTGTATGCCCCACCATATGAAGTGCTTGATGGATGTATAGTTTGCAAATTGCATTGAAGCCTTTGATTATGTGCACTAAGTAACAGACTGTGAGCTCGAGGGCCATCACCAAGCCTTTTAAGAGCAGAAGCGGCAGCACGAAGTTCAATGCCACGAGTAGACGACTGACAAGCAGCTTCAGCAAGCTGGTCTGCCAGCTTTTGACGATTATCAGAGACAGCACCTCTCAAAGCCGAAATTTCGGCTGCAGTAAGAGTTTGTGTACGTCTTGCGTCTGCAGCAATTCGCTCCGCTTCATCTAGTGCATCTAGCGCTTCATCCACCCTTCTCTCAGCTAGCAAAACGTCAAGCATGTCAGGGAAATCTGCGGACCATTTCTGTATTTCTGAAGGCTCCTGATCTTCGACATTGGATATGTCCTCTTCTGTTGAACCTTCAGTGCCTGAAGTCAGAGAATCTATCTGAACTCCTTCAGATAGACCATGGATCAAAGCTGCCTGTGTATTGAGTAAATTTCTAATCGATAATAACTCTCCTTCTAGGTCTGATATCTCCTTTGATGTTCTGATGACCAGGAGATCAGTTTTCATATATTAGTGGGAACGTAGAAATAATATTGTAAGGCAAAGAACAGAAATAAATAAAAGGAAGTATTTAACAGTGAATTCATGGATACAAAACTATGATCCTAGATGCCACAAATTAGATACTTTGCACATAAAATGATTATACCAGATTCTAGATTCATGTTAATAGAGCAGGTACTACTTCAAAAAGACACATTTACTGAACTATTGACTGTCAGAGCCTTGACTCTTCTGATAAGGACAGAAACAAAACCAAATACATGATAGCTAGTACTTACAGCCTTCATATCTAAAACACAAAGGATGCAGATGTAAAGAAAATAGGAAGTAACTGATTATACTGTCTATGATCGTGTGATTGTATGCTACGTGCTTACCAAACAATTTTTTTCCAACCATCCACTCACTACTCAGCTAACAAGTCGGATATGTATGAAAATATGAAAGAAGAGAACACTTCAGGAACTTCCAAACCGAACTGGTGCTTACATATCGTAGTCATTCCCAAGAAGTTTAATGGAATTTCTGAGAACAAAGAATCTTAAGACAGTATTCTAAAAGAGGCGCAAGCCTTTGCATAAGCAACTATTATTGGTATAAGGGGTTTGATATAAGCATAGGAGCAGCCTAGTATTCATTATTAAAGGACCACAAGGTTTTCAGTGTTTTTTACTGTGGTACTAATGCAGCACATAATAGTGGATAGAAATATTGGCATCAGTAATTAGAAGATACACTCTTGTGATGTGTCGTGCTGTTTAGTTGTTCCTGTAGGCCTTACACAAAACTAAACAACAGTAGACAATAATGTTGCAACAATAAATACAGTATAACACAGCTATTATGTGCCAACGGATATTGGCACAATTCTCATTCTTGGGGCAGTTGCCAGACCTGATGAATGCAGCATAATTTGCATAAACACTTCTGCGCATTTCTTCAGCTGAAGCCTTCTTTAGATCTTGCAGATAAGAACACAAATGTCTTATTTCCTGTAATGAAGTTGATTCCATCAGCTAGTTTTCGTTGTGCACTTTAATCTGGTACTCATATGAAGCTCTAGTACAGTTTGAGCTTATAGTAGAATAATGTTAAGAAAAATTCAAGACTAAGGAGTAAGGAATATAACAGTGACATGTTCAAAAGAGCAGTCAAATATTATCTTGAAATGCTTTTGCGAACTTGGAAGCAAAATGCAGAGATTTCAGCCGGTAAATTAGAATAATTCAGGTATGGACACGAAGTGGGTATTTTAACACGGGTGAGAATGCAATTTTTTTGTGAAAACAAATACTGCACTAGCAGCCTACATCATAATGCACTACGGAAAATTTATATACTGTAGTGATGTGGCTGTAGATCTTGTTAGCCTGGTATAAAAAACACAAGAATTACCTGCACTATAATTCATTTACCAGAATGGCAGTATGCTAGAAACAGAACTCCAAGCATTTCCAAATCCTTCTATTCAAGCATGCATATCAGATTGCAAAATGATTTTATAGATGTTTAGAGCATGCCAGGTTTTCAGTTTCGACGTATAATACAGGCAAAAACACGATGCCTTCACAATCGATGAATCAAGTTTTACCACCAGCTAAAGTAAAATATTCACACATACCGCCTGAGACAACTCCAACTCATTTAGTCCTACATTGCAAGCACAAGCTTGTCAGATACTTGCATCCAAACAGTCAGAATTATCCACCTACATACATCATATAATCATTGACCAAAATCTCTACATACATAGCATAATTCAATAATGCAGAACATGATAGCGCCGAAAAATGCCCCCCATAACGCATTTGACCTAAATGTGAAACACCAATCGAGCCACCAAATCGCTTTTCTCGTCCCCCTCCCCCATACGAACCACGATCACAGGCTCGTACCGCAAAGTCCCTCCCACCACCCAAATTCCCACCATTCGCGATCCAGAGTCGGCAAACGCGAATGGGGATGGATCGAGCGCGCGCCCAGCCCCCATCCGGATCCGAGAGAGCTGTCTCACCTTCTCGTTCATGGTCTGGCACTTGGACTGCACGTAGGCGTCGGGATCGAAGTTGTCGGTCTTGAAGATCTTGAGCTTGTCGGCGAGCTGCACCCCGCCATCGCCACCGGCGCCGCCGCCTCCACCGCTGCCAGCCCCCAACGCCGCCCCGCCAGCCGGGAACACCCCGGAATGGCCGGCCGGCCGCGACCGCGAGGACTTGGCTGACGCCATCCGAGATCCAGAAGGCTCCTACCGCAGGACAATGGCGGGATTGGGTTGGCGAGGCGGGCAAGGGGACGCCTCTTCCGAGATCGCCGCCGTCCTGGCTGTCGTCGTTGGGGGGTCCGTGGTGGGCGGTGGGTTAGTTGCTCGTCAATCGAATGAACCAACAAACGAATGATTCGAGGGAGGGCGGCTCCGGTTTGGCTCTGCTTGCGTATATTTTGTTCTAATAATCTGGGTTAGGAACTCGGGATTAGGCGTGGCACCTACTAAAGTTTCGAGTTTCCAACTAGACTCTCTTTTTTACACTACAATATACTCTCTTTCTTTCAAAATATAAGATGTTTTAGTTTATAAAATGAGTCTATCTAGACCCAATTTATTGTGAAGGTTCACTTCAAACCTACCTAAAATGAACCATGTCTAAAAAGGTCTAGGTTACGGTCCTTTCACAAAACTAAAATATTTTAAAGCTTGTTTGGGTTCCATCATTTGAGGATTGAATCAATGAATTCATTTGTGATTCCAAGAATTAACCTGTTTGTCTACCACTGAATTGGTTAAGAAATTAATTTGCAAATTTCATGGTTTGCATTTTATACCTAATCTTAATTTATTTTAGTACTGTGTCATTTTTTATGAAATTACCAAATAAAATGATATCATCAATATTATTTCATTTAATTTCATTTCTACCTAATAAAATAAAATAATGGGAGCCAAACGAGAGGAGGGAGTATAAGTTTCCACTTAGACTTGTATGTGATGACCTTTGAAACCTGCCGCGAGACCACACAGCTGGTTGCAATCTCAAGCGCCTATCTCTTTCTTTCACGGAAGTTTCAAGAAGAGAAGATCTCAAAGTATATATTTCTTTCATAAAAATTCATACGTAGAAATTTCGCAGTAAATTTCACGCAACTTAATTAAGGACAACGCTAGGCGTCAGTCACTTGTTTAGATCGGCCATTCTTAGCTAGCAGATCTTACTTAAAGCTGTGATTTGGATCCATCCCTTCTCTTCTTTTTCTAAGAAGTTTCAAAATTACCGGGTGGACATACATGCTTCGCCGCGTCATCTACAGTCTATTTGGCAGAGTGGTATGTGTGTTATACTCACTGCTGGTAACACATCTTATTTTATTTGTATCACCATAAATTAAATATATGAGCAATTGTGGGTTTTACTGTTTTAATCGATATACAAATGTGTCATTTATGTGTTAGACATGTCTGAAACTGAGAGATCTGACCTTGGACGCAAGAAGCGAGCCATTATTTCTGGTTTTCCCTCATTTGATATTGTGTTGTGCATACCGACGACTGGAGGAGGCAGCCCTTTTGAGAAGGGGAGACGAGAAGAACGCGTCATGGGGAAAAAAAGGGCGCATTGGAAGAATCGGGGGCACCGTCTTCAAGCTCCGGGGGTGAGCAACCAAGAAGTGGAGACCAACGAGGGCAAGTATCTAGCGGTGGAGCTTGACCGTGGGGAAGGAGCTTCCCGGGAAAGAGGATCCGGTGGGGGGAGGGGCGTTGGGGCAAAGTCCCGCCAGTCGGTGGGATGCCGCAGGTGAGGAGGAGTAGACACGGAGGCGCTATCTCAACCCAGCTGCTTCTTCACCCATGCTAGGATTTTATGCAAGGGGCCGCGTTAGGTCCGGAGGGGAGGAATAGGAGAAGAGGTAATTGTGAGTGGAGGAGGTGGAGGGATCGGAGGTGAGAGGGAGAGCTCGGGAGCGGAGGGGGGCGGCGCACGTTGCTAGGGGAGACGTAGGAGGGGCTGGGATGGGCGGGAGTTCGGGTGGAGGGGAACATGATCGAGATGTGGATGGGGACAAGGCGGGAGGGACCAGCTCATAAGTAAAATAATTGACGGTCACCACCGTAATAAAAACTTCGGTCAACATTTGAAACTGGATGGTTGAGATGGATCAAAGTGAAAATCAAATGGCCACAAAAGCGCGCGCGTGCAGATGGTCTCAGATAGCTCACTTTCATTCACGCTTAAGCTACGGTATAATTTCAAAACATTTAGTTTTTCCAAAAAAAATACGCGATAAATTCCATGGTAAACTTCAAGACATCTAGGTGTCGGTTAGTTTAAATCATTTTTTGTCTTCCTAATCTCTAACCTGACTTAAAGTTGTGATCCGAGGCCACTCATTGCAACACTTTTTGGGATAATACAAAATCATCCCAACTCATTGCACATATATTAAAGCATGTAGCTTTTGTGGCCTCTCCTTGCTTCGTCTAGTGTTCATATGAACAGTACCGCGGACATGAGAAGTGCCCGTGTTGTTTCGATTGATAGATTTTAATCGAGCAGCCAAAACAGCACCATGAACAATCCGCCACAGTGCGCAATGCAATAATTTTTATGGTCCACGGTAGTTTCCTACATGATTACCGCATGCTACGGTATTTTTACTAAGAGCATCTCTAGTGGCTAGTGTATCCGGTAGTCTAAACCAAATATAGACCACCATGGATCAAAAATGCTTCTGATAGCTTTTGTATCCGGTGATTTAAAATTTAGACATCCTCCAAACTAGCTACTCATTGTCCATATTTAGCCAACCGAACCACCATGTCTAAAGCAAAGTTGGTCGCTCGCGAGCTCGCTCCCACACTATATCAGAGCATTTGTTGTACTGATTTGTTATGTATATTGACTATTTTCGTGCAGATGGACATATAGACTATCAAATTTTAAAACTAAAGTCGTATAAAAAGGAATCTTTTACACCATTATCTATGTGAAGATATAGACTACCAAATTTAGACAAGCCACTAGGGATGCTCTAACGCTTTGTTAGCAGTAATTTTTCGGCGCATATCTTTAGCTTTCATAGTAATTTAATGGTTGTAGTTTTTCAACGATGTGCAATTCTTCAACGGTAATGTCGCAATAGACCTTGAAAAAAGATCCCGTCGATTATTTACAATAGTTTTCGAGTACAACATGTGTATTATAGTATTTTTCACGGTGATAGGATGAATCCCTATTTCAAAGAATAATACCTGACGGTGATGGCCGAATCGTAGATTTTCAATAGGTGTTTCTCCGACAGTGATTTCGCAACGGTATTAAACTTTCTGGTCATAGTTTTCCGCCGGTTACAGGCACAGAATATACGAACCGAACCGGTACGCTACGTGAGATCTCCAGGAGACAGCGGCGACAGCAAACCCATCTAGGGTTTTCATTCCCTCCGCCGGCGACGCCACCGGTCTGTCCCGTCTCCGGCGGCCTTAGGGCCTTGGAGGCGTGACGGACCACGGCCTCTCGCCGGCAGGAGGTTTTAGTGTCTTTTAGACTATTTTCAGTGTCTTCTTCAGGATGTTGAGGCGGCGGCTACGTCCTGAGGTCAGAATAAGGTCATTCCCGCCCTATCCTCGCTCTTGGTGGTGCGTCTAGCATCAGCGGAGGACGCGTGAAGTCACGTGTCCGACAGGTTTCTTGGGATCTAGTCGTTTTTCGTACGTGTGTTTTGAGGTCAGTCTCTTCCGATCTACGTTGTTCATCTTCGGCGATGGTTGTTGCTCTGGTGCGCTGGTCCTTTGGGACCTTAGCACGACGACTTCCCGTCCGTCTACTACAACAAGGTCTACTACGATAAGCTTTGCCTGGCTCCGGTGATGGAGGAGCGAGGACGGCGGCGCGCCTTCGGCTTGTACCAGTGTTTGTAGTCGTCGCTAGGTGGTCCAATGACCTATTTATAATTTTTATTACTTTTAGGACTCTTTGTACTATTGTTGATGATTATTAATAGATCGGTGGAATTTCGCAAAAAAAAAAGTTTCCGTTCGGTTGTTACCCCACTATACGTCCTTGCCGGTAACTATTCTCTAACCATATTTCATCGATGGTATTGTTTTTAGGTTTCTTTCACATTCTATTGCATTATTTTGTCAATGATGGGGGAATACCAATCTGAGTATACCTATGAAGCGGAGTCGTCCATGGCGGATCGACTCGTCAAGTACAGCAACTGGCGTATACTAGACCCAGACGACTCGCCGACTAGAGGCCTAAGATGGCGACTCCAATACAAAGCCCATTAGTGCACTTGTAAATCCTAATTAGCTGCATATATAAAACCACCAGAGACACCCCTTTGGAGGATATCTCTCACACATCATATTAGATCTAGTCTCTCTTACCTCCTTCGGCGACTTCATTGTAAATCAATCTATGAACATATACTGAATTGATAGTAGGACGTAACGATCCTCCACCGAAGAGACGTGAACCTGAGTACATCGTGTGCCAATCTCGCTCATGGATTCTCATACGTCGACTTGCCTCCTCTACGTAAGCTATCCCGTAGCATCTGACGTGGCCAATACCACGACAGTTGGCGCCCACCGTGGGGCAAGCGGTGCTTGGAGGTGATGATCCGGGCAGGATCCTCAAATTCATCGTCAACAACAGCTAGATCTCATCTGGTCAGATCATCCATGTCGGCGCGGCGGATTTCTTCATCGGCAGCTGTTTGGGTCATCAGCGGCATGAGTCCTCAGGCTTAAGCAATCTAGAGCTAGCTGAACGTACGACGGTAGATCCACTTGGATTAGTGGATTTCACACACGGGACTGGATGGTGATGCACGGCGGCTCGACATACATGATCAAAGCCACCCGTATAGCTAGCTGACTCCAGATTAAATTTTTGATTGGAGAAGCAATAACAAGAGCGATGCAGTGCATGCATCCGATTGAGATAAATAATATCTCTCTCCACTTAAACATATTTGAAAGATCGGTATAGGCGACTAGAGGGGGGTGAATAGGAGCTACTCAAATTTTAACTACCTTTCAAGTTAAGGCTAAACACAAAGTAAGTTCTCTAGATGTGCACTACGTGAGAGAACTCAAAGGAAGCAAGCAAGCAAGTAACAACAAGTAAAGAGTAGAGGATAGAAGTAACCGAGAGTAAACACGGAGATGTTTTCCCGAAATTCCTTCCTTTTGAGGGGAAGTACGTCTCCGTTGGAGGGGTGGGTGGTACTAAGACCACCAACGCCACAGAAGGCCTCACCCTATTCTCCCAAGCACCCGCCTCACGGCAAGCACCCGATCCACTATGCGGTGACCTTGAAGGTGGCAACCGAAATCTTTACAAACTTGTTGAGAAGACCTCCACATACCAGAGTCTCCCAACACAATCCCGAAGCTTTACAACAAATGCCCGAGCTCCGAGATCGACCTCTTCTGTCTATGGTTCAAAGAACCCAAGAGTAACAAGATCCACAAAGGAAAACATGGGGGAATCAACTTTGCTTTGGTGGAAACCTAGATCTAGACCTCCTTCACCAAGCCTCAAAGTACCAAGGAGATTGGAGGGCTAGGGAGGGAGATCTAGTAGAAATGAAGCTCAAGAACAATGGAGGAGAGAGATAAAAGAGTCAATCCATAGTTGACCACCATGAGGGTTTCACTAGTTTAAGTAGTTTTTCTCTATAATATGCAAATCCTCAAGAACAAAATGTGCAATAGACATCATGCCGATAAATGTCTAAAGGATGAATCCTCAAGAATGACCTAGTAGATTTTCTTTTAAGGGTGGTAGCACTCTACTGTATCCTGAACCTATTTCTTTCTAGCCTTCCCGAATCTCGGGACGAGATTCCTTTTAAGGGTGGTAGTTTGTCACATCCTAAAATTCTCCTAATTTTGGAATATAAAGTTAATAAAATAACTTGGTTGAATTGTTTGACTTTGTTGAAATTTCTCAAAGAAGAGAAACTTTCTGTTATGATTTTCCTTCCTTGAATTCAGAAACTTGTATGAGATTGGATTAACATGACTATCCAACTTGTTTTCATTTTCTTTTCAACCATTTGATTCTTTAAATATCCAACCATGCTTAGATGATTAAAGAGAGGGAATAAAATGACTTTCCCAATTATGGTGGAGTGATATTCTAATTTCCCTATTTGACCCTTAAAGTCTCTACTTCGATTTATGAAACCATTCTAGATGCTTTTCACCACTTGCTTGAAAAGAGAAAAGATAATATGACATCTTCATTTTCATTGGATGTTAAGAATGTGTTCCTTCATGTTACATGATTGAACTTGTTGTTTTGGGTATTTGTGGCATTGTGTGTTTTGGTTGAGTGGTTAAAATAAAACCCTAAGAAGCTATTTAGAAATATTGCATAGTAGCCATATAAGGCCAAATGCATAAAACCCAATATCCTTTTGATAATACCTAAGTAGCCATATAGGCAAAAAGGCGTGAATTGAGTTTTAGTTTTAGGATTTGTGTGAATGTTTGCAAAAATGAAAATCATGAAGCATTCATCAGCATTGCTTTGCATTCATGCAAAGTTTCCAAAAATAGAATCGAAATCCTAATATCTAAATCTAATAGTTGATTTGCCGAAATGTTCCTATAAGGAATATATAGAAATTTATGAAGACATCATCTTAAAACTAGTGAAAATGTTATAAATATGATCCTATAATGATCTATTGATTTTTAGAAAAATTTAGAGACAAGAATCATGTCATTTGGAGTTCGTATGCAAAAAATATAAAGAAAATACTAAAATAAAAAAAGAAAAAAGAAAAAGAAAAAAAAGAAATGGGCCACCCGGCCGGCCCACTCAGCCGACCGAACCAGCCATCGATCCCACCTTCGCTTTAAAAAGCGTGCGAAAATCTGATTTCTAAACCTATCTCTATTCAAACATCTATAACTTTTTATCTATAACTTCGAATTAACTTCTGTTTGTTTCCACTTGTTCTCTACTTTAAGATCTATCTTCCCATCATCCTAAAAGCGTAAATAATCCCTCGGAGCCACAGCTATAATACTTTTCCTTCCCGAAATCCCGAATCTACACCCTACCGAATCGTATTTCACTTCTAAACCCATCTAAACTTCGTCGGATGCCTTCAGATTCAACACGAAAGTTGTAGATCTCGTCGAAATCTTTCAATTCCGACAAACCTCACCTCTTTTCATCCACCACAGCCGGAGAATTTCGGAACGCACTATTTTAGATCTGATGGCGTAATTCCAAGATCTCCTCGCGCTCGTTTCTTCAAATCCAAATTCCTTTGGTAAAAAGGTAGATCTAATCATTATCCACAACTTTCATGTTTAAAGTTTTTCGATTTGATCTACGGATTTGTCTCTCTTACACAGATCTACTTCTAATCCTTTGTGAGGCAAAATCGGGTCTATTTTGAGCCAACTTCTCTTCTAACCATCGGATCTCATCCCGACGGTCGAGATTAAATCGTCCCGATCAGTTGCCTCGTCACCGCCACGTCGTCGTCAGGTCAGCGTCTAGTCCCAGTCAGCCTGCACGGTCAACCTGTCCAGTCAGCGGAATATTCCCTGGAATATTCCGTTCGAATTTAAAATTGCAGATTATAGATCTAACTTGTAAAATTCATAGAAAATTCATACTATGTCCAAACATTGCAAATAATATACCGTTGGAATCACAAAATGGTGTAGAGTATTAATATAAAATTGTATCAGACATTTGCTGTAAGTATTTGGCGTGATTATTTAAACGGTTTAATACACTTTTTGGAGCAATTAATTCACAGAAAATAAAATACAACTCAGAAAAATACAAATGATATACCCCTGGATTCACAAAATTATATAGAACATGATTCCGGAATAAAATTACAAGTTTACTGTATAGATTACTGGCGAATAATTAATTAGTATTGTTGGCCTTTTAAATCATTAAATTCATAGTAAATAATCTACATTCCAAAAAATATGAGTAATATGTCCCTAAGTTAATAATCTTGCGTAGTTTTCAGATGTGTACTTAGTTTTGTTTGATGTCATTACTATTTGTTCAGATTTATTAAACTCTATTAAACACTAAATAAATCCTACAAAAAGATCTATAACTCCGATTAGGGTGAATCCAATTGCTACTGGTTCGTATTAAAGTCCTCTATCCATTACAGTTCAGATATAAATTTAATTAGGCAACCAGTACAGAAGCTACAACAGTTATGTTAAAACCTCTTTATTGGCAATTGAAATTGGATAACAAATACTATATTGCATTAAAACACTTCTACATGCATCATGTGATCTAGTATTGTTTAGATAACTAATTACAACCATTATGACATATTAAATCATCATGCATGCATTGGATCATCATTGTTTTATTGTATTGTTGCATGATTGCAATGTCTGAATGATATGTTGTTGTGCTTTTGCTTTTGAACGATAGATTGCGAGGAGTGTAACTACTATGACCGCTACAACTATGATTGCGAGCATTGTGATTGCAAGTCTTTTGAGTGCGACGAGTGCAATGATTGCAATTGTGAGGATTGTTTGAACGACTACATCAACTAAAGGCAAGTGGAGCTTCATAAATGTCCTATTTACTTTCTATATGCATTGTAGCTTGTTTTGTTTTTACAAGTTTATTTATTGCTATGCTATATCCTACTATGCCGTAGTCCATCTTGTTAGGCGAGCCGTCGTAAGTAGCTATGCTTATGTAGACGAGGGTGGGATACACCATGGCAAAGATTGTTTTGAAAGAACGTGTTTGGAAAGTTTGAAAACAACTTAATTAATGAACTCTCTGGGTGGATTGGTAATTGCTTGGTTCGTGAATGTCGGGCCCATGTCTATGGTTTACCCGAGTAGCTCACTTGTGGATGGCCACCCAGGTTTCTGAGAAATGATTAGTGTCTTGATTTGGTAGCTTACGTGTACAGCCATATGCTAGTGAGTTATGGGTGGCTGGATGGACTTAGTAGGTTGTGGCGACCCAAGCTCTTCGTATCCAGAGATGTAGTGAATGTGATAGGTTGGTACGGTGCGTAGATGGGCTTGGGGAGCTACTTCCCGAATTGTCTCTTCTTGGACTTCTCCCTATCACGACTCAATATGCGTGTCGTGGTACGAGCGGGTCGACCAAGTCATATGGGTAAAGTGTGCAACCCCTGCAGGGTGTAAAACTAAGTGCTTAGCCGTGTCACCGGTAATGGACGTTTGAGTTGCTGAATTGTGGGTGCTATGACATGTTCTCATTCATTCTAACTTGTAATTGCTAAAACTTGTGGTAGAAACATAATTGGGTTGTGTGAAGAAGATGAAATGTTTTACAAATGATTTATAAAAGATAGGATAAAGTATTTTGCTGCTGCAACTAAGCCTGAACCCCACAAGCCAGATATGCATATAGTTATTAGCCTTGTTGATTCTCTCATTGTTCCACTTGCCAGTGCATTCCAAGTACTGACCCTTCGGGGCTGCTACATTTTATGTTGTAGGTTATACCGATTCTGAGTGATCGATTAGGTCGCGATACTCCACTCAACAGTTGTTCGCCTGTGGCACAATTGAAGATGGATCCTACTATCCGTTTATGCTTCCGTATGCTACTTTGTTATTTGAGCTAGCCTTTGAGCTAAGCACTATGTAATAATTACAAATTCTGGGTCATTCGATGTAATAATGATGCACAGTTATGTTCTTTGGTATTCATCTGTACTGTGTGTGCCAGTGAACTGATCCAGGGATTGGCACTATACACAGGAACTCAGCCTTATCAGGCGAGGGTGTTACAATGTTGATGCAAAGAACAAGTCCAATGAAATCAGGATTGGACCCATTACAAGAGCTCGTGCAAAGCTGATTGAGCAACAGGTGAATTCACTCTTAATTGAACCTGATGTTTTACTTAATGAGAACTTTAAACTACCTAAGTCTATGCATCTTTGTATGATCAGGTTTATTGATAACACAAGCGTTGCGCGAGAAGGAGGAGAGTTGCAGCAAGAAGGACAAGCGATGATTTCCAATATCAACACGTGCGCGAGGGAGGAGCGGGAGGCAGGTGCACTAGGACGCAATGAGGAAATCACGTATGAGCAAGAGCGAGAGATGGCGCACCAAGAATTACATGTTTGAGGTGTTCCACGACGTTTGGACTGCGTGCCAATAACGCCGAACCCATATATGGGTCGGTATGTATCAGTTTGAGTCGAACCGAGTCAGTTTGGGCCAAGTTATGGCTGTTTTTAGGCCCGTTTAGAGCTGAGGACGCCCCAACCCTCATATAAACCTCCGTAGCCGTCACAAGTTAGGGTTTAGACCATGTTAAAATATTTTGGAGTTGTTTCTTTCATAGAACCTCTGGAATTACCCTATGTTCGAATCTGCCAACTATAATTGAGTGTGATCTGTTGTTCCATTGGGAATTAGTAGATTGCATACTGCCGTTCGTGGTCACCGCTACGTGCGCAAGAGTGTGGTGTTGTGAATATCCTACAAGGTTCGAGATCTGTTGCGCTGGCATCAGGGATCGGGCGGGAGAGATCATAGCTACGCACTAGTTATCTATCATCCACCATCATCATCGCCATCCGCTTACTGAGAAGATCGGGCCACCCCATATCACCTTTGCCTAGACGTCAAGATCTCACCGAGTCTCCCATCTCGCCGTTCCGGTTCGAGAGAGAGTCCTCCGCCCGACGCCGATCCTAGGGATTGCGCTTCACCGCCGGCGTGAGTTATTGGTGTTTATCGTGGTTTTGTGTGTGTTTGTTCATCGCGTTCTTCATGCGTGTGTTCGCCGTGTTCATCCTTCCCTCCTCCCCCCCGCACTCCACCCTCGATTTGAAAGGGAATCGTGATAGATCGGGCCACCCTAGAGGTTTGCCCTCAACATATTGGTATCAAGAGCTTCGTTGCTCACGATTTCCCCCACAAATTTTTCTTCTATCCACCAAAAATTCAAAAATCCCCACAAAAAACAGCCCATATTTGCCTTTAGATTGATCTCTTTATTTGGAGTGTTATTTGTGGTTTTCATCCGACCAAACCTTCTCTAAGGAGTTGGCCAGCTTTATCCTGCGTTTCCCCAGCCCGTTTTGGCCAGTTTTTCGCGGATTTGAGGCCCGAAGGCGAGGATTCCCGCTCAAGAACACGAGCAGGAAACCCGCGCCAGAGTGTCCGGCTCGTACCAACCGGAGTGTCCGGCCGAACCAGACCGGAGTGTCCGGCTGTAACGCCAGTTTTGACAGTTTTGCCTCATTTTTCGCATTGGCTAATCTCCTTTGTTTGCTCGTGTCCCGTGTGCGTGTCAGCAACTACCAGCAAGCTTCCGCATCATCAACTTCCGCGCTCATCGACACCACGGACCACGAACATCACCCCACACCACCGACGCCAAGTTCATCATCAAAGAAGGTATAACTTGCGTCACCTTGTTACCCCCATCTTCCTTTGTGTGTACCTATCCCATAAGAGTGGCTCATCTTGTGTTTGCTTGAGCATTGTGCATTTGTCCTTGGATAGTGAGAGTGCAAGAGCAATATCAAGTGTGACTAGGTAGCATCAAGGGAGAGCAAAAAAAAGATACAAAGAAAAAGCAAAAGAAAAATAGTCTCCCATTGCCAAAGAGAGTCTCAAAGCTTGATGCTACCCAAGGCAAGTGCACAAATCCGTTGCTCACTTTTCCTCTTTGCAAACGAGCCACGGTCTCTCCTTGCATTGGCATGACGACGAACTTAGTCTTCGTTAGGACATTTGGTTTGCTCATTTTCATAGTCGTGTCAATCCCACCTTTCTCCACATGTGTGTACATAGTCGTAGGTTCTCGTCACCCTTTTGAGTTGTCGACCTTCGCCTTTGACTTGAGTTTTGTTGGATTTTACCCACTTTTGACTATCCCTTTTCTTTTGATTGGTTCTTTGGCTTTCCACAATCCTAACCTACCACCAACAAGCTTTTGAAAGTTAGTTCTTTCTTTAGTGTGAGTTTTCTTTGCAATTCCACTTTGCACGCTTATAGCTCTCACTTATGGTTTCTAGTTTGGTGCAATCCCCAAGGTGAGGTACAAGGCTAGCACCACCATATTCCACTTCCATATACAATACTCGTGTGTTTTGCATGATGGATAGGCACGGTGAGACGAGCCAACAACCTCCCCAAGAAGAAGATCAAGGTCCATACATGACGCGTGCAAGTCACTTCATCGTCCGCCAAGAGTTCCGTGAACGTTGCCAAGCACTTGAGACGCGACAAGATGAACAATTTGGCGAGATGCAAGCCGAGTTCATGATGAGGACATCCCTACAATTACACCTACCCCAATGACTACTGAAGATGCTACAACTGTTGCAAGAAAGGATCAGTCCAATGAGATTAGAATTGGACCTATTACAAGAGCTCGTGCTAAGATACTAGATCAACAGGTGAATTTACTCCTAAACGAATCTGGTACTTTGATTGATGAGAACTTTATACTGCCTAAGTCTATGCATTTGTGTATGATCAGGTTCGTTGGAGAAACAAGCATGGCGCGAGGAGGAGAAGGGCTACAAGAGAAGCCCAACATGATGATCGCCCAAGGATGCGCGAGGGAGGAGCGAGAGGAAGGCGCAAGAGAAGATCATCAAGACGGAGGCAAGAAGATCTGCCACGACCGGAGTGTCCGGCCGGATCCACCCGGACTGTCCGGCCTGGTCGAGAGGCGAACTGGCGTGGACAATCAGTATATCAAATCGGACACTGCCCGGACACCATCCGGAAACTTTGAAGTTTCCGGCCAGACTGGACTGTCCGGCACGCTCCACCCGGAGTGTCCGGCCTGACCGGACTGTCCGGCCGATTTCAACCGGAGTGTCCGCCCGCCGACCGAATCTGGTTCGAGTCGGTTTGTATCAGTTTGAGTCGTTTGCGTTTCGTTTCGGTTTCTGGCCGCCCCAGCTGCCCTTATAAGCCCTGGGACGACCCCTAGTTAGGTTTTGAGACCACGTTAAAATATTTTGGAGTTGTTTCTTTCATAGAACCTCTGGAATTACCCTGTGTTCGACTCTACCAACTATAATTGAGTGTGATCTGTTGTTCCATTGGGAATTAGTAGATTGCATACTGCCGTTCGTGGTCACGGCTGCGTGCGCAAGAGCGTGGTGTTGTGAATATCCTACAAGGTTCGAGAGCTGTTGCATAGGCATCAGGGATCGAGCGGGAGAGTTCATAGCTACAGGCTAGTTATCTATCATCCACCATCGTCACCGCCATCCGCTTACTAAGAAGATCGGGCCACCCCATATCATCTTGGTATCAGATTTCCAGTGTTGCCTCGGTAAGCATCCACAAATCCATCCATAGATTAGAGAGTGTTTTTCGTCCTATACAGAAAAAGCCTTACAAAAAGATTTGCCATAGACTAGATTGCATCGTTTTCGAGTTTTAGTTGCTGATTGTATCTTCTCGTAGATCCGATCTGCAGGTTTTCCTCGTAGGAGTCTAGTTTCTGTTTGTGTCTAGGTTTAGGGTTTGATCTTGTTTTCCCCTGTTCCCACCGTTACCGTTTCCGCAAGTCTTTATCGTTTTTTCCGAGTCCACATAGCGTACTTTTGTTTGCATACCATAGACACAGCCTATCTACAGCATCTGTGCCTAGGAACGTACCCACGAGACTAGTTTCTTTGCTCCGACAGGCTGCTCATTAGGGGTTTGAAGTGCAAAAAATTTCAACAGGCAAAACCGGACTATCCGGTCGAATCACACCGGACTATTCGGCTCAACCGGAGTCTCCGGCGCATATCAACCGGACTATCCGGCCCAGTTCTGTTATAAGTTGCTGTACTCGTTTGCATTTGAGTAATATAGTTGAAAAATCAAAAAAAAAAGAAAAGAAAAGAGAATCAGTATAAAAAAAGAGAAAAGAGCTACAAGCCTGACAAAAAGAGATATCGAAGTGTGCAATATTGGAGGCCTTGTTGTGTATAGCACTAGTAGATTGAGCAATCTTGTGCCTGTTCTATTTGAGCTATTACTAGCGTCTCTCTTGTGCATTGCAATATTCCTTTTCATAAATTGCTTTGCCACGTTTTTTCTCCACTGTGTGTGTTTCTTGGGTATTTGTACGATCAGCACTAGGACTTGTTTGCGGTGTAGATAGGGTACCATACCTATAGCTCCACCTTAAATAACCTGTGTGCCCTGTGATCGTTCTCTATACCTTTGATATTCACTCCATCACATCAAGTGCATCAGTCTTTGATTTCGTTTGGTAGAGCATCTCTATTCACTTTGGAACGGTAAGATCTCCTTTCTTATTAGTTGTGAGTGAGTTGTGAGCGTTTCCACCATACAGATTTTGATTTTTGCACTAACCTACTAATCATGTCTTCTAGTGATGATGATGTTGTGTTGTAGAAAAAGAAGGATGAGGAGCTCGTCAATTGGCATGAATATGAGGCTTTGAAATCCCACTTGACACGTGTGTTTACTAACACAACAGATGCGATTGACAAGAATCTCCAAGATATGAATATGAGATTGGATCAGCATGTTGGGACGGTTGATACTATCCAAACGCAAGTGGCTACGCTCAATGGAAATGTCACCGCTTTGCAGCAGTCCATTGAGGGTTTGACAGCCGCCTTACATAGAAGGGAAGATCCTCAACATGATGATGCCTTTGATGATTTCGATGAGGGTAGCGCTGTTGATGCTGCTCAACATGTTGGCAGGGGACGTGCTATTCCCCCTGTCCATGCACCTGCTCATGGTCGTGGGTTTGCCCATCTTGGGCGTGGTCCACGTGTGCCCAACCAAGTTGCTGATGACGGTTTGGGCAAGCCAAAATTTTCAATTCCTAAGTTTGATGGTTTCATTGATCCTGAAGACTACCTCACCTGGGAGTTGAAGATTGAGAAACTCTGGCGCTTATTTGACTATCCAGAAGATAAGAAGGTCAGACTTGCCGCATCTGAATTTGATGGTTATGCTTTACGTTGGTGGGATGCACTTGTGCAACATAGAAGGGAGGACAATGAACTTCCTGTGAGGGATTGGCGCGAGATGAAACAAATCATGAAAGCTCGTTTTGTACCAACCAACTACTTGCGATCAGTTTTTGATAAATTGACGCAACTGAAGCAAGGCACCATGATAGTTGATGAGTACTACATGGAGATGGAGATGCTTATGCAGCGTGCTAGAATTCGTGAGTCCATTGAGATGACCATGCAGCGATTCCTAAACAATTTGAAGTTACCAATCAAGAGCATTGTTCGTCATCACAAGTATGAGACCATGAATGAGTTGTTGCATCATGCTAGAGAGGCCACAATCCCAGTTGGTAGAAGAGGCAAAGTCACGTGCTCGTTTTCCATCCTCCAGCAGATTTTCGGCCAGACCTACTCCTCCTACATCTGCGTCACCAGCTGTTGTTCCGTTTACACCATCGGCTAAGCCCGCAAGTACACCTTCGTTTGGTTCTAATGCTCGGAAACTCGCTGCTCCTGCTGCTAGCTCGGGTTCCCACATGTCTACTACACGTACTCGTGATGTGGTGTGCCATACTTGTGGAGGTAGAGGTCACTACAAGAAAGATTGTCCAAACAGCAAGGTTATGTTTGTTAATAAACAAGGTGAAGTAGAAAGTGGAGATGAAGCTTCTGATGATGATATTGATGACGACGAGGTTGGTGCTGATGCATATGCTGAGTGTGCACCCACTATTATTGTATCTTCACGTGTACTTAGTGTGCAACCGGTTGAGGAACCCCAGTGTTGCAACTTGTTCCAAACAAAAGCTCTCGTTCGACCAAACAAAGCTTGCAAGGTCATTATTGATGGAGGTAGTTGCAGAAATCTTGCAAGTAAGGAACTATGTGCCAAACTGAATTTGACGTACTTACCTCATCCCAAGCCATACTACATACAATGGTTGAACAACAATGGTGAGATGAAGGTAAACATATGGTACGTGTGAATTTTCAAATAGGGCCATACAAAGATTCTATTGATCTTGATGTGGTTCCTATGACTGTTTGTCACCTACTATTGGGTCGACCTTGGCTCTATGATCACCATGTGCAACACAATGGCCGAGCCAATACATATCACTTGGAATTCAAAGGAAAGAAGATTACTATGCAGCCAATGACACCACAAGAAATTGTGAATGATTCTCGCCTGAAGATAGAGGTGAACTTGAAGGAAGATACTACCACTCGGCGAGATTGCGTGACAGCCGTTCCTGATGTAATTGAGCCTAAATTGAGTGATATAACGAAAAGTGAGAGAGTTCCTGGGTTATTGATACTAGCCACCAAGGAGGATATGAGAGAGTTTCGTGAGGATCCTACAGCCATGCCACTTGTGCTCATGTATAAGGGCGAGGTATTGGTTTCTAACGACATGACCCCTATTTCTCTTGGTGTCTCTTCTGTTTTGCAGGACTTTGGGGATGTGTTTCCAGAAGACATACCCGCAGGTTTGCCTCCATTGCGTGGTATAGAACATCAAGTGGACCTGATTCCTGGCGCCACACTTCCCCACCGTGCACCTTACAGGACTAATCCCGAAGAAACTAAGGAAATTCAGAAGCAAGTACAAGCGTTGCTGGATAAAGGGTACATTCGTGTCTCTCTTAGCCCTTGTGCTGTTCCTGTTATTTTAGTTCCTAAGAAAGATGGTACTTGGCGCATGTGTATTGATTGTAGAGCGATTAATAACATCACTATTCGATATCGTCATCCTATTCCACGCTTAGAGGATATGCTAGATGAATTGAGTGGTGCTGCTGTTTTCTCTAAAATTGACTTGCGTAGTGGTTATCATCAAATTAGGATGAAAGAAGGGGATGAATGGAAAACTGCTTTCAAAACTAAATTCGGTTTGTATGAGTGGTTAGTTATGCCGTTTGGTCTTACTAATGCACCTAGTACTTTCATGCGTTTGATGAATCATATTTTGAGAGAGTTTATTGGTCGTTTCGTGGTTGTTTACTTTGATGATATACTCATATACAGCCATACTGAATCTGAACATTGCACTCATATTAGACAAGGTTTGCAAGTGTTACGTGATAATAAATTGTATGCTAATCTTGAGAAGTGTACATTTGCAAAAGATAAGGTCATATTCCTAGGATTTGTTGTTTCTAAGCATGGAGTAGAGGTAGATCAATCTAAAATTGAATCAATTCAGAATTGGCCTACTCCAATGAATGTTAGTTAAGTGCGTAGTTTCCACGGTCTCGCTGGTTTCTATAGGCGCTTTGTGAAAGATTTTAGCACCATTGCTGCACCTTTAAATGATTTGCCAAAGAAAGGTGTTCCTTTTGTTTGGGGCGCGGCCCAAGACATTGCTTTTGATACGTTAAAACGTTTGCTTACTTCTGCACCATTACTTGCATTACCTGATATTTCGAAGCAATTTGAAGTTGAATGTGATGCTAGTGGTATAGGCATAGGTGGCGTTTTGATGCAAGAGGGTCGACCTATAGCTTATTTTTCTGAGAAATTGAGTGGTGCTCGTTTGAATTATTCTATCTATGATAAAGAATTGTATGCACTTATTAGAGTACTTGAGGTTTGGCAACATTATTTGTGGCCAAAGGAATTCATCATACATTCTGATCATGAAGCATTGAAATACTTGAAAGCTCAATCAAACTTGCATAGAAGATTAGCTAAATGGGTTGAGTTCATTGAGTCTTTTCCTTACATCATTAACTATAAGAAGGGAAAAGAGAACGTTGTTGCTGATGCTCTATCTAGGAAGAACATGCTATTAACCAATCTTGATGTTAAAATTCCTGGATTAGAAGCTATTTGTGCACTTTATGCAACTGACCATGATTTTGCTGAACCATATCGTTTGCGTGCTCTTAGAAACGCATGGGATAAGTATCATATACATGATGGATATTTGTTTCGAGCTAACAGACTATGTATTCCAGAATCGTCGTTGCGTTTGTTCTTAGTGCAGGAATCACATGCTGGTGGTTTGATGGGTCACTTTGGGCGTGAGAAGACGTTGCTCATGCTTGCTGATCACTTTTATTGGCCCAAGATGAGGCGTGATGTGTACAGGTTTGTGAGCCGACGTATTACATGCCACACGTCGAAATCTAAGCTGAAGCCTCACGGTTTGTATACACCTCTCTCTGCACTGACTACTCCATGGGAAGACATTAGTATGGATTTTGTGCTAGGTCTACCTAAAACACAGAGAGGTCATGATTCTATATTTGTGGTAGTGGATAGGTTCTCTAAGATGGCTCATTTTATTGCCTGCCACAAAAGCGACGATGCGTCGCATGTTACTAACCTGTTTTTCAGGGACATCGTGAGATTACATGGAGTACCAAAGACGATTGTTTCTGACCGTGACGTGAAGTTCATGAGCTACTTTTGGAAGACCTTATGGGGGAAGCTAGGAACGAAGCTGCTGTTCAGTACTACATGTCATCCCCAAACAGATGGTCAAACGGAGGTGGTGAACCGAACATTGTCACAGCTGCTAAGGACCATGATTAAAAAGAATCTGCGGGAGTGGGAAGAGTGTTTGCCACATGTTGAGTTTGCTTACAACAGGGTTGTGCATTCAACCACTCAGCTTTGTCCTTTTGAGGTGGTGTATGGTTTCAAGCCATTGACGCCACTTGATATGTTGCCTCTGCTATTACATGAGAGAGTTGATATGGAGGCACCAAAACGTGCTGATTATGTGAAGAAAATACATGAGAAGACTCAAGAGGCTATTGAGAAGAAAGGCAAGAACATTGCTGCTGCAAGGAATCAAGCAAGGAAAGAAGTGTTGTTCGAGCCTGGAGATATGGTTCGGGTGCATCTATGCAAGGATAGGTTTCCACTACTTCGAAAGTCCAAATTGAAGCCACGTGGTGCTGGTCCTTACAAGGTGTTAGCCAAGATTAATGATAACGCCTACTCGGTTGATATACCTATTGAGGAGTTTGGTGGAGTTAGCAATAGCTTCAACGTTGCTGATTTGTCACCATACGTTGGAGAAGACCTTGGAGCGTCGAGGTCGACGCCTTTTGAAGGGGGGGGGGAGATGATGAGGACATCCCTACAATTACACCTACCCCAATGACTACTGAAGATGCTACAACTGTTGCAAGAAAGGATCAGTCCAATGAGATTAGAATTGGACCTATTACAAGAGCTCGTGCTAAGCGACTAGATCAACGGGTGAATTTACTCCTAAACGAATCTGGTACTTTGATTGATGAGAACTTTATACTGCCTAAGTCTATGCATTTGTGTATGATCAGGTTCGTTGGAGAAACAAGCATGGCGCGGGGAGGAGAAGGGCTACAAGAGAAGCCCAACATGATGATCGCCCAAGGATGCGCGAGGGAGGAGCGGGAGGAAGGCGCAAGAGAAGATCATCAAGACGGGGGCTAGAAGATCTGCCACGACCGGAGTGTCCGGCCGGATCCACCCGGACTGTCCGGCCTGGTCGAGAGGCGAACTGGCGTGGACAATCAGTATATCAAATCGGACACTACCCGGACACCATCCGGAAACTTTGAAGTTTCCGGCCAGACCGGACTGTCCGGCACGCTCCACCCGGACTGTCCGGCCTAATCGGACTGTCCGGCCGATTTCAACCGGAGTGTCCGCCCGCCGACCGAATCTGGTCCGAGTCGGTTTGTATCAGTTTGAGTCGTTTGCGTTTCGTTTTAGTTTCTGGCCGCCCCAGCTGCCCTCATAAGCCCTGGAACGACCCCTAGTCAGGTTTTAGACCACGTTAAAATATTTTGGAGTTGTTTCTTTCATAGAACCTCTGGAATTACCCTGTGTTCGAATCTACCAACTATAATTAAGTGTGATCTGTTGTTCCATTGGGAATTAGTAGATTGCATACTACCGTTCATGGTCACGGCTGCGTGCGCAAGAGCGTGGTGTTGTGAATATCCTACAAGGTTCGAGAGCTATTGCCTTGGCATCAGGGATCGAGCGGGAGAGTTCATAGCTACAGGCTAGTTATCTATCATCCACCATCATTACCGCCATCCGCTTACTGAGAAGATCGGGCCACCCCATATCAGTTCAAGAACATCGACAACTGCTTCGATGGCCTCGAAAGGCAAATGCAAGCAATGCATCACAACTTCGGCCACCAAAATGAAGCGCTTCAACGCTCCGTCGCCGAAACAAATGACAATCTTTGACGCCTCATCGACGGAATGGCAGGACCACGTTCACGCGCGTCAAGCTCTTCAAGCTCATCGCGTCGTCATGCACCCCTTCAACAAGATCTACATCCAAGTGCTCCAAGACGCAATGATGCCCCTGTGGTTGAAGATGGAACCTCTTCGGACTATGTACCTTCCCCACGGCACGCCGCAACATCAAGCTATGATGGTGACCTCTCTTCAAGGCCACGAGCAAGGCAAGAAGCACACCCTCATCACGCAAGGGCACTTGTGATTCAACAAGAGCAACCAAAAGAGGAGCCGCAAGCGCAACTGCAAGTGCAACTGCAAGTCTACCACCATCGACCGCGGCACATACGTGATACAACGAGTGATGACTCCAATTTGGAGAATCAAGCTCGTCATCGACGTGAAGCTCTCCAAGATCCTCCTCCTCGTCATCAACGTCATGAACGTCAACAACGACACCATGGTCATCACGAGGCGCCTCCTCCACATCAACAAAACTTGGAGCGTCAAGTGATACAAGTTGAGCGACGCCCACCACGTCAAGAGGCTCATGACCATGTTCTTCGCCGTGAGGCCCATGTGCCTAACCAACATCACCAATCGAGGAACGAGCCTCCTCTTCGTCATCAACCGCGTCAAGAGGCTCCACACCCTCGCCACCATGAGGCTCAAGCGCCTCAACGACGTCAACAACCACGCCAAGAGCAAGAGCAAGCTCCTCAACAACAATATCAAGAGCAAGCTCCGCAACAAGGACATGAGAACCAAGTTCCACCTCCCCAACTACAAGATCATCAACAAGGTCACCAAGCTCGTCGCAATGACCGCAACGATGAAGAAACTTTTGGCAAGCTCAAGTTCACGATGCCCAAGTTCACCGGATCCAGTGACCCCGAGGAATACATCTTGTGGGAACTCAATGTCGACAAGATCTTTCGCATGCACAACTATAGCAACGAGAAGATGGTCGCCATGGCTTCGCTTGAGTTTGATGATTACGCCAACCTTTGGTGGGAACAAGTTCAAGTTGCTCGTGATGCAAGACAAGAGCCGCCAATCACAACTTGGCATAACATGAAGGCTCACATGAGATACCGGTTTGTCCCCGCGCACTACACACGTGACCACTTCAACAATCTTCAAGCGCTTCGTCAAGGGACAAAGACCGTGCAAGAGTACTTCAAGGAAATGGAACTCAACTTGATTCGCGCCAACATTGATGAACGCATGGAGCAAACAATGGCACGTTTCCTTATTGGCTTGAATCACCCAATCAAGCGGATCGTCGAGTTCCAAACCTATAACAACATGGTTGAGCTTGTGCACATCGCAACAAATCAACGTCAAGTGCAAGAGGATATCAAGTACAACAAGCCCAAGACGTACTTCACCTACAAGAAAGCTTCAACCGCTACACCAACAACTTTCAATGGTAGCTCCTCAAGTACCTCCAAGCTTTCCTTCAAGCCCACACTTCCTCAAGAAAAACTGCCCCCAAGTGGCAAGCAAGCAAAGAGTGATACACCTTTCAACGGTGAATGCTACAAGTGTGGAGGTAAAGGACACAAGTCGGCCAAATGTGGAAACAAGAAAGCCTTGTTCATCCATGACAATGGGGATGAAGAGTACTTGAGTGAAGATGAGTTTGATGCCCGTGTAAAGGAAGCAATGGCAAGGCAACGAGTGGAAGATGATCAAGAACACCTCATGTGTGAGCACGACGCAAGTCCATCGCTTGTCGTCACAAGGACCTTGACAACTCAAGCACAAGAGCATGAAGACCAACGCTCCAATATCTTCCAAACACGAGCCGACATCAATGACAAATCTATCAAGGTGATCATTGACGGAGGGAGTTGTCACAACCTTGCTAGCACCGAGTTGTGTGAGAAGCTCAACCTCACCCTCCATCCACACAAGCACCCCTACCACGTGCAATGGCTAAGTGACCAAGGGTCCGTGAAGATCAAGCATACCGTATCGGTCTCCTTCACCATTCGTCCTTACAAAGATACGGTGGAGTGTGATGTGGTTCCTATGGCAGTTTGCCACATGCTTCTTGGTCGACCATGGCAATTTGACAAGGCTGCTCAACATGATGGTCGCACCAATATATACACCTTCAAATGGCTCAACAAAACATGTGTTTTGCAACCGATGACTCCTAGCAATATAATTGCGGAGAATGCAAAGGCTTTAGCGAGGGCGCAAAGCACAACACCTACTTGTGAGAAGAGCGGTGAGAGAGAGAACCACCTCATAGTGAGTGAGAGCCACAAGCCAAATTCAAGTGGAAAAACTAAGAGTGTTCTCCTTGCCACCAAAAGTGAGATGAGAGATGTTCGGAACAACCCATCCATCTTGCACTATTTCCTCCTTTGTAAGGGACTAGCGGAAGGAACTAATGAATTAACCAATGTTCCTCCATCTTTGATGAATGTTTTGCAGGAATTTAAGGATGTGTTCCCCGAAGAGCTTCCACATCGACTACCTCCTCTTCGCGGCATCGAACATCGAATTGACCTCATCCCCGGTGCACCACTTCCCAACCATGCCGCTTACCGCATGAACCCGGAGGAGACGAAGGAGATCGAACGTCAAATCAATCAACTCGTCTCCAAAGGTTTGATCCAAGTTAGCACTAGTCCAAGTGCCGTACCCGTGATTCTTGTTCCAAAGACGGATGATACGTTACGGTTATGCATGGACTACCGTCCAATCAATGCTATCACCGTGCGTTATCGACATCCCATACCACGTCTCGATGACATGCTTGATGAGTTGTGTGGAGCCACTATTTTTTCGAAAATTGATCTTCGTAGTGGTTACCATCAAATACGCATGGCTGAAGGTGATGAGTGGAAAACAACCTTCAAGACCAAACTTGGTCTCTATGAATGGTTGGTTATGCCCTTTGGTTTATCAAATGCTCCATCCACTTTCATGCGCCTTATGAATCACATCTTGCGTTCTCTCATTGGTAAAAGTGTTGTTGTCTATTTCGATGATATTCTTGTTTATAGCAAATCACTTGAGGACCATGTAACACATGTCAAGGAAGTTTTGCAAATCCTTCGACATGAAAAGCTTTATGCTAATCTTCCCAAGTGCACTTTTGCTAAAGACAAGTTGATTTTTCTTGGATTTGTCGTTTCTTCGAAGGGAATTGAAGTTGATGTTTCCAAGGTAAAGGACATACGAGATTGGCCCATACCAAAAAATGTCAGTGAACTCCGAAGTTTTCATGGGTTGGCTGGTTTCTATTGTCGCTTTGTGAAAGACTTTTCAACCATTGCTTGTCCCCTTAATGAATTGACCAAAAAGAATGTCACCTTCGTGTGGGGCAAAGCACAACAAAAAGCTTTTGATGAACTTAAAAAGAGGCTCACCGAAGCACCTCTTCTTGCTTTACCGGATTTCACAAAACTTTTGAAATAGAGTGTGATGCTAGTGGTATTGGCATTGGAGGAGTCCTTATGCAAAACGGACGTCTTATAGCCTACCATAGCGAGGAACTTGATGGTGCTCACCTTAACTATCCGATTTATGACAAAGAGCTTTTTGCCTTAGTTCGTGTCCTTCAAGTTTGGCAACACTACCTTTGGCCTAAGGAATTTATCATACATTCCGACCATGAGTCGTTGAAATATCTCAAAGGCCAAGCTAACTTGAGCAAGAGACACGCTAAGTGGGTTGAGTTCATGGAGTCTTTTCTGTACATTGTCAAGTATAAGAAGGGCAAAGATAATGTAGTTGCAGACGCATTGTCTCGCAAACATACAAGCCTTCTTATGAGACTTGAAATCAACGTGTTGGGTCTTGAGGAAATAAAATCTTTGTATGCTTCCGATCCGTTCTTTGAACCAATTTTCGCAAAGTGCTCCAATGACAAAGGAGTTGACGATTTCTATTTGCATAAGGGCTTTCTTTTTAAACAAAACAAGCTATGCATCCCGAAGTCGTCGCTTCAACTTTTTCTTCTCCAAGAATCTCATGGGGGAGGCCTGATGGGTCACTTTGGTCGCAACAAGACATTGGACATGCTCTCCAATCACTACTTTTGGCCCAAGATGAAGCGTGACATGGAGCGCTACGTTCAACGATGCACGACATGTGTTCAAGCTAAGTCGCAAGCTAATATCTATGGTCTATATATGCCATTGCCTATTCCTCATACACTTTGGTCCCACATTAGCATGGATTTCGTGTTAGGATTGCCATCTAAGCATGGTCGTGATTGTATATTTGTTGTTGTGGATCGTTTTTCCAAAATGGCACACTTCATACCGTGCCATAAGACCGATGATGCTTCACATGTTGCAAATCTGTTTTTCAGGGAAATCGAGATGCAGCCTGTCCTACAGACGCTTCTACATCTACAACAACAAGTCCCCCAAGTGGACCCATGGCTCGTGCCCGAGACAAACTCCTCCAAGCTAAGGTGAACTCGCTCCTCTCCACGTGCCAATTTGATACCTCCTTGGATGGCGTGCTACTTCATACCACTACTTTGTGCATCATCAGGTACGAGCCCCCGCCGCGTCGATCCACGAGCCCTGAAGCTGCACCTGTGCTGAAGCTGCCAAAGCCGGAGTGTCCGGCGCGACTCAGCCGGAGTGTCCGGCCTGCCCGAGCCCGAACCTGGCGCGGACATTCTGTGTGCCAGTTCAGACATGTTGAGGGCAAACCTCTAGGGTGGCCCGATCTTTCATGATTCCCTTTCAAATTGAGGGTGGAGGGCGGGGAAAGGAGGGAAGGATGAACACGACGCACACACGCACGAAGAACGCGATGAACACACACACGCAAAACCACGATAAACACTAGTAGCTCATGCCGGCGGTGACCGGTCCGGCGCAATCCCTAGGATCGGCATCGGGTGGAGGACTCTCTCTCGAACCGGCACGGCGAGATGGGGGACTCAGTGAGATCTTGACGTCTAGGCAAAGGGACACCGATGCCTAGGCCTTGTACAACGCGGAGGCACAATGCAAACTCCAACGAGGTTTGGGGATATTGGTGCTCCTTAGTGAAGGATCATGAGGCAAGAACTAGATAGATCCACAAAGGGGTTTCCACTAATTCCAATATCAAGCCTAGGGTTTACAATGGAGGTGGGGGTCTATATATAGGCCAGCCACAAGTTCAGGGGTAATTCAGGCATTAAAGTAGAGTTCTGGGCGAAGTAGAGGGGTACATGGGCCAGAGGGCCCAGCTAGGCTAGCAGGCCCATCACTTGGGCCGGACACTCAGGGTCGGCGCGGCCGGACAGACCGGGCAGGGCGGACACTCCGGGTGGTATCTGGGGAGTGTCCGATTCGACCTTCTGAATGTCCACGCCAGGTCCGGGCTCGTGCTGGCCGGACACTCCGGCTGAGTCGGGCCGGACACTCCGAGGTGGCCGGACACTCCGGCTGGATTCGGGCGGACACTCCGGCAGCTTCAGCTCAGGTACAGCTTCAGGGCTCGTGGGTCGACGCGGCGGGGGCTCGTACCTGATGATGCACAAAGTAGTGGTATGAAGTAGCACGCCATCTAAGGAGGTATCGAATTGGCACGAAGAGAGGAGCGAGTTCACCTTAGCTTGCAGGAGTTTGGCTCGGGCACGAGTCATGGGTCCACTTGGGGGACTTGTTGGTGTAGATGTAGAAGCGTCCGTTGGACGGGCTGCATCAGGAAGCTTGTTGGTAGTTGCTGACACACACACGGGACACGAGCAAACAAAGGAGATTAGCCAATGCGAAAAATGAGGCAAAACTATCAAAACTGGTGTTACAGCCGGACACTCCGGTCTGTCTGGGCCGGATACTCCGGTCTCGCCGGACACTCCGGTCAGGTTCGGCCGGACACTCCGGTCGGGCCAGACACTCCGGTCGGTATGACCCGGACACTCCGGCGCAGGTTTCCTGCTCGTGTTCTTGAGCGGAAATCCTCGCCTTCGGGCCTCAAATCCGCGAAAAACTGGCCAAATCGGGGTGGGAAAACGCAGGATAAAGCTGGACCAACTCTTAAGACAAGGTTTGGTCGGATCAAAACCACAAATAACACTCCAAATCAAGAGATCGATCCAAAGGCAAATATGGGCTTTTTTTGTGGGGATTTTCGAATTTTTGGTGGATAGAAGAAAAATTTTGTGGGGGAAATCATGAGCAACGAAGCTCTTGATACCAATATGTTGAGGGCAAACCTCTAGGGTGGCCCGATCTTTCACGATTCCCTTTCAAATCGAGGGTGGAGTGCGGGCAAAGGAGGGAAGGGTGAACACGACGCACACACGCACGAAGAACGTGATGAACCGACACACGCAAAACCACGATAAATACCAATAGCTCACACCGGCGGTGACCGGGCCGGCGCAATGCCTAGGATCGGCGTCGGGCAAAGGACTCTCTCTCGAACCGGCACGACGAAATGGGAGACTCGGTGAGATCTTGACGTCTAGGCAAAGGGACACCGATGCCTAGGCCTTGTACAACACGGAGGCACAATGCAAACTCCAACGAGGTTTGGGGATATTGGTGCTCCTTAGTTAAGGAGCATGAGGCAACTAGATAGATCCACAAAGGGGTTTCCACTAATTCCAATATCAAGCCTAGGGTTTACAATGGAGGTGGGGGTCTATATATAGGCCAGCCACAAGTTCAGGGGTAATTCAGGCATTAAAGTATAGTTCTAAGCGCAGTAGAGGGGTACATGGGCCAGAGGGCACAGCTAGGCTCGCAGGCCCATCGCTTGGGCCGGATAGTCCGGGTCGGCGCGGCCGGATAGTCCGGGCAGGGCGGACACTCCGGATGGTGTCCGGCGAGTGTCCGATTCGACCTTCTGAATGTCCACGCCAGGTCCGGGCTCGTGCAGGCCGGACACTCCGGCTGAGTCGGGCCGGACACTCCGGGGTGGCCGGACACTCCGGCTGGATTCGGGCGGACACTCCGGCAGCTTCAGCTCAATGCAGCTTCAGGGCTCGTGGGTCGACGCGGCGGGGGCTCGTACCTGATGATGCACAAAGTAGTGGTATGAAGTAGCATGCCATCCAAGGAGGTATCGAATTGGCACGAAGAGAGGAGCGAGTTCACCTTAGCTTGCAGGATTTTGGCTCGGGCACGAGTCATGGGTCCACTTGGGGGACTTGTTGGTGTAGATGTAGAAGCGTCTGTAGGACGGGCTGCATCAGCTCCCCCCCTTGGGAAAGAGTCGTCCTCGACTCTTCATGGATATCATCTTGAACATCTCCATGGTAGGGTGCGAGATCCTTGATATTGAATGTATTGCTTGCAAGGTACTTGGAGGTCGGTATGTCGATGATGCAGCCCGTCCTACGGACACTTCTACATCTACACCAACAAGTCCCCCAAGTGGACCCATGACTCGTGCCCGAGCCAAACTCCTACAAGCTAAGGTTAACTCGCTCCTCTCCTCGTGCCAATTCGATACCTCCTTTGATGTATGCTACTTCATGAAACTACCCTATGCATCATCAGGTACGAAGCCTCGACACATCACCAAGCACCCAAGGATGGTGGACAAGGAGCAGAACGTGAAGCAAACGCTGCTGGAGCTGCTCAGACCGGAGTCTCCGGTCTGCGCACACCGAAGGCTCTGGCCTGCCAAAGTCTCCGGCCTGAAGACACTGGAGACTCCGGCCCTGTCTCCGGTCTGACCCCCTGCACCAGGCCCTGGGACAATCTGTGTGCCCCTCCGGAGGCTGGTCCTGAGACTACACCGGAATCTCCGGCCTAGACCGGAGTCTCCGGTCCACAACACCGGAGTCTCCGGTCCGACCGTCGCCAGGCATGAAAAGGCCTTTGGTCCTTCGGCCCATGTACCCCTTAGTCCGTCCAGAACTTGTCTTTTATTCCTAAAGTACCCCTGACTGTGTGGTTGGCCTATATATAGTCCCCCACCTCCATTGTAAACCCTAGGCATGATATTGGAATAAGTGGAAACCCCTTTGTGGATCTATCTAATTCTTGCCTCATGCTCCTTGACTAAGGAGCACCAATATCCCCAAACCTCGTTGGAGTTTGCATCGTGCCTCCGCGTTGTACAAGGCCTAGGAATCGGTGTCCCTTTGCCTAGACGTCAAGATCTCACCGAGTCTCCCATCTCGCCGTGCCGGTTCGAGAGAGAGTCCTCCGCCCGACGCCGATCCGAGGGATTGCGCCGGATCGGTCACCGCCGGCGTGAGCTATTGGTGTTTATCGTGGTTTTGCGTGTGTGTGTTCATCGCGTTCTTCGTGCGTGTGTTCGTCATGTTCATCCTTCCCTCCCTTCCCTGCATTCCACCCTCGATTTGAAAGGGAATCGTGAAAGATCGGGCCACCCTAGACGTTTGCCCTCAACATATTGGTATCAAGAGCTTCGTTGCTCATGATTTTCCCTAGAAATTTTTCTTCTATCCACCCAAAATTCGAAAATTCCCAAAAAAGAGCCCCAAATTTGCCTTTGGATCAATCTCTTGATTTGGAGTGTTATTTGTGGTTTTGATACGACCAAACCTTGTCTTAGGTGTTGGTCCAGCTTTACCCTGCGTTTTCCCAGCCCAATTTGGCCAATTTTTCGCGGATTTGAGGACCCAAGGCGTGGATTTCTGCTCAAGAACACGAGCAGTTCGCAATCTGACTCCAGACCGGAGTCTCCAGCCAGCACACCTGAGTCTCCAGCCTACACCGGAGTCTCCAGCCTACCCACACCGGAGTCTCTGGCCTACACTGGAGTTTCCGGCCTGAAACCCCGGAGTCTCCGGCCTAACGCCTGATTTTGACAGTTTTGCCTCTAATCTTGCATTGGCTAATTTCTCCTTGTTTGTTTGTGCCCGTGTGCGTGTCGTCAACTAACAACAAGCTTCCGCATCGACAACCCACGCGCTCATCGACATCACGGCCCACGAACATCATCCCGCACCACCGACGCCAAGTTCATCATCCAAAAAGGTATAACTTGCGTCACCTTGTTAACCCCTATCTTCCTTTGTGTGTACCTATCCTATGAGAGTGGCTCATCTTGTGTTTGCTTGAGCATTGTGCATTTGTCCTTGGATAGTGAGAGTGCAAGAGCAATATCAAGTGTGACTAGGTAGCATCAAGGGAGAGCAAAAAAAAGAAAGAAAAAGATACAAAGAAAAAGCAAAAGAAAAAAATAGTCTCCCATTGCCAAGGAGAGTCTCAAAGCTTGTAAGCAAGAGAGAAAGAAGAGCACCCAAGGCAAGTGCACAAATCCGTTGCTCATTTTTCCTCTTTGCAAACGAGCCACGGTCTCTCCTTGCACTGGCACGACAACGAGCTTAGTCTTCGTTAGGATATTTTGTTTGCTCATTTTCATAGCCGTGTCAATCCCAACTTTCTCCACGTGTGTGTACATAGTCGTAGGTTCCCGTCACCCTTTTGAGTTGTTGACCTTCACCTTTGACTTGAGTTTTGTTGGATTTTATCCACTTTTGACTATCCCTTTTCTTTTGGTTGGTTCTTTGGCTTTCCACAATCCTAACCTACCACCAACAAGCTTTTGAGTGTTAGTTCTTTCTTTAGTGTGAGTTTTCTTTGCAATTCCACTTTGCACGCTTATAGCTCTCTGATGCAGCCCGTCCTATGGACGCTTCCACATCTACACCAACAAGTCCCCCAAGTGGACCCATGACTCGTGCCCGAGCCAAACTCCTCCAAGCTAAGGTGAACTCGCTCCTCTCTTCGTGCCAATTCGATACCTCCTTGGATGGCGTGCTACTTCATACCACTACTTTGTGCATCATCAGGTAGAGCCCCCGCCGCGTCGACCCACGAGCCCGGAAGCTGCACCTGACCTGAAGCTGCCAGAGCCGGAGTGTCCGCCCGAATCCAGCCGGAGTGTCCGGCCACCCTGGAGTGTCCGGCCCGACTCAGCCGGAGTGTCCGGCCTTCCCGAGCCCGGACCTGGCGTGGACATTCAGAAGGTCGAATCGAACACTCCCCGGACACCACCCGGAGTGTCCGCCCTGCCCGGACTGTCCGACCGCGCCGACCCGGAGTGTCCGCCCTTCCCGGACTGTCCGGCCGAGCCGACCTGGACTGTCCGGCCCAAGTGATGGGCCTGCGAGCCTAGCTGGGCCCTATGGCCCATGTACCCCTCTACTTTGCCCAGAACTCTACTTTAATGCCTGAATTACCCCTGAACTTGTGGCTGGCCTATATATAGACCCCCACCTCCATTGTAAACCCTAGGCATGATATTGGAATTAGTGGAAACCCCTTTGTGGATCTATCTAATTCTTGCCTCATGCTCTTTGACTAAGGAGCACCAATATCCCCAAACCTCGTTGGAGTTTGCATCGTGCCTCCGCGTTGTACAAGGCCTAGGCATCGGTGTCCCTTTGCCTAGACGTCAAGATCTCACCGAGTCTCCCATCTCGCCATGCCGGTTCGAGAGAGAGTCCTCCGCCCGACGCCGATCCTAGGGATTGCGCCGGACCGGTCACCGCCGGTGTGAGCTATTGGTGTTTATCGTGGTTTTGCGTGTGTGTGTTCATCGCGTTCTTCGTGCGTGTGTTCGTCGTGTTCATCCTTCCCTCCTTTCCCCGCACTCCACCCTCGATTTGAAAGGGAATCGTGAAAGATCGGGCCACCCTAGAGGTTTGCCCTCAACATATTGGTATCAAGAGCTTCGTTGCTCACGATTTCCCCCACAAATTTTTCTTCTATCCACCAAAAATTCGAAAATCCCCACATTTGCCTTTGGATCGATCTCTTGATTTGGAGTGTTATTTGTGGTTTTGATCCAACCAAACCTTGTCTAAGGAGTTGGTCCAGCTTTATCCTGCGTTTCTCTAGCCCGATTTGGCCAGTTTTTCGCGGATTCGAGGCCTGAAGGCGAGGATTTCCGCTCAAGAACACGAGCAGGAAACCCGCGCCGGAGTGTCCGGGTCATACCGACCGGAGTGTCCGGCCCGACCGGAGTGTCCGGCCGAACCAGACCAGAGTGTCCGGCCAGACCGGAGTATCCGGCCCAGACAGACCGGAGTGTCCGGCTATAACGCCAGTTTTGACAGTTTTGCCTCATTTTTCGCATTGGCTAATCTCCTTTGTTTACTCGTGTCCCGTGTGCGTGTCAGCAAGTACCAGCAAGCTTCCGCATCATCAACCTCCGCGCTCATCGACACCACGGACCACGAACATCATCCCGCACCACCGAAGCCAAGTTCATCATCAAAGAAGGTATAACTTGCGTCACCTTGTTAACCCCCATCTTCCTTTGTGTGTACCTATCCCATGAGAGTGGCTCATCTTGTGTTTGCTTGAGCATTGTGGATTTGTCCTTGGATAGTGAGAGTGCAAGAGCAATATCAAGTGTGACTAGGTAGCATCAAGGGAGAGCAAAAAAAAAAAAAGCAAAAGAAAAATAGTCTCCCCTTGCAAAAGAGAGTCTCAAAGCTTGTAAGCAAGAGAGAAAGAAGAGCGCCCAAGGCAAGTGCATAAATCCGTTGCTCACTTTTCCTCTTTGCAAACGAGCAACGGTCTCTCCTTGCATTGGCACGACAACGAGCTTAGTCTTCGTTAGGACATTTTGTTTGCTCATTTTCATAGTCGTGTCAATCCCAACATTCTCCACGTGTGTGTACATAGTCGTAGGTTCCCGTCACCCTTTTGAGTTGTTGACCTTCGCCTTTGACTTGAGTTTTGTTGGATTTTTACCACTTTTGACTATCCCTTTTCTTTTGGTTGGTTCTTTGGCTTTCCACAACCCTAACCTACCACCAACAAGCTTCTGAGAGTTAGTTTGAGTTTTCTTGGCATTTCCACTTTGCACGCTAATAGCTCTCACTTGTGGTTTCTAGTTTGGTGCAATCCCCAAGGTGAGGTACAAGGCTAACACCACCATATTCCACTTCCATATACAATACTTGTGTGTTTTGCATGATGGATAGGCACGGTGAGACGAGCCAACCACCTCCCCAAGAAGAAGATCAAGGTCCGTACATGACGCGTGCAAGTCACTTCATCGTTCGACAAGAGTCCTGTGAACGTTGCCAAGCCCTTGAGACGCGACAGGATGAACAATTTGGCGAGACGCAAGCCGAGTTCAAGAACATTAACAACCGCTTCGACGGCCTCGAACGACAAATTCATGCAATGCATCACAACTTCGGCCACCAAAATAAAGCGCTCCAACGCTCCTGATGAGGATATCTACAGGGATTATGATGATTCTGACTGCCTGAACTGGAAGGAAATACTGAGTCAAATCAATAATGACTATCAGGTGAATTCATTCCTAATTGAACCTGATGTTTTACTTAATGAGAACTTTATACTACCTAAGTCTATTATTCCACTATCTCCTACTCCTATTCACAATGAAGATGTTGCTGCAAAGAACAAGTCCAATGAAATCAGGATTGGACCCATTACAAGAGCTCGTGCAAAGCTGATTGAGCAACAGGTGAATTCACTCTTAATTGAACCTGATGTTTTACTTAATGAGAACTTTATACTACATAAGTCTATGCATCTTTGTATGATCAGGTTTACTGATAACACAAGCGTTGCGCGAGGAGGAGGAGAGTTGCAGCAAGAAGGACAAGCGCTGATTTCCAATATCAACAAGTGCGCGAGGGAGGAGCGGGAGGCTGGCGCACTAGGACGCAATGAGGAAATCACGTATGAGCAAGAGAGAGAGAGAGAGATGGCGCACCAAGAATTACATGTTTGAGGTGTTCCACGACGTTTGGACTGCGTGCCAATAAGGCCGAACCCATATATGGGTCGGTATGTACCAGTTTGAGTCTAACCGAGTCAGTTTGGGCCAAGTTATGGCTATTTTTAGGCCCGTTTAGAGGGGAGGACGCCCCAGCCCTCATATAAACCTCCGTAGCCATCACAAGTTAGGTTTTAGACCACGTTAAAATATTTTGGAGTTGTTTCTTTCATAGAACCTCTGGAATTACCCTATGTTCGAATCTGCCAACTATAATTGAGTGTGATCTGTTGTTCCATTGGGAATTAGTAGATTGCATACTACCGTTCGTGGTCACGGCTGCGTGCGCAAGAGTGTGGTGTTGTGAATATCCTACAAGGTTCGAGAGCTGTTGCATTGGCATCAGGGATCGAGCGGGAGAGATCATAGCTACACACTAGTTATCTATCATCCACCATCACCATCGACAAGAGCTTGCTGAGAAGATCGGGCCACCCTATATCAGCTCCGTCGCCGAAACAAATGACAATCTTCGACGCCTCGTCGACGGCATGACAATACCCCGTTCACGCGCTTCAAGCTCTGCAAGTTCTTCGCATCGTCATGCACCTCTTCCACAAGATCTACATCAAAGTGCTCAAAGACGCAATGATGCCCCCGTTGTTGAAGATGGAATCTCTTCGAACTATGTACCTTCCCCACGGCACGCCGCAACGTCAAGCTATGACGGTGACATCTCTTCAAGGCCACGAGCAAGGCAAGAAGCACACCGTCATCACGCAAGGGCACTAGTGATCCGACAAGAGCAACCACAAGAGGAACCGCAAGCGCAACCACAAGTACAACCGCAAGTCTACCACCATCGACCGCGGCACATACGTGATACAACGAGTGATGACTCCAATTTGGAGAATCAAGCTCGTCATCGACGTGAAGCTCTCCAAGATCCTCCTCCTCGTCATCAACGTCATGAACGTCAACAACGACACCATGGTCATCACGAGGCGCCTCCTCCACATCAACAAAACTTGGAGCGTCAAGTGATACAAGTTGAGCGACGCCCACCACGTCAAGAGGCTCATGACCATGTTCTTCGCCGTGAGGCCCATGTGCCTAACCAACATCACCAATCGAGGAACGAGCCTCCTCTTCGTCATCAACCGCGTCAAGAGGCTACACACCTTCGCCACCATGAGGCCCAAGCACCTCAACCACGTCAACAACCGCGCCAAGAGCAAGAGCAAGCTCCTCATCAACAACAATACCAAGAGCAAGCTCCGCAACAAGGACGCTAGAACCAAGTTCCACCTCCCCAACTACAAGATCATCAACAAGGTCACCAAGCTCGTCGCAATGACCGCAACGATGAAGAAACTTTTGGCAAGCTCAAGTTCGCAATGCCCAAGTTCACCGGATCCAGTGACCCCGAAGAATACCTCTCGTGGGCACTCAAAGTCGACAAGATCTTCCGCATGCACAACTATAGCAACGAGAAGATGGTCTCCATGGCTTCGCTTGAGTTTGATGATTACGCCAACCTTTGGTGGGAACAAGTTCAAGTTGCTCGTGATGCAAGACAAGAGCCGCCAATCACAACTTGGCATGACATGAAGGCTCACATGAGATCCCGGTTCGTCCCCACGCACTACACGCGTGACCTCTTCAACAACCTTCAAGCGCTTCGTCAAGGGACAAAGACCATGGAAGAATACTTCAAGGAAATGGAACTCAACTTGATTCGCGCCAACATTGATGAGCGCATGGAGCCAACAATGGCACATTTCCTTATTGGCTTGAATCACCCAATCAAGCGCATCGTCGAGTTCCAAACATACAACACCATGGTTGAGCTTGTGCACATTGCAACAAAGGCTGAACGTCAAGTGCAAGAGCATATCAAGTACAACAAGCCCAAGACGTACTTCACCTACAAGCAAGCTTCAACCCCTACACCAACAACTTTCAATGCTAGCTCCTCAAGTACCTCCAAGCCTTCCTTCAAGCCCACACTTCCTCAAGGAAAACTGCCCCCAAGTTGCAAGCAAGCAAAGAGTGATACACCTTTCAACGGTGAATGCTACAAGTGTGGAGGTAAAGGACACAAGTCGGCCGAATGTGGAAACAAGAAAGTCTTGTTCATCCATGACAATGGTGATGAAGAGTACTTGAGTGAAGATGAGTTTGATGCCCGTGTCAAGGAAGCAATGGCAAGGCAACGGGTGGAAGATGATCAAGAACTCCTCATGTGTGAGCATGACGCAAGTCCATCGCTTGTCGTCACAAGAATCTTGACCACTCAAGCACAAGAGCATGAAGACCAACGCTCCAATATCTTCCAAACACGAGCCGGCATCAACGGCAAATCTATCAAGGTGATCATTGACGGAGGGAGTTGCCACAACCTTGCTAGCACCGAGTTGTGTGAGAAGCTCAATCTCAACCTCCATCCACACAAGCACCCCTACCATGTGCAACGGCTAAGTGACCAAGGGTCCATGAAGATCAAGCATACCGTATCAGTCTCCTTCGCCATTGGTCCTTACAAAGATACGGTGGAGTGTGATGTGGTTCCTATGACAGTTTGCCACATGCTTCTTGGTCGACCATGGCAATTTGATAAGGTTGTTCAACATGATGGTCGCACCAATATATACACCTTCAAATGGCTCAACAAAACATGTGTTTTGCAACCGATGACTCCTAGCCAAATAATTGCGGACAATGCAAAGGCTTTAGCGAGGACGCAAAGCACAACACCTACTTGTGAGAAGAGCGGTGAGAGAGAGAACCACCTCATAGTGAGTGAGAGCCACAAGCCAAATTCGAGTGGAAAAACTAAGAGTGTTCTCCTTGCCACCAAAAGTGAGATGAGAGATGTTCGGAACAACCCATCCATCTTGCACTATGTCCTCCTTTGCAAGGGACTAGCGCAAGGAACTAACGAATTAACCAATGTTCCTCCATCTTTGATGAGTGTTTTGTAGGAATTCAAGGATGTATTTCCCGAAGAGCTTCCACATGGACTACCTCCTCTTCGCGGCATTGAACATCGCATCGACCTCATCCCCGGTGCACCACTTCCCAACCGCGCCGCTTACCGCACGAACCCGGAGGAGACGAAGGAGATCGAACGTCAAATCAACCAACTCGTCTCCAAAGGTTTGATCCAAGTTAGCACTAGTCCAAGTGCCGTACCCGTGATTCTTGTTCCAAAGACGGATGATACGTTACAGTTATGCATGGACTGCCGTCCAATCAATGCTATCACAGTGCGTTATCGACATCCCATACCACGTCTCGATGACATGCGTGATGAGTTGTGGGGAGCCACTATTTTTTCGAAAATTGATCTTCGTAGTGGTTACCATCAAATACGCATGGCTGAAGGTGATGAGTGGAAAACCGCCTTCAAGACCAAACTTGGTCTCTATGAATGGTTGGTTATGCCCTTTGGTTTGTCTAATGCCCCATCCACCTTTATGCGCCTAATGAATCATATCTTGTGTTCTATCATTGGAAATAGTGTTGTTGTCTATTTCGATGATATTCTTGTTTATAGCAAATCACTTGAGGACCACATAACACATGTCAAGGAAGTTTTGCAAATCCTTCGACATGAAAAGCTTTATGCTAATCTTCCCAAGTGCACTTTTGCTAAAGACAAGTTGATTTTTCTTGGATTTGTCGTTTCTTCGAAGGGAATTGAAGTTGATGTTTCCAAGGTAAAGGACATACAAGATTGGCCCATACCAACAAATGTGAGTGAACTCCGAAGTTTCCATGGGTTGGCCGGTTTCTATCGTCGCTTTGTGAAAGACTTTTCAACCATTGCTTGTCCCCTTAATGAATTGACCAAAAAGAATGTCACCTTCGTGTGGGGCAAAGCGCAACAAAAAGCCTTTGATGAGCTTAAAAAGAGGCTCACCGAAGCACCTCTCCTTGCTTTACCGGATTTCACAAAAACTTTTGAGATAGAGTGTGATGCTAGTGGTATTGGCATCGGAGGAGTCCTTATGCAAAACGGACGTCCTATAGCCTACCATAGCGAGAAACTTGATGGTGCTCGCCTTAATTATCCGATTTATGACAAAGAGCTTCTTGCCTTAGTTCGTGTCCTTCAAGTTTGGCAACACTACCTTTGGCCCAAGGAATTTATCATACATTCCGACCACGAGTCGTTGAAATATCTCAAAGGCCAAGCTAACTTGAGCAAGAGACACGCTAAGTGGGTTGAGTTCATGGAGTCTTTTCCTTACATTGTCAAGTATAAGAAGGGCAAAGATAATGTAGTTGCGGATGCATTGTCTCGCAAACATACAAGCCTTCTTACCAGACTTGAAATCAACGTGTTGGGTCTTGAGGAAATAAAATCTTTATATGCTTCCGATCCGTTCTTTGAACCAATTCTCACAATGTGCTCCAATGATAAAGGAGTTGATGATTTCTATTTGCATAAGGGCTTTCTATTTAAACAAAACAAGCTATGCATCCCGAAGTTGTCGCTTCAACTTCTGCTTCTCCAAGAATCTCATGGGGGAGACCTTATGGGTCACTTTGGGCGCGACAAGACATTGGACATGCTCTCCAACCACTACTTTTGGCCCAAGATGAAGCGTGACGTGGAGCGCTATGTTCAACAATGCACGACATGTGTTTAAGCTAAGTCGCAAGCTAATCACTATGGTCTTTATATGCCATTGCCTATTCCTCATACACCTTGGTCCGACATTAGCATGGATTTCGTGTTAGGATTGCCTAGATCTAAGCATGGTCATGATTCTATATTTGTTGTTGTGGATCGTTTTTCCAAAATGGCACACTTCATACCATGCCATAAGACCGACGATGCTTCACATGTTGCAAATCTGTTTTTTCAGGGAAATCGTCCATCTTCACGGTGTGCCAAGGACAATCGTCTCTGACCGCGACTGCAAATTCATGAGCTACTTATGGAAGACCCTCATGGCCAAGCTCGGCGTCAAGCTCCTCTTTTCATCCGCGTCACATCCTCAAACTGATGGCCAAACCGAAGTTGTCAACCGAAGCCTCGGAACTCTCCTTCGTGTGTTGATCAAGAAAAACTTGAAGGATTGGGAGGAATGCATTCCACACGCCGAGTTCGCCTACAATCGAGCCAAGCACTCAACAACCAAGATGAGTCCATTCATGATCGTCTATGGTTTCGAGCCCCTCACCGCGCTCGACATCCTACCATTACCTCTCCATGAGCGCACAAACATGGACGTCGAGAAGCGCGCACAAGCTATGAAGATGCTTCATGAAGAAACAAGAGCTACTATCGAACAACAAGTCCTTCGCCAAGCTTCAAGATTAAACAAGGACAAGAAGGAGATGATATTTGAAGAAGGCGACCTTGTGTGGATACACCTAAGCAAGGACCGCTTCCCCAAGGAACGTGACCCCAAGCTCAAGCCAAGAGGAGATGGTCCCTTCAAGGTCCTCAAAAGAATCAACAACAACGCCTACATCATCGACATACCGACCTCCAAGTACCTTGCAAGCAATACATTCAATGTCAAGGATCTCGCACCCTACTATGGAGATGCTCAAGATGATATCCATGAAGAGTCGAGGACGACTCTTTCCCAAGGGGGGGAGCTGATGCAGCCCGTCCTACGAACGCTTCCACATCTACACCAACAATTCCCCCAAGTGGACCCATGACTCGTGCCCGAGCCAAACTCCTCCAAGCTAAGGTGAACTCGCTCCTCTCTTCGTGCCAATTCGATACCTCCTTGGATGGCGTGCTACTTCATACCACTACTTTGTGCATCATCAAGTACGAGCCCCGCTGCGTCGACCCACGAGCCCGGAAGCTGCACCTGACCTGAAGCTGCCAGAGCCGGAGTGTCTGGCCTGCCCGAGCCCGGACCTGGCGTGGACATTCAGAAGGTCGAATCTGACACTCTCGGACACCACCCGGAGTGTCCGCCCTGCCCGGACTGTCCGACCGCGCCGACCCGGAGTGTCCGCCCTTCCCGGACTGTCCGGCCGAGCCGACCTGGACTGTCCGGCCCAAGTGATGGGCCTGCGAGCCTAGCTGGGCCCTATGGCCCATGTACCCCTCTACTTCGCCCAGAACTCTACTTTAATGCCTGAATTACCCCTGAACTTGTGGCTGGCCTATATATAGACCCCCACCTCCATTGTAAACCCTAGGCATGATATTGGAATTAGTGGAAACCCCTTTGTGGATCTATCTAATTCTTGCCTCATGCTCCTTGACTAAGGAGCACCAATATCCCCAAACCTCGTTGGAGTTTGCATCGTGCCTCCGCATTGTACAAGGCCTAGGCATCGGTGTCCCTTTGCCTAGACGTCAAGATCTCACCGAGTCTCCCATCTCGCCGTGCCGGTTCGAGAGAGAGTCCTCCGCCCGACGCCGATCCTAGGGATTGCGCCGGACCGGTCACCGCTGGTGTGAGCTATTGGTGTTTATCGTGGTTTTGCGTGTGTGTGTTCATCGGGTTCTTCGTGCTCGTGTTCCTCGTGTTCATCCTTCCCTCCTTTCCCCGCTCTCCACCCTCGATGTGAAAGGGAATCGTGAAAGATCGGGCCACCCTAGAGGTTTTCCCTCAAGACTCTCACTTGTGGTTTCTAGTTTGGTGCAATCCCCAAGGTGAGGTACAAGGCTAACACCACCATAATCCACTTCCATATACAATACTTGTGTGTTTTGCATGATGGATAGGCACGGTGAGTTGAGCCAACCACCTCCCCAAGAAGAAGATCAAGGTCCGTACATGACGCGCGCAAGTCACTTCATCGTTCGACAAGAGTTCCGTGAATGTTGCCAAGCCCTTGAGACGCGACAAGATGAACAATTTGGCGAGACGCAAGCCGAGTTCAAGAACATCGACAACCGCTTCGACGGCCTCGAACGACAAATGCATGCAATGCATCACAACTTCGGCCACCAGAATGAAGCGCTTCAATGCTCCGTCGCCGAAACAAATGACAATCTTCGACGCCTTATCGATGGCATGGAAAGACCACGTTCACGCGCATCAAGCTCGGCAAGTTCTTCGCATCGTCATGCACCTCTTCCACAAGATCTACATCAAAGTGCTCAAAGACGCAATGATGCCCCTGTGGTTGAAGATGGAATCTCTTCGAACTATGTACCTTCCCCACGGCACGCCGCAACGTCAAGCTATGATGGTGACCTCTCTTCAAGGGCACGAGCAAGGCAAGAAGCACACCGTCATCACGCAAGGGCACTAGTGATCCGACAAGAGCAACCACAAGAGGAACCGCAAGCGCAACCGCAAGTCTACCACCAACGACTGCGAAACATACTTGACACAACAAGTGATGACTCCAACTTGGAGAATCAAACTCGTCATCGACGTGGAGCTCTCCAAGATCCTCCTCCTCGTCATCAACGTCATAAACGTCATCAACGACACCATGGTCATCACGAGGCGCCTCCTCCACATCAACAAAACCTGGAGTGTCAAGTGATACAAGTTGAGCGACGCCCACCACGTCTAGAGGCTCCACATCTTCACCACCATGAGGCCCAAGTACCTTAACCACGTCAACAACCGCGCCAAGAGAAAGAGCAAGCTCCTCCTCAACAACAATACCAAGAGCAAGCTCCGCAACAAGGACGCGAGAACCAAGTTCCACCTCCCCAACTACAAGATCATCAACAAGGTCACCAAGCTCGTCGCAATGACCGCAACGATGAAGAAACTTTGGGCAAGCTCAAGTTCATAATGCCCAAGTTCACCGGATCCAATGACCCCGAAGAATACCTCTAGTGGGCACTCAAAGTCGACAAGATCTTCCGCATGCACAACTATAGCAACGAGAAGATGGTCGCCATGGCTTCGCTAGAGTTTGATGATTACGGCAACCTTTGGTGGGAACAAGTTCAAGTTGCTCGAGATGCAAGACAAGAACCGCCAATCACAACTTGGCATGACATGAAGGCTCACATGAGATCCCGGTTTGTCCCCGCGCATTACACGTGTGACCTCTTCAACAACCTTCAAGCTATTCGTCAAGGGATAAAGAACGTGGAAGAGTACTTCAAGGAAATGGAACTCAACTTGATTCGCGCCAACATTGATGAGCGCATGGAGCAAACAATGGCACATTTCCTTATTGGCTTGAATCACCCAATCAAGCGCATCGTCGAGTTCCAAACCTACAACAACATGGTTGAGCTTGTGCACATCGCAACAAAGGATGAACGTCAAGTGCAAGAGGATATCAAGTACAACAAGCCCAAGACGTACTTCACCTACAAGCAAGCTTCAACCGCAACACCAACAACTTTCAATCGTAGCTCCTCAAGTACCTCAAGGCCTTCCTTCAAGCCCACACTTCCTCAAGGAAAACTGCCCCCAAGTGGCAAGCAAGCAAAGAGTGATACACCTTTTAATGGTTAATGCTACAAGTGTGGAGGTAAAGGACACAAGTCGGCCGAATGTGGAAACAAGAAAGTCTTGTTCATCCATGACAATGGTGATGAAGAGTACTTGAGTGAAGATGAGTTCGATGCCCGTGTCAAGGAAGCAATGGCAAGGCAACGCTTGGAAAATGATCAAGAACTCCTCTTGTGTGAACATGATGCAAGTCCATCGCTTGTCGTCACAAGAATATTTACCACTCAAGCACAAGAGCATGAAGACCAACGCTCCAATATCTTCCAAACACGAGCCGGCATCAATGGCAAATCTATCAAGGTGATCATTGACGGAGGGAGTTGCCACAACCTTGCTAGCACCGAGTTGTGTGAGAAGCTCAACCTCGCCCTCCATCCACACAAGCACCCCTACCACGTGCAATGGCTAAGTGACCAAGGGTCCGTGAAGATCAAGCATACCGTATCGGTCTCCTTCGCCATTGGTCCTTACAAAGATACGGTGGAGTGTGATGTGGTTCCTATGACAGTTTGCCACATGCTTCTTGGTCGACCATGGCAATTTGACAAGGCTGCTCAACATGATGGTCGCACCAATATATACACCTTCAAATGGCTCAACAAAACATGTGTTTTGCAACCGATGACTCCTAGCCAAATAATTGCGGACAATGCAAAGGCTTTAGCGAGGGCACAAAGCACAACACCTACTTGTGAGAAGAGCGGTGAGAGAGAGAACCACCTCATAGTGAGTGAGAGCCACAAGCCAAATTTGAGTGGAAAAACTAAGAGTGTTCTCCTTGCCACCAAAAGTGAGATGAGAGATGTTCAGAACAACCCATCCATCTTGCACTATGTCCTCCTTTGCAAGGGACTAGCGCAAGGAACTAACAAGTTAACTAATGTTCCTCCATCTTTGATGAGTGTTTTGCAGGAATTCAAGGATGTGTTCCCCGAGGAGCTTCCACATGGACTACTTCCTCTTCGCGGCATAGAACATCGCATTGACCTCATCCCCGGTGCACCACTTCCCAACCGCGCTGCTTACCGCACGAACCCGGAGGAGACAAAGGAGATTGAACGTCAAATCAACCAACTCGTCTCGAAAAGTTTGATCCAAGTTAGCACTAGTCCAAGTGCCGTACCCGTGATTCTTGTTCCAAAGATGGATGATACGTTACGGTTATGCATGGACTGCCGTCCAATCAATGTTATCACCGTGCGTTATCGGCATCCCATACCACGTCTCGATGACATGCTTGATGAGTTGTGTGGAGCCACTATTTTTTCGAAAATTGATCTTCGTAGTGGTTACCATCAAATACGCATGGCTGAAGGTGATGAGTGGAAAACCGCCTTCGAGACCAAACTTGGTCTCTATGAATGGTTGGTTATGCCCTTTGGTTTTTCTAATTCCCCATCCACCTTTATGCACCTAATGAATCATATCTTGCGTTCTCTCATTGGAAAAAGTGTTGTAGTCTATTTCGATGATATTCTTGTTTATAGCAAATCACTTGAGGACCACATAACACATGTCAAGGAAGTTTTGCAAATCCTTTGACATGAAAAGCTTTATGCTAATCTTCCCAAGTGCACTTTTGCTAAAGACAAGTTGATTTTTCTTGGATTTGTCGTTTCTTCGAAGGGAATTGAAGTTGATGTTTCCAAGGTAAAGGACATATGAGATTGGCCCATCCCAACAAATGTGAGTGAACTCCGAAGTGTCCATGGGTTGGCCGGTTTCTATCGTCGCTTTGTGAAAGACTTTTCAACCATTGCTTGTCCCCTTAATGAATTGACCACAAAGAATGTCACCTTCGTGTGGGGCAAAGCGCAACAAAAAGCCTTTGATGAACTTAAAAAGAGGCTCACCGAAGCACCTCTCCTTGTTTTACCGGATTTCACAAAATCTTTTGAGATAGAGTGTGATGCTAGTGGTATTGGCATTGGAGGAGTCCTTATACAAAACGGACGTCCTATAGCCTACCATAGCGAGAAACTTGATGGTGCTCGCCTTAACTATCCGATTTATGACAAAGAGCTTTTTGCCTTAGTTCGTGGCCTTCAAGTTTGGCAACACTACCTTTGGCCCAAGGAATTTATCATACATTCCGACCACGAGTCGTTGAAATATCTCAAAGGCCAAGCTAACTTGAGCAAGAGACACGCTAAGTGGGTTGAGTTCATGGAGTCTTTTCCTTACATTGTCAAGTATAAGAAGGGCAAAGATAATGTAGTTGCGGATGCATTGTCTCGCAAACATACAAGCCTTCTTACGAGACTTGAAATCAACGTGTTGGGTCTTGAGGAAATAAAATCTTTATATGCTTCCGATCCATTCTTTGAACCAATTTTCACAATGTGCTCCAATGACAAAGGAGTTGATGATTTCTATTTGCATAAGGGCTTTCTATTTAAACTAAACAAGCTATGCATCCCGAAGTTGTCGCTTCAACTTCTGCTTCTCCAAGAATCTCATGGGGGAGGCCTTATGGGTCACTTTGGTCACGACAAGACATTGGACATGCTCTCCAATCACTACTTTTGGCCCAAGATGAAGTGTGACGTGGAGCGCTACATTCAACGAGGCACGACATGTGTTCAAGCTAAGTCGCAAGCTAATCCCTATGGTCTTTATATGCCATTGCCTATTCCTCATACACCTTGGTCCAACATTAGCATGGATTTCGTGTTAGGATTGCCTAGATATAAGCATGGTCATTATTCTATATTTGTTGTTGTGGATCATTTTTCATACCATGCCATAAGACCGACGATGCTTCACATGTTGCAAATCTGTTTTTCAGGGAAATTGTCCGTCTTCAATGTGTGCCAAGGACAATCGTCTCCGACCGCGACGTCAAATTCATGAGCTACTTATGGAAGACCCTCATGGCCAAGCTCGGCGTCAAGCTCCTCTTCTCATCCGCATCACATCCTCAAACTGATGGCCAAACCGAAGTTGTCAACCAAAGCCTCGGAACTCTCCTTCGTGTATTGATCAAGAAAAACCTGAAGGATTGGGAGGAATGCATTCCACATGCCGAGTTCGCCTACAATCGAGCCAAGCACTCAACAACCAAGACGAGTCCATTCATGATCGTCTATGGTTTCGAGCCCCTCACCGCGCTCGCCATCGTACCACTACCTCTCCATGAGCGCACGAACATGGATGTCGAGAAGCGCGCACAAGCTATGAAGAAGCTTCATGAAGAAACAAGAGCTACTATCAAACAACAAGTCCTTCGCAAAGCTTCAAGGTTAAACAAGGACAAGAAGGAGATGATATTTGAAGAAGGTGACCTTGTGTGGATACACCTAAGCAAGGACCGCCTCCCCAAGGAACGAGACTCCAAGCTCAAGCCAAGAGGAGATGGTCCCTTCAAGGTCCTCAAAAGAATCAACAACAACGCCTACATCATCAACATACCGACCTCCAAGTACCTTGCAAGCAATACATTAAATGTCAAGGATCTCTCACCCTACCATGGAGATGTTCAAGATGATATCCATGAAGAGTCGAGGACGAGTCTTTCCCAAGGGAGGGGAGCTGATGCAGCCCGTTCTACGGACGCTTCTACATCTACACCAACAAGTCCCCCAAGTGGACCCATGACTCGTGCCTGAGCCAAACTCCTACAAGCTAAGGTGAACTCACTCCTCTCCTCGTGCCAATTTGATACCTCCTTGGATGGTGATATGGGGTGTCCGATCTTCTCAGTAAGCGGATGGCGATGATGATGGTGTGATGCAGCTCGTCCTGCGGACGCTACTACATCCACAATGCCAAGTGCCCAAGATCGTCCCCAAGTCAACCAAGAAGATAGACCAGGAGCAGCCAGCTCATGAACGAGAGTCTCCTCCGTCATCGCCCCGGAGACTCCGCCCGGAACCAACCGGATTGTCCGGCGCGACTGAGCTGGAGTGTCCGGTCTAACCCAGCCCCGTCCTGGCATGGACATTCTGTGTGCTACATCGGAATCTACCCGGACACTACCCGGAGTGTCTGGCCACCCCGGACTGTCCGGCCCACTCGACCCGGAGTGTCCGGCCTATGCGATGGGACTACGTGCCAACATTTGGTCCCTTGGCCCATGTACCCCTCTATTCTGCACCAAACCGTAGTTTTATGCCCAAACTACCCCTGAACTAGTGGCTGGCCTATAAATAGAGCCCCCACCCCTCATTGTATCCCTTAGGCATAGATGATAGACTAAAGAAAACCCCCATTTGTGGAATCTTTAGTTTTGCCTCATCCCCTTCTACCAAAGGGGATCGACTATCATCACCACCTCGTTGGAGTTTGCATCGCGCCTCCCTCATTGTACAAGGCCTTGGCATCGGGGTTCCTTTGCCAAGACGTCAAGACCCTCTCCAAGGTGTTCTTCCCTCTCCGCTTGGGATTGACGGGAGCACGTTGACCGATCTTTCCTTGCGAGGATTCTATCGGACCGGTGGCCACCGGTGAGAGCAATCAGCCTTGTATCGTGTGTGTTTTGCGTGTGTTCATCGTGTTCTTCGCGAGGTGTGCGTCCGCTTCCGCTACCTTCTCCCTTTCCCCTCGCTTTCCCATCGATTTGACCACGAGATCCATGAAGATCCGGCCACCCTAGAGGTTTGCCCTCATCATCTGGTATCAGCAGCTTTTGGTTGCCATGGATTTCTCATCGATTTGGTCTTTTCCCCCATAAATTCGAAAATCCCCAAAAAATAGCCCCAATTTCGTGTTTTGGATCGATCTGTGATTTGAGTGCGTTTTGGTAAGTTTTGATCCGTGGATTACTTGCTAAACTTGTTGATCTACCTTCCCCTGCGTTTCCATAGCCTAATTCTTGATTTCCCCCATCAATTTGAGGTTTTGGTTCGAGTTTTTCCGCCAAAACTTGTCCAGTTCGTGTTCTGGAAGTTCTGGTACGACCGGACCGGACTGTAAGGCCAAAACGGACCGGAATATCCGCCCCATCGGAGTTTTCGGCCTAAATTGACCGGAATAGCCGGCCCGGCCGAACTGTCCGGCCTGCGCGCCCCGGACTGTCCGCCCCCTGCTGACAGAAAAATCTGCTTCACGGTTTTGAGCATAACTTTTGCATACGAACTCGGATTTTGGTGTTCTTTAGCTCGTTTTGAAGAGGAGAAGGAGCTCTACATGATCATATCCGTGGTTCATGCTATCTACTCCATCCAAATTCCGTGAGCAAGGCGGAACCCACCAATAAAGGGTGAAGATCGGCGATGAAAGGTATAAAATCCCGCGACTTCTCCCCACTTGCATCCCTTTGTGAGCCACACTATCTTTGCGTTCAACAAACACCTATTGAGACTAGTTCCTCCTATGATTGCTTGGGCTATGCACATTTGATACCTTGTAGAATTCCACGCAAAAGTTGTGAGCGCGCTATCTCATATAGTTATCTTGTATAGTTGTTGGCACAAGGAAGGGGCAAGTGAAAAAGAAAAGAAAAACAGAAAAAATAGAAAAAGAAAAAAAGAAGAAAAAAGAAAGAAAGAAACAAGTGCCTCATAGAATAGGAAGCGCAAGCTCCATGAACATCAAATAGGTGGTACTTATTGTGCATATCTTGTAGCCCACCAATTTATTGCAATCGAACTAGCGTCTCTCCTTGCACTTGTGCGACACGAGCTTATAGTCTTCGCTAGGTAATCATTTGGTTCATAGCTCACTTTCTCCGTCGCACAAGTCCCATTTATCCCACCGTGTGTGTTTCCTTGTATATAATTCCTATCTTGTGGATTGACTTGTTTTGCTTTGTGATCATCGTGGTTCTTTACTTGCCATTACAACATCTTGAGTTTGGATTGGTTCTTGACATGCCACCTTCCATACCCATCCACCATAAGCTTTGTGTGTGTGTTCTTTTAGTGGTTAGTTGGTTTTGGTGTTCCGCGTGAACTTCACTTTGCTTGGTTTTGATTGCTCTCAAGTGTTGCCACTTGCACGATACTATCTTCCAAGGTAAAGTAAGGTTTGATGTTGCATCCCTAACCCCTACCACTTCCATATACACCACTTGGTCTTGTGAATCATGTCTAGGGACTCCGGAACCGAGGATGATATCTATGAAGAATCCATGATGAGCCACCACGACTACGACGCCACAAGTATAGAGGACATGATAGAGCACTACACCGACAATGGCTCCGCATGCTTTGAGGACCCGGAGCATTGCACCCATGACGGCTCCACATGCATGGAAGACATGGAGCACGTCATCAACTATGGCTCCTCAAGCATGGAGGACTTGGAGCTCTACATCGATAATGGCTCCTCATGCATGGAGTACATGGAGCACTACACCGACAATGGCTCCACATGCTTGGGTGATATGGAGTACTACATCAACAACGACTGCCCAAGCATGGATGACTTCGAGTGCTACAACGACGACGCCTCACCAAACATGGAGGGCATGGCGTGCTTCACCCACTTCGAGGGCTCTTCCATGAGCCATGAAGAATACCTCCACCGCTTGGAGATGGAGGACTACTACGCCAAGCTAGCGGAGAAGCATCATCAAGAAACCATGACCTTCAAGGCCAAGCATGCCACACCAAAGGCACCACCTACTTCGATGATCCACCTCCAAGGCGTCAAGCGCTACCACCTAGATGGTGTCATGGGTCACCATCTCCAAGGCAGCGAGCGCCATCACCTCCAAGCCGTAAAGCACCACCATCTCCAAGGCTCCAAGAACCACCATCTCCAAGATGCCAAGCAAGGCCACCTCGAAGGCGTCATGTGCAACAACCTCCTAGGCATCAAGTGCCACCAACTACAAGAAGAGCGGCGCCCCAACATCACCATCCAAAAGGGGCGCCAAGAAGCAAGAATCTTCATCAACATACATCCTCTCGTGATCATCACCAACATCAAGAGGATACAAGACGTCGTTCAAGGCATCTTCGCCATGAAGACGAAGAATACATGTTGAGCACCATCCATACTGCTCAACCAACCTCAAGAATGCACCACCATCACAAGAAGAGTGCCAAGGACAAGGAGCATCGTCGCGAGCGTCATGTGGATGACCAAGTGCGCCATCTACATCAACCTTTGGCAAGGCACGCCAATGACCTCCGTCGACACCATCATAAGGCACCTTCAACTACTCGTGCCACCACAAAAATGGCACCAAGAGCAAGCTCTCCTCCACGCCATCAAGCTTCAATGCCAAGACTTGACGTCCTAGATGACGCATGCAACCTCATGGATGAGGAGGACGAAGACCTCTACTTCGCCAAGTTGGACGAGTACGTCAAGAGGACTACACAAGCCAAGGTGCAAGATGGCGACGACAAGGTCAAGAATGGTGAGCATGGGACTTTCCCTTCACCAAAGGAGGCGCAAGGAGTTGAGAGAACCGAGCCTACCCCCATATGCTTGAGTGATGATGTGGTACCAATCCCATGTGACTATGAGAGCCACTTAGCCCACTTGAGTGAAAACAAGAGTGAGATGAGTGACTCCACCATACGTGAGATTGAGTGCTTCCACTTGGAGGGCATGAGTGATACACCGAGTGAGTTGAGAGTGGTAGTTGATAGGTAATGTGAGACCACTTTGATTTCTAACGACTTACCCTCTACCTCTAGTGTGTTATCCCATGATGTGCAAGGTTCCATGGATCAAGAAGCGCTAAGCTTGGAGATGATGATGCATCTGACCAAGAAGATGTACATGGTGGATGAAGATGATGCCATCCCCATACGTGATGAAGAAGTCGCCCACATGGAGGCCAATACTACCACAACACCCACTTCATATGAGAGGTATGAACAAGGTAAAAATAAGGGTGTTGATGATGCCATGATCCCACTAGTGGACATGATGACTTGTGATGATTGGCATGCTATGGATGATGTTTGTGATATCACATATGCTTCATTGATATTTCCATGTGATACTTTGCCTTTGCATAATGTTGAGCATGTGAAATTATTTGACTGTGATGATGTTGCTATAGACATGCCATGTTCTAAACATTACGTTGATGATATCATTGCTTGCACTTTGTTGAACAATTGCTCTTTCCAATGTTTTGCTTGCAATGATGTTACCAATGGTACCATTCGAACCATGCTTTGTCATGAATGTTTTACAATCTCTCCCGCTGCTTGCAATAAGTTGAATAATTGCTCTTTCACTTATTTTGCTTGCAAAAATAATTCTCATATGGTTTATATTGAGATGGCCCCCATAGCTTTCTCAAATTTTGGAGATTTTGGTGATTGCCATGATAAGCATGTTCACCACTTGCATACTCACCATGCATCTATTTCATACTTGATTGACACTCATGGTGATGTGCACAAGAAGAGATACGTCATGATGGATGATGTGTTTCTCTACCATGCACACACATTCTTCCTTTTGTTATTCATCTGTGTAGGTACCCGCACAAGAATGTTAACCTCAGTTGAGCACGAGTTGACAAAAAGAGCTCTAGAGAGCATCCCCCACGTGAGTTCAAGATCGAACCCAGCTATGATACCTTTCGCATGCTTTGCATCTTTCATGTTGACAAATTGCTCTTTCCTATGGTTTGATTGCAAGCATGTTGATGGTATTTTTTCACCTTGTGACAATCATGTTTCGTTGCTATTGGATATTGATGCTTTGTGTGTTGCCACAAAAATGTTGAACAATTTCTCTTTCCGATGTTTTGTGTGCAACCATAATGCCATTTTGAGCATGTATTGTCACGAGAGCTCCCAAGTCTCTCGTATTGTTGTTGCAACAAACATAAGGACCACTTGCTCTTTCTTTTGGTTTGTTTGCAAACATGTTGCTTATGTTTCGGCGTGCGATACTCATACCCCCATGATTTTGGCCTTTGATGATATGTGTATGGCATCCAATATATTGAACAATTGTTCTTTCCAATGGTTGGTTTGCACACATAATATTGTTGCTTTGGATATTCTTCCTCATGTGTTTTTGCCAAATTCTCCTAGCTTTGCATCAAAGATGTTGATCAATATTTTAGTCAATTGCTTTGAGTGCCACACTAAAATGTTATATGGAGTTTTTGAGTTCCCACATTTGGATGATGTTCAAGCAACTTTCATGCACTTTGACCTTGCATACGCATTTCGTTTGCGATACTTGAGTTGTGCTAATAGTGTTGTGAACAAGAACGGACATGCCACAAATGACATGCTCCTCTATCACACACAAACATATGTTGCTTGGTCTTTGTTGTGTGAAGGTACAATTGCTTACGCGTCAACCTCTATGGACCAAGAGTTGACAAGACGAACCGTACAGAGTTACCTATGGCCGCCCTTGAACGAGCCATCTCTACATCCTAAGGTGACTTACTTCTACTTGAGGACTCATGCTATAATCTTCATGAATTGACTATGCTTCGAGTGTTGCTTCGCTTTTGTGGTGAGCTTTGTAGGCTTCATTGAAGGTGAAGGAACATTGAGATGTTGTCAATTCAAACTTCTCAAGGACGACTATATGGTGAACCCCAGGATCAAGAAGGTCTCTCGACATTATCTTCTTAGGATGAGCATGAAGAGTCGAGGACGACTCTTTTTGAAGGGGGGAAGCTGATGCAGCCCGTCCTGCGGACGCTACTACATCCACAACGCCAAGTCCCCAAGATCGTCCCCAAGTCAACCAAGAAGATGGACCAGGAGCAGCCAGCTCCAGAACGAGTCTCCGCCGTCATCGCCCCGGAGACTCCGCCCGGAACCAGCCGGACTGTCCGGCACAGCCGGACTGTCCGGCGCGACTCAGCCGGAGTGTCCGGTCTACCCCAGCCCTGTCCTGGCATGGACATTCTGTGTGCTACATCGGAATCTACCCGGACACTACCCGGAGTGTCCGGCCACCCCGGACTGTCCGGCCCACTCGACCCGGAGTGTCCGGCCTACGCGATGGGACTGCGTGCCAACATCTGGGCCCTTGGCTCATGTATCCCTCTATTCCGCACCAAACCCTAGTTTTATGCCCAAACTACCCCTGAACTAGTGGCTGGCCTAGAAATAGAGCCCTCACCCCTCATTGTATCCCTTAGGCATAGATGATAGACTAAAGAAAACCCCCCTTTGTGGAATCTCTAGTTTTGCCTCATCCCCTTCTACCAAAGGGGATCGACTATCATCACCACCTCGTTGGAGTTTGCATCGCGCCTCCCTCATTGTACAAGGCCTTGGCATCGGTGTCCCTTTGCCAAGACGTCAAGACCCTCTCCAAGGTGTTATTCCCTCTCCGCTTGGGATTGACGGGAGCACGTTGACCGATCTTTCCTTGCGTGATTTCTATCAGACCGGTGGCCACCGGTGAGAGTAATCGGCAGTGTATCGTGTGTGTTTTGCGTGTGTTCATCGTGTTCTTCGCGAGGTGTGCGTCCGCTTCTGCTACCTTCTCCCTTCCCCCTCGCTTTCCCATCGATTTGACCACGAGATCCGTGAAGATCGGGCCACCCTAGAGGTTTGCCCTCATCATGGTGGATGGTAGATAACTAGTGCGTAGCTATGATATCTCCTGCTCGATCCCTGATGCCAGTGCAACAGATCTCGAACCTTGTAGGATATTCACAACACCACACTCTTGCGCACGCAGCCGTGACCACGAACGGTAGTATGCAATCTACTAATTCCCAATGGAACAACAGATCACACTCAATTATAGTTGGTAGATTCGAACACAGGGTAATTCCAGAGGTTCTATGAAAGAAACAACTCCAAAATATTTTAACGTTGTCTCCAACCTAACTAGGGGTCGTCCCAGGGCTTATAAGGGTAGCTGGGGCAGCCAGAAACCGAACCTAAACGCAAACGACTCAAACTGATTCAAACCGACTCGGACCAGATTTGGTCGGTGGGCGGACACTCCGGTCGAAATCGGCCGGACAGTCCGGTTAGGCCGGACACTCCGGGTACAGTGTGCCGGACAGTCCGGTCTGGCCAGAAACTTTGAAGTTTCCAGGTGATGTCCGGGTAGTATCCGAACTGGCAGACAGAATGTCCATGCCAGTTTGCCTCTCGACCAGGCCGGATAGTCCGGGTGGATTCGGCCGGACACTCCGGTCGTGGCAGATTTTTTTGCCTCCGTCTTGATGATCTTCTCTTGCGCCTTCCTCCCGCTCCTCCCTCGCGCATCCTTGGGCGATCATCATGTTGGGCTTCTCTTGTAGCCCTTATCCTCCTCGCGCCATGCTTGTTTCTCCAACGAACCTGATCATACATAAATGCATAGACTAGGCAGTATAAAGTTCTCATCAATCAAAGTACCAGATTCGTTTAGGAGTAAATTCACCTGTTGATCTAGTAGCTTAGCATGAGCTCTTGTAATAGGTCCAATTCTAATCTCATTGGACTGATCCTTTCTTGTGATAGTTGTAGCATCTTCAGTAGTCATTGGGGTAGGTGTAATTGTCGGGATGTCCTCATCATCTCCCCCTTCAAAAGGCGTCGACCTCGACGCTCCAAGGTCTTCTCCAGCATATGGTGACAAATCAGTAACGTTGAAGCTGTTGCTAACTCCACCAAACTCCTCAATAGGTATATCAACCGAGTAGGCGTTATCATTAATCTTGGCTAACACCTTGTAAGGCCCAGCACCACGTGGCTTCAATTTGGACTTTCGAAGTAGTGGAAACCTATCCTTGCGTAGATGCACCCAAACCATATCTCCAGGCTCGAACAACACTTCTTTCCTTGCTTGATTCCTTGCAGCAGCAATGTTCTTGCCTTTCTTCTCAATAGCCTCTCGAGTCTTCTCATGTATTTTATTCACATAATCAACACGTTTAGATGCCTCCATATCAACTCTCTCATGTAATGGCAGAGGCAACATATCAAGTGGCGTCAATGGTTTGAAACCATACACCACCACAAAAGGACAAAGCTGAGTAGTTGAATGCACAAACCTGTTGTAAGCAAACTCAACATGTGGCAAACACTCTTCCCACTCCCGCATATTCTTTTTAATCATGGTCCTTAGCAGCTGTGACAATGTTCGATTCACCACCTCCCTTTGACCATCTGTTTGGGGATGACATGTAGTACTGAACATCAACTTCATTCCTAGCTTTCCCCATAAGGTCTTCCAAAAGTAGCTCATGATCTTCACATCCCGGTCAGAAACAATCGTCTTTGGTACTCCATGTAATCTCATGATGTCCCTGAAAAACAGGTTAGCAACATGCGACGCATCGTCGATTTTGTGGCAGGCAATAAAATGAGCCATCTTAGAGAACCTATAAACTACCACAAATATAGAATCATGACCTCTCTGAGTTTTAGGTAGACCTAGCACAAAATCCATACTAATGTCTTCCCATGGAGTAGTCGGTGCAGAGAGTGGTGTATACAAACCATGAGGCTTCAGCTTAGATTTCGACTTGTGGCATGTAATACATCGGCTCACAAATCTGTACACATCACGCCTCATCTTGGGCCAATAAAAGTGATCAGCAAGCATGAGCAACGTCTTCTCACGCCCAAAGTGACCCATCAAACCACCAGCATGTGACTCCTGCACTAAGAACAAAAGCAACGATGATTCTGGAATACATAGTTTGTTAGCTCGAAACAAATATCCATCATGTATATGATACTTATCCCATGCATTTCTAAGAGCACACAAACGATATGGTTCAGCAAAATCATGGTCAGTTGCATAAAGTGCACAAATAGCTTCTAATCTAGGAATTTTAACATCAAGATTGGTTAATAGCATGTTCTTCCTAGATAGAGCATCAGCAACAACGTTCTCTTTTCCCTTCTTATAGTTAATGATGTAAGGAAAAGACTCAATAAACTCAACCCATTTAGCTAATCTTCTATGCAAGTTCGATTGAGCTTTCAAGAATTTCAATGCTTCATGATCAGAATGTATGATGAATTCCTTTGGCCACAAATAATGTTGCCAAACCTCAAGTACTCGAACAAGTGCATACAATTCTTTATCATAGATAGAATAATTCAAACGAGCACCACTCAATTTCTCAGAAAAATAAGCTATAGGCCGACCCTCTTGCAACAAAACGCCACCTATGCCTATACCACTAGCATCACATTCAACTTCGAATTTCTTTGAAAAATCAGGTAATGCAAGTAATGGTGCAGAAGTAAGCAAACGTTTTAATGTATCAAATGCAATGTCTTGGGCCGCGCCCCACACAAAAGGAACACCTTTCTTTGTCAAATCATTTAATGGTGCAGCAATGGTGCTAAAATCTTTCACAAAGCGCATATAGAAACCAGCGAGACCGTGGAAACTACGCACTTGACTAACATTCATTGGAGTAGGCCAATTCTGAATTGATTCAATTTTAGATTGATCTACCTCTACTCCATGCTTAGAAACAACAAATCCTAGGAATATGACCTTATCTTTTGCAAATGTACACTTCTCAAGATTAGCATACAGTTTATTATCACGTAACACTTGCAAAACTTGTCTAATATGAGTGCAATGTTCAGATTCCATGTGGCTGTATATAAGTATATCATCAAAGTAAACAACCACAAAATGACCAATAAACTCTCTCAAAACATGATTCATGAAACGCATGAAAGTACTAGGTGCATTAGTAAGACCAAACGACATGACTAACCACTCATACAAACCGAATTTAGTTTTGAAAGCAGTTTTCCATTCATCCCCTTCTTTCATCCTAATTTGATGATAACCACTATGCAAGTCAATTTTAGGGAAAACAGCAGCACCACTCAATTCATCTAGCATATCCTCTAAGCGTGGAATAGGATGACGATATCGAATAGTGATGTTATTAATCGCTCTACAATCAACACACATGCGCCATGTACCATCTTTCTTAGGAACTAAAATAACATGAATAGCACAAGGGCTAAGAGAGACACGAATGTACCCTTTATCCAGCAACGCTTGTACTTGCTTCTGAATTTCCTTAGTGTCTTCGGGATTAGTCCTGTAAGGTGCACGGTTGGGAAGTGTGGCGCCAGGAATCAGGTCCACTTGATGTTCTATACCACGCAATGGAGGCAAACCTGCGGGTACGTCTTCTAGAAACACATCCCGAAAGTCCTGCAAAATAGAAGAGACACCAAGATAAATAGGGGTCATGTCGTTAGAAACCAATACATGAGCACAAGTGGCATGGCTGTAGGATCCTCACGAAACTCTCTCATATCCTCCTTGGTGGCTAATATCAATAACCCAGGCACTCTCTCACTTTTTGTTATATCACTCAATTTAGGCTCAATTACATCAGGAATAGCTGTGACACAGTCTCGCCGAGTGGTAGTATCTTTGTTGAGGGCAAACCTCTAGGGTGGCCCGATCTTTCACGATTCCCTTTCAAATCGAGGGTGGAGTGCGGGGGAAGGAGGAAAGGATGAACACGACGAACACACACACGAAGAACGTGATGAACACACACACGCAAAACCACGATAAACACCAATAGCTCACGCCGGCGGTGACCGGTCCGGCGCAATCCCTAGGATCGGCGTCAGGCGGAGGACTCTCTCTCGAACCGGCACGGCGAGATGGGAGACTCGGTGAGATTTTGACGTCTAGGCAAAGGAACACCGATGCCTAGGCCTTGTACAACGCGGAGGCACGATGCAAACTCCAACGAGGTTTGGGGATATTGGTGCTCCTTAGTAAAGGAGCATGAGGCAAGAACTAGAGATCCACAAAGGGGTTTCCACTAATTCCAATATCATGCCTAGGGTTTACAATGGAGGTGGGGGTCTATATATAGGCCAGCCACAAGTTCAGGGGTAATTTAGGCATTAAAGTAGAGTTCTGGGCGAAGTAGAGGGGTACATGGGCCATAGGGCCCAGCTAGGCTCGCAGGCCCATCACTTGGGCCGGACAATCTGGGTCGGCACGGCCGGACAGTCCGGGCAGGGCGGACACTCCGGGTGGTGTCTGGGGAGTGTCCGATTCGACCTTCTGAATGTCCACGCCAGGTCCGGGCTCGACCAGGCCGGACACTCCGGAGTGGCCGGACACTCCGACTGAGTCAGGCCGGACACTCCGGGGTGGCCGGACACTCCGGCTGGATTCGGGCGAACACTCCGGCGGCTCGTACCTGATGATGCACAGAGTAGAGGTATGAAGTAGCACGCCATCCAAGGAGGTATCAAATTGGCACGAGGAGAGGAGTGAGTTCACCTTAGCTTGCAGGAGTTTGGCTCGGGCACAAGTCATGGGTCCACTTGGGGGACTTATTGGTGTAGATGTAGAAGCGCCCGTAGGACGGGCTGCATCAGCTCCCCCCCTTGGGAAAGAGTCGTCCTCGACTCTTCATGGATATCATCTTGAACATCTCCATGGTAGGGTGAGAGATCCTTGACATTGAATGTATTGCTTGCAAGGTACTTGGAGGCCGGGATGTCGATGATGTAGGCATTGTTGTTGATTCGTTTGAGGACCTTGAAGGGACCATCTCCTCTTGGCTTGACCTTGGAGTCACGTTCCTTGGGGAAGCGGTCCTTGCTTAGGTGTATCCACACAAGGTCACCTTCTTCAAATATCATCTCCTTCTTGTCCTTGTTTAACCTTGAAACTTGGCGAAGGACTTGTTGTGCGATAGTTGCTCTTGTTTCTTCATGAAGCTTCTTCATAGCTTGTGCGCGCTTCTCGACGTCCATGTTTGTGCGCTCATGGAGAGGTAGTGGTAGGATGTCGAGCGCGGTGAGGGGCTCGAAACCATAGACGATCATAAATGGACTCATCTTGGTTGTTGAGTGCTTGGCTCGATTGTAGGTGAACTCGGCGTGTGGAATGCATTCCTCCCAATCCTTCAAGTTTTTCTTGATCAACACACGAAGGAGAGTTCTGAGGCTTCGGTTGACAACTTCGGTTTGGCCATCAGTTTGAGGATGTGATGCGGATGAAAAGAGGAGCTTGACGCCGAGCTTGGCCATGAGGGTCTTCCACAAGTAGCTCATGAATTTGACGTCGCGGTCGGAGACGATTTTCTTTGGCACACCGTGAAGACGGACGATTTCCCTGAAAAACAAATTTGCAACATGTGAACCATCGTCGGTCTTATGGCACAGTATGAAGTGTGCCATCTTGGAAAAACGATCCACAACAACAAATATAGAATCTTGACCATGCTTAGATCTAGGAAATCCTAACACGAAATCCACGCTAATGTCGGACCAAGGTGTATGAGGAATAGGCAATGGCATATAAAGATCACAGGGATTAGCTTGCGACTTAGCTTGAACACATGTCGTGCATCGTTGAACGTAGCGCTCCACGTCACGCTTCATCTTGGGCCAAAAGTAGTGATTGGAGAGCATGTCCAATGTCTTGTCGTAACCAAAGTGACCCATAAGGCCTCCACCATGAGATTCTTGGAGAAGCAAAAGTTGAAGCGACGACTTTGGAATCATAGCTTGTTTTGTTTAAAAAGAAAGCCCTTATGCAAATAGAAATCATCAACTCCCTTGTCATTGGAGCACATTGTGAGAATTGGTTCAAAGAACGGATCGGAAGCATATAAAGATTTTATTTCCTCAAGACCCAACACGTTGATTTCAAGTCTGGTAAGAAGGCTTGTATGTTTGCGAGACAATGCATCCGCAACTACATTATCTTTGCCCTTCTTATACTTGACAATGTAAGGAAAAGACTCCATGAACTCAACCCACTTAGCGTGTCTCTTGCTCAAGTTAGCTTGGCCTTTGAGATATTTCAACGACTCGTGGTCGGAATGTATGATAAATTCCTTGGGCCAAAGGTAGTGTTGCCAAACTTGAAGGACACGAACTAAGGCAAGAAGCTCTTTGTCATAAATCGGATAATTAAGGCGAGCACCATCAAGTTTCTCGCTATGGTAGGCTATAGGACGTCCGTTTTGCATAAGGACTCCTCCGATGCCAATACCACTAGCATCACACTCTATCTCAAAAGTTTTTGTGAAATCCGGTAAAGCAAGGAGAGGTGCTTCGGTGAGCCTCTTTTTAAGCTCATCAAAGGCTTTTTGTTGCGCTTTGCCCCACACGAAGGTGACATTCTTTTTGGTCAATTCATTAAGGGGACAAGCAATGGTTGAAAAGTCTTTCACAAAGCGACGATAGAAACCGGCCAACCCATGGAAACTTCGGAGTTCACTCACATTTGTTGGTATGGGACAATCTCGTATGTCCTTTACCTTGGAAACATCAACTTCAATTCCCTTCGAAGAAAGGACAAATCCAAGAAAAATCAACTTGTCTTTAGCAAAAGTGCACTTGGGAAGATTAGCATAAAGCTTTTCATGTCAAAGGATTTGCAAAACTTCCTTCACATGTGTTATATGGTCCTCAAGTGATTTGCTATAAACAAGAATATCATCGAAATAGACCACAACACTTTTTCCAATGAGAGAACGCAAGATGTGATTTATAAGGTGCATGAAGGTGGATGGGGCATTTGATAAACCAAAGGGCATAACCAACCATTCATAGAGACCAAGTTTGGTCTTGAAGGCGGTTTTCCACTCATCACCTTCAGCCATGCGTATTTGATGGTAACCACTATGAAGATCAACTTTCGAAAAAATAGTGGCTCCACACAACTCATCAAGCATGTCATCGAGACGTGGTATGGGATGTCGATAACGCACGGTGATAGCATTGATTGGACGACAGTCCATGCATAATCGTAACGTATCATCCATCTTTGGAACAAAAATCACGGCTACGGCACTTGGGCTAGTGCTAACTTGGATCAAACCTTTGGAGACGAGTTGGTTGATTTGGTGTTCAATCTCCTTTGTCTCCTCCGGGTTCGTGCGGTAAGCGGCGCGGTTGGGAAGTGGTGCACCGGGGATGAGGTCAATGCGATGTTCTATGCCGCGAAGAGGAGGTAGTCCATGTGGGAGCTCCTCGGGGAACACATCCTTGAATTCCTGCAAAACACTAATCAAAGATGGAGGAACATTGGTTAATTCGTTAGTTTCTTGCACTAGTCCCTTGCAAAGGAGGGCATAGTGCAAGATGGATGGGTTGTTCCGAACATCTCTCATCTCACTTTTGGTGGCAAGGAGAACACTCTTCGTTTTTCCACTCGAATTTGGCTTGTGGCTCTCACTCACTATGAGGTGGTTCTCTCTCTCACCGCTCTTCTCACAAGTAGGTGTTGTGCTTTGCGCCCTCGCTAAAGCCTTTGCATTGTCCGCAATTATTTGGCTAGGAGTCATCGGTTGCAAAACACATGTTTTGTTGAGCCATTTGAAGGTGTATATATTGGTGCGACCATCATGTTGAGCAGCCTTGTCAAATTGCCATGGTCGACCAAGAAGCATGTGGCAAACTGTCATAGGAACCACATCACACTCCACCGTATCTTTGTAAGGACCAATGGCGAAGGAGACCTACAGTATGCTTGATCTTCACGGACCCTTGGTCACTTAGCCATTGCACGTGGTAGGGGTGCTTGTGTGGATGGAGGTTGAGGTTGAGCTTCTCACACAACTCGGTGCTAGCAAGGTTGTGACAACTCCCTCCGTCAATGATGACCTTGATAGATTTGCCATTGATGCCGGCTCGTGTTTGGAAGCTATTGGAGCGTTGGTCTTCATGCTCTTGTGCTTGAGTGGTCAAGATTCTTGTGACGACAAGCGATGGACTTACGTCATGTTCACACATGAGGAGTTCTTGATCATCTTCCGCTCGCTGCCTTGCCATTGCTTCCTTGACACGGGCATCAAACTCATCTTCACTCAAGTACTCTTCATCACCATTGTCATGGATGAACAAGACTTTCTTGTTTCCACATTCGGCCGACTTGTGTCCTTTACCTCCACACTTGTAGCATTCACCGTTGAAAGGTGTATCACTTTTTGCTTGCTTGCCATTTGGTGGCAGTTTTCCTTGAGGAAGTGTGGGCTTGAAGGAAGGCTTGGAGGTACTTGAGGAGCTACCATTGAAAGTTGTTGGTGTAGGGGTTGAAGCTTGCTTGTAGGTGAAGTACGTCTTGGGCTTGTTGTACTTGATATCCTCTTGCACTTGACGTTCAGCCTTTGTTGCAATGTGCACAAGCTCAACCATGGTGTTGTATGTTTGGAACTCGACGATGCGCTTGATTGGGTGATTCAAGCCAATAAGGAAACGTGCCATTGTTTGCTCCATGCGCTCATCAATGTTTGCGCGAATCAAGTTGAGTTCCATTTCCTTGAAGTATTCTTCCACGGTCTTTGTCCGGCCACCCTGGACTGTCTGGTCGTGCCGACCCGGACTGTCCGGCCCAAGTGATGGGCCTGCGAGCCTAGCTGGGCCCTATGGCCCATGTACCCCTCTACTTCGCCCAGAACTCTACTTTAATGCCTGAATTACCCCTGAACTTGTGGTTGGCCTATATATAGACCCCCACCTCCATTGTAAACCCTAGGCTTGATATTGAAATTAGTGGAAACCCCTTTGTGGATCTATCTAATTCTTGCCTCATGCTCCTTGACTAAGGAGCACCAATATCCCCAAACCTCGTTGGAGTTTGCATTGTGCCTCCGCGTTGTACAAGGCCTAGGCATCGGTGTCCCTTTGCCTAGATGTCAAGATCTGACCGAGTCTCCCATCTTGTCGTGCCGGTTGGAGAGAGAGTCCTCCGCCCGACGCCGATCCTAGGGATTGCGCCGGACCGGTCACCGTCGGCGTGAGCTATTGGTGTTTATCGTAGTTTTGCGTGTGTGTGTTCATCGCGTTTTTCGTGCGTGTGTTCGCCGTGTTCATCCTTCCCTCCTCCCCCACACTCCACACTCGATTTGAAAGGGAATCGTGAAAGATCGGGCCACCCTAGAGGTTTGCCCTCAACACTCACTTTCCAAGGACAAGTGCACAATGCTTAGGCAAACACAAAATGAGTTGGTCGCATAGGAAAGATACACACAAGGAAGAAGGGTTAACAAGGTGGAGCAAGTTATACCTTCGGTATTGATGACTTGCTACCGGTGTTGGGGATGATGTTCAGTGTCGCGATGTCAATGAGCGCGGGATGTGAATCTTGTTGCGGAAGCTTGAAGTTAGTTGGGCGACACGCACGCGAAACACGAACAAGCCAATACTAAAATTAGCGAACAGAAATGGGGGTGAAAAATTTGTTGTCTGACAGGTGCGGTAGTACCGCTCAAAAAGTCTGGTAATACCGGTGATCGGTAGTACCGCTGTGATCAGCCGGTAGTACCGCTCACTGGTAGTACCACTCATTTTGGTGGTAGTACCGCTTCGCGGATTCTTGGGCGCGTGGATCTTGAATTTGAACGCACAATCTGCCCAAAAATCCTCAAATTGGTGGAAAACTAAACAAAATTGGGGCTAGGAACACACAAAGAAGGTAGATCGATACCCCAAGCAACAGATCTATGGACCAAAACCACGAAAAACGCACCAAATCCAGAGATCGATCCGAAGGCAAATTTGGGGCTCTTTTTGGGGGATTTTCGAAATTTTTGGTGGATAGAAGAAAATTTTGTGGGGGAATTCGTGAGCAACGAAACTCTAGATACCCATATGTTGAGGGAAAGCCTCTAGGGTAGCCCGATCTTTCATGATTCCCTTTCAAATTGAGGATGGAGTGCGGGGAGGGGAGGGGAGGATGAACACGACGGACGCACGCACGAAGAACGCGATGAACACACACACACAAAACCACGATACACACCAATAGCTCACGCCGGCGGTAACCAGTCCGGCGCAATCCCTAGGATCGGCGTCGAGTGAAGGACTCTCTCTCGAACCGACGCGGCGAGATGGGAGACTCGGTGAGATCTTGACGTCTAGGCAAAGGGACTCCGATGCCTAGGCCTTGTACAACACGGAGGCACGATCCAAACTCCAACAAGGTTGGTGATATTGGTGCTCCTTGGTCAAGGAGCATGAGGCAAGAATTAGATAGATCCACAAGGGGTTTCCACTAATTCCAATATGATGCCTAGGGTTTACAATAGAGGTGGGGGGCTATATATAGGCCAGCCACACGTTTAGGGGTAGTTTAGGGAACGAAAGTATCAAAAGGGTGCGTTACAAGGCCAAGGGGCCGAGCTAGAGCGCGCAGGCCCTGGGTTGTCCAGTAATACCAGTCGGTCGAGCGGTAGTACCGGTCTGATGTGGTAGTACTGCTGGATGGGTGCGGTAGTACCGGAGCGGGCAGAGGCTTTGGTGTGAGTCTTCAGGTGCGCGCGGTAGTACCGCTTGCTGAGTGCGGTAGTACCGGTGGGATCTGGGGCTTCGGGTCCATCTCTCTGTCCGGGGCGGTAGTACCGCCGTCCATGAGCGGTAGTACTGTTGGTGCGGTAGTACCGCTTCTAGGGGCCGGTAGTACCGTGGTATCCTGGCAGCTGTTGGCTGCTGCGTCACTCCCCTGGCTCGTGTCTTCATACCTGATGATGCATAGTGTCGGGGCATGAAGTAGCAAGCCATCCAGGGGTGTATCGAAGTCACATGAGTACAAGAGCGAATTCACCTTAGCTTGGAGAAGCTTGGCTCGAGCACGAGTCATGGGTCCACTTGGGGGACTTGGTGGTGTAAATGTAGGAGCGTCCGTAGGACGGGCTGCATCAACTAGGACTCTTAGAGTAGATCGGATCTGACTTGATGGTGGCAGAAACAATGGTGGAAAATTGACTAGAAAACGACTAAAAAACAGATCTATGAAGAACTGATCTAGATCTAAACTAAAAGGAAGAACACGACCACCAACTATTACTCGTCTACGATGTAATCTAGGCTATGGCAACTCTTTTTGTGGGGCTATTTTCTATATAGGACGAAAGCACTCTCTAATCTATCGATGGATTGCGGATTGCTTACTGAGGCAACAAGGAAATCTGATACCAAGATGATAAGGGGTGGCCCGATCTTCTCAGTAAGCTCTTGTCGATGATATGGTGGATGATTGATAACTAGTGCGTAGCTCTGATCTCTCCCGCTCAATCCTTGATGCCAGTGCAACATATCTCGAACCTTGTAGGATATTCACAACACCACACTCTTGCGCACGCAACCATGACACTCAATTATAGTTGGTAAATTCGAACATGTGGTAATTCTAGAGGTTCTATGAAAGAAACAACTCCAAAATATTTTAACATGGTCTAAACCCTAATCTACAGTGCCCCCATCTATTTATGGGTCCAAGGGGCGGCGGCATATGGTGGAACCCGAGTTGGTTCCACCCAACCTGGATACAAACTGGCCACAAGTGGCTCGGCCAAGACTGGCTCTGCTGTGGCAGAGTCCTAGTCGGTTTTCCTGCTGCGGCAGCCTGCCATGGCAGAGAAACGAGGTTTTTCTCTGCCACGGCAGAGAATGTCCTCCTCTTGTTGATCTTCGTCTTGGACAACTCCTTGCGCTTCCTCCCTCTCCTCCCTCACGCATTCTTCATTGATCAACACGCCTTGTTCCATTTGCTCCTCGCTCCTTGCTATGCCTTCTTCTCCTAAGTACCTGATCATGCAATAGTTCAACGACTTAGGTAGTATAAAATTCTCATTGATTAAAACACCAAGTTCATTAAGAAACAAGTTCACCTGTTGTTCTAGTAGCTTAGCACGAGCTCTTGTGATTGATCCAATCCTTATCTAATTGGATTGATCCTTCTTTGCAATTGGAACATCTTCATTATCAATTGGGATAGGTGTAACTGTAGGGATGTCCTCGTCAGCTTTTTTCCTCAGTTCGTGTTCTTCAAGTTTGGCAACACTACCTATGGCTCAAAGAATTTATCATACATTCCGACGATGAGTCGTTGAAATATCTCAAAGGCTCAGCCAACTTGAGTAAGAGACACGCTAAGTGGGTTGAGTTCATGGAGTCTTTTCCATACATTGTCAAGTATAAGAAGGGCAAAGATAATGTAGTTGCGGACGCTTTGTCTCACAAGCACACAAGCCTTCTTACGAGACTTGAGATCAACATGTTGGGTCTTGAGGAAATAAAAAAATGGTATGCTTCCGACCCGTTCTTTGAACAAATTTTCGCAAAGTGCTCCATTGCCAAAGGACTTGATCATTTCTATTTGCATAAGGGCTTTGTATTTAAACAAAACATGTTATGGGGTAACCCCGTGGGTGGCCCGATCTTCACGGATCTCGTGCTCAAATCGATGGGAAAGCGAGGGGAAAGGGAGAAGGTAGCGGAAGCGGATGCACACCTCGCGAAGAACACGATGAACACACGCAAAACACACATGATACAAGGCCGATTGCTCTCACCGGTGGCCACCGGTGCGATAGAATCCTCGCAAGGAAAGATCGGTCAACGTTGGTGCCGGTGCGATAGAATCCTCGCAAGGAAAGATCGGTCAACATTCTCCCTCGATCCCACGCGGAGAGGGAAGAACACCTTGGAGAGGGTCTTGACGTCTTGGCAAAGGGACACCGATGCCAAGGCCTTGTACAACAAGGGAGGTGCGATGCAAACTCCAACGAGGTGGTGACGATAGTCGATCCCCTTTGGTAGAAGGGGATGAGGCAAAACTAGAGATTCCACAAAGGGGGGTTTTCTTTAGTCTATCATCTATGCCTAGGGTTACATGAGGGGGTGGGGGCACTATATATAGGCCAGCCACTAGTTCAAGGGTACTTTAGGAATAAAAGGGGAAAGTCTGGGCGGACTAAGGGGTACATGGGCCGAAGGCCCAGCTGGCGGCGCACAGGCCCATACGCTCAGGACGGAGACTCCGGTGTGGTGGTCCGGAGATTCCGGTCTAGGCCGGAGACTCCGGTCTGTCTCCGAAGTGGCAGACAGACTGTCCTCGAGCTCGATCTGGGGGTCGGTCCGGAGATGGGTCCGGAGACTCCGGGGTCTGCAGGCCGGAGACTCCGGTGTCTTCAGGCCGGAGACTCCGGTGCTCCAGCTACTGCTTCTTCCGTCTTCTCTTCCAATCCTCCGTCTTGTTGGGCTTGGTGCTCCAGGCTTCCTCCCATGCCTCCGTACGTGTTGGTGTGAACCTATCATTGATGTGGGACAGAGTATGAAGTAGTAGACCATTCAAGACGGTAGGAAGTGGGTTCGCATAGAGGAACGGATTCACCTTTGGAGTCCATGGCAACTTGGCATAAGTTGGAGACCATGATGTGGGAACGACCGAAGGTCAGGCTACATCATCTCCCCTCCCTTCAAATAGAGTCGTCCTCAACTCTACACGCTCATCACAAAGTAGAAGATGTCGAGATACCTTCTTGATCCTAGGGTTCACCATATAGTCGTCCTCGAAAAGATTGACTTGACAACACTTCAATGTTCCTTCACCTTCAATGAAGCCTACAAAGCTCACCACAAAAGAGAAGCAACACTCAAAGCATAGCCAATTCATGAAGATTATAGTATGAGTCCTCAAGTAGAGTGAAGTCACCTTATGATGTAGAGATAGCTCGTTGAGGAGAAGCCATAGGTAACTCTCTACGGTTCATCTTGTCAACTCTTTGTCCATAGAGGTTGACACGTACACAATTGTACCTTCACACAACAAAGACCAAGCAACATATGTTCGTCTGTGATAGAGGAGCATGTCAATGTGGCATGTCCATTCTTGTTCACAACACTATTAGCACAACTCAAGTATAGCAAACAGGATGCATATGCAAGGTCAAAGTGCATGGAAATCGTTTGAACATCATCCAAATGTGGGAACTCAAAAACTCCATAAAACATCTTAGTGTGGCACTCAAAGCAATGGACTGAAATATTGGTATACATCTTTGATGCAAATCTAGGAGAATTTGGCAAAAACACATGAGGAAGAATATCCAAAACAACATCATTATGTGTGCAAACCAACCATTGGAAAGAACAATTGGTCAATATGTTGGATGCCACACACAAATCATCAAAAGCAAATATCATAGGGGTGTGAGTATCGCAAGCGGAAACACAAGCAACATGTTTGCAAACAAACCAAATGAAAGAGCAAGTGTTCTTTATGTTTGTTGCAACAACAATACGAGAGACTTGGAAGTTCTCATGACAATACATGCTCAAAATGGCATTATGGTTGAACACAAAACATCGAAAAGAGAAATTGTTCAACATTTTTGTGGCAACACACAAAGCATCAATATCCAATAGCAACGAGACATGATTGTCACAAGGTGAAAGAATACCATCAACATGCTTGCAATCAAACCATATGAAAGAGCAATTTGTCAACATGAAAGATGCAAAGCATGCGAAAGGTATCAGAGCTAGGTTCGATCTTGAACTCACTTGGGGGATGCTCTCTAGAGCTCTTTTTGTCAACTCGTCCTCAACCGAGGTTGACATTCTCGTTCGAGTACCTACACACATCATAGATAAAAGGAAGAACGTGTGTGCATGGTAGAGAAACACATCATCCATCATGACGTATCTCTTCTTGTGCACATCACCATTAGTGTCAAGCAAGTGTAACATAGGTGCATGGTGAGTATGCAAGTGGGGAACATGCTTATCATGGCAATCATCGAAATCTCCAAAATTTGAGAAAGCTATGGGGGCCATCTCAATATAAACCATATGAGAATTATTGTTGCAAGCAAAACAAGTGAAAGAGCAATTATTCAACTTATTGCAAGCAACGGGAGAGATTGTAAAACACTCATGACAAAGCATGGTTCGAGGGGTAGCATTATGATTATCATTGCAAGCAAAACATTGGAAAGAGCAATTGTTCAACAAAGTGCAAGCAATGATATCATCGACGTAACATTTAGACCATGGCATGACTATGGCAACATCATGACAATCAAATAATTTCACATGCTCAACATTATGCAAAGGCAAAGTATCACATGGAAATATCAATGAAGCATATGTGATATCACAAACATCATCCATAGCATGCCAGTCATCACAAGTCATCATGTCCACTAGTGGGATCATGGCATCGTCAACACCCTTATTTTTACCTTGTTCATACCTCTCATATGAAGTGGGTGTTTTGGTAGCATTGGCCTCCATGTGGGCGACTTCTTCTTCTTGTATGGGTATGGCATCATGTTCATCCACCATGTACATTTTCTTGGTTGGAGGCATCATCATCTCCAAGCTTGGAGCTTGTTGATCAATGGAACCTAGCACAACATGAGGAAACACACTAGAGGTAGAGGGTAAGTCGTTAGAAATCAAAGTGGTCTCACATGACCTATCAACTACCACTCTCAACTCACTCGGTGTATCACTCATGCCCTCCAAGTGGAAGCACTCAATCTCACATATGGTGGAGTCGCTCATCTCACTCTTGTTTTCACTCAGGTGGGCTAAGTGGCTCTCATACTCACATGGGATTGGTACCACATCATCAATCAAGCATATGGGGATAGGCTTGGTTCTCTCAACTCCATGCGCCTCCTTTGGTGAAGGGAAACTCCCATGCTCACCAATCTTGACCTTGTCATCGCCATCTTGCACCTTGGCTTGTGTAGTCCTCTTGACGTACTCGTCCAACTTGGCGAAGTAGAGGTCTTCGTCTTCCTCATCCATGAAGGTGCATGCGTCATCTAGGACGTCAAGTCTTGGCATTAAAGCTTGATGGCATGGAGGAGAACTTTCTCTTGGTGCCAGTTTGGTGGTGGCACGAGTAGTTGAAGGTGCCTTATGTTGGTGTTGACGGAGGTCATTGGCATGCCTTGCCAAAGGTTGATGTAGATGGCGCACTTTGTCATCCACATGACGCTCGCGACGATGCTTCTTGTCTTTGGCACTCTTCTTGGTGAGGCTTTGTAATGAGCGCAAAGCATCATTAGTCTTGGCCATCATGCTCATGGTTTTGGCGAAATTGTTGTCCATGTCGCACTTGAAGTTGTCCATTTGATGGTGGACCTTGGTGCTCTCGAGGTGGAGGCTCCGTCTTGGTCGATGCGACTTGAGGAGCTTGTCGTTGTCGTTCTTGAAGTCGTCCATGCTTGGGGAGTTATTGTTGTTGTAGAACTCCATATCACCCAAGCATGTGGAGCCATCGTCGGTGTAGTGCTCCATCATGTCATCCATGCTTGTGGAGGCGTAGGCATGGTGGCTCATCGTGGATTCTTCATAGATATCATCCTTGGTTCCGGAGTTCCTAGACATGCTTCACAAGACCAAGTGGTGTATATGGAAGTGGTAGGGGGGTTAGGGATGCAACGTCAAACCTTACTTTACCTTGGAAGATAGTATCATGCAAGTGGAAACACTTGAGAGAAATCAAAACCAAGCAAAGTGAAGTTCACGCGGAACACCAGAACCAACTAACCACTAAAAAACACACACACACACAAAGCTTATGGTGGATGGGTATGGAAGGTGGCATGTCCAAGAACAATCCGAAATCAAGATATTGTAATGGCAAGTTAAGAACCACGATGATCACAAAGCAAAACAAGTCAATCCACAAGATAGGAATTATGTACAAGGAAACACACACGGTGGGATAAATGGGATTTGTGCGACGGAGAAAGTGAGCTAAGAACCAAATGATTACCTAGCGAAGACTATAAGTGATGTAGCCCGTCCTACGGACGCTTCTACATCTACATCAACAAGTCCCCCAAGTGGACCCATGACTCGTGCCCGAGCCAAACTCCTACAAGCTAAGGTGAACTCGCTCCTCTCCTCGTGCCAATTTCATACCTCCTTGGATGGTATGCTACTTCATGCAACTACCCTATGCATCATCAGGTACGAAGCCTCGACACATCACCAAGCACCCAAGGATGGTGGACAAGGAGCAGAACGTGAAGCAAACGCCGCAGGAGCTGCTCAGACCGGAGTCTCCGGTCTGCGTACACCGGAGTCTCCGGCCTGCCAAAGTCTCCGGCCTGAAGACACCGGAGTCTCCGGACCTACCTCCGGTCTGCCTCCAGGACAAAGGGCTGGGTCAATCTGTATGCCCCTCCCGAGTCTCTGGACCCCCACACCGGAGTCTCTGGACCGACCATCGCTAGGCATGTAAAAGGCCTTTGGGCCTTCGTCCCATGTACCCCTTAGTCCATCCAGAACTTGTCTTTTATTCCTAAAGTACCCCTGACTATGTGGCTGGCCTATATATAGTCCCCCACCTCCATTGTAAACCCTAGGCATGATATTGGAATTAGTGGAAACCCCTTTGTGGATCTATCTAATTCTTGCCTCATGCTCCTTGACTAAGGAGCACCAATATCCCCAAACCTCGTTGGAGTTTGCATCGTGCCTCCGCGTTGTACAAGGCCTAGGCATCGGTGTCCCTTTGCCTAGACGTCAAGATCTCACCAAGTCTCCCATCTCGCCATGCCGGTTCGAGAGAGAGTCCTCCGCCCGACGCGATCCTAGGGATTGCGCCGGACTGGTCATCGCCGGCGTGAGCTATTGGTGTTTATCATGGTTTTGCGTGTGTGTGTTCATCGCGTTCTTCGTGCGTGTGTTCGTCGTGTTCATCCTTCCCCTCCTTTCCCCGCACTCCATCCTCGATTTGAAAGGGAATCGTGAAAGATCGGGCCACCCTAGAGGTTTGCCCTCAACAATAAGCTCGTGTCGCACAAGTGCAAGGAGAGACGCTAGTTCGATTGCAATAAAATTGGTGGGCTACAAGATATGCACCATAAGTACCACCTATTTGATGTTCATCGAGCTTGCGCTTCCTATTCTATGAGGCACTTGTTTCTTTCTTTCTTTCTTTTTCTTCTTTTTCTTTTCTATTTTTCTTTTTCTTTTCTTTTTCACTTGCCCCTTCCTTGTGTCAACAACTATACAAGATAACTATATGAGATAGCGCGCTCACAACTTTTGCTCGGAATTCTACAAGTTATCAAATGTGCATAGCCCAAGCAATCATAGGAGGAACTAGTCTCAATAGGTGTTTGTTGAACGAAAAAATATTGTAGCTCACAAAGGGATGCAAGTGGGGAGAAGTCACAGAATTTTTATACCTTTCGTCGCCGATCTTCACCCTTTATTGGTGGATTCCGCCTTGCTCAGGGAATTTGGATGGAGTAGATAGCATGAACCACGGATATAATGATGTAGAGCTCCTTCTCCTCTTCAAAACAAGCGAAAAAACACCAAAATCCGAGTTCGTATGCAAAAGTTATGCTCAAAACCGTGATGCAGATTTTTCTGTCAGCAGGTAGGGCGGAGACTTTGCCAGAAACTCCGGTCTAGACCGGAATCTCCGGTCTGGGCCGGAGTCTCCGGTCTGGGCGCCGGAATCTCCGGTCCGAAGGTTCCAGGACGTTCCAGAACACGAACGGGACGAGTTTTGGCGGAAAAACTCGACCCAAAACCACAAATTGGTGGGGGAAAACAAGGAATTAGGCCATGGAAACACAGGGGAAGGTAGATCAACAAGTTTAGCAAGTAATCCACGGATCAAAACCTACCAAAACGCACTCAAATCACAGATCGATCCAAAACACGAATTGGGGCTGTTTTTGGTGGAATTTTCGAATTTATGGGGAAAAAGACCAAATCGAGGGGAAATCCATGGCAACCAAAAGCTGCTGATACCAGATGTTATGGGGTAACCCCGTGGGTGGCCCGATCTTCATGGATCTCGTGGTCAAATCGATGGGAAAGCGAGGGGAAAGGGAGAAGGTAGCGGAAGCGGACGCACACCTCGCGAAGAACACAATGCACACACGCAAAACACACACGGTACAAGGCCGATTGCTCTCACCGGTGGCCATCGGTCCGATAGAATCCTCGCAAGGAAAGATCGGTCAACGTGCTCCCTCGATCCCACGCGGAGAGGGAAGAACACCTTGGAGAGGGTCTTGACGTCTTGGCAAAGGGACACCGATGCCAAGGCCTTGTACAACGAGGGAGGCGCGATGCAAACTCCAACGAGGTGTTGACGATAGTCGATCCTATGCCTAGGGTTACATGAGGGGGTGGGGGCACTATATATAGGCCAGCCACTAGTTCAATGGTACTGTAGGAATAATAGGGGAAAGTCTGGGCGGACTAAGGGGTACATGGGCTGAAGGCCCAGCTGGCGGCGCGCATGCCAATACGCTCAGGCCGGAGACTCCGGTGTGGTGGTCCGGAGACTCCGGTCTGGGCCGGAGACTCCGGTCTGTCTCCAGTCCGTCTCCGGAGTGGCAGACAGACTATCCTCGAGCTCGATCTGGGGGTCGGTCCGGAGATGGGTCCGGAGACTCCGGGGTCTGCAGGCCGGAGATTCCAGTGTCTTCAGGCCGGAGACTCCGGTGTGGCCGGAGACTCCGGTGTGTGTAGGCCGGACACTCCAGTGCTCCAGCTGCTACTTCTTCCGTCTTCTCTTCCAATCCTCCGTCTTGTCGGGCTTGGTGCTCTAGGCTGATGAGGACATCCCTACGATTACACCTACCCCAATGACTACTGAAGATGCTACAACTGTTGCAAGAAAGGATCAGTCCAATGAGATTAGAATTGGACCTATTACAAGAGCTCGTGCTAAGCTACTAGAACAACAGGTGAATTTACTCCTAAACGAATCTGGTACATTGATTGATGAGAACTTTATACTGCCTAAGTCTATGCATTTATGTATGATCAGGTTCGTTGGAGAAACAAGCATGGCGCGAGGAGGAGAAGGGCTACAAGAGAAGCCCAACATGATGATCGCCCAAGGATGCGCGAGGGAGGAGCGGGAGGTAGGCGCATGAGAAGATCATCAAGACGGAGGCAAAAGGATCTGCCACGACCGGAGTGTCCGGCCAGTTCCACCCGGACTGTCCGGCCTGGTCGAGAGGCAAACTGGCGTGGACATTCTGTCTACCCAGTTCGGATACTACCTGGACACCACCCGGAAACTTCGAAGTTTCCGGCCAGACCGGACTATCCGGCACACTCCACCCGGAGTGTCCGGCCTGACCGGACTGTCCGGCCGATTTCGACCGGAGTGTCCGCCCGCCGACCGAATCTGGTCCGAGTCGGTTTGTACCAGTCTGAGTCGTTTGCATTTACTTTCAGTTTCTGGCCACCCCACCCGCCCTTATAAGCCCTGGGACGACCCTAGTTAGGGTTTAGACCATGTTAAAATATTTTGGAGTTGTTTCTTTCATAGAATCTCTAGAATTACCCTGTGTTCGAATCTACCAACTATAATTGAGTGTGATCTGTTGTTCCATTGGGAATTAGTAGATTGCATATTACCGTTCGTGGTCACGGCTGCGTGCGCAAGAGTGTGGTGTTGTGAATATCCTACAAGGTTCGAGATCTATTGCACCGGCATCAGGGATTGAGCGGGAGAGATCATAGCTACGCACTAGTTATCTACCATCGACCACCATCATCGCCATCCGCTTACTGAGAAGATCGGGCCACCCCATATCATCTTGGTATCAGATTTCCAGTGTTGCCTCTGTAAGCATCCACAAATCCATCCATAGATTAGAGTGTTTTTCGTCCTATACAGAAAAAGCCTTACAAAAAGATTTGCCATAGACTAGATTGCATCGTTTTCGAGTTTTAGTTGCTGATTGTATCTTCTCGTAGATCCGATCTGCAGGTTTTCCTCGTAGGAGTCTAGTTTCTGTTTGTGTCTAGGTTTAGGGTTTGATCTTGTTTTCCGCTGTTCCCACCGTTACCGTTTCCGCAAGTCTTTATCGTTTTTTCCGAGTCCACATAGCGTACTTTTGTTGACATACCATAGACACATCCTATCTACAGCATCTGTGCCTAGGAACGTACCCACGAGACTAGTTGCTTTGCTCCGACAGGCTGCTCATTATGTTTTTGAAGTGCAGAAATTTTCGACAGGCAAAACTGGACTATCCAGCCGCATCACACTGGACTATCCGGCCCAACCGGAGTCTCCGGCGCATATCAATCGGACTATCCGGCCCAGTTCTGTTATACGTTGCTATACTCGTTTGCATTGAGTAATATAGTTGAAAAATCAAAAAAAAAGAGAAAAGAAAAGAGAATCAGTATTAAAAAAAAGAGAAAGAGCTACAAGCCTGACAAAAAGGATATAGAAGTGTGCAATATTGGAGGCCTTGTTGTGTATAGCACTAGTAGATTGAGCAATCTTGTGCCTGTTCTATTTGAGCTATTACTAGTGTCTCTCTTGTGCATTGTAATATTCCTTTTCATAAGTTGCTTTGCCACGATTATCTCCACTGTGTGTGTTTCTTGGGTGTTTGTATGATCAGCACTAGGACTTGTTTGCGGTGTAGATAGGATACCATACCTATAGCTCCACCTTTACATAACCTATGTGCCCTGCGATCGTTCTCTATACCTTTGATATTTACTTCATCACATCAAGTGCATCAGTCTTTGATTTCGTTTGGTAGAGCATCTCTATTCACTTTGGAACGGTAAGATCTCCTTTCTTATTAGTTGTGAGTGAGTTGTGAGAGTTTCCACCATATAAATTCTGATTTTTGCACTAACCTACTAATCATGTCTACTAGTGATGATAGTGTTGTGTTGCAGAAAAAGAAGGATGAGGAGCTCGTCAATTGGCGTGAATATGACGCTTTGAAATCCCACTTGTCACGTGTGTTTACTAACACGACAGATGCCATTGACAAGAATCTCCAAGATATGAATATGAGATTGGATCAGCATGTTGGGACGGTTGATACTATCCAAACGCAAGTGGCTACGCTCAATGTCAATATCACCGCTCTGCAGCAGTCCATTGAGGGTTTGACAGCCGCCTTACATAGAAGGGAAGATCCTCAACATGATGATGCCTTTGATGATTTCGATGAGGGTAGCACTGTTGATGTTGCTCCACATGTCGGCAGGGGACGTGCTATTCCCCCTGTCGATGCACCTGCTCATGGTCGTGGGTTTGCCCATCTTGGTCGTGGTAAACGTGTGTCCAACCAAGCTGCTGATGACGGTTTGGGCAAGCCAAAATTTTCAATTCCTAAGTTTGATGGTTCCATTGATCCTGAAGACTACCTCACATGGGAGTTGAAGATTGAGAAACTCTGGCACTTATTTGACTATCCAGAAGATAAGAAGGTCAAGCTTGCAGCATCGGAATTTGATGGTTATGCTTTACATTGGTGGGATGCTCTTGTGCAACATAGGAGGGAGGACAATGAACTTCCTGTGAGGGATTGGCGCGAGATGAAGCAAATCATGAAAGCTCGTTTCATACCAACCAACTACTTGCGATCTGTTTTTGATAAATTGACGCAACTGAAGCAAGGAACCATGACAGTTGATGAGTACTACATGGAGATGGAGATGCTTATGCAGCGTGCTAGAATTCGTGAGTCCATTGAGATGACCATGCAGCGATTCCTAAACAATTTGAAGTTACCGATCAAGAGCATTGTTCGTCATCACAAGTATGAGACCATGAATGAGTTGTTGCACCATGCTAGAGAGGCCGAATCCCAGTTGGCCGAAGAGGCGAAGTCACTCGCTCGTTTTCCGTCCTCCAGCAGATTTTCGGCCAGGTCTATACCTTCTACAGCCGCGCCACCAGCTGCTGCTCCCTTTATACCATCGGCCAAGCCAGCAAGTACACCTTCGTTTGGTTCTAATGCTCGGAAACTCGCTGCTCCTGCTGCTAGCTCGGGTTCCAATATGTCTACTGCACGTACTCGTGATGTGGTGTGCCATACTTGTGGAGGTAGAGGTCACTACAAGAAAGATTATCCAAACAGCAAGGTTATTGATGCAGCCCGTCCTACGGACGCTTCTACATCTACACCAACAAGTCCCCCAAGTGGATCCATGACTCGTGCCCGAGCCAAACTCCTGCAAGCTAAGGTGAACTCACTCCTCTCATCGTGCCAATTTGATACCTCCTTGGATTGCGTGCTACTTCATACCTCTACTCTGTGCATCATCAGGTACGAACCCCCACCGCGTCGACCCACGAGCCCTGAAGCTGCACCTGAGTTGAAGCTGCCGGAGTGTTCGCCCGAATTCAGCCGGAGTGTCCAGCCACCCCGGAGTGTCCGGCCCGACTCAGCCGGAGTGTCCGGCCTGCCCTAGCCCGGACCTAGCGTGGACATTGAGAAGGTCGAATCGGACACTCCCCAGACACCACCCGGAGTGTCCGGCCATGCCGACCCGGACTGTCCGGCCCAAGTGATGGGCCTACGAGCCTAGCTGGGCCCTGTGGCCCATGTACCCCTCTACTTCGCCCAGAACTCTACTTTAATGCCTGAATTACCCCTGAACTTGTGGTGGCCTATATATAGACCCCCACCTCCATTGTAAACCCTAGGCATGATATTGGAATTAGTGGAAACCGCTTTGTGGATCTATCTAATTTTTGCCTCATGCTCCTTGACTAAGGAGCACCCATATCCCCAAACCTCGTTGGAGTTTGCATTGTGCCTCCGCGTTGTACAAGGCCTAGGCATCGGTGTCCCTTTACCTAGACGTCAAGATCTCACCGAGTCTCCCATCTCGCCATGCCAGTTCGAGAGAGAGTCCACCGCCCGACGCTGATCCTAGGGATTGCGCCGGAGCGGTCACCGCCGGTGTGAGCTATTGGTGTTTATCGCGGGTTTGCGTGTGTGTGTTCATCGCGTTCTTCGTGCGTGTGTTTGTCGTGTTCATCCTTCCCTCCTTTCCCCGCACTCCACCCTCGATTTGAAAGGGAATCGTGAAAGATCGGGCCACCCTAGAGGTTTGCCCTCAACATATTGGTATCAAGAGCTTCGTTGCTCACGATTTCCCCCACAAAATTTTCTTCTATCAACCAAAAATTCGAAAATCCCCACAAAAAACAGCCCATATTTGCCTTTGGATCGATCTCTTGATTTGGAGTGTTATTTGTGGTTTTGATCCGACCAAACCTTGTCTAAGGAGTTGGTCCAGCGTTATCCTGCGTTTCCCCAGCCTGATTTGGCCAGTTTCTCGCGGATTTGAGGCCCGAAGGCGAGGGTTTCCGCTCAAGAACACGAGCAGGAAACCCGCGCCGGAGTGTCCGGCTCATACCGACCGGAGTGTCCGGCCCGACCGGACCGGAGTGTCTGGCAAGACCGAAGTATCCAGCCCAGACAGACCGGAGAGTCCGGCTGTAACGCTAGTTTTGACTGTTTTGCCTCATTTTTCGCATTGGCTAATCTCCTTTGTTTGCTCGTGTCCCATGTGCGTGTCAGCAAGTACCAGCAAGCTTCCGCATCTTCAACTTTCCGCGCTCATCGACACCACGGACCACGAACATCATCCCGCACCACCGACGCCAAGTTCATCATCAAAGAAGGTATAACTTGCGTCACCTTGTTAACCCCCATCTTCCTTTGTGTGTACCTATCCCATGAGAGTGGCCCATCTTGTGTTTGCTTGAGCATTGTGCATTTGTCCTTGGATAGTGAGAGTGCAAGAGCAATATCAAGTGTGACTAGGTAGCATCAAGGGAGAGCAATAAAAAAATACAAAGAAAAAGAAAAAGAAAAATAGTCTCCCCTTGCAAAAGAGAGTCTCAAAGCTTGTAAGCAAGAGAGAAAGAAGAGCGCCCAAGGCAAGTGCACAAATCCGTTGCTCACTTTTCCTCTTTGCAAACGAGCCACGGTCTCTCCTTGCATTGGCACGACAACGAGCTTAGTCTTCGTTAGGACATTTTGTTTGCTCATTTTCATAGTCGTGTCAATCCCAACTTTCTCCACGTGTGTGTACATAGTCGTAGGTTCCCGTCACCCTTTTGAGTTGTTGACCTTCGCCTTTAACTTGAGTTTTGTTGGATTTTTACCACTTTTGACTATCCCTTTTCTTTTGGTTGGTTCTTTGGCTTTCCACAACCCTAACCTACCACCAACAAGCTTTTGAGAGTTAGTGTGAGTTTTCTTGGCATTTCCACTTTGCACGCTAATAGCTCTCACTTGTGGTTTCTAGTTTGGTGCGATCCCCAAGGTGAGGTACAAGGCTAACACCACCATATTCCACTTCCATATACAATACTTGTGTGTTTTGCATGATGGATAGGCACGGTGAGACGAGCCAACCACCTCCCCAAGAAGAAGATCAAGGTCCGTACATGACGCGCACAAGTCACTTCATCGTTCGACAAGAGTTGCGTGAACGTTGCCAAGCACTTGAGACGCGACAAGATGAACAATTTGGCGAGACGCAAGCCGAGTTCAAGAACATCGACAACCACTTCGACGGCCTCGAACGACAAATCCATGCAATGCATCACAACTTCGGCCACCAAAATGAAGCGCTTCAACGCTCCATCGCCGAAACAAATGACAATCTTCGACGCCTCATCGGTGGCATGGCAAGACCATGTTCACGCGCATCAAGCTCGGCAAGTTCTTCGCATCGTCATGCACCTCTTCCACAAGATCTAATCGAAGTGCTCAAAGATGCAATGATGCCCCCGTGGTTGAAGATGGAATCTCTTCGAACTATGTACCTTCCCCACGGCACGCCGCAACGTCAAGCTATGACGGTGACCTCTCTTCAAGGCCACGAGCAAGGCAAGAAGCACACCATCATCACGCAAGGGCACTAGTGATCCGACAAGAGCAACCACAAGAGGAACCGCAAGCGCAACCACAAGTACAACCACAAGTCTACCACCATCGACCGCGACACGTACTTGACACAACAAGGGATGACTCCAACTTGGAGAATCAAGCTCGTCATCAACGTCAAGCTCTTCAAGATCCTCCTCCTCATCATCAACGACATGAACGTCAACAACGACACCATGGTCATCACGAGGCGCCTCCTCCACATCAACAAAACTTGGAGCGTCAAGTGATACAAGTTGAGCGATGCCCACCACATCAAGAGGCTCATGACCATGTTCTTCGTCGTGAGGCCCATGTGCCTAACCAACATCACCAACCAAGGAACGAGCCTCCTCTTCGTTATCAACTGCGTCAAGAGGCTACACACCTTCGCCACCATGAGGCCCAAGTACCTCAACCACATCAACAACTGCGCCAAGAGCAAGAACAAGCTCCTCATCAACAACAATACCAAGAGCAAGCTCCGCAACAAGGACGCGAGAACCAAGTTCCACCTCCCCAACTACAAGATCATCAACAAGGTCACCAAGCTTGTCGCAATGACCGCAACGATGAAGAAACATCTGTCAAGCTCAAGTTCACAATGCCCAAGTTCACCGGATCCAATGACCCTGAAGAATACCTCTCGTGGGCACTCAAAGTCGACAAGATCTTCCGCATGCACAACTATAGTAACGAGAAGATGGTCACCATGGCTTCGCTACAGTTTGATGATTACGCCAACCTTTGGTGGGAACAAGTTCAAGTTGCTCGTGATGCAAGACAAGAGCCGCCAATCACAACTTGGCATGACATGCAGGCTCACATGAGATCCCGGTTCGTCCCCGCACACTACATGCGTGACCTCTTCAACAACCTTCAAGCGATTCGTCAAGGGACAAAGACCATGGAAGAATACTTCAAGGAAATGGAACTCAACTTGATTCGCGCCAACGTTGATGAGCGCATGGAGCAAACAATGGCACATTTCCTTATTGGCTTGAATCACCCAATCAAGCGCATCGTCGAGTTCCAAACATACAACACCATGGTTGAGGTTGTGCACATTGCAACAAAGGCTGAACGTCAAGTGCAAGAGGATATCAAGTACAACAAGCCCAAGACGTACTTCACCTACAAGCAAGCGTCAACCCCTACACCAACAACTTTCAATGGTAGCTCCACAAGTACCTCCAAGCCTTCCTTCAAGCCCACACTTCCTCAAGGAAAACTGCCACCAAATGGCAAGCAAGCAAAAAGTGATACACCTTTCAACGGTGAATGCTACAAGTGTGGAGGTAAAGGACACAAGTCAGCCGAATGTGGAAACAAGAAAGTCTTGTTCATCCATGACAATGGTGATGAAGAGTACTTGAGTGAAGATGAGTTTGATGCCCGTGTCAAGGAAGCAATGGCAAGGCAACGAGTGGAAGATGATCAAGAACTCCTCATGTGTGAACATGACGCAAGTCCATTGCTTGTCGTCACAAGAATCTTGACCACTCAAGCACAAGAGCATGAAGACCAACGTTCCAATATCTTCCAAACACGAGCCGGCATCAATGGCAAATCTATCAAGGTGATCATTGACGGAGGGAGTTGTCACAACCTTGCTAGCACCAAGTTGTGTGAGAAGCTCAACCTCACCCTCCATCCACATAAGCACCCCTACCACGTGCAATGGCTAAGTGACCAAGGGTCCGTGAAGATCAAGCATACCGTATCGGGCTCCTTTGCCATTGGTCCTTACAAAGATACGGTGGAGTGTGATGTGGTTCCTATGACAGTTTGCCACATGCTTCTTGGCCGACCATGGCAATTTGACAAGGCTACTCAACATGATGGTCGCACCAATATATACACCTTCAAATGGCTCAACAAAACATGTGTTTTGCAACCGATGACTCCTAGCCAAATAATTGTGGAAAATGCAAAGGCTTTAGCGAGGGCTCAAAGCACAACACCTACTTGTGAGAAGAGCGGTGAGAGAGAGAACCACCTCATAGTGAGTGAGAGCCACAAGCCAAATTCGAGTGGAAAAACGAAGAGTGTTCTCCTTGCCACCAAAAGTGAGATGAGAGATGTTCGGAACAACCCATCCATCTTGCACTATGTCCTCCTTTGCAAGGGACTAGCGCAAGGAAGTAACGAATGAACCAATGTTCCTCCATCTTTGATGAGTATTTTGCAGGAATTCAAGGATGTATTCCCCGAGGAGCTTCCACATGGACTACCTCCTCTTCGCGGCATAGAACATCGCATGACCTCATCCCCGGTGCACCACTTCCCAACCGCGCTGCTTACCGCATGAACCCGGAGGAGACAAAGGAGATTGAACGTCAAATCAACCAACTCGTCTCCAAAGGTTTGATCCAAGTTAGCACTACTCCAAGTGCCGTACCCGTGATTCTTGTTCCAAAGACGGATGATACATTATGGTTATGCATGGACTGCCATCCAATCAATGCTATAAACTGTGCGTTATCGACATCCCATACCACGTCTAGATGATATGCTTGATGAGTTGTGTGGAGCCACTATTTTTTCGAAAATTGATCTTCGTAGTGGTTACCATCAAATACGCATGGCTGAAGGTGATGAGTGGAAAACCGCCTTCAAGACCAAACTTGGTCTCTATGAATGGTTGGTTATGCCCTTTGGTTTATCAAATGCCCCATCCACCTTCATGCGCCTTATGAATCACATCTTGCGTTCTCTCATTGGAAAAAGTGTTGTTGTCTATTTCGATGATATTCTTGTTTATAGAAAATCACTTGAGGACCATATAACACATGTCAAGGAAGTTTTGCAAATCCTTCGACATGAAAAGCTTTATGCTAATCTTCCCAAGTGCACTTTTGCTAAAGACAAGTTGATTTTTCTTGGATTTGTCGTTTCTTCGAAGTGAATTGAAGTTGATGTTTCCAAGGTAAAGGACATACGAGATTGGCCCATACCAACAAATGTGAGTGAACTCCAAAGTTTTCATGGGTTGGCCGGTTTCTATCGTCGCTTTGTGAAAGACTTTTCAACCATTGCTTGTCCCCTTAATGAATTGACCAAAAAGAATGTCACCTTCGTGTGGGGCAAAGCACAACAAAAAGCTTTTGATGAACTTAAAAAGAGGCTCACCGAAGCACCTCTTCTTGCTTTACTGGATTTCACAAAAACTTTTGAGATAGAGTGTGATGCTAGTGGTATTGGCATTGGAGGAGTCCTTATGCAAAACGGACGTCCTATAGCCTACCATAGCGAAAAACTTGATGGTGCTCGCCTTAACTATCCGATTTATGACAAAGAGATTTTTGCCTTAGTTCGTGTCCTTCAGGTTTGGCAACACTACCTTTGGCCCAAGGAATTTATCATACATTCCGACCACGAGTCGTTGAAATATCTCAAAGGCCAAGCTAACTTGAGCAAGAGACACGCTAAGTGGGTTGAGTTCATGGAGTCTTTTCCATACATTGTCAAGTATAAGAAGGGCAAAGATAATGTAGTTGCGGACGCATTGTCTCGCAAACATACAATCCTTCTTACGGGACTTGAAATCAACGTGTTGGGTCTTGAGGAAATAAAATCTTTGTATGCTTCCGACCCGTTCTTTGAACCAATTTTCGCAAAGTGCTCCAATGACAAGGGAGTTGATGATTTCTATTTGCATAAGGGCTTTCTTTTTAAACAAAACAAGCTATGCATTCTGAAGTCGTCGCTTCAACTTTTGCTCCTCCAAGAATCTCATGGTGGAGGCCTTATGGGTCACTTTGGTCGCGACAAGACATTGGACATGCTCTCCAATCACTACTTTTGGCCCAAGATGAAGCGTGACGTGGAGCGCTACATTCAACGATGCACGACATGTGTTCAAGCTAAGTCGCAAGCTAATCCCTATGGTCTTTATATGCCATTGCCTATTCCTCATACACCTTGGTCCGACATTAGCATGGATTTCGTGTTAGGATTGCCTAGATCTAAGCATGGTCATGATTATATATTTGTTGTTGTGGATCGTTTTTCCAAGATGGCACACTTCATACCGTGCCATAAGACCGACGATGCTTCACATGTTGCAAATCTGTTTTTCAGGGAAATCGTCCGTCTTCACGGTGTGCCAAGGATAATAGTCTCCGACCGCGACGTCAAATTCATGAGCTACTTGTGGAAGACCCTCATGGCCAAGCTTGGCGTCAAGCTCCTCTTTTCATCCACATCACATCCTCAAACTGATGGCCAAACCGAAGTTGCCAACCAAAGCCTCGGAACTCTCCTTCGTGTGTTGATCAAGAAAAACCTGAAGGATTGGGAGGAATGCATTCCACATGCCGAGTTCGCCTATAATTGAGCCAAGCACTCAACAACCAAGATGAGTCCATTCATGATCGTCTATGGTTTCGAGCCCCTCACCGCGCTCGACATCCTACCACTACCTCTCCATGCGCGCACAAACATGGACGTCGAGAAACGCGCACAAGCTATGAAGAAGCTTCATGAAGAAACAAGAGCAACTATCGAACAACAAGTCCTTCGCCAAGCTTCAAGGTTAAACAAGGACAAGAAGGAGATGATATTTGAAGAAGGTGACCTTGTGTGGATACACCTAAGCAAGGACCGCTTCCCCAAGGAACGTGACTCCAAGCTCAAGCCAAGAGGAGATGGTCCCTTCAAGGTCCTCAAACAAATCAACAACAACGCCTACATCATCGACATCCCGACCTCCAAGTACCTTGCAAGCAATACGTTCAATGTCAAGGATCTCTCACCCTACCATGGAGATGTTCAAGATGATATCCATGAAGAGTCGAGGACGACTCTTTCCCAAGGGGGGAGCTGATACAGCCCGTCCTACGGACGCTTCTACATCTACACCAACAAGTCCCCCAAGTGGACCCATGACTCGTGCCCGAGCCAAACTCCTGCAAGCTAAGGTGAAATCACTCCTCTCCTTGTGCCAATTCGATAGCTCCTTGGATGGTGTGCTACTTCATACCTCTACTCTGTGCATCATCAGGTACGAACCCCCGCTGCGTCGACCCAAAAGCCCTGAAGCTGCACCTGAGCTGAAGCTGCCGGAGTGTCCGCCCGAATCCAGCCGGAGTGTCTGGCCACCCCGGAGTGTCCGGCCCGACTCAGCCGGAGTGTCCGGCCTGCTCGAGCCTGGACCTGGCGTGGGCATTGAGAAGGTCGAATCGAACACTCCCCGGACACCACCCGGAGTGTCCGCCCTGCCCGGACTGTCCGGCCGTGCTGACCCGGACTGTCCGGCCGAAGTGATGGGCCTGCGAGCCTAGCTGGGCCATGTGGCCCATGTACCCCTCTACTTCGCCCAGAACTCTACTTTAATGCCTGAATTACCCCTGAACTTGTGGTTGGCCTATATATAGACCCCCACCTCCATTGTAAACCCTAGGCATGATATTGGAATTAGTGGAAACCCCTTTGTGGATCTATCTAATTCTTGCCTCATGCTCCTTGACTAAGGAGCACCCATATACCCAAACCTTGTTGGAGTTTGCATTGTGCCTCCGCGTTGCACAAGGCCTAGGCATCGGTGTCCCTTTGCCTAGACGTCAAGATCTCACCGAGTCTCCCATCTCGCCGTGCCGGTTCGAGAGAGAGTCCTCCGCCCGACGCCGATCCTAGGGATTGCGCCGGACCGGTCACCGCCGGTGTGAGCTATTGGTGTTTATCGCAGGTTTGCGTGTGTGTGTTCATCGCGTTCTTCGTGCGTGTGTTCGTCGTGTTCATCCTTCCCTCCTTTCCCCGCACTCCACCCTCGATTTGAAAGGGAATCGTGAAAGATCGGGCCACCCTAGAGGTTTGCCCTCAACAGTTATGTTTGTTAATGAACAAGGTGAAGTAGAAAGTGGAGATGAAGCTTCTGATGATGATATTGATGACGGCGAGGTTGGTGCTGATGCATATGCTGAGCGTGCACGCACTATTGTCGTATCTTCACGTGTACTTAGTGTGCAACCGGTTGAGGAATCCCAGCGTTGCAACTTGTTCCAAACAAAAGCTCTAGTTGGACCAAACAAAGCTTGCAAGGTAATTATTGATGGAGGTAGCTGCAGAAATCTTGCAAGTAAGGAACTATGTGCCAAACTGAATTTGACATACTTAACTCATCCCAAGCCATACTACATACAATGGTTGAGCAACAATGGTGAGATGAAGGTAAATCATATGGTACATGTGAATTTTCAAATAGGGTCATACAAAGATTCAATTGATTTTGATGTGGTTCCCATGACTGTTTGTCACCTACTATTGGGTCGGCCTTGGCTCTATGATCGCCTTGTGCAACACAATGGCCGAGCCAATACATATCACTTGGAATTTAAAGGAAAGAAGATTACTATGCAGCCAATGACACCACAAGAAATTGTGAATGATTCTCGCCAGAAGATAGAGGTGAACTTAAAGGAAGACAGTACCACTCGGCGAGACTGTGTCATAGCTGTTCCTGATGTAATTGAGCCTAAATTGAGTGATATAATGAAAAGTGAGAGAGTGCCTGGGTTATTGATATTAGCCACCAAGGAGGATATGAGAGAGTTTCGTGAGGATCCTACAGCCATGCCACTTGTGCTCATGTATAAGGGCGAGGTATTGGTTTATAACGACATGACCCCTATTTCTCTTGGTGTCTCTTCTGTTTTGCAGGACTTTGGGGATGTGTTTCTAGAAGACGTACCCGCAGGTTTGCCTCCATTGCGTGGTATAGAACATCAAGTGGACCTGATTCCTGGCGCCACACTTCCCAACTGTGCACCTTACAGGACTAATCCTGATGCAGCCCGTCCTACGGACGCTTCTACATCTACACCAACAAGTCCCCCAAGTGGACCCATGACTCGTGCCCGAGCCAAACTCCTGCAAGCTAAGGTGAACTCGCTCCTCTCTTCGTGCCAATTCGATACCTCCTTGGATGGCGTGTTACTTCATACCACTACTTTGTGCATCATCAGGTACGAGCCCCCGCCGCGTCGACCCACGAGCCTTGAAGCTGCACCTGAGCTGAAGCTGCCGGTGTGTCCGCCCGAATCTAGCCGGAGTGTCCGGCCGCCCCGGAGTGTCCAACCCGACTCAGCCGGAGTGTCCGGCCTGCCCGAGCCCAGACCTGGCGTGGACATTCAGAAGGTCGAATCGGAAACTCCTCGGACGCCACCCGGAGTGTACGCCCTGCCCGGACTGTCCGGCCACCCCGGACTGTCCGGCTAACTCGACCCGGAGTGTCCGGCCCAAGTGATGGGCCTGCGAGCCTAGCTGGGCCCTATGGCCCATGTACCCCTCTACTTTGCCCAGAACTCTAATTTAATGCCTGAATTACCCCTGAACTTGTGGCTGGCCTATATATAGACCCCCACCTCCATTGTAAACCCTTGGCATGATATTGGAATTAGTGGAAACCCCTTTGTGGATCTATCTAGTTCTTGCCTCATGCTCCTTGACTAAGGAGCACCAATATCCCCAAACCTCGTTGGAGTTTGCATCATGCCTCCGCATTGTACAAGGCCTAGGGGGACACAGAGCCAGAAGACGAGACGGACAGGGGCCAGGGGCTGGCCACGCCATGTGGTGGCGCGGGCTAGCCCTGGCCGCGCCACCAGGTGGTGTGGGCCCCTCCGGCCTCCATCGACCTTGCCTCTTCGCCTATAAGAAGCCTCCCGATGCATAAACCCTAAATCAAATAGCCTCCAGCCACGAAAAGTTCCGCAGCGCCGCCACCACCGGAGGGGAGATTCGGGGGACAGAAAGTCTCTATTCCGGCACCCTGCCGGGACGGGGAAGTGCCCCCGGAGCCATCTCCATCGATCTCCACCACCATCTCCATCGCCGTTGCTGATTCCCATGATGATGAGGGAGTAGTCCTTCCTCAAGGCTAAGGGCTCTACCGGTAGCTATGTGTTCATGTCTCTCTCTATGCATGATCATATTGTGATCATGAGCTTTGTAATCTAGTAGATCTACCTTGCTACTCAAGTGCTTTAATAGATCTCTGCTCTCCCCATGTGTGTGAAACTGACAGCGTGCACACCATGGTGGCACTTAGGCTAGAGATTACAAAAACTTGTTATGAGTTATATTTGGAGTTGGATGTCTTTATGAAATTGTGGTGTTTGTTGGAACCATCTAGTGCTCAAGGTGACAGTGTGGGATTATCTAGATGGGAAAAGCTAACTTTGACGTGTGCTGTTATAGCCCTACCATGGATTAGAGTGTCCAACCGGAGAGTAGTTCAGAGTAGTATCATGAAGAGAGGATATTTATATGAGAGTGTTCACTAGTGAAAGTATGATCCCTAGGCCTTATTTCTAAGCATTGAAACACCGTTTGCAATTAGATCTGTTACATGTTTGCTTGCTTCCATCTTTATTTCAGTTTGCCTTTAGTCTCTTTCACGCCATCAAGCTTTCTAGCACCGTTGTCTTATATCCATACCACTTGTATTTTACTATCTCTTCACCGAACTAGTGCACCTATACATCTGACAACTATATTAATGAGGATATATACAGGGATTATGATGATTCTGACAGCCTGAACTGGAAGGAAATTGAGTCAAATCAATAATGACTATCAGGTGAATTCATTCCTAACTGAACCTGATGTTTTACTTAATGAGAACTTTATACTACCTAAGTCTATGCATCTTTGTATGATCAGGTTTATTGATAACACAAGCGTTGCATGAGGAGGAGGATTGTTGCAGCAAGAAGGATAAGCGCTGATTTCCAATATCAACAAGTGCGCGAGGGAGGAGCGAGAGGCATGCGCACTAGGAGGCAATGAGGAAATCACGTATCAGCAAGAGAGAGAGATGGCGCACCAAGAATTACATGTTTGAGGTGTTCCACAACGTTTGGGGTGCGCGCTAATAAGGCCGAACCCATATATGGGTCGGTATGTATCAGTTTGAGTCGAACCGAGTCAGTTTGGGCCAAGATATGGCTGTTTTTAGGCCCGTTTAGAGGGGAGGGCGCCCCAGCCCTCATATAAACCTCCGTAGCCGTCACAAGTTAGGGTTTAGACCACGTTAAAATATTTTGGAGTTGTTTCTTTCATAGAACCTCTGGAATTACCCTGTGTTCGAATCTACCAACTATAATTGAGTGTGATCTATTGTCCCATTGGGAATTAGTAGATTGCATACTACCGTTCGTGGTCATGGCTGCGTGCGCAAGAGTGTGGTGTTGTGAATATCCTACAAGGTTCGAGATCTGTTGCACTGGCATCAGGGATCGAGCGGGAGAGATCATAGCTACGCACTAGTTATCTATCATCCACCATCATCACCGGCATCCGTTTACTAAGAAGATCGGGCCACCCCATATCATATTGGTATCAGATTTCCAGTGTTGCCTCGGTAAGCATCCACAAATCCATCCATAGATCAGTTGTTTTTGTCCTATACAGAAAAAGCCACACAAATATATTTGGGTTCATAGTTCATTGCCATAGCCTAGATAACACTGTTCTTGAGTTCTAGTTGCTGATCGTAATCCTTTTGTGTAGACTTTCTTCTAAATCTGAGTCATAGTGTTTTGTCTAGTTTTCGTCTGTTTTTGATCCATTGTCGGAGTCCATAGACTATTTCTAGACTGTTCGTCGTGTTCTTGAGTCTTAGATCTATTAGATCTGTTCTCTTTTTGATCTGAAGTTGTAGATCCGTTCTGGTAAAAAAAGAAAAAAAAAGGCAAAAGGAGAACGGATCCTAACTTTCTACATGAGTTTCCTCACGTTAGAGAAAAAAATACGATTGCTACTTTGCCTGGTTCTAGTTACGTGACTTGCTTCACGTGAAGTGAAAAAAAAATCGGACCCTCGCTGCACCACAGACCAGTCTGTGCTAGTACGAGAAAAAAAATTCTGCCGTGGCAGGATTTTAGGCCGTTTTTCTGCCATGGCAGAGACCAATTCTCAGGTCAAATTTTTTTCTTTTTATTTATTTATTTTACTGAGTCCACATAGCGTACCTATCCTTGTGAGCCTTAGTAAGCCTTTCTTTGTGTCTAAAACTGTCCTATTAGACTAGCGTGCTTAGTGCTCTGTGGGCTGCTCAGTTTAGCAATCTTGTGCTCGTTTTATTGAGACATTGCTAGCGTCTCTCCTTGTGCATTACAACACGAGCGTTCCTCCGACATACCTCACTTTATTGAGCTCATTTTCATAGTTGCAATTGCCCCATTTATCTCCACCGTGTGTGTTTCCGTGGGTCTTTGTCATACGATCAACATTAGGACTTATTTGCGGTGTAGTTAGGATACCATACCTACAGCTCCACCATAAATAACCTGTGTGCCATGTGATCGTTCTCTATACCTTTGATATTCACTTCATCACATCAGTGCATCAGTCTTTGATTTCGAATTGGTAAGCATCACTATTCACTTTGGAACGGTAAGATCTACTTTCTTGTCAGTTTTTGAGTGAGTTGTGAGTGTGCCACCAAAACAATTTTGTGTTTTTGCACTAATGTACTAATCATGACTTCTACTAGTGTTGATGTGATGCAGAAATCAGATGATGTTTACCATGACTTTTAGCTATTGTGGTTGGCATGGCATATGATCCAACTACAATCAAGTGGCGATTGGAAAGTTCCGCCACACCCGCAGAATAATATATTTGGGAAATTGATATGGGATTTTGTTTTGCGAGATGTCGTACTTTCGATAGCAAGTTTAATGGTCATATAGAATACATTCTTGCTCACCGACATGTGGATGAAGAGGTAGCTCGTTGGTGGAAGGACGCAAGGATTATGTATGGTGTCATGGGTAAAAAAATCCATTGGGAAGATTTCAAGCAATTTCTACGTTCTATGTTTTTGAACAACTACAAATGGCCTATTCCAGAAATTTTGAGAGTGGACACTAATGAGAAATGTGAGTTGTCTACTAACGTAATCATGTCTACTCCTAGTGTTGTATCTTGTGATGTGTAGGTTGCTTTTGAACAAAGGGAGCCGCCTATTTTACAACCTGCATCACACGATCTGGTATTGTCACTTGAGGAGGATGTCGTAGTACCTGCTACAGCTGAGAGATTTTTGATGACATTGGTACTGTTTTCGAGATTCGGCCAACATGTGCGACATATTGTGAGTTTATTCCTTTACTGAAGCCTCCTTGTGACTTGCCTTGCACTAATGTTACAGCACCATGTGATAGTTTACCAAATTTGAATTTTGATCATGTGGTACTGATTACAAATAAGGAAATACTTGCTCGAATACCTCCTACTGATATTGTGTATTCCATCATGCTAAATGAACCTATGAATATGAGTAGTGCTGTGGATAAGATTTCTGAAATTTCATTTCTGAATTCTAGCACATATTCTCCTTGTTTCACTTTCAATCTGATTGGTGAATATAGCATGCATGAAAATTTTCTTGTGGATCACATATGCATTACTTGTGATCAAATCGCTGAACTGAAACATGCTGTTTTCAGCCATACATGTTGTGTGTCGACGACTTTGTGTTGTGGGATATATGCTAAAATTTGTGATAATATGAAAGTAAAGTCAGATCAAGTCGATATAATGCAGCCAACACAAGTAATTTTACCTATGTTGGATCATTGTAATCTTGCTAGAATAGAACCCAAGTTTTCATATTCGTTGTGTTTGTCCCAAAATTCGTTGTCTAGTTGTGCTAATGCTTTATACTTCACTTATATTTGCAAATTGAGTTGCATTTTACATACTGGACAACATGACCATGTTCATAATAATCAGAGTAGCGCAGTTGAAGCATGGCATGATTCAATTTGGTTTTCAGACATATTGAATTGTTTTGATCTTGTTCACAAATTTGATCATAGATCTTCTTTGAGAAAACTGAATTTAATATTGAAGATCATGACTATCTATTTAGTTGTTTTTCACCATGATCATGATTCTTTGTACTTCACTTATACCTGCAATTTAAGTTGCTTGATGTATACTGGACATACTTTTCATGTGAACAACAATAATACAACATGTTATATATACATATACTTTGCGTACACGTTGTTCTTTTTGTTTCTCCCACATTCAGCTTACCTAAAGCCGAGGACGGCTTTTCATGAAGAAAGGGAGGATGATGAGGATATGTACAGGGATTATGATGATTCTGACTGCCTGAACTGGAAGGAAATATTGAGTCAAATCAGTAATGACTATCAGGTGAATTCATTCCTAATTGAACCTGATGTTTTACTTAATGAGAACTTTATACTACCTAATTCTATGCATCTTTGTATGATCAGGTTTATTGACAACACAAGCGTTGCACGAGGAGGATTGCTACGGCAAGAAGGATAAGCGCTGATTTCCAATATCAACAAATGCGCGAGGGAGGAGCGGGAGGCATGCGCACTAGGAGGCAATGAGGAAATCACGTATGAGCAAGAGAGAGATGGCGCACCAAGAATTACATGTTTGAGGTGTTCCACAACGTTTGGGATGCGCGCCAATAAGGCCGAACCCATATATGGGTCGGTATGTATCAGTTTGAGTCGAACCGAGTCAGTTTGGGCCAAGATATGGCTGTTTTTAGGCCCGTTTAGAGGGGAGGACGCCCCAGCCCTCATATAAACCTCCTTAGCCATCACAAGTTAGGGTTTAGACCATGTTAAAATATTTTGGAGTTGTTTCTTTCATAGAACCTCTGGAATTACCCTGTGTTCGAATCTACCAACTATAATTGAGTGTGATCTATTGTTGCATTGGGAATTAGTAGATTGCATACTACCGTTCGTGGTCACGGCTGCGTGCGCAAGAGTGTGGTGTTGTGAATATCCTACAAGATTCGAGATCTGTTGCACTGGCATCAGGGATCGAGCGGGAGAGATCATAGCTACGCACTAGTTATCTATCATCCACCATCATCACCGGCATCCGCTTACTGAGAAGATCGGGCCACCCCATATCATGTATTGGGTGTGTTGGGTACACAAGAGACTTCTTGTATCTTGATTGCAGGGTTGCTTGTGAGGGGATACCTTTGACCACTTCCTCCCTGAGTTCGATAAACCTTGGGTGATCCACTTAAGGGAAAACTTGCTGCTGTTCTACAAACCTCTGCACTTGGAGGCCCAACAACTGTCTATAAGAATAGAAGTGCGTAGACATCAACCTCCACTCATGTCCACTCACATGCATTAAATTTCCACCAAATTTAATGCAAGCTGTCATTAAATAAAACACTTTTATTTATTTTATTCAGAATTTTTTTAATTACTTTAATTAACAAACATTCACATAAAACTCCCTGTAACATTTCAATATCACATGCAGAACCAGTTTCATCAATTTCACCCGAAACAATTCTGGTTTCCATCAAAATGATTCTAGGGCTTTCTTAATATTTATCTGAAACATATTTGCTCCTAAATGGTGTCGTTATCCCTTAAGTGTGTCACCCTACGGTGCGTGAATAATGCAGACATGATCGAGACCCCTCTCTGATCAATAATCAGCAGCGGGATCTGGAGATCCGTACTGACTCCCACATATTCAACGATGACTCTTGTGATCGTGTGAACCTTTAACATCGTAACTAAATCCCTTTGTATCGTGATATATTACATGTCTGAGATTCGATCATCGGCATCCAAATACCTAGTTTGATCTCGTTACCGACATGCACTCTTTTCTCGTTCCCGTGATATAACATTCTAGTGATCACATCACTTGCTTGCAAGCTATCTTAATGTGATATCACCGAGAGGGCCCAGAGTATATTTTTCCGTCATTGGGATTAAAAAATTCCACTCTTTATTCATGAGCCTCAACATAACACCTTCGGAGTATCTGAACCCACCTTTATAGTCACCCTTTTACGGTGTGACATTTCATGTTATCAAGTTACTCTTCTGATGTTAGCAATTAACATGATCTCATGGTCTAAGGACTAAGATTACTTCGTATGATGTTATAGCAATATAAACATAATGACTTTGATCGTAATGCTATACTTCGGATGAATGTTCATCACATCATTCAACCAATGTTGTGACCTCATTATTAACAACATCCAATGTCCATGATCAGGAAACCTTGATCATCTTGTTAATCAACGAGCTAGTTTATAAGAGAGGCATAACTAGGAACTTTCCTTTTGTTTATTAAACACACATGTATTAACATTTCCAAATTAATACAATTATAGCATGCAAAATAAACATTTATCATAAACAAGGAATAAGATAATAACAACTTTAGTATTGCCTCTCGTGCACATTCCCTTCAGTCTCCCACTTGCACTAGAGTCGATAATCTAGTTTGAAAAACTTTGCGTATTGAACACCTATGGCTTTCTGGTGTTGCATATACGCGATTTCTAGTGGTTAACATAATCTCCGGCTCTGACAGTTTCAGGTCCGTGTGTATTTGCATGTCTTTGCGTCTCTACACATCATTCTCAAATGAGATGGCATTGTAAAAATTTGGTCCTTTGGTGAGACCTTTAGCTCGTTCGGGTTAAAATATGTTGATATTATTGTCATACGATATATCTTCATAGTATTAGCCCACTTTGAACCACACCTAGTTTGATAAAAAACTACTTAACACAAATGCCCTCCTTTGCTGCTACTATAGCAGTCATATACTTAGCCTTTTGTTGTAGTATCCGTCACAATGTCTGAACTTTGGAACTCATCCAAATCCATCATGGAACATCCTTTCCATTACATTGTGCCACTCATAGTCTAAATTGAGATAAATTTAATTTGTATCTTGTGACAAAACTAGTAACAATGTAACACTTTACAATGAACTACCTTTAACTATTTGTCACTTATACATGCCATATTCTTAGTTCTTCCAAAGCTCATAAGAATATCTTTACTATCGTCCAATGATCATCTTATGAATCATTCTAGTATATGCTCATAACATTTAGAGCATAGGAGATATCTGGATATATACATATCACGGTATAATCGATCAAAATCTTCATGTGATTTTACTCACCAAGTGTTGAAAACACTTGAATCTTGATACAATCCTTTCCATGCAGCAAGAACATTTCATGTTGTTTCCGTATTGAACCCTTTGCATATCTCATATATGTATGTCTGGCATAACCATATTAGTGCCTCAATCTATCCATATAGACATTGATGCCAAATATTCCGGTTTTGCCCAAGTCTTTTCATCGAAATCCTATTTTAATGAAATTCTTAACTTGTGTCAATAAAAGATACATCATTTCCAATCAATAATATGTACTCTGCATAATGTATTACAAATTTGTCTCAGCGCTCCCACTTAATTTCTTGCAAATGCAAGCATCTTCATCATCTCCAATGAAATTAAACTCCTTTAATATTTTCATCATGGTGAAGATTCCAACTCCACTATGCTCACTTCAACTATTGAAGTTTGCATGCCCTTTTAGCACCCTTTGAATTAACAAAACCCTTTGGACCATGTCATGTACACGTCCTAGGTAACCATTCTATTAGAATAACCTTGTTTTGTTTATTCAACTACCATATACCAAATTATATGTAGTGGTTGCTACATTAATCCTTCAAGACTAAATATCGCTATGAAAGATCAAATCTTGTCATAGTCAACTCCTTGAACATTGTCGTAAACTTCTTTCCGACATGTCGACTATTTCATAGATGTTAAATATCCATGTCTATTTCTTTATAGATCCAAACATGACAGATAGGCTTCACGCCTTTCTAGAGGGTCTTCCAAGTTTAGAAACTTGATTTCTCGTGTATGGATACTATCACGGATTCTATGACTTCTAGTCATTTTATGGAGTCAAGGCCCATCATCGCTTCTTTGTATGGATAACCTACAAAGACTTGCTTATCCGACTTTGGTTGTAAACATTTTTACTTATGCATAGCATACCAAAATTTAAGAAAAGACAATTCGGGTTTTATCCCAAACCATAACTCATATGGTGTCATTTCAACGGATCACGATGGTGCTCTTTTCAGTGTAAAAGCGGTAGTCTCTAAAGCTTTAATCCTTAAAACATAATGGCAGTTTTATAAATGACACCTTTGATCTTACCATCTCAAACAAGGTTTGATTTGATCTCTCGAACATACCATACTCCTATGGTTTATCGGGAAATGCAAATTCATGGAACAATTCCTGAAATCTTAGGTGTTTTGCTAAACCTGTAACTCAAATATCTTCCTTTATGATCAAATCATTAACTCTTTTATTTTATTGTTACAATGATTTTTCACTTCATCTTGAAAGTCTTTGAACAATTTTCAACCGTTTCATACTTCTTCCTTATTAAGTAAATATATAAATATATTCAGTCAAATTTATGGAGAAAGCATATGAAGCAAAAATATCCATCGCATATGGCTACACATAATGGACTATGCACATCAGCATGCACAATTTCCAATAAGCTAGTCAATCCGTCCCTCTTTGGCCTATGAACGAAGTTTCAATTATCTCAAGGAAAGTTTCACAAGCGTCAATTGATCAAAATCAAAAGACTCCAAAAATCCATCAACATGGAGTTTCTTCATGTTTACTTTCCAATATAATTCAAATAGCGATGTCACTTCATAAGTGATCTTCCAATCATTTTTCTTACGACATTTTAGAAATAATGTTTATGGATGTGATTTCTCCAACTAGACTTGTAAAAGTTCATCCATCCTTTATGGAATACAGTAATTATTTGAATAACCATTGTTCTCGTAATACCGGAAGAAAATAACAATTATTAAAACAAAATCTTGAAGGCTAGGTTTGACGACAACGAAAACACAATAACACTTTATTTGTTTTTGATGAACATCATCACTTATTCTCTTACCAGTTACTTAGGCCGTTGCAGTTCATGAATTGTGTTGTTCTGTATCACACTTCACACCAACCAATTCTGTATCCAATACCTAAGAACCACATTGTTTAACAAGCAAGGAATACAGCCATAACATGTATATCTTCTATATACCTAAGTTGGGCATCTCCAACCTTTTCTTTTCTGCCAAATATTTTATAGATTCTCTTTCAACAATTCCTTTTCTTTTAAAAGAATCTATCAACATCAATAATGGTGTCATTCACATGACACATAGTACAAAGTGTATATAGTCAAATACTAATACCTTTTGACTTGCACTTTGAAGTGGATCACCATCATCAAATGTTTGGTGTTCTTTAAAAAATCCATTCTTTAGTAATATATTAGTGTAGTAAAAATTTTACTTACATCTTCTATTCATCCTTATCATGGCAACTTTCATGATCAAGCTACTATAGCCTATAAGGAAGAATCGCGAGTAAAATGTTAGTTCCCAAAACCTTTTTGGGAGATCCGGATGCCTAGCATCTCCATCCTTCACAAATTCTCATACAACATGAGAACATGTATTTTGCTAAATTATACTCTATCATAATGCAACCAAAAACATTGTTTCAGATATCACAATATCTTCCATACATGATGGTTTCTGAAACAATTTTTCAGCTCCTAGATAATCTTGATATTAAAATAACTTTTGAATATGAATAATCATGGAGGCAAACATGATACTTTAGAGACTAACATTGGAATTCTTACTCTTGATTTAATACTACTTATTAAACTTCATGGAGTAAATTGAATTTGCTGAAAGTTTGCAATAGGACTTATAAACTTTAAATTGACATTCAAAGCAATACAATACCATTTCGTAAAGTAAATATCCAGAGTTCTATAGTTCTATTATCTCAACTAAGAATAAGGTAGTGAACAGATGCCAATGACTACAAAAAATTATGCAAATTGACTTCGATTTAGTTTATGACAAATTGAGTTCGACTAATCCAAATCAGAAATCAACTCCCACTCAAAAACGACATCCCTTGTGCCTTTTTGGTGATTACATGAACCAAATCCACTACACCAAGTCCGATCATCACGTGAGTCGGTGTAGATTCAAAGGCGAGCATCAATCTAGGCATCACATCAACTATATGACTCATGCTTAACCTTTCGGTCCATATTCCGAGGCCATGTCTGTACATGCTAGGCTCGCCAAGTAAGAACCTTAGTATTCGCGTGTGTAAAACTGTCTTACACCCGTTGTATGAAAGCGTAGAGTCGAGTACACCCGATCATCACATGATGTCTCGAAACACGATCCATAGAATGGTGCATACTTAAGGAAGAACACATTTTATCTTGATATTTAAATGAGGGATCATCTTACAATGCTACTAAAAGCGCCAAACTAGCAATATAAGATGCGAACATCTAATGTGTAAAGTGGGATGATATGGTCCATGCATTTGATCTCTATCATATGCATCATGGTATGATCTCTATCATTCCTTTGTGTGTAAGGCCAAGGTCTATGGAACTTACACGTTAGGTGTGTTTTAAGGGTATCTACCATACATCAACTTACAACATTACCATATCAAGACACTAGCCCATCAATGATCTAAACTAGACGCCTCTAATTTATCCATTGCAAGTTTTATGTGGCTTAGGGCTTTCGGAGATGAACCGGGCTTACCTATGAACATGGAACCACAATGAGGATAACCAAGTTATTAGCAACTCGTTGTAAATCAGATATTGACTATAGTAGGAGAGACAGACACCCGCCAGCCACTTATGCAAAACTAGTTGCATGTCAGTGGTGGAACCAGTCTCATGTGCGATGACATGTAAGGTTGGTTTGGGCCGCTTCATCCCACTATGCCACCAATATCCAAAATACATGAAAGAAGCAATAACATGATCATCATTGCCCACTTATAAACATATGTGTACTATCGTGCAAAGCACCTGCGCATAGATCAGGATCTGATACCACTGTTGGGTTCACAGCATAGAAAACAAAAATTTTCCTACGATGGGAACTATACGCCAAGATCTATCTACTAGATACAAGCAACAGGTGGATATACATCCAAAGAAAACTTACCCTCGAAGACAACAAAGCTTTGTTAACGAGATGGAACTCGTGGATGATGTAGTCGTACACTTGTCGATATCAAGATCGTGATGAAGTACTTTAGGTCCAGCAGTTCCAGCACCATCAGGTCCAGCACCATCAAGTCCAGTACCGCAAAGTAGCGGTGCATCCGTGATCGCACACACGTTCGGTCCACCGAACAACCTCCGCCTCCTCGCTCCAGCGATGCAGCGGAAGCAGCAACTCCTTTCCAGATAAAGCCACCGGGAACATGTATCTCGGTAATCCGAGACCATGGGAACAACTAGAGGGAGAACAGAACCTTCACAAGGAGCTGGGGCAAGAGGAGAGGAGGAGGAGGTGCTCCTTATATAGGGGAGGGGGAGCAGCCCAAGGGGGCATGGCGCTGGCCATGGTAGGTGCCCCCACCTCTCCCTCATTCATGTGGGTGGAGCTCCCACTCACATAAACACACACCTCCACTCATGGCCACTCACATGCATTAAATTTCCACCAAATTTAATGCAATCTCTCATTAAATAAAACACTTTTATTTATTATATTCAGAATTTTGTTAATTACTTTAATTAACAAACATTCACATCAAACTCCCTACAACATTTCAATATCACATGCATAACTAGTTTCAGCAATTTCACCCGAAACAATTCCGGTTTCCATCGAAATGATTCCAACGCTTTCTTAATCTTTATCTGAAACATATTTGGTCCTAAATGGTGTCGGTATCCCTTAAGTGTGTCACCCTACAGTTTGTGAATAATGTAGACATGATTGAGACCCCTCTCCGATCAAGAATCACCAGCGGGACCTGGAGATCCGTACTGACTCCCACATATTAACGATGACTCTTGTGATCGTGTGAACCTTTAACGTCGTAACTAAATCCCTTTGGCTCGTGATATATTACATGTCCGAGATTCGATCATCGGCATCCAAATACCTAGTTTGTTCTCGTTACCGACATGCACTCTTTTCTCGTTCCCGTGATATAACATTCTAGTGATCACATCACTTGCTTGCAAGCTATCTTAATGTGATATCACCGAGAGGTCCCAAAGTATATTTATCTGTCATCGGGATTGACAAATTCCACTCTTGATCCACGAGCCTCAACATAACAACTTCGGAGTATCTGAACCCACCTTTATAGTCACCCTTTTACGGTGTGACGTGTTATGGGGTAACTGATGCAGCCCGTCCTACGGACGCTCCTACATCTACACCAACAAGTCCCCCAAGTGGACCCATGACTCGTGCCCGAGCCAAACTCCTACAAGCTAAGGTGAACTCGCTCCTCTCCTCGTGCCAATTTGATACCTCCTTGGATGGTATGCTACTTCATGCAACTACCCTATGCATCATTAGGTACGAAGCTTCGACTCATCACCAAGCACCCAAGGATGGAGAACAAGGAGCAGAGCATGAAGCAGGAGCCGCTGGAGCTGCTCAGACTAGAGTCTCCGGTCTGAGCACACCGGAGTCTCCGGTCCGCCAAAGTCTCCGGCCTGAAGACACCGGAGTCTCCGGCCCCACCTCCGGTCTGCCCCTAGAACCGGGCCCTAGGACAATCTGAAGGCCCCTCCAGAGGCTAGTCCGGAGGATTCACCAGATTCTCCGGTCTAGACCGGAGTCTCTGGTCCACCACACCGGAGTCTCCGGACCGACCATCGCCAGGCATGAAAAGGCCTTTGGGCATGCGGCCCATGTACCCCTTAGTCTGTGCAGAACTTGTCTTTTATTCCTAAAGTACCCCTGTTTAAGTGGCTGGCCTATATATAGTCCCCCACATCCATTGTAAACCCTAGGCTTGATAATGGAATTAGTGGAAACCCCTTTGTGGATCTATCTAATTCTTGCCTCATGCTCTTTGACCAAGGACCACCAATATCCCCAAACCGCGTTGGAGTTTGCATCGTGCCTCCGCGTTGTACAAGGCCTAGGCATCGGTGTCCCTTTGCCTAGACGTCAAGATCTCACCGAGTCTCCATCTCGCCGTGCCGGTTCGAGAGAGAGAGTCCTCCGCCCGACGCTGATCCTACGGATTGCGCCGGACCGGTCACCGCCGGCGTGAGCTATTGGTGTGTATCATGGTTTTGCGTGTGTGTGTTCATCACGTTCTTCATGCGTGCGTTCGTCGTGTTCATCCTCCCTTTCTCTCCCCGCACTCCATCTTCGATTTGAAAGGGAATCGTGAAAGATCAGGCCACCCTAGAGGTTTGCCCTCAACATATTTGTATCAAGAGCTTCGTTGCTCACGATTTCCCCCACAAAATTTTCTTCTATCCACCAAAACTTTGAAAATCCCCAAAAAACAGCCCATATTTGCCTTTGGATCGATCTCTTGATTTGGAGTGTTATTTGTGGTTTTGATCCGACCCAACCTTGTCTTAGGTGTTGGTCCAGCTTTATCCTGCGTTTTCCCAGCCCAATTTGGCCAATTTTTCGCGGATTTGAGGACCCAAGGCGTGGATTTCCGCTCAAGAACACGAGCAGTTCGCGATCTGACTCCAGACCAGAGTCTCCGGCCTGCACACCGGAGTCTCCGGCCTACCCACACCGGAGTCTCCGGCCTGGACCGGAGTTTCCGGCCTGAAACCCCGGAGTCTCCGGCCTGACGCCTGATTTTAACAGTTTTGCCTCTATTCTTGCATTGGCTAATTTCCTCTTGTTTGTTTGTGCCCGTGTGCGTGTCGTCAACTAACAACAAGCTTCCACATCAACAACCCCCGCGCTCATCGACACCACGGCCCACGAACATCATCCCGCACCACCGACGCCAAGTTCATCATCAACGAAGGTATAACTTGCATCACCTTGTTAACCCCTATCTTCCTTTGTGTGTACCTATCCCATGAGAGTGGCTCATCTTGTGTTTGCTTGAGCATTGTGCATTTGTCCTTGGATAGTGAGAGTGCAAGAGCAATATCAAGTGTGACTAGGTAGCATCAAGGGAGAGCAAAAAATAGCAAAAGTAAGAAAAAGATACAAAGAAAAAGCAAAAGAAAAATAGTCTTCCATTGCCAAAGAGAGTCTCAAAGCTTGTAAGCAAGAGAGAAAGAGGAGCTCCCAAGGCAAGTGCACAAATCCGTTGCTCATTTTCCCTCTTTGCAAACGAGCAACGGTCTCTCCTTGCATTGGCACGACAACGAGCTTAGTCCTTGTTAGGAAATTTTGTTTGCTCATTTTCATAGTCGTGTCAATCCCAACTTTCTCCACGTGTGTGTATATAGTCGTAGGTTTCTGTCACCCTTTTGACTTGTTGACCTTCGCCTTTGACTTGAGTTTTGTTGGATTTTACCCACTTTTGACTATCCCTTTTCTTTTGGTTGGTTCTTTGGCATTCCACAATCCTAACCTACCACCAACAAGCTTTTGAGAGTTAGTTCTTTCTCTAGTGTGAGTTTTCTTTGCATTTCCACTTTGCACTCTTATAGCTCTCACTTGTGGTTTCTACTTTGGTGCAATCCCCAATGTGAGGTACAAGGCTAACACCACCATATTCCACTTCCATATACACTACTTGTGTGTCTTGCATGATGGATAGGCACGGTGAGTCGAGCCAACCACCTCCCTAAGAAGAAGATCAAGGTCCGTACATGACGAGTGCAAGTGATGAGGGCAAACCTCTAGGGTTGCCCGATCTTCACGGATCTCGTGGTCAAATCGATGGGAAAGCAAGGGGAAAGGGAGAAGGTAGCGGAAGCGGACGCACACCTCGCGAAGAACACGATAAACACACGCAAAACACACATGATACAAGGCTGATTGCTCTCACCGGTGGCCACCGGTCCGATAGAATCCTCGCAAGGAAAGACCGGTCAACGTGCTCCCGTCAATCCCAAGCGGAGAGGGAAGAACACCTTGGAGAGGGTCTTGACGTATTGGCAAAGGGACACCGATGCCAAGGCCTTGTACAACGAGGGAGGCGCGATGCAAACTCCAACAAGGTGGTGACGATAGTCGATCCCCTTTGGTAGAAGGGGATGAGGCAAAACTAGAGATTCCACAAAGGGGGTTGTGTTTAGTCTATCATCTATGCCTAAGGGATACATGAGGGGGTGGGGGCTCTATTTATAGGCCAGCCACAAGTTCAGGGGTAGTTTGGGCATAAAACTAGGGTTTGGTGCGAAATAGAGGGGTACATGGGCCAACGGCCCAGCTGTTGGCTCGCAGGCCCATCACTTGGGCCGGACAGTCCGGGTCGGAGTTTCGGACAGTCCGGGGTGGCCGGACACTCCGAGTAGTGTCCGAACTAGCCTTCTGAATGTCCACGCCAGGTTGGGGCTGGGGCAGGCCGGACACTCCGGCCGAGTCACGCCGGACACTCCGGCTGGATTCGGGCGGACTCTCCGGGGCGATGACGGTGGAGACTCTCGTTCTGGCGCTGGCTTCTCCTGGTCCATCTTCTTGGTTGACTTGGGGACGATCTTGGGGACTTGGCATTGTGGATGTAGTAGCGTCCGCAGGACGGGCTGCATCAGCTCCCCTCCCCTTCAAAAAGAGTCGTCCTCGACTCTTCATGCTCACCGTAAGAAGATGATGTCGAGAGACCTTCTTGATCCTGGGGTTCACCTTATAGTCGTCCTTGAGAAGCTTGATGTGGCAACTCTTCAATGTTCCTTCACCTTCCATGAAGCCTACAAAGCTCACAACAAAAGCAAAGCAACACTCAAAGAGTAGCCAATTCATGAAGATTATAGCATGAGTCCTCAAGTAGAAGGAAGTCACCTTATGATATAGAGATAACTCATTGAAGGATAACCCTAGGTAACTCTCTTCGATTCGTCTTGTCAACTCTTTGTCCATAGAGGTTGACGTGTATGCAATTGTACCTTCATACAACAAAGACCAAGCAACATATGTTTGTGTGTGATAGATGAGCATGTCATTTGTGGCATGTCCGTTCTTGTTCACAACACTATTAGCACAACTCAAGTATCGCAAACGAAATGCGTATGCAAGGTCAAAGTGCATGAAAGTTGCTGGAACATCATCCAAATGTGGGAACTCAAAAACTCCATATAACATCTTAGTGTGGCAGTCAAAGCAATTGACTAAAATATTGATCAACATCTTTGATGCAAGAGTAGGAGAATTCGGCAAAAACACATGAGGAAAGATATCCAAAACAACATCATTATGTGTGCAAACCAACCATTGGAAAGAACAATTGGTCAACATGTTGGATGCCACACTAAAATCATCAAAATCAAAGATCATGGGCATTGGAGTATCACAAGCGGAAGCAAAAACAACATGCTTGCAAACAAACAAAATGAAAGAGCAAGTGGTCCTTATGTTTGTTGCAACAACTATATGAGAGACTTGGAAGCTCTCATGACAATACATGCTCATAATGGCAATATGGTTGCACACAAAACATCGGAAAGAGAAATTGTTCAACATTTTTGTGGCAACACACAAAGCATCAATATCCAATAGCAACGAGATATGATTGTCACAAGGTGAAAGAATACCATTAACATGCTTGCAATCAAACCATAGGAAAGAGCAATTTGTCAACATGAAAGATGCAAAGCATGCAAAAGGTATCAGAGCTGGGTTCGATCTTGAACTCACGTGGGGGATGCTCTCTAGAGCTCCTTTTGTCAACTCGTGCTCAACCGAGGTTGACATGATCATGCGGGTACCTACACACACCAAACACAAAAGGAAGAACATGTGTGCATGGTAGAGAAACACATCATCCATCATGACATATCTCTTCTTGTGCACATCACCATGAGTGTCAATCAAGTATGAAGTAGATGGATGGTGAATATGCAAGTGGTGAACCTGCTTATCATGGCAATCATCAAAATCTCCAAAATTTGAGAAAGCTATGGGGGCCATCTCAATATAAACCATATGAGAATTATTGTTGCAAGAAAAACAAGTGAAAGAGCAATTATTCAACTTATTGCAAGCAACGGGAGAGATTGTAAAACATTCATGACAAAGCATGGTTCTAGGGGTACCATTGCTAACATCATTACAAGCAAAACATTGGAATGAGCAATTGTTCAACAAAGTGCAAGCAATGATATCATCAATGTAACGTTTAAAGCATGGCATGTCTATGGCAACATCATCACAATCAAATAATTTCACATGCTCAACATTATGCAAAGGCAAAGTATCACATGGAAATATCAATGAAGCATATGTGATATCACAAACATCATCCATAGCATGCAAGTCAACACAAATCATCATGTCCACTAGTGGGATCATGGCATCATCAACACTTGTATTCTTACCTTGTTCATAACTCTCATATGAAGTGGGTGTTGTGGTAGCATTGGCCTCCATGTGGGCGACTTCTTCATCATGTATGGGGATGGCATCATCTTCATCCACCATGTACATCTTCTTGGTCGGAGGCATCGTCATCTCTAAGGTTGATGCTTCTCTGTCCATGGAACCTAGGACATCATGGGATAACACACTAGAGGTAGAGGGTAAGTCGTTAGAAATCAAAGTGGTCTCAGATGACCTATCAACTACCACTCTCAAATCACTAGGTGTATCACTCATGCCCTCCAAGTGGAAGCACTCAATCTCACGTATGGTGGAGTCACTCATCTCACTCTTGTTTTCACTCAAGTGAGCTAAGTGGCTCTCATACTCACATGGGATTGGTACCACATCATCACTCAAGCATATGGGGGTAGGCTCGGTTCTCTCAACTCCTTGCGCCTCCTTTGGTGAAGGGAAAGTCCCATGCTCACCATTCTTGACCTTGTCGTCGCCATCTTGCACCTTGGCTTGTGTAGTCCTCTTGACGTACTCGTCCAACTTGGCGAAGTAGATGTCTTCGTCCTCCTCATCCATGAGGTTGCATGCGTCATCTAGGACGTCAAGTCTTGGCGTTGAAGCTTGATGGCGTGGAGGAGAGCTTGCTCTTGGTGCCATTTTGGTGGTGGCACGAGTAGTTGAAGGTGCCTTATGATGGTGTCGACGGAGGTCATTGGCGTGCCTTGCCAAAGGTTGATGTAGATGGCGCACTTGATCATCCACATGACACTCGCGACGATGCTCCTTGTCTTTGGCAATCTTCTTGTGATGGTGGTGCATTCTTGAGCTTGGTTGACCATTATGGATGGTGCTCAACATGTATTCTTCGTCTTCATGGCGAAGATGCCTTGAACGACGTCTTGTATCCTCTTGATGTTGGTGATGATCTCGAGAGGATGTTTGTCGATGAAGATTCTTGCTTCTTGGCGCCTCTTTTGGAAGGTGATGTTGGGGCGCCGCTCTTCTTGTAGTTGGTGGCACTTGATGCCTAGCAGGTTGTTGCACATGACGCCTTCGACGTGGCCTTGCTTGGCGTCTTGGAGATGGTGGCGCTTGACGGCTTGGAGGTGATGGCGCTCGTCGCCTTGGAGATGGTAGTGCATGACGCTAGGTAGGTGGTTGCGCTTGACGCCTTGGAGGTGGATCATCGAAGTAGGTGGTGCCCTTTGGTGTGGCACGCTTTGCCTTGAAGGTCATGGTTTCCTGATGATGCGTCTCCGCTAGCTTGGCGTAGTAGTCCTCCATCTCCAAGCGGTGGAGGTATTCTTCATGGCTCATGGAAGAGCCCTCGAAGTGGGTGAAGCTCGCCATGTCCTCCATGCTTGGTGAGGCGTCGTCGTTGTAGCACTCGAAGTCATCCATGCTTGGGGAGTCGTTGTTGATGTAGTACTCCATGTCACCCAAGCATGTGGAGCCATTGTCGGTGTAGTGCTCCATGCATGAGGAGCCATTGTCGATGTAGAGCTCCAATTCCTCCATGCTTGAGGGGCCATAGTTGATGACGTGCTCCATGTCTTCCATACATGTGGAGCCGTTATAGGTGTAGTGCTCCGGGTCCTCAAAGCATGCGGAGCCATTGTCGGTGTGGTGCTCCATCATGTCCTCTATACTTGTGGAGTCATAGTCGTGGTGGCTCATCACTGATTCTTCATATAAATCATCCTCGGTTCCGGAGTCCCTAGACATGATTCACAAGACCAAGTGGTGTATATGGAAGTGGTAGGGGGTTAGGAATGCAACGCCAAACCTTACTTTACCTTGGAAGATAGTATCGTGCAAGTGGCAACACTTGAGAGCAATCAAAACCAAGCAAAGCGAAGTTCACGCAGAACACCAAAACCAACTAACCACTAAAAAACACTCACACACAAAGCTTATGGTGGATGGGTATGGAAAGGTGGCGTGTCCAAGAACAATCCGAAATCAAGATATTGTAATGGCAAGTAAAGAACCACGATGATCACAAAGCAAAACAAGTCAATCCACAAGATAGAAATTATATACAAGGAAACACACACGGTGGGATAAATGGGACTTGTGCGACGGAGAAAGTGAGCTAAGAACCAAATGATGACCTAGCGAAGACTATAAGCTCGTGTCGCACAAGTGCAAGGAGAGATGCTAGTTCGATTGCAATAAATTGGTGGGCTAAAAGATATGCACAATAAGTACCACCTATTTGATGTTCATCGAGCTTGCGCTTCCTATTCAGGCACTTGTTTGTTTCTTTCTCCTTTTTCTTTTTCTTCTTTTTCTATTTTTTCTATTTTTTTTCTTTTTCTTTTATTTTTCACTTGCCTCTTCTTTGTGCCAACAACTATACAAGATAACTATATGAGATAGCGCGCTCACAACTTTTGCTCGGAATTCTACAAGGTATCAAATGTGCATAGCCCAAGCAATCATAGGAGGAACTAGTCTCAATAGGTGTTTGTTGAACGCAAAGATAGTGTGGCTCACAAAGGGATGCAAGTGGGGAGAAGTCGCGGAATTTTTATACCTTTCGTCGCCGATCTTCACCCTTTATTGGTGGATTCCGCCTTGCTCACAGAATTTGGATGTAGTAGATAGCATGAACCATGGATATGATGATGTGTAGCTCTTTCTCCTCTTCAAAACGAGCTAAAGAACATCAAAATCCGAGTTCGTATGCAAAAGTTGTGCTCAAAACCGTGAAGCAGATTTTTCTGTCAGCAGGGGGGCGGACAGTCGGGTGCGCGCAGGCCGGACAGTCCGGCCGGGGCGGAGAATCCGGTCAGTTTAGGCCGGACAGTCCGGTCCGGTCGTACCAAAACTTCCAGAACACGAACAGGACAAGTTTTGGCGGAAAAACTCGAACCAAAACCTCAAATTGATGGGGGAAATCAAGGAATTAGGCTATGGAAACGCAGAGGAAGGTAGATCAACAAGTTTAGCAAGTAATCCACGGATCAAAACCTACCAAAACGCACTCAAATCACAGATCGGTCCAAAACATGAATTGGGGCTATTTTGGTGGAATTTTCGAATTTATGGGGAAAAAGACCAAATCGAGGAGAAATCCGTGGCAACCAAAAGCTGCTGATACCAGATGATGAGGGCAAACCTCTAGGCTGGCCCGATCTTCACGGATCTCATGGTCAAATCAATGAGAAAGCGAGGGGAAAGGGAGAAGGTAGCGGAAGCGGACGCACACCTCGCAAAGAACACGATGAACACACGCAAAACTCACATGATACAAGGCCGATTGCTCTCACCGGTGGCCACCGGTCCGATAGAATCCTCATAAGGAAAGATCGGTCAACGTGCTCCCGTCAATCCCAAGGGAGAGGGAAGAACACCTTGGAGAGGGTCTTGACGTCTTGGCAAAGGGACATCGATGCCACGGCCTTGTACAACGAGGGAGGCGCGATGCAAACTCCAACGAGGTGGTGACGATAGTCAATCCCCTTTGGTAGAAGGGGATGAGGCAAAACTAGAGATTCCACAAAGGGGGTTTTCTTTAGTCTATCATCTATGCCTAAGGGATACATGAGGGGTGGGGGCTCTATTTATAGGCCAGCCAATTACATAGGGGTAGTTTGGGGAATAACTCTAGGGTTGCAACATAATAATGGCGTACATGGGCTGTGGCCTAGATCTAGTGCGCACAGGCACCATGGTGACCGGTAGTACCAGCCCTCGGGTCCGGTAGTACCGGATGGGAGCGGTAGTAGCTTCAGACGTGGCGGTAGCTCCGGCTCCAGTGGCAGGTGGTCTCCAGGTCCGGTAGTACCGGTGGTGCAACCCGGTAGTACCGCTTGGGGCCGGTAGTACCGCAAGCCTGTACTGGGGCATCCAGAGGCGATGGCGCGGGCTTCAGTCGTGGCCAGTAGTACCGCTGAGGCTGAGTGGTAGTACCAGGGCGTGGTAGTACCGCTCACATCTGTCTTCTTGGGTGACTTGGGGACGAGCTTGGACTTGGCGTTGTAGATGTAGTAGCGTCCGTAGGACGGGCTGCATTAGCTCCCCCCTTCGCAAAGAGTCGTCCTCGACTCTAGATGCTCGTCATGTAGAGGTGATCGAGAGATATTCTTGATCCTGGGGTTCGCCATGTAGTCATCCTCGAGTTGCTTGATGTGGCAGCTCTTCAACGTTCCTTCACTTTCCATGTAGCCTACAAAGCTCACAACAAAAGCGAAGCAACACTCCAAGAGTAGCCAATTCTTGAAGATTATAGCATGAGTCCTCAAGTAGAGTGAAGTCACCTTATGATGTAGAGATGGCTCGTTGAAGGGCAGCCATAGGTAACTCTCTTCGGTTCGTCTTGTCAACTCTTTGTCCATAAGAGGTTGACGCGTAAGCAATTGTACCTTCACACAACAAAGACCAAGCAACATATGTTTGTGTGTGATAGAGGAGCATGTCATTTGTGGCATGTCCATTCTTGTTCACAACACTATTAGCACAACTCAAGTATAGCAAACGGAATGCATATGCAAGGTCAAAGTGCATGGGAATTGTTTGAACATCATCCAAATGTGGGAACTCAAAAAATCCATAAAGCGTCTTAGTGTGGCACTCAAAGCAATTGACTAAGATATGGATCAACAACTTTGATGCAAGAGTAGGAGAATTCGATAAAAACACATGCGGAAGAATATCCAAAGCAACATCATTATGTGTGCAAACCAACCATTGGAAAGAACAATTGTTCAATATGTTGGATGCCATACACATATCATCAAAAGCCAAAATCATGGGGGTATGAGTATCGCAAGCGGAAGCAAAAGCAACGTTTTTGCAAAAAAACCATATGAAAGAGCAAGTGGTCCTTATGTTTGTTGCAACAACAATACGAGAGACTTGGAAGCTCTCATGACAATACATGCTCAAAATGGCATTATGGTTGCACACAAAACATCGGAAAGAGAAATTGTTCAACATTTTTGTGGAAACACACAAAGCATCAATATTCAATGGCAACGAAACATGATTGTCGCAAGGTGAAAGAATACCATCAACATGCTTGCAAGAAAACCATAGGAAAGAGCAATTTTTCAACATGAAAGATGCAAAGCATGCAAAAGGTATCAGAGCTGGGTTCGATCTTGAACTCACTTGGGGGATGCTCTCTAGAGCTCTTTTTGTCAACTCGTGCTCAACCGAGGTTGACATTGTTGTGCGGGTACCTACACACATCATAGGTAAAAGGAAGAACGTGTGTGCATGGTAGAGAAATACATCATCCATCATGACGTATCTCTTCTTCTACACATCACCATTAATGTCAATCAAGTATGAAAATATGCATGGTGAGTATGCAAGTGGGGGACATGCTTATCATGGCAATCATCAAAATCTCCAACATTTGAGAAAGCTATGGGGGCCATCTCAATATAAACCATATGAGAATTATTTTTGCAAGCAAAACAAGTGAAAGAGCAATTATTGCAAGCAACGGGAGAAATTGTGAAACACTCATGACAAAGCATGGTTTGAGGGGTACCATTGGTAACATCATTGCAAGCAAAACATTGGAAAGAGCATTTGTTCAACAAAGTGCAAGCAATGATATCATCAACGTAACGTTTAGAGCATATCATGTCTATGGCAATATCATGACAATAAAAGGATTCCACATGGTCATCATGATGCTTAGCACAATCAACACACGGGAATAAGATTGGAACATATGTCATGTCACAAGTATCATCCATAGCATGCAAATCATCACAAATCATCATGTCCACTAGTGGGATCATGGCATCATCAACACTTGTATGTTTACCTTGTTCATACTGCTCATATGATGTGGGTGTTGTGGTATTGTTGGCCTCCATGTGGGCGACTTGTTAATCATGTATGTGGATGGCATCATCTTCATCCGCCATGTTCATCTTCTCGGTCGGAGGCATCATCATGTCCAAGCGTGGCGCTTCTTTATCCATGGAACCTAACACATCATGGGATAACAAACTAGAGGTAGAGGTTAAGTTGTTAGAAATCAAAGTGGTCTCACATGACCTATCAACTACCACTCTCAACTCACTCGGTGTCTCACTCACGCCCTCCAAGTGGAAGCACTCAATCTCACATATGGTGGAGTCACTCATCTCACTCTTGTTTTCACTCAAGTGGGCTAAGTGGCTATCATACTCACATGGGATTGGTACCACATCATCACTCAAGCATATAGGGATAAGCTCGGTCTCTCAACTCCATGTGCCTCCTTTGGTGAAGGGAAAATCCAATGCTCACCATTCTTGACAATGTCATCGGCGTCTTGCACCTTGGCTTGTGTAGTCCTCTTGACGTACTCATCCAACTTGGCGAAGTAGACATCTTCGTCTTCCTCATCCATGAAGTTGCATGAGTTATCTAGGACGTCAAGGTTGGGCGTTGAAGCTTGATGGCGTGGAGGAGAGCTTGCTCTTGGTGCCATTTCGGTGGTGGCACAAGTAGTGGAAGGTGCCTTATGATGGTGTCGACGGACGTCATTGGCATGCCTTGCCAAAGATTGATGTAGATGGCGCACTTGGTCATCCACATGATGGTCGCAACGATGTTCCTTGTCCTTGGCACTCTTCTCTTTATGGTGGTGACTTCTTGAGCTTTGTTGAGCATTATGGATGGTGCTCAACATATACTCTCCGTCTTCATGGCGAAGATGCCTTGAACGACGTCTTGTATCCTGTTGATGTTGGTGATGATCTCTAGAGGATGTATGTCGATGAAGATTCTTGCTTCGTGGCGCCACTTTTGGAAGATGATGTTGGTGCACCACTCTTCTTGTAGGCGGTGGCACTTGTTACCTTGGAGGATGTTGCACTCGACGCCTTCGAGGTTGTGGTGCTTGGTGCCTTGGAGATGGTGGTGCTTGGTGCCTTGGAGATGGTGGCGCTTGACGGCTTGGAGGTGATGGCGCTCGTCGCCTTGGAAATGGTGGCGCATGACGCCATGTAGGTGTCCACGCTTGACGCCTTGGAGGTGGATCATCAAAGTAGGTGGTGCCCTTTGGTGTGGCACGCTTGGCCTTGAAGGTCATGGTTTCTTGATAATGCGTCTCTGCTAGCTTGGCATAGTAGTCCTCCATCTCCAAGCGGTGGAGGTATTCTTCAAGGCTCATGGAAGAGCCCTCAAAGTGGGTGAAGCTTGCCATGCCATCCATGCTTGGTGATGCGTCATCGTTGCAGCACTCGAAGTCATCCATGCTTGGGGAGTCATTGTTGATGTCGTACCCCATATCACCCAAGCATGTGGAGCCATTGTCGGTGTAGTGCTCCATGCATGAGGAGCTGATGCAGCCCGTCCTGCAGACGCTACTACATCCACAACGCCAAGTCCCCAAGATCGTCCCCAAGTCAACCAAGAAGATGGACCAGGAGCAGCCAGCTCCAGAACAAGAGTCTCCGCCGCCATCGCCCCGGAGTGTCCGGCGCGACTCGGCCAGAGTGTCCGGCCTGCCCCAGCCCCAACCTGGAGTGGACATTCAGAAGGCCAGTTCGGACACTACCCGGAGTGTCCGGCTACCCCGGACTATCCGGTCACTCCGACCCGGACTGTCCGGCCCAAGTGATGGGCCTGCGAGCCAACAGCTAGGCCCTTAGCCCATGTACCCCTCTATTTCGCACCAAACCCTAGTTTTATGCCCAAACTACCCCTAAACTTGTGGCTGGCCTATAAATAGAGCCCCCACCCCCTCATGTATCCCATAGGCATAGATGATAGACTAAGACAACCCCCTTTGTGGAATCTCTAGTTTTGCCTCATCCCCTTCTACCAAAGGGGATCGATTATCGTCACCACCTCGTTGGAGTTTGCATCGCGCCTCCCTCGTTGTACAAGCCCTTGGCATCGGTGTCCCTTTGCCGAGACGTCAAGACCCTCTCCAAGGTGTTCTTCCCTCTCCGCTTGGGATTGAGGGGAGCACGTTGACCGATCTTTCCTTGCGAGGATTCTATCGGACCGGTGGCCACCGGTGAGAGCAATCGGCCTTGTATCGTGTGTGTTTTGCGTGTGTTCATCGTGTTCTTCGCGAGGTGTGCGTCCGCTTCCGCTACCTTCTCCCTTTCCCCTCGCTTTCCCATCGATTTGACCACGAGATCCATGAAGATCGGGCCACCCTAGAGGTTTGCCCTCATCATCTGGTATCAGCAGCTTTTGGTTGCCATGGATTTCTCCTCGATTTGGTCTTTTCCCCCCATAAATTCGAAAATCCCCCAAAAATAGCCCCAATTTCGTGTTTTGGATCGATCTGTGATTTGAGTGCGTTTTGGTAGGTTTTGATCCGTGGATTACTTGCTAAACTGGTTGATCTACCTTCCCCTCCGTTTCCATAGCCTAATTCCTTGATTTCCCCCATCAATTTGAGGTTTTGGTCCCAGTTTTTCCGCCAAAACTCGTCCCGTTCGTGTTCTGGAAGTTTTGGTTTGACCGGACCGGACTGTCCGGCCAAAACGGACCGGAATATCCGCCCCACCGGAGTTTCCGACCAAAACTGACCGGAATATTGGGCCCGGCCGGACTGTCCGGCCTACGCACATCGGACTGCTGCCCCCTGCTGACAGAAAAATCTGCTTCACAGTTTTGAGCATAACTTTTGCATACGAACTCGGATTTTGGTGTTCTTTAGCTCGTTTTGAAGAGGAGAAAGAGCTGTACATCATCATCTCCATGGTTCATGCTATCTACTCCATCCAAATTCCATGAGCAAGGCGGAATCCACCAATAAAGGGTGAAGATCGGCTACGAAAGGTATAAAATCCCGCGACTTCTCCCCACTTGCTTCCATTTGTGAGCCACACTATCTTTGCGTTCAACAAACACCTATTGAGACTAGTTCCTCCTATGATTGCTTGGGCTATGCACATTTGATACCTTGTAGAATTCCGAGCAAAAGTTGTGAGCGCGCTATCTCATATAGTTATCTTGTATAGTTGTTGGCACAAGGAAGAGGCAAGTGAAAAAGAAAAGAAAAGAAAGAAAAAAGAAAAAAAATAGAAAAAGAAAAAGAAAAAAGAAGAAAAAGAAAGAAACAAGTGCCTCATAGAATAGGAAGCGCAAGCTCGACGAACATCAAATAGGTGGTACTTATTGTGCATATCTTGTAGCCCACCAATTTATTGCAATCGAACTAGCGTATCTCCTTGCACTTGTGCGCACGAGCTTATAGTCTTCGCTAGGTCATCATTTGGTTCTTAGCTCGCTTTCTCCATCGCACAAGTCCCATTTATCCCACCGTGTGTGTTTCCTTGTATATAATTCCTATCTTGTGGATTGACTTGTTTTGCTTTGTGATCATCGTGGTTCTTTACTTGCCATTACAATATCTTGATTTTGGATTGTTCTTGGACACGCCACTTTCCATACCTATCCACCATAAGCTTTGTGTGTGTGTGTTTTTTAGTGGTTAGTTGGTTTTGGTGTTCCGCGTGAACTTCACTTTGCTTGGTTTTGATTGCTCTCAAGTGTTGCCACTTGCACGATATTATCTTCCAAGGTAAAGTAAGGTTTGACGTTGCATTCCTAACCCCCTACCACTTCCATATACACCACTTGGTCTTGTGAATCATGTCTAGGGACTCCGGAACCGAGGATGATATCTATGAAGAATCCATGGTGAGCCACCACGACTACGACTCCACAAGTATAGACAACATGATGGAGCACCAAACCGACAATGGCTCCGCATTCTTTGAGGAGCCGGAGCACTACACCTATGACGGCTCCACATGTATGGAAGACATGGAGCACGTCATCAACTATGGCCCCTCAAGCATGGAGGAATTGGAGCTCTACATCGACAATGGCTCCTCATGCATGGAGCACTACACCGACAATGGCTCCACATGCTTGGGTGACATGGAGTACTACATCAACAACGACTCCCCAAGCATGGATGACTTCGAGTGCTACAACGACGACGCCTCACCAAGCATGGTGGACATGGCGAGCTTCACCCACTTCGAGGGCTCTTCCATGAGCCATGAAGAATACCTCCACCGCTTGGAGATGGAGGACTACTACGCCAAGCTAGCGGAGACGCATCATCAGGAAACCATGACCTTCAAGGCAAAGCGTGCCACACCAAAGGGCACCACCTACTTCGATGATCCACGTCCAAGGCGTCAAGCGCCACCACCTACATGGCGTCATGCACCACCATCTCCAAGGAGATGAGCGCCATCACCTCCAAGCTATCATGCACCACCATCTCCAAGGCGACGAGAGCCATCACCACCAAGCCGTCAAGCGCCACCATCTCCAAGGCGCCAAGCACGACCATCTCCAAGGCATCAAGTGCACAAACCTCCAAGGCAACAAGTGCCACCGCCTATAAGAAGAGTGGCGCCCCAACATCATCTTCCCAAAGAGGCGCCACGAAGCAAGAATCTTCATCGACATAAATCCTCTAGAGATGATCGCCAACATCAAGAGGATACAAGACGTCGTTCAAGGCATCTTCGCCATGAAGACAGAGAGTACATGTTGAGCACCATCCATAATGCTCAACGAAGCTCAAGAAGGCACCACCATGAAAAGAAGAGTGCCAAGGACAAGAAGCATCGCCGCGAGCGTCATGTGGATGATCAAGTGCGCCATCTACATCAACCTTTGGCAAGGCACGCCAATGACCTCCGTCGACACCATCATAAGGCACCTTCAACTACTCGTGCCACCACCAAAATGGCACCAACAGCAAGCTCGCCTCCACGCCATCAAGCTTCAATGCCCAAACTTGACGTCCTAGATGACGCATGCACCTTCATGGATGAGGAAGACGAAGACCTCTACTTCGCCAAGTTGGACGAGTACGTCAAGAGGACTACACAAGCCAAGGTGCAAGATGGCGACGACAAGGTCGAGAATGGTGAGCATGGGACTTTCCCTTCACCAAAGGAGGCGCATGGATTTGAGAGAACCGAGCCTACCCCTACATGCTTGAGTGATGATGTGGTACCAATCCCATGTGAGCATGAGAGCCACTTAGCCCACTTGAGTGAAAACAAGAGTGAGATGAGTGACTCCACCATATGTGAGATTGAGTGCTTCCACTTGGAGGGCATGAGTGATACACCTAGTGAGTTGAGAGTGGTAGTTGATAGGTCATGTGAGACCACTTTGATTTCTAACGACTTACCCTCTACCTCTAGTGTGTTTTCTCATGATGTGCTAGGTTCCATGGATCAAGAAGCGCCAAGCTTGGAGATGATGATGCCTCCGACCAAGAAGATGTACATGGTGGATGAAGATGATGCCATCCCCATACATGATGAAGAAGTCGCCCACATGGAGGCCAATGCTACCACAACACCCACTTCATATGAGAGGTATGAACAAGGTAAAAATAAGGGTGTTGATGATGCCATGATCCCACTAGTGGACATGATGACTTGTGATGATTGGCATGCTATGGATGATGTTTGTGATATCACATATGCTTCATTGATATTTCCATGTGATACTTTGCATTTGCATATTGTTGAGCATGTGAAATTATTTGATTGTGATGATGTTGCCATAGACATGCCATGCTTTAAACATTACGTTGATGATATCATTGCTTGCACTTTGTGGAACAATTGCTCTTTCCAATGTTTTGCTTGCGATGATGTTACCAATGGTACCCATCGAACCATGCTTTGTCATGAATGTTTTACAATCTCTCCCGTTGCTTGCAATAAGTTGAACAATTGCTCTTTCACTTGTTTTGCTTGCAACAATAATTCTCATATGGTTTATATTGAGATGTCCCCCATAGCTTTCTCAAATTTTGGAGATTTTGATGATTGCCATGATAAGCATGTTCACCACTTGCATATTCACCATGCATCTACTTCATACTTGATTGACACTCATGGTGATGTGCACAAGAAGGGATACGTCATGATGGATGATGTGTTTCTCTACCATGCACACACGTTCTTCCTTTTGTGTTTGATGTGTGTAGGTGCCCGCATGATCATGTCAACCTCGGTGAGCACGAGTTGACAAAAAGAGCTCTAGAGAGCATTCCCCAAGTGAGTTCAAGATCGAACCCAGCTCTGATACCTTTTGCATGCTTTGCATCTTTCACGTTGACAAATTACTCTTTCCTATGGTTTGGTTGCAAGCATGTTGATGGTATTCTTTCACCTTGTAACAATCATGTCTCGTTGCTATTGGATATTGATGCTTTGTGAGTTGCCACAAAAATGTTGAACAATTTCTCTTTCCGATGTTTTGTGTGCAACCATAATGCCATTTTGAGCATGTATTGTCATGAGAGCTTCCAAGTCTCTCGCATTGTTGTTGCAACAAACATAAAGACCACTTGCTCTTTCATATGGTTTGTTTGCAAACATGTTGTTTTTGCCTCCGCTTGCGACACTCATACCCCCATGATTTTGGCCTTTGATGATATGTGTATGGCATCCAACATATTGAACAATTGTTCTTTCCAATGGTTGGTTTGCACACATAATGGATGTTGTTTTGGATATCTTTCCTCATGTGTTTTTGCCGAATTCTCCTAATCTTGCATCAAAGATGTTGATCCATTTCTTAGTCAATTGCTTTGAGTGCCACACTAAGACGCTTTATGGAGTTTTTGAGTTCCCACATTTGGATGATGTTCAAACGACATCCATGCACTTTGACCTTGCATACGCATTTCGTTTGCGATACTTGAGTTGTGCTAATAGTGTTGTGAACAAGAATGGACATGCTCCTCTATCACACACAAACATATTTTTCTTGGTCTTTGTTGTGTGAAGGTACAATTGCTTACGCGTCAACCTCTATGGACCATAAGTTGACAAGACGAAACGTAGAGAGTTACCTATGGCTAGCCCTCAACGAGCTATCTCTACATCATAAGGTGACTTCACTCTACTTGAGCACTCATGCTATAATCTCCATGAATTGGCTACGCTTTGAGTGTTGCTATGCTTTTGTGGTGAGCCTTGTAGGCTTCATGGAAGGTGAAGGCACATTGAGGTGTAGTCGATTCAAGCTTCTCAAAGACGACTATATGGTGAACCCCAGGATCAAGAAGGTCTCTCGACATCATCTTCTTAGGATGAGCATGAAGAGTCGAGGACGACACTTTTTGAAGGGGGGGAGCTGATGCAGCCCGTCCTGCAGACGCTACTACATCCACAACGCCAAGTCCCCAAGATCGTTCCCAAGTCAACCAAGAAGATGGACCAGGAGCAGCCAGCTCCAGAACGAGAGTCTCCACCATCATCGCTCCGGAGTGTCCGCCCGGAACCAGCCGGAGTGTCCGGCGCGACTCGGCCGGAGTGTCCGGTCTGCCCCAGCCCCAACCTGGCGTGGACATTCAGAAGGCCAGTTCGGACACTACCCGGAGTGTCCGGCTACCCCGGACTGTCCGGTCACTCCGACCCGGACTGTCCGGCACAAGTGATGGGCCTGCGAGCCAACAGCTGGGCCCTTGCCCCATGTACCCCTCTATTTCGCACCAAACCCTAGTTTTATGCCCAAACTACCCCTGAACTTGTGGCTGGCCTATAAATAGAGCCCCCACCCCCTCATGTATCCCTTAGGCATAGATGATAGACTAAAGACAACCCCCTTTGTGGAATCTCTAGTTTTGCCTCATCCCCTTCTACCAAAGGGGATCGACTGTCGTCACCACCTCGTTGGAGTTTTCATCGCGCCTCCCTCGTGGTACAAGGCCTTGCCATCGGTGTCCCTTTGCCAAGACATCAAGACCCTCTCCAAGGTGTTCTTCCCTCTCCACTTGGGATTGAGGGGAGCACGTTGACCGATCTTTCCTTGTGAGGATTCTATCGGACTGGTGGCCACCGGTGAGAGCAATCGGCCTTGTATCGTGTGTGTTTTGCGTGTGTTCATCGTGTTCTTCGCGAGGTGTGCGTCCGCTTCCGCTACCTTCTCCCTTTCCCCTCGCTTTCCCATCGATTTGACCATGAGATCTGTGAAGATCGGGCCACCCTAGAGGTTTGCCCTTATCAGGAGCCATTATCGATGTAGAGCTCTAATTCCTCCATGCTTGAGGAGCCATAGGTGATGACGTGCTCCATGTCTTCCATGCATGTGGAGCCGTCATAGGTGTAGTGCTTCGGGTCCTCAAAGCATGCTGAGCCGTTGTCGGTGTAGTGCTCCATCATGTCCCCTATACTTGTGGAGTCGTAGTCGTGGTGGCTCATCATGGATTCTTCATAGATAGCATCCTCGGTTCCGGAGTCCCTAGACATGATTCATAAGACCAAGTGGTGTATATGGAACTGGTAGGGGGTTAGGGATGCAACGTCAAACCTTACTTTACCTTGGAAGATAATATGGCGCAAGTGGCAACACTTGAGAGAAATCAAAACCAAGCAAAGTGAAGTTCACGCGGAACACCAAAACCAACTAACCACTAAAAACACACACACACAAAGCCTATGGTGGATAGGTATGGAAGGTGGCGTGTCCAAGAACAATCCGAAATCAAGATATTGTAATGGCAAGTAAAGAACCACGATGATCCAAAGCAAAACAAGTCAATCCACAAGATAGGAATATATATAAGGAAACACACACGGTGGGATAAATGGGACTTGTGCGGAGAAAGTGAGCTAAGAACCAAATGATTACCTAGCGAAGACTATAAGCTCGTGTCGCACAAGTGCAAGGAGAGACGCTAGTTCGATTGCAATAAATTGGTGGGCTACAAGATATGCACAATAAGTACCACCTATTTGATGTTCATCGAGCTTGCGCTTCCTATTCTATGAGGCACTTGTTTCTTTCTTTTTCTTCTATTTCTTTTTTTCTATTTTTTTTCTCTTTTTATTTTTATTTTCACTTGCCTCTTCCTTGTGCCAACAACTATACAAGGTAACTATATGAGATAGCGCGATCACCTTTTTCTCGGAATTCTACAAGTATCAAATGTGCATAGCCCAAGCAATCATAGGAGGAACTAGTCTCAATAGGTGTTTTTTGAAAGCAAAAATAGTGTAGCTCTCAAAGTGATGCAAGTGCGGAGAAGTGGCGGAATTTTATACCATTCGTCGCCGATCTTCACCGTTTATAAGTGGATTCCGCCTTGCTCACGGAATTTGGATGGAGTAGATAGTATGAACCACAGAGATGATGATGTAGAGCTCTTTTTCCTCTTCAAAACGAGCTAAAGAACACCAAAATCCGAGTTCGTATGCAAAAGTTATGTTCAAAACGGTGAGAGGCTGAAATCTGGAATCTGCTGATTCCTTTCTGGTCTGGGCGGTAGTACCGCTTTTTGGACCCGGTAGTACCGGAAAAGTGCGGTAGTACCGCTTTTTCAGCCCGGTAGTACCGGTCATACCTGGGACGCGCAGATTTGACGCGATTTCACGATTTTTGGGCGATTTGGGCAGAAAATCTTCAAGAAAAACAGCAAATCGAAGGGGCAAATGATGGAATTAGGCCATGGGAATGCAGGTAAAGGAAGATGTTGAGGGCAAACCTCTAGGGTGGCCCGATCTTTCATGATTCCCTTTCAAATCGAGGGTGGAGTGCGGGGGAAGGAGGGAACGATGAACACGACGAACACACGCACGAAGAACGCGATGAACACACACACGCAAAACCACGATAAACACCAATAGCTCACGCCGGCGGTGACCGGTCTGGCGCAATCCCTAGGATCGGCGTCGGGCGGAGGACTCTCTCTCTCTCGAACCGACACGGCGAGATGGGAGACTCGGTGAGATCTTGACGTCTAGGCAAAGGGACACCGATGCCTAGGCCTTGTACAACGCGGAGGCACGATGCAAACTCCAATGAGGTTTGGGGATATTGGTGCTCCTTAGTCAAGGAGCATGAGGCAAGAATTAGATAGATCCACAAAGGGGTTTCCACTAATTCCAATATCAAGCCTAGGGTTTACAATGGAGGTGGGGGTCTATATATAGGTCAACCACAAAGTCAGGGGTAATTTAGGCATTAAAGTAGAGTTCTGGGCGAAATAGAGGGGTACATGGGCCATAGGGCCCAGCTAGGCTCGCAGGCCCATCACTTGGGCTGGACACTCCGGGTCGAGTGGGCCGGACAGTCCGGGGTGGCCGGACACTCCGGGCAGTGTCCGGGCAGTGTCCGAACTAGCACAAAGAATGTCCGCGCCAAGTTCGGGCTTGGGCAGGCCGGACACTCCGCCTGAGTCGCGCCGGACACTCTGGCTTTGGCAGCTTCAGCACAAGTGCAGCTTCAGGGCTCGTGGATCGACGCGGCGGGGCTTGTACCTGATGATGCACAAAGTAGTGGTATGAAGTAGCACACCATCCAAGGAGGTAACAAATTGGCACGAGGAGAGGAGCGAGTTCACCTTAGCTTGGAGGAGTTTGGCTCGGGCACGAGTCATGGGTCCACTTGGGGGACTTGTTGTTTTAGATGTAGAAGCGTCCGTAGGACGGGCTGCATCAGCTCCCCCCTTGGGAAAGAGTCGTCCTCGACTCTTCATGGATATCATCTTGAGCATCTCCATGGTAGGGTGCGAGGTCCTTGACATTGAATGTATTGCTTGCAAGGTACTTGGAGGTCGGTATGTTGATGATGTAGGCGTTGTTGTTGATTCTTTTGAGGACCTTGAAGGGACCATCTCCTCTTGGCTTGAGCTTGGAGTCACGTTCCTTGGGGAAGCGGTCCTTGCTTAGGTGTATCCACACAAGGTCACCTTCTTCAAATATCATCATATGGGGTGGCCCGATCTTCTTAGTAAGCGAATGGCGATGATGATGGTGGATGGTAGATAACTAGTGTGTAGTTATGATCTGTCCCGCTCGATCCCTGATGCCAGTGCAACAGATCTCGAACCTTGTAGGATATTCACAACACCACACTCTTGCGCACGCAGCCGTGACCATGAACGGTAGTATGCAATCTACTAATTCCCAATGGAACAATAGATCACACTCAATTATAGTTGGTAGATTCGAACACAAGGTAATTCCAGAGGTTCTATGAAAGCAACAACTCCAAAATATTTTAACGTGGTCTGAACCCTAACTAGGGGTCGTCCCAGGGCTTATAAGGGCGGCTGGGGCGGCCAGAAACCGAAACTAAACACAAACGACTCAGACTGGTACAAACCGACTCGGACCAGATTCGGTCGGCGGGCGGACACTCCGGTCGAAATCGGCCGGACTGTCCGGTCAGGCTGGACACTCTAGGTGGAGTGTGCCGGACAGTCCGGTCTGGCCGGAAACTTCGAAGTTTCCGGGTTGTGTCCGGGTAGTATCCGAACTGACAGACAGAATGTCCACGCCAGTTTGCCTCTCGACCAGGCCAGACAGTCCGGGTGGAACTGGCCGGACACTCCAGTCATGGCAGATCCTTTTGATTCCATCTTGATGATCTTCTCTTGCGCCTACCTCCCGCTCCTCCCTCGCGCGTCCTTGAGCTTCTCTTGTAGCCCTTCTCCTCCTCGCGCCATGCTTGTTTCTCCAACGAACCTGATCATACATAAATGCATAGACTTAGGAAGTATAAAGTTCTCATCAATCAATGTACCAGATTCGTTTAGGAGTAAATTCACCTGTTGTTCCAGTAGCTTAGCACGAGCTCTTGTAATAGGTCCAATTCTAATCTCATTGGACTGATCCTTTCTTGAAACAGTTGTAGCATCTTCAGTACTCATTGTGATGAGGATATCTACAGGGATTATGATGATTCTGACTTCCTGAACTGGAAGGAAATACTGAGTCAAATCAATAATGACTATCAGGTGAATTCATTCTTAATTGAACCTGATGTTTTACTTAATGAGAACTTTATACTACCTAAGTCTATGCATCTTTGTATGATCAGGTTTATTGATAACACAAGTGTTGCGCGAGGAGGAGGAGAGTTGCAGCAAGAAGGACAAGCGCTGATTTCCAATATCAACAAGTGCGCGAGGGAGGAGCGGGAGGCAGGCGCACTAGGATGCAATGAGGAAATCACGTATGAGCAAGAGAGAGAGATGGCGCACCAAGAATTACATGTTTGAGGTGTTCCACGACGTTTGGACTGCGTGCCAATAAGGCCGAACCCATATATGGGTCGGTATGTATCAGTTTGAGTCGAACCGAGTCAGTTTGGGCCAAGTTATAGCTGTTTTTAGGCCCGTTTAGAGGGGAGGACGCCCCAACCCTCTTATAAACCTCCGTAGCCGTCACAAGTTAGGTTTTTTAGACCACATTAAAATATTTTGGAGTTGTTTCTTTCATAGAACCTCTGGAATTACCCTGTGTTCGAATCTGCCAACTATAATTGAGTGTGATCTGTTGTTCCATTGGGAATTAGTAGATTGCATACTACCGTTCGTGGTCACGGCTGCGTGCGCAAGAGTGTGGTGTTGTGAATATCCTACAAGGTTCGAGAGCTATTGCATTGGCATCAGGGATCGAGCGGGAGAGATCATAGCTACGCACTAGTTATCTATCATCCACTATCACCATCGCCAAGAGCTTACTGAGAAGATCGGGCCACCCCATATCATCTTGGTATCAGATTTCCTCGTTGCCTCGGTAAGCAATCCACAATCCATCCATAGATTAGAGAGTGTTTTTCATCCTATACAGAAAAAGCCCCACAAAAAGAGTTGCCATAGCCTAGATTACATCGTATTCGAGTAATAGTTGCTGATCGCGTTCCTCTATTAGATTAGATCTAGATCTATTCTTCGTAGATTTGTTTTCTAGTGTTCTAGTTGTTTTCCACCATCTTTTTTCGCTACCATCAAGTCAGATCCGATCCAAGTAAAGAGTCCTAGTTGTGTACTACTTGGCGAGCAAAAAAAAACTAGAATAGAACCCCAGTTTTCTTATTCGTTGTGTTTATCCCAAAATTCGTTGTCTAGTCGTGCTAATGCTTTATACTTCACTTATATTTGCAAATTGAGTTGCATTTTACATACTGGACAACATGATCATGTTCATAATCAGAGTAGCGCAGTTGAAGCATGGCATGATTCAATTTGGTTTTCAGACATATTAAATTGGTTTGATCTTGTTCACAAATTTGATCATAGATCTTCTTTGAGAAAACTGAATTTAATATTGAAGAACATGACTATCTATTTAGTTGTTTTTTACCATGATCATGATTCTTTGTACTTCACTTATACCTGCAATTTAAGTTGCTTGATGTATACTGGACATACTTTTCATGTGAACAACAATAATACAACATGTTATATATACATATACTTTGCGTACACGTTGTTCTTTTTGATTCTCCCACTTTCAGCTTACCTAAAGCCGAGGACGGCTTTTCATGAAGAAAGGGAGGATGATGAGGATATCTACAGGGATTATGATGATTATGACTGCCTGAACTGGAAGGAAATACTGAGTCAAATCAATAATGACTATCAGGTGAATTCATTCTTAATTGAACCTGATGTTTTACTTAATGAGAACTTTATACTACCTAAGTCTATGCATCTTTGTATGATCAGGTTTATTGATAACACAAGTGTTGCGCGAGGAGGAGGAGAGTTGCAGCAAGAAGGACAAGCGCTGATTTCCAATATCAACAAGTGCGCGAGGGAGGAGCGGGAGGCAGGCGCACTAGGATGTAATGAGAAAATCACGTATGAGCAAGAGAGAGAGATGGCGCACCAAGAATTACATGTTTGAGGTGTTCCACGACGTTTGGACTGCGTGCCAATAAGGCCGAACCCATATATGGGTCGGTATGTATCAGTTTGAGTCGAACCGAGTCAGTTTGGGCCAAGTTATGGCTGTTTTTAGGCCCGTTTAGAGGGGAGGACGCCCCAACCCTCTTATAAACCTCCGTAGCCGTCACAAGTTAGGTTTTTTAGACCACGTTAAAATATTTTGGAGTTGTTTCTTTCATAGAACCTCTGGAATTACCCTGTGTTCGAATCTGCCAACTATAATTGAGTGTGATCTGTTGTTCCATTGGGAATTAGTAGATTGCATACTACCGTTCGTGGTCACGGCTGCGTGCGCAAGAGTGTGGTGTTGTGAATATCCTACAAGGTTCGAGAGCTGTTGCATTGGCATCAGGGATCGAGCGGGAGAGATCATAGCTACGCACTAGTTATCTATCATCCACCATCACCATCGCCAAGAGCTTGCTGAGAAGATCGGGCCACCCCATATCACATTGGGGTAGGTGCAATTGTAGGGATGTCCTTATCATCTCCCCCCTTCAAAAGGCGTCGACCTCGACGCTCCAAGGTCTTCTCCAACATATGGTGACAAATCAGCAACGTTGAAGCTGTTGCTAACTCCACCAAACTCCTCAATAGGTACATCAACCGAGTAGGCGTTATCATTAATCTTGGCTAACACCTTGTAAGGACCAGCACCACGTGGCTTCAATTTGGACTTTCGAAGTAGTGGAAACCTATCCTTGCGTAGATGCACCCAAACCATATCTCCAGGCTTGAACAACACTTCTTTCCTTGCTTGATTCCTTGCAGCAGCAATGCTCTTGCCTTTCTTCTCAATAGCCTCTCGAGTCTTCTCATGTATTTTCTTCACATAATCAGCATGTTTTGATGCCTCCATATCAACTCTCTCATGTAATGGCAGAGGCAACATATCAAGTGGCGTCAATGGTTTGAAACCATACACCACCTCAAAAGGACAAAGCTGAGTAGTTGAATGCACAACCCTGTTGTAAGCAAACTCAACATGTGGCAAACACTCTTCCCACTCCCGCAGATTCTTTTTAATCATGGTCCTTAGTAGCTGTGACAATGTTCGATTCACCACCTCCGTTTAACCATCTGTTTGTAGATGACATTTAGTACTGAACAGCAACTTCGTTCCTAGCTTTCCCCATAAGGTCTTCCAAAAGTAGCTCATGAACTTCACATCCCGGTCGGAAACAATCGTCTTTGGTACTCAATGTAATCTCACGATGTCCCTGAAAAAGAGGTTAGCAACATGCGACGCATCGTCGCTTTTGTGGCAGGCAATAAAATGAGCCATCTTAGAGAACCTATCCACTACCACAAATATAGAATCATGACCTCTCTGAGTTTTAGGTAGACCTAGCACAAAATCTGATGAGGACATCCATACTATTCCACTATCTCCTACTCCTATTCACAATGAAGATGTTGCTGCAAAGAACAAGTCCAATGAAATCAGGATTGGACCCATTACAAGAGCTCGTGCAAAGCTGATTGAGCAACAGGTGAATTCACTCTTAATTGAACCTGATGTTTTACTTAATGAGAACTTTATACTACCTAAGTCTATGCATCTTTGTATGATCAGGTTTATTGATAACACAAGCGTTGCACGAGGAGGAGGAGGAGAGTTGCAGCAAGAAGGACAAGCGTTGATTTCCAATATCAACAAGTGCGCGAGGGAGGAGCGGGAGGCATGCGCACTAGGAGGCAATGAGGAAATCACGTATCAGCAAGAGAGAGAGATGGCGCACCAAGAATTACATGTTTGAGGTGTTCCACGATGTTTGGACTGCGTGCCAATAAGGTCGAACCCATATATGGGTCGGTATGTATCAGTTTGAGTCGAACCGAGTCAGTTTGGGCCAAGTTATGGCTGTTTTTAGGCCCGTTTAGAGGGGAGGACGCCCAGCCCTCATATAAACCTCCGTAGCCGTCACAAGTTAGGTTTTTAAGACCACGTTAAAATATTTTGGAGTTGTTTCTTTCATAGAACCTCTGGAATTACCCTGTGTTCGAATCTGCCAACTATAATTGAGTGTGATCTGTTGTTCCATTGGGAATTAGTAGATTGCATACTACCATTCATGGTCACGGCTGCGTGCGCAAGAGTGTGGTGTTGTGAATATCCTACAAGGTTCGAGATCTGTTGCGCTGGCATCAGGGATCAAGCGGGAGAGATCATAGCTACACACTAGTTATCTATCATCCACCATCACCATCGACAAGAGCTTGCTGAGAAGATCGGGCCACCCCATATCATCTTGGTATCAGATTTCCTCGTTGCCTCGGTAAGCAATCCACAATCCATCCATAGATTAGAGAGTGTTTTTCATCCTATACAGAAAAAGCCCCACAAAAAGAGTTGCCATAGCCTAGATTACATCGTATTCGAGTAATAGTTGCTGGTCGGGTTCCTCTATTAGATTAGATCTAGATCTGTTCTTCGTAGATTTGTTTTCTAGTTGTTCTAGTTGTTTTCCACCATCTTTTGCCGCTACCATCAAGTCAGATCCGATCCAAGTAAAGAGTCCTAGTTGTGTACTACTTGGCGAGTCGGAATAACAAAAAAAAATGGCCGGTCGCCTTACCACAGACAGGTCTGCCCTCATACGAGAATTTTTTGTGTCTGCCGACCTCCTGCCGCGGCATGATTTTAGGCCGTTTTTCTGCCGTGGCAGAAACCAATTCTCAGATCAATTTTTTTTTCTTTTTTGTTTATTTTTTATTGAGTCCACATAGCGTACCTATCCTTGTGAACCTTACTAAGCCTTTCTTTGTGTCTAAAAGTATCCTACGAGACTAGCGTGCTTAGTGCTCTGTGGGCTGCTCAGTTAGCAATCTTGTGCCTGTTTCGTTGAGACATTGCTAGCGTCTCTCCTTGTGCATTGCAACACGAGCATTCCTCCGACATACCTTACTTTTTTGAGCTCATTTTCATAGTTGCAATTGCCCCATTTATCTCCACCGTGTGTGTTTCCGTGGGTCTATGTCATACCATCAGCACTAGGACTTGTTTGCGGTGTAGATAGGTTACCATACCTATAGCTCCACCATAAATAACCTGTGTGCCCTGTGATCGTTCTCTATACCTTTGATATTCACTTCATCACTTCAGTGCATCAGTCTTTGATTACGTTTGGTAGAGCATCTCTATTCACTTTGGAACAGTAAGATCTTCTTTCTTATCAGTTGTGAGTGAGTTGTGAGAGTTTCCACCATACTGATTTTGATTTTTGCACTAACTTACTAATCATGTCTTTGAGTGATAATGAAATTGTGTCACAGAAAAAGCAGGTGGAGGAGCTTGTTACTTGGAGAGAGTCTGTTGATAGAAATATCACCGACATACAAGATGTTGTGGAGAATAATACTGGAGCCATCAATAATATTCAGACGCAGCTAACTGCTATGAATGTCAACTTTGCCACCTTGCAGCGTTCCATTGAGGCAATTCAGGCAACACTCCAGCCCGGACTGGCACAACATGATGATGGGTTTGAGGACTTTGATGAGGGGAGTGCGGTTGATGCTGCTCCACATCGTGGCAGGGGACGTGCAAATCCCCCTGCACCTGCGGCTGCTCCTCTGTATGGCCGTGGGTATGCTCCTCTTGGACGTGCCCAGCGTGCTTACAATCCAGCTGATGATAGTTTGGGCAAGCCCAAGTTCTCAATTCCTTCGTTCAATGCCTCGCTTGATCCTGAGGATTATATTACTTGGGAGTTGAAGATTGAAAAGCTCTGGCCTTTATTTGATTACCCAGAAGACAAGAAGGTCAAACTTGCTGCATCAGAATTTGATGGTTACGCTTTGCGTTGGTGGGAAGCTATTGTGCAGAATAGACGGAACGACAATGAACTTCCTGTGAGGGATTGGCGTGAGATGAAGGCCATCATGGCGGATCGTTTTGTTCCCTCCAATTATTTGCGTTCTGTGTTTGACAAGCTCACACAGTTGAGGCAAGGCACAATGACAGTTGATGAGTACTACATGGAGATGGAGATGCTTATGCAGCGTGCTAATGTTCGTGAATCATGAGAGATGACGATGCAACGTTTCCTCAACAATTTGAAGCTTCAAATCAAGAGCATTGTGCGTTATCACAAGTATGAGACAATGAACGAGCTGCTGCACCATGCTAGAGAGGTCGAGTCCCAGCTGGCTGAAGAGGCAAAGTCACGTGCTCGATTTCCATCTTCTAGCAGATTTTCGGCCAGATTTACACCTCCCACTGTCATGCCACCAGCTGCTGTTCCGTTTACACCATCGGCCAAACCAGCAAGTACACCTTTGTTTGGTTCTAATACTCGGAAACCCGCTGCTCCTGCTGCTAGCTCGGGTTCCGACATGTCTACTGCACGTACTCGTGATGTGGTGTGCCATACTTGTGGAGGCAGAGGTCACTACAAGAAGGATTGTCCAAATAGCAAGGTTATGTTTGTTAATGAACAAGGTGAAGTAAAAAGTGGAGATCAAGCTTCTGATGATGATATTGATGACGGCGAGGGTGGTGCTGATGCATATGCTGAGCGTGCACCAACTATCGTCGTGTCTTCACGTGTACCTAGTGTGCAACCGGTTGAGGAATCCCAGCGTTGCAACCTGTTCCAAACAAAAGCTCTAGTTGGACCAAACAAAGCTTGCAAGGTCATTATTGATGGAGGTAGCTGCAGAAATCTTGCAAGTAAGGAACTATGTGCCAAACTGAATTTGACATACTTACCTCATCCCAAGCCATACTACATACAATGGTTGAGCAACAATGGTGAGATGAAGGTAAATCATATGGTACGAGTGAACTTTCAAATAGGGCCATACAAAGATTCTATTGATTTTGATGTGGTTCCTATGACTGTTTGTCACCTACTATTGGGTCGGCCTTGGCTCTATGATCGCCTTGTGCAACACAATGGCCGAGCCAATACATATCACTTGGAATTCAAAGGAAAGAAGATTACTATGCAGCCAATGACACCACAAGAAATTGTGAATGATTCTTGCCAGAAGATAGAGGTGAACTTAAAGGAAGATACTACCACTCGGCGAGACTGTGTCACAGCTGTTCCTGATGTATCATATGATACTACCACTCGGCCAACGTATGGGATAAGTATCATATGATTAGCTAAGATGATACTTATCCCATGCATTTCTAAGAGCACATAAACGATATGGTTCAGCAAAATCATGGTCAGTTGCATAAAGTGCACAAATAGCTTCTAATCATTAATTATAAGAAGGGAAAAGAGAATGTTGTTGCTGATGCTCTATCTAGGAAGAACATGCTATTAACCAATCTTGATGTTAAAATTCCTGGATTAGAAGCTATTTGTGCACTTTATGCAACTGACCATGATTTTGCTGAACCATATCGTTTATGTGCTCTTAGAAATGCATGGGATAAGTATCATCTTAGCTAATCATATGATACTTATCCCATACGTTGGCCGAGTGGTAGTATCATATGATACATCAGGAACAGCTGTGACACAGTCTCGCCGAGTGGTAGTATCTTCCTTCAAGTTCACCTCTATCTTCTGGCGAGAATCATTCACAATTTCTTGCGGTGTCATTGGCTGCATAGTAATATTCTTCCCTTTGAATTCCAAGTGATATGTATTGGCTCGGCCATTGTATTGCACAAGGCGATCATAGAGCCAAGGCCGACCCAATAGTAGGTGACAAACAGTCATAGGAACCACATCAAAATCAATTGAAAATTTGTATGGCCCTATTTGAAAATTCACACGTACCATATGATTTACCTTCATCTCACCATTGTTGCTCAACCATTGTATGTAGTATGGCTTGGGATGAGGTAAGTATGTCAAATTCAGTTTGGCACATAGTTCCTTACTTGCAAGATTTCTGCAGCTACCTCCATCAATAATTACCTTGCAAGCTTTGTTTGGTCCAACTAGAGCCTTTGTTTGGAACAAGTTGCAACGCTGGGATTCCTCAACCGGTTGCACACTAAGTACACGTGAAGATACGACAATAGTGGGTGCACGCTCAGCATATGCATCAGCACCAAGCTCGCCGTCATCAATATCATCATCAGAAGCTTCATCTCCACTTTCTACTTCACCTTGTTCATTAACAAACATAACCTTGCTGTTTGGACAATCTTTCTTGTAGTGAACTCTACCTCCACAAGTATGGCACACCACATCACGAGTACGTGCAGTAGACATATTGGAACCCGAGCTAGCAGCAGGAGCAGCGGGTTTCCGAGCATTAGAACCAAACGAAGGTGTACTTGCTGGCTTGGCCGATGGTATAAAGGGAGCAACAGCTGGTGGCGCGGCTATAGAAGGTGTAGACCTAGCCTAAAATCTGCTGGAGGACGGAAAACGAGCACGTGACTTCGCCTCTTCTGCCAACTGGGATTCGGCCTCTCTAGCATGATGCAACAACTCATTCATGGTCTCATACTTGTGATGATGAACAATGCTCTTGATCGGTAACTTCAAATTGTTTAGGAATCGCTGCATGGTCATCTCAATGGACTCACGAATTCTAGCACGCTGCATAAGCATCTCCATCTCCATGTAGTACTCATCAACTGTCATGGTGCCTTGCTTCAGTTGCGTCAATTTATCAAAAACTGATTGCAAGTAGTTGGTTGGTACGAAACGAGCTTTCATGATTTGCTTCATCTCGCGCCAATCCCTCACAGGAAGTTCATTGTCCTCCCTCCTATGTTGCACAAGAGCATCCCACCAACGTACAACATAACCATCAAATTCCGATGCTACAAGCTTGACCTTCTTATCTTCTGGATAGTCAAATAAGCGCCAAAGTTTCTCAATCTTCAACTCCCATGTGAGGTAGTCTTCAGGATCAACGGAACCATCAAACTTAGGAATTGAAAATTTTGGCTTGCCCAAACCATCATCAGCAGCTTGGTTGGGCACACGTTGACCACGCCCAAGATGGGCAAACCCACGACCATGAGCAGGTGCATGGACAGGGGGAATAGCACGTCCCCTGCCAACATGTGGAGCAGCATCAACATCACTACCCTCATCGAAATCATCAAAGGCATCATCATGTTGAGGATCTTCCCTTCTATGTAAGGTGGCTGTCAAACCCTCAATGGACTGCTGCAGAGCGGTGACATTGACATTGAGCGTAGCCACTTGCATTTGGATAGTATCAACCGTCCCAACATGATGATCCAATCTCATATTCATATCTTGGAGATTCTTGTCAATGGCATCTGTCGTGTTAGTAAACACACGTGTCAAGTGGGATTTCAAAGCCTCATATTCACGCCAATTGGCGAGCTCCTCATCCTTCTTTTTCTGCAACACAACATCATCATCACTAGTAGACATGATTAGTAGGTTAGTGCAAAAATCAGAATTTGTATGGTGGAAACTCTCACAACTCACTCACAACTAATAAGAAAGGAGATCTTACCGTTCCAAAGTGAGTAGAGATGCTCTACCAAACGAAATCAAAGACTGATGCACTGGATGTGATGAAGTGAATATCAAAGGTATAGAGAACGATCGCAGGGCACACAGGTTATGTAATGGTGGAGCTATAGGTATGGTATCCTATCTAAACCGCAAACAAGTCCTAGTGCTGTCGTACAAATACCCAAGAAACACACATAGTGGAGATAAACGTGGCAAAGCAACTTATGAAAAGGAATATTGCAATGCACAAGAGAGACGCTAGTAATAGCTCAAATAGAAAAGGCACAAGATTGCTCAATCTACTAGTGCTATACACAACAAGTTCTCCAATATTGCACACTTCTATATCTCTTTTTTTGTCAGGCTTGTAGCTCGTTTCTCTGTTTTTTTAATACTGATTCTCTTTTCTTTTGATTTTTCAACTATATTACTCAAGGCAAACGAGTACAGCAACGTATAACAGAACTGGGCCGGATAGTCCGGTTGATATGTGCCGGAGACTCCGGTTGGGCCGGATAGTCCGGTGTGATGCGGTCGGATAGTCCGGTTTTGCCTTTCAAAAATTTCTACACTTCAAAAACCTAATGAGCAGCCTATCGGAGCAAAGCAACTAGTCTCGTGGGTACGTTCCTAGGCACAGATGCTGTAGATAGGCTGTGTCTATGGTATGTCAACAAAAGTACGCTATGTGGACTCGGAAAAAACGATAAAGACTTACGGAAATGGTAACGGTGGGAACAACGGAAAACAAGATCAAACCCTAAACCTAGACACAAAGGGAAAATAGACTCCTACGAGGAAAACCTGCAGATCGGATCTACAAGAAGATACAATCAGCAACTAAAACTCGAAAACGATGCAATCTAGTCTATGGCAAATCTTTTTGTAAGGCTTTTTCTGTATAGGACGAAAAACACTCTCTAATCTATGGATGGATTTGTGGATGCTTACCAAGGCAACACTGGAAATCTGATACCAAGATGATATGGGGTGGCCCGATCTTCTCAGTAAGCGGATGGCGATGATGATGGTGGATGGTAGATAACTAGTGCGTAGCTATGATCTCTCCCGCTCGATCCCTGATGCTAGTGCAACAGATCTCGAACCTTGTAGGATATTCACAACACCACACTCTGGCGCACGCAGCCGTGACCATGAACAGTAGTATGCAATCTACTAATTCCCAATAGAACAACAGATCACACTCAATTATAGTTGGTAGATTCGAACAATGGGTAATTCTAGAGGTTCTACGAAAGAAACAACTCCAAAATATTTTAACATGGTCTAAACCCTAACTAGGGGTCGTCCCAAGGCTTATAAGGGCGGTCAGAAACCGAAACTAAACGCAAACGACTCAGACTGGTACAAACCGACTCAGACCAGATTCGGTCGGCGGGCGGACACTCCGGTAGAAATCGGCCGGACAGTCCAGTCAGGCTGGACACTCCAGGTGGAGTGTGCCGGACAGTCCGGTCTGGCCGGAAACTTCGTGTCCGGGTAGTATCCGAACTGGCAGACAGAATGTCCACGCCAGTTTGCCTCTCGACCAGGCCGGACAGTCCGGGTGGAACTGGCCGGACACTCCGGTCATGGCAGATCCTTTTGCCTCTGTCTTGATGATCTTCTCTTGCGCCTACCTCCCGCTCCTCCCTCGCGCATCCTTGGGCGATCATCATGTTGGGCTTCTCTTGTAGCCCTTCTCCTCCTCGCGCCATGCTTGTTTCTCCAACGAACCTGATCATACATAAATGCATAGACTTAGGCAGTATAAAGTTCTCATCAATCCATGTACCAGATTCATTTAGGAGTAAATTCACCTGTTGTTCTAGTAGCTTAGCACGAGCTCTTGTAATAGGTCCAATTCTAATCTCATTGGACTGATCCTTTCTTGCAACAGTTGTAGCATCTTCAGTAGTCATTGGGGTAGGTGTAATTGTAGGGATGTCCTCATCATATCATCTCCTTCTTGTCCTTGTTTAACCTTGAAGCTTGGCGAAGGAGTTGTTGTTCGATAGTAGCTCTTGTTTCTTCATGAAGCATCTTCATAGCTTGTGCGCGCTTCTCGACGTCCATGTTCGTGCACTCATGGAGGGGTAGTGGTAGGATGTCGAGCGTGGTGAGGGGCTCCAAACCATAGACGATCATGAATGGACTCATCTTGGTTGTTGAGTGCTTGGCTCGATTATAGGCGAACTCGGCATGTGGAATGCATTCCTCCCAATCCTTCAGGTTTTTCTTGATCAACATGCGAAGGAGAGTTTCGAGGCTTCTGTTGACAACTTCGGTTTGGCCATCAGTTTGAGGATGTGATGCGGATGAGAAGAGGAGCTTGACGCCGAGCTTGGCCATGAGGGTCTTCCACAAGTAGCTCATGAATTTGACGTCGCGGTCAGAGACGATTGTCCTTGGCACACCGTGAAGACGGACGATTTCCCTAAAAACAGATTTGCAACATGTGAATCATCGTCGGTTTTATGGCACGGTATGAAGTGTGCCATTTTGGAAAACCGATCCACAACAACAAATATAGAATCGTGACCATGCTTAGATCTAGGCAATCCTAACACGAAATCCATGCTAATGTCGGACCAAGGTGTATGAGGAATAGGCAATGGCATATAAAGACCATAGGGATTAGCTTGCGACTTAGCTTGAACGCATGTCGTGCATCGTTGAACGTAGCGCTCCACGTCACGCTTCATCTTGGGCCAAAAGTAGTGACTGGAGAGCATGTCCAATGTCTTGTCGCGCCCAAAGTGACCCATAAGGCCTCCACCATGAGATTCTTGGAGAAGCAAAAGTTGAAGCGACGACTTCGGGGTGCATAGCTTGTTTTGTTTAAATAGAAAGCCCTTATGCAAATAGAAATCATCAACTCCTTTGTCATTGGAGCACTTTGCGAAAATTGGTTCAAAGAACGGATCGGAAGCATACAAAGATTTTATTTCCTCAAGACCCAACACGTTGATTTCGAGTCTCGTAAGAAGGCTTGTATGTTTGTGAGACAATGCGTCAGCAACTACATTATCTTTGCCCTTCTTATACTTGACAATGTACGGAAAAGACTCCATGAACTCAACCCACTTAGCGTGTCTCTTGCTCAAGTTGGCTTGGCCTTTGAGATATTTCAACGACTCGTGGTCGGAATGTATGATAAATTCCTTGGGCCAAAGGTAGTGTTGCCAAACTTGAAGGACACGAACTAAGGCAAAAAGCTCTTTGTCATAAATCGGATAGTTAAGGCGAGCACCAAGTTTCTCGCTATGGTAGGCAATAGGACGTCCGTTTTGCATAAGGACTCCTCCAATGCCAATACCACTAGCATCACACTCTATCTCAAAAGTTTTTGTGAAATCCGGTAAAGTAAGAAGAGGTGCTTCGGTGAGCCCCTTTTTAAGTTCATCAAAAGCTTTTTGTTGTGCTTTGCCCCACAAGAAGGTGACATTCTTTTTGGTCAATTCATTAAGGGGACAAGCAATGGTTGAAAAGTCTTTCACAAAGTGACGATAGAAACTGTCCAACCCATGAAAACTTCGAAGTTCACTCACATTCGTTGGTATGGGCCAATCTCGTATGTCCTTTACCTTGGAAACATCAACTTCAATTCCCTTCGAAGAAACGACAAATCCAAGAAAAATCAACTTGTCTTTAGCAAAAGTGACTTGGGAAGATTAGCATAAAGCTTGTCATGTCGAAGGATTTGCAAAACTTCCTTGACATGTGTTATATGGGACTCAAGTGATTTGCTATAAACAAGAATATCATCGAAATAGACAACAACACTTTTTCCAATGAGAGAACGCAAGATATGATTCATAAGGCGCATGAAAGTGGATGGGGCATTTGATAAACCAAAGGGCATAACCAACCATTCATAGAGACCAAGTTTGGTCTTGAAGGTGGTTTTCCACCCATCACCTTCAGCCATGCGTATTTGATGGTAACCACTACGAAGATCAATTTTCGAAAAAATAGTGGCTCCACACAACTCATCAAGCATGTCATCGAGACGTGGTATGGGATGTCGATAACGTACGGTGATAGCATTGATTGGATGGCAGTCCATGCATAACCGTAACGTATCATCCGTCTTTGGAACAAGAATCACGGGTACGGCACTTGGACTAGTGCTAACTTGGATGCAACCTTTGGAAACGAGTTGGTTGATTTGACGTTCAATCTCCTTCGTCTCCTCCGGGTTCGTGTGGTAAGCGGCGCAGTTGGGAAGTGGTGCACCGGGGATGAGGTCAATTTGATGTTCGATGCCACGAAGAGGAGGTAGTCCATGTGGAAGCTCTTTGGGAAACACATCCTTGAATTCCTGCAAAACATTCATCAAAGATGGAGGAACATTGGTTAATTCATTAGTTCCTTGCGCTAGTCCCTTGCAAAGGAGGACATAGTGCAATATCGATGGGTTGTTCCGAACATCTCTCATTTCAGTTTTGGTGGCAAGGAGAACACTCTTAGTTTTTCCACTCGAATTTGGCTTGTGGCTCTCACTCACTATGAGGTGGTTCTCTCTCTCACCGCTCTTCTCACAAGTAGGTGTTGTGCTTTGCGCCCTCGCTAAAGCCTTTGCATTGTCCGCAATTATTTGGCTATGAGTCATTGGTTGCAAAACACATGTTTTGTTGAGCCATTTGAAGGTGTATATATTGGTGCGACCATGATGTTGAGCAACCTTGTCAAATTGCCACGGTCGACCAAGAAGCATGTGGCAAACTATCATAGGAACCACATCACACTCCACCGTATCATTGTAAGGACCAATGGCGAAGGAGACCGATACGTTATGCTTGATCTTCACGTACCCTTGGTCACTTAGCCATTGCACGGGGTAGGGGTGCTTGTGTGGATGGAGGGTGAGGTTGAGCTTCTCACACAACTTGGTGCTAGCAAGATTGTGACAACTCCCTTCGTCAATGATCACCTTGATAGATTTGCCGTTGATGTCGGCTCGTGTTTGGAAGATATTGGAGCATTGGTATTCATGCTCTTGTGCTTGAGTGGTCAAGATCCTTGTGACGACAAGCGATGGACTTGCGTCATGCTCACACATGAGGAGTTCTTGATCATCTTCCACTCGTTGCCTTGCCAGTGCTTCCTTGACACGTGCATCAAACTCATCTTCACTCAAGTACTCTTCATCACCATTATCATGGATGAACAAGACTTTCTTGTTTCCCCATTCGGCCGACTAGTGTCCTTTACCTCCACACTTGTAGCATTCACCGTTGAAAGGTGTATCACTCTTTGCTTACTTGCCACTTGGGGGCAGTTTTCCTTGAGGAAGTGTGGGCTTGAAGGAAGGCTTGGAGGTACTTGAGGAGCTACCATTGAAAGTTGTTGGTGTAGGGGTTGAAGCTTCCTTGTAGGTGAAGTACGTCTTGGGCTTGTTGTACTTGATATCCTCTTGCACTTGACGTTCAACCTTTGTTGCAATGTGCACAAGCTCAACCATGGTGTTGTATGTTTGGAACTCGACGATGCGCTTGATTGGGTAATTCAAGCCAATAAGGAAACGTGACATTGTTTGCTCCATACGCTCATCAATGTTGGCGCGAATCAAGTTGAGTTCCATTTCCTTGAAGTATTCTTCCACGGTCTTTGTCCATTGACGAAGAGCTTGAAGGTTGTTGAAGAGGTCATGCGTGTAGTGCGCGGGGACAAACCGGGATCTCATGTGAGCCTTCATGTCATGCCAAGTTGTGATTGGCGACTCTTGTCTTGCATCACGAGCAACTTGAACTTGTTCCCACCAAAGGTTGGCGTAATCATCAAACTGTAGCGAAGCCATGGCGACCATCTTCTCGTTGCTATAGTTGTGCACGCGGAAGATCTTGTCGACTTTGAGTGCCCACGAGAGGTATTCTTTGGGGTCATTGGATCCGGTGAACTTGGGCATTGTGAACTTGAGCTTGCCAAAAGTTTGTTCATCGTTGCGGTCATTGCGACGAGCTTGGTGACCTTGTTGATGATCTTGTAGTTGGGGAGGTGGAACTTGGTTCTTGCGTCCTTGTTGCGGAGCTTGCTCTTGATATTGTTTGTTGATGAGGAGCTTGCTCTTGCTCTTGGCGCGGTTGTTGACGTGGTTGAGGTACTTGGGCCTCATGGTGGCGAGTGTGTGGAGCCTCTTGACGCAGTTGATGACGAAGAGGAGGCTCGTTCCTCGGTTGGTGATGTTGGTTAGGCACATGGGCCTCACGGAGAAGAACATGGTCATGAGCCTCTTGACGTGGTGGACGTCGCTCAACTTGTATCACTTGACGCTCCAAGTTTTGTTGATGTGGAGGAGGCGCCGCGTGATGACCATGGTGTCGTTGTTGACGTTCATGACGTTGATGACGAGGAGGAGGATCTTGGAGAGCTTCACGTCGATGACGAGCTTGATTCTCCAAGTTGGAGTCATCACTTGTTGTGTCAAGTACGCGTCGTGGTCGATGGTGGTAGACTTGCGGTTGTACTTGCGGTTGCGCTTGCGGTTCCTCTTGTGGTTGCTCTTGTCGGATCACTAGTGCCCTTGCGTGATGACGGTGTGCTTCTTGCCTTGCTCGTGGCCTTGAAGAGAGGTCACCATCATAGCTTGACGTTGCGGCGTGCCGTGGGGAAGGTACATAGTTCGAAGAGATTCCATCTTCAACCACGGGGGCATCATTGCGTCTTTGGGCACTTTGATGTAGATCTTGTGGAAGAGGTGCATGACGATGCGAAGAACTTGCCGAGCTTGATGCGCGTGAACGTGGTCTTGCCATGCCGTCGATGAGGCGTCAAAGATTGTCATTTGTTTCGGCGACGGAACGTTGGAGCGCTTCATTTTGGTGGCCGAAGTTGTGATGCATTGCATGCATTTCTCTTTTGAGGCTGTCGAAGCGGTTGTCGATGTTCTTGAACTCGGCTTGCGTCTCGCTAAATAGTTCATCTTTTCGCGTCTCAAGGGCTTGGCAACGTTCACGGAACTCTTGTCGAACGATGAAGTGACTTGCACGCGTCATGTACGGACCTTGATCTTCTTCTTGGGGGGTGGTTGGCTCGTCTCACCGTGCCTATCCATCATACAAAACACACGAGTATTGTATATGGAAGTGGAATATGGTGGTGTTAGCCTTGTACCTCACCTTGGGGATTGCACAAAACTAGAGACCACAAGTGAGAGCTATAAGCGTGCAAAGTGGAATTGCAAAGAAAACTCACACTAAAGAAAGAACTAGCTCTCAACAGCTTGTTGGTGGTAGGTTAGTATTGTGGAAAGCCAAAGAACCAACCAAAAGAAAGGGATAGTCAAAAGTGGGTAAAATCCAACAAAACTCAAGTCAAAGGCGAAGGTCAACAACTCAAAAGGGTGATGGGAACCTACGACTATATACACACACGTGGAGAATGTTGGGATTGACATGACTATGAAAATGAGCAAACAAAACGTCCTAACGAAGACTAAGCTCGTTGTCGTGCCAATGCAAGGAGAAACCGTGGCTCGTTTGCAAAGATTAAAAGTGAGCAACGGATTTGTGCACTTGCCTTGGGCGCTCTTCTTTCTCCCTTGCTTACAAGCTTTGAGACTCTCTTTTGCAAGGGGAGACTATTTTTCTTTTGCTTTTTCTTTGTATCTTTTTCACTTTTTTGCTCTCCCTTGATGCTACCTAGTCACACTTGCTATTGCTCTTGCACTCTCACTATCCAAGGACAAATGCACAATGCTCAAGCAAACACAGGATGAGCCACTCTCATGGGATAGGTACACACAAAGGAAGATGGGGTTAACAAGGTGATGCAAGTTATACCTTCTTTGATGATGAACTTGGCGTCGGTGGTGTGGGATGATGTTCTTGGTCCATGGTGTCGATGAGTGCGGAAGTTGATGATGCGGAAGCTTGCTGGTAGTTGCTGACACGCACACGGGACACGAACAAACAAAGGAGATTAGCCAATGCGAAAAATGAGGTAAAATTGTCAAAAATGGGCGTTACAGCCGGACACTCCGGTCTGTCTGGGCCGGACACTCCGGTCTGGTTCGGCCGGACACTCCGGTCGGTACGTGCCGGACACTCCGGCGCGGGTTTCCTGCTCGTGTTCTTGAGCGGATATCCTCGCCTTCGGGCCTCAAATCCGCAAAAACTGGCCAAATCGGGCTGGGGAAACGCAGGATAAAGCTGGACCAACTCCTTAGACAAGGTTTGGTCGGATCAAAACCACAAATAACACTCCAAATCAAGAGATCGATCCAAAGGCAAATATGGGCTGTTTTTTTTCTGTGGGGATTTTTTCGAATTTTTGGTGGATAGAAGAAAAAATTGTGGGGGAAATCGTGAGCAACGAAGCTCTTGATACCAATATGTTTAGGGCAAACCTCTAGGGTGGCCCGATCTTTCACGATTCCTTTTCAAATCAAGGGTGGAGTGCGGGGGAAGGAGGGAAGGATGAACACGATGAACACACGCACGAAGAACGCGATGAACACACACTCGCAAAACCACGATAAACACCAATAGCTCACGCCGGCGGTGACCGGTCCGACGCAATCCCTAGGATCGGCGTCGGGCGGAGGACTCTCTCTTGAACCGGCATGGCGAGATGGGAGACTCGGTGAGATCTTGACGTCTAGGCAAAGGGACACCGATGCCTAGGCCTTGTACAACGCGGAGGCACGATGCAAACTCCAATGAGGTTTGGGGATATTGGTGCTCCTTAGTTCAGGAGCATGAGGCAAGAATTAGATAGATCCACAAAGGGGTTTCCACTAATTCCAATATCAAGCCTAGGGTTTACAATGGAGGTGGGGGTCTATATATAGGCCAACCACAAAGTCAGGGGTAATTCAAGCATTAAATTAGAGTTCTGGGCGAAATAGAGGGGTACATGGGCCATAGGGCCCAACTAGGTTCGCATGCCCATCACTTGGGCCAGACACTCCGGGTCGAGTGGGCCGGACAGTCCGGGGTGGCCGGAGACTCCGGGTCGAGTGGGCCAGACAGTCCGGGGTGGCCGGACACTCCGGGCAGTGTCCGGGCAATGTCCGAACTGGCACACAGAATGTCCACGCCAGGTTCGGGCTCGGGCAGGCCGGACACTCCGGTTGAGTCACGCCGGACACTCCGGCTTTGGCAGCTTCAGCACGGGTGCGGCTTCAGGGCTCGTGGATCGACGCGGCGGGGGCTCGTACCTGATGATGCACAAAGTAGTGGTATGAAGTAGCACGCCATCCAAGGAGGTATCAAATTGGCACGAGGAGAGGAGCGAGTTCACCTTAGCTTGGAGGAGTTTGGCTCGGGCACGAGTCATGGGTCCACTTGGTGGACTTATTGTTGTAGATGTAGAAGCGTCTGTAGGACGGGCTGCATCAGAAGATCAACAAGTTTAGCAAGTAATCCACGGATCAAAGCCTACCAAAATGCACTCAAATCACAGATCGGTCCAAAACACGAATTGGGGCTATTTTTGTTGGAATTTCTGAATTTATGGGGAAAAGACCAAATCGAGGAGAAATTTGTGGCAACCAAAAGCCGCTGATACCAGATGTTATGGGGTAACCCCGTGGGTGGCCCGATCTTCATGGATCTCGTGGTCAAATCGATGGAAAAGCGAGGGGAAAGGGAGAAGGTCGAGGAAGCGGATGCACACCTCGCGACGAACACGATGACCACATACACAAAACTCACACGATACAAGACCGATTGCTCTCACCGGTGGCCACTGGTCCGATAGAATCCTCGCAAGGAAAGATCGGTCAACGTGCTCCCATCAATCCCAAGCGGAGAGGGAAGAACACCTTGGAGAGTGATGAGGACATACCTACGGTTGACACAACCGTTGCACCTACAGCCACACTTCCTCACGTTCCACAATTCCAAGGACCTCTCACAAGAGCTCGTGCACGCCAACTGAATTATCAGGTACTTTTATTTCTAGGAACTATTCCTAATATTCATGAGAATATGATGCTGCCTAAATTAGATGTGTGTATGTTACTTAGGAATGATGGGCCTAGCATGGATGAGAGGGACAAGCATTGGAGCATGATCATGCATGGAGATGATGGCAGCAATCGTGTGAGGATCCAGGATGACGCTGCAAGTAAAGATTTCAGAACTGTGAAGCCACCATATTGAAAAGATGAAGACATGGACGAACTAGAGAGCTACACACTTCAAATTTTCGTCCATGTGATTAGATGGTGCTGCGTCACCTTTAAATATGGGCCATGCCCATGTAATTTTCGTCCAAATAAAGGGGCTGAACTTTTAGAGTCCGTATAGTGGAGGAAACCGGCCTGGAGATGGATTTCGACCTCCTCCCCAAGGCTGGCCAAAATTCACTTCTCTTCCTCCATATATACTCCCATTAGCTCATCGTTTAGATGGGGATTTTGTTTAGTAAAAGACTTAGCTACGAGCTACTCTTTGCCATAGGCACAAGTGTCAAACCGACCTTTTGTACTACGCACAGACATAATCCCACCTCTTCAATAAAGCTTTCATCAATATTCGCAATATCTTGATTGCATCCAAAATTCTTGCTGGTTCTTCGATTGCTTGCAGGGATTGATCCTCATGATCAGGTTGATCTAGCTCCGGTGTGATCAATAGCCTCGGAAGTTGGTGTATCGATTGCTAAGGCGCAACATCTCGCACGTTTGTAGTCGGATCGTCAACGTCGACCTCCACCATAATCGACAGATATCGTCTCATCGAAAGATCAGTCACCTTTACCCTATCAAGTGGTATCAGATTTTGGGTTTCCCGGTGAGAGCTTACAGTTTTCGTAGTTTAGATTGCATCTGTTCTTCTTCCTATAAATCATAAAAAGCCAACAAATTAGGGTTAGATCCGTATCCTAGAAAAACTTTCGGGCCTATTGCATTGTTTCTTTTCAGTATTTGCTTTGTTGAGTTCTAGTCTGCATCGTCATGTCCAGTGCTGGTTTTAGATCTAGATCTTTAGAGTTTCGAGTTCTGGTCACAGTCATCACCAGCGCCACCACCGATTCCGCCATCACCACCGATTCTGCTATCACCACCGCCATACACTTGCTACAACCCTACGCCCACATACCACCTCCGCCACCATATATCCTTGTTCCAGTCCAGTTAGGTTGGGTATTCGTTTTCCTGCTCTTACTTTCCATCATTGTAGATCCGATCCGCGTTGTACCTTGATCCGAGTTCCAGAAAGTTTCGGCTAGAATGGAAGAGAAGGGGAGAGCAAAAAAAAGTCTGGAAACTCCTCCGAAATTTTTCTCGGCCTATACTGTTTTTAGGCTTCTGGGATCGTTTTGAGCTATACACCATTATAGTGAAAAAAATTCGTGTATGCACGCTTTCCAGAGTAGTTTCGTGCAATTTTCAGAAATTTCAAAAAAAATTCTTGAGCCTATCCTGATATTCCACTTTGCTGATTGTTTTGAGACACTTTCCATACTAGTGATTTGCGCCTCATTCGCGCGATGTTCAGAGCACTGGTGCCTGTTGCTTCTCGGTGTCGCGGCGTGCCTCGTAGTGTTCTAGGCTCGCGTCTCTAGCTTGGGATAGTCTAGGACCAGCACAGTACCGTCGTTGAGCTGTTATTCAACCTTGCATTGCTGTTTTGAAATTGTGTCTACAGATATTGCAGCCACCTAGAACTCCACATATTCCTACACTGTGCGTTGACACCACCTGGTAATCGCTCTATTCAATCTTCCTGAAGCTTGATCACGACGGTTGCTGCTCACCACCTGCTGCAGGGTAAGAACGGGTAAGAGTATTGGTGTGCTTGACAGATTAAGCACTTTCCACCACTGTTCCTATCGTATCTCTAGTATATACCTGTATTTTTTTTGCGTACTAATCATGCCACCAGAAAACACCGAGGCACAACCACTGGAGGGGGAAGCCTTGCAGGCTCACGTCACCACACTTTTGGCTGACCATATGCAGGATGTGGACAAGCGTTTTACTAACACGATGGAGCAACTCGAGGGACTCAAGACCGCCTTCATCACCAAACTCGACGCTAAATTCCAGGAGGTGCTAGCATGCTTACCTCCACCACCGACGGCTCGCGCGCCTCCTCCACAGCCGACTCGCGGGGCTCCTACACCGCACTTGTTGGGACGTGCACAACGCATTCTCAAACATCTGGCACAAACTTCGGTTGCGGGTGCTGCTGCTCCCGCGGGCACTGCTGCTGCTAGCGTTGCAGGAGCTACGGGCATCACACAGGCCCGTGATTCTCAGGTGGATGATTATTATGGGGAAGATGAGGATGAGGGCGAGTACGCGGATGACTTCACAGTAGATCCGCCAGCTGGTCATCCTAGGCAATACAGTCCCCACATTCTTCATCCACCCCCTTTTTCCGTTGGTACGTGATGATGACCATGTTGCTAAACTGAAATTAAATGTTCCTACGTTTAATGGTCGCTTGATATTGATCAAGCCAATGATCCTATAGTTTTGTCCTGATCTTTCACAGCGAATCAACCAGATAGATGATCTCCCAATAACGCAATGAACGTCACCTAAAGAAGAGGAATGAATCCAGCAAGTAACGTGATGAAGGTCACCACGCCTCAAACCACAGCTTGATAATCCTTGATGCACACAAGAACCTTCGCAGCAATAATAATCTCATAAACGGTATCGCCATCCCCGGAGGGATGATACACAGTGGAGCACAATATAGTTTTTAGACTAAACAACTGAACTCCCCTAAACCCTAGGTGGTTGGCTCCTTTATATAGGAGGCCTGCAACTAGTCGCTTAGCTAGACCCAAACCGAACACACAAACAGACTCGAACCTAACATGGACTCGGACTCAATAACATAGCAACAATATTTGACACAACCTTAGACTTATCATTACATATCGTAGGTCGTCCTGGCGTGCCAATCATCAATGGGATGCGCCCGCATCACTTAGCTTGGTGGAGTCCTGAAATTAGGCTTCACCTCCTCCTTCATGCCCATATCATCGCTATAATCCTGATGCATACCTCTCTTGGGAATTAGAATTAGACCAGCGTTTTTCATGCTTAAATTATCCCGAGGATAGACATGTTAGTGCTGCTACTTGTGAGTTCACTAGTTTTGCTTCCATATGGTGGTATGAATACTGTCGTGCTAATCATACTAATCCAATCACTACGTGGGATGCTTTAAAACATGCTATGCGTATTCGTTTTGTTCCACCATATTATCAGCGTTCCATGCTTACCAAATTAGCACGTCTAGATCAAGGCAAAAATTCTGTAGAGGATTACTATCAGGACTTGCAAACTAGCATGCTGCATTGTGGTATAGAGGAGGATAATGAAGCATTAATGGCACGATTCGTAGGTGGGTTAAATAAGGAAATTCAGACCATTCTTTGATATAAATCTTATCACACAATTACCCATTTGTTCCATCTTGCTTGCAATGCTGAATGTGAAGTGCAGGATCGACGTGAGGCGATACGAACTAATTATTCTACAGGGCGTTCTACTTGGAGATCACCAAATTTGGCGTCACGGGCTACTGCACCTACACCTCTAGCGACCACATTCACGCGATCTGTAGCATCTACACCACCTCCATTTGCTGCACGGAAGACTACTACGGGACCAGCCCCGAGTGCTGCGTCCTCCATCGCATCTACGGGCAAGTCCAGCCAAATTCAGTGCCGCAAATGTGGTGAACTTGGTCACTTTGCACGTGATTGTGCCTCCTCTCGTCTGATGATTGCTCTTGAGGATGGTGGATACGATTCCGCCAGTGATTATGATGAAGATACTTTGGCTCTTATTGCATATGATGAGCAATGTGCTGCAGCACCCACGGAGCAAGATTCTGAATATATGGCTGCGAAACATGCGGAGAAATACCCGAGTTTAATTGCACAGCGAGTCTTGAGTGCACAAATTACCAAGGCCGAGCCTGACCAGCGCCATAATTTGTTCCATACCAAGGGTGATATGGGCATGAAGGAGGAGGTGAAGCCTAATTTCAGGACTCCACCAAGCTAGGTGATGCGGGGTGCATCCCATTGATAATTGGCACGCCAGGATGACCTATGATATGTAATGATAAGTCTAAGGTTGTGTCAAATATTGTTGCTATGTTATTGAGTCCGAGTCTAAGTTAGGTTCGAGTCCGTTTGTGTGTTCAGTTTGGTTCTATCCAACTGACTAGTTGTAGGCCTCCTATATAAAGGAGCCACCCACCTAGGGTTTAGGGGAGTTCAGTTGTTTAGTCTAAAACTATATTGTGCTCCACCGTGTACCATCCCTCCGGGGACGACGATACCATTATCAGATTATTATTGCTGTGGAGGTTCTTGTGTTCATCAAGGATTGTTGAGCTGTGGTTTGAGGCGTGGTGATCTTCATCACGTTATTTGCTGGATTGCTTCCTCTTCTTCAGGTTGCGTTCATCGCCTGATTGGAAGGATTACTATCCGTGTTACTCGCTGTGAAAGATCGGGACAAAACTATAGGATCATCGGCTTGATCTGTATCAGGTGGTATCAGAGCTTTCATTGATCACAGCGTGTTTTTGGATCATATGTGGACTATTTTTCTACAAGTAGTTTACAGATCAGTTGGTTTGGAGAAGAGATTGAAAGTTGAGGTTTTCAGATTGGATTGTGTTCTTCGTTGGCAGCCAAGTCAGATCGGTGAGGAGTTTGCATTGGGCGTCGTTGGTAGGTGCGATCGATTCTGCTTGTTTCCTACCTCAATTCTCAGAAGTCTCGTCGGTTCCCGGTTACGATCAGTTTGATTTTCGAGCGGAATCAATTTCAGATCGACTGGTATTACGTGGCCAGCTGATAGTCTTCTTCACGTGAGAAAAAAAGACAATGATCTGGTGCTTTAAATCAGAAACAGAGGAAAGTACATAGAGTCCAGGAAAAAAAGAATTGCATGCGTCAAGAAAGCTTGGGTCTGTTTCGATTTTTCTGCCGTGTGTACGCGCGCCAAGGAGAAGGAGAAGTTTGTCATGTGGACTAAGGAAGGAAAGGAATCGTAGGACTCTAGTAGAAAAAAGACAAACTACTGCCATGGTCACGATCGGAACGATCAGTTGCAAACAGTTTTTCTTCCGGTAGAGTACGGATCTGATCGAGGAAATTAAAGAAAAAAACGATAACATCCAGCCTCGCGCGCCTGGTACCTTGGCTACGCCCACGCCTGACGATTCCGTGCCGCGTGACGATCACAAGACCGTCTCGTTCGTGCGGGCTGGCCCATCTGCGCTCGCCCACGCCTGGGAACGCTCTTCCGCCTCGCTAGACCACAGCAGGCGTCTACTCTTGAGCGAGCCAGATAGCTCGCCCCATGCCTGGTGTGTGTCTGGTTCCAAGAGTTGCAATTTTTTCTCTGTACCTGCTGCTCTAAGAATTGGATCAGTGAATATCAAGAAACAGTCACGTGGACTCGAATAAAGGAAAGAAAAAGGAGATAAAAGAATAGATCGCTGCGGTATCTGTGTGATTTTTGGTCAGGGTTCTGCTAAAGTTCAGAGATGGATCTTGAGGGTAATGTTAGTGATTTTTCAGCGCAAGACGTCTACAATGATTATCTAGACCTAAAAAATTGTGTGCGCTGGGATTCTAGTAAATTGAAGTGGAAGCTCCTACATACTGCAACCTCGACAGAATACAAGTTATGGGAACAAACAATGCAAGCTGGTTTTCGCTTATGTGTTGATATTTCTCCAGATCTGTAGTTTGACGACACTATCACTTTTCGTCTTGCAAAAAGGCGTGAGGATGTGCGAATTTTCCGGTGGTGGAATATGGACACACGTACGCGAGGTGTCTCAATAAATACTGTCTGGGAGGACTACAAAAAGTTTTTACGTGCTACATTTTCGGCACCATCAGAGATAGAGGACAAGGTGATTGTTTCGGAGGATGTTGTACCATTGAGTGGGCTGAATTTGCAACTCAAGAAAGTACAAGGCGATCCTTGCATGACAATTGACAAGGGCCAGCGTTGGAATTTATTTCAAGCACAGTGTATGATCAAAGGCAAAGCATGCAAGTTGATTATTGATGGAGGAAGCTGTACTAATGGCATTAGCAAGGCAATGGTGGCAGCGTTAGGGTTGTCCACATGGCGTATTCCTGAACCTAAGCATCTACAGTGGTTAAATAGCTACGGTATGCTGAAGGTAACTCATAAGGTGCGTGTGCCATTTACAATTGGTGATTATATTGATGAGATTGAGTGTGATGTATTGCCATTGGAGGTATGTGGGCTGTTACTTGGTCGTCCATGGCAGTATGATCGCAATGTTACACATGCTGGAAGAGCAAATACATATTCTTTTGTGCATGGTGGCAAACAGCAGACTTTGAAGCCTATGCAGGATGATCACATAAAGTTTGATGTAGAGCTGGTGGTACATAAGGAGAAGGTGCGCAAGGCTAAGCCAAAATCTGGGCTAGCTAAGGTGCAGGATGGAGAGCATGAGGCACAGTGCGACAATGTTGATATTGCTTCAGCTATGCCTGTAGATGACAAGCCAGTGGAACTTGTTAGTGACAAGCCAGTTGAAGTGCATCCTCTTATTGCTGAGGGGAAGGATGTTGCAGCATGTGTTCTGAAGGTTGTATGTGTTGACACAGGTGTTGCGACGGATGCTATTTGTGCTCCTGAGTGTTCCTGTGCATGTGGTGCAGGCGGATAACAAGAGCAGTTTTGTTAGCACACCTGTGAGGAATTTTGTTGGGACAGTTGTGCGGATGCATAGAGGCAAGGATGGACATGTTCGTCAGTTGTGTGGTCCAGGCATTACTCATCTTATGCAGGGTCGTGCAAAGAAGGTCCATGTTCAGCAACCATGGGTTCCAACAAGAGTTGAGAAGAAGAAGACGGTGGTGCCTAGGTCCAAGATCGTATGGAGACGCAAGGAGGTGCAGGCGCCGAGGGCTGTATCAAGTCGAGCAGGCCAAGAGGGAGGATGTGGTGAGGAAGGCAAGAAAGACTTGAAGATGACGATGACGCGATTGTTCATATCACGCCACCTTTCCGACCCGACCCGCAAGCGTTGGGGACAACGCTTCTTGAAGGGGGGTGATGCAGCCCGTCCTACGGATGCTTCTACATCTACACCAACAAGTCCCCCAACTGGATCCATGACTCGTGCCCGAGCCAAACTCCTGCAAGCTAAGGTGAACTCGCTCCTCTCTTCGTGCCAATTCGATACATCCTTGGATGGCGTGCTACTTCATACCACTACTTTGTGCATCATCAGGTACGAGCCCCCGCCGCGTCGACCCACGAGCCCTGAAGCTGCACCTGAGCTGAAGCTGCCGGAGTGTCCGCCCGAATCCACCGGAGTGTCCGGCCCGACTCAGCCGGAGTGTCTGGCCTGCCCGAGCCTGGACCTGGCGTGGACATTCAGAAGGTCGAAGCAGACACTCCCTGGACGCCACCCAGAGTGTCCGCCCTGCCCAGACTGTCCGGCCGCGCCGACCCGGACTGTCTGGCCACCCCGGACTGTCCGGCTAACTCGACCCGGATTGTCCGGCCAAGTGATGGGCCTGCGAGCCTAGATGGGCCCTATGGCCCATGTACCCCTCTACTTCGCCCGGAACTCTACTTTAATGCCTGAATTACCCCTAAACTTGTGGCTGGCCTATATATAGACGCCCACCTCCATTGTAAACCCTAGGCATGATATTGGAATTAGTGGAAACCCCTTTGTGGATCTATCTAGTTCTTGCCTCATGCTCCTTGACTAAGGAGCACCAATATCCCCAAACCTCATTGGAGTTTGCATTGTGCCTCCGCGTTGTACAAGGCCTAGGCATCGGTTTTCCTTTGCCTAGACGTCAAGATCTCACCGAGTCTCCCATCTCGCCGTGCCGGTTCGAGAGAGAGTCCTCCGCCCGACGCCGATCCTAGGGAATGCGCCGGACCGGTCACCGCCGGCGTGAGCTATTGGTGTTTATCGTGGTTTTGCGCGTGTGTGTTCATCGCGTTCTTCGTGCGTGTGTTCGTCGTGTTCATCCTTTCCTCCTTCCCCCGCACTCCACCCTCGATTTGAAAGGGAATCGTGAAAGATCGGGCCACCCTAGAGGTTTGCCCTCAACATATTGGTATCAAGAGCTTCGTTGCTCACGATTTCCCCCACAAATTTTTCTTCTATCCACCAAAAATTCAAAAATCCCCACAAAAAACAGCCCATATTTGCCTTTGGATCGATCTCTTGATTTGGAGTGTTATTTGTGGTTTTGATCCGACCAAACCATGTCTAAGGAGTTGGTCCAGCTTTATCCTGCGTTTGCCCAGCCCGATTTGGCTAGTTTTTCGCGGATTTGAGGCCCGAAGGCGAGGATTTCCGCTCAAGAAGACGAGCAGGAAACCCGCGCCGGAGTGTCCGGCTCATACCGACCGGAGTGTCCGGCCCGACCGGAGTGTCCGGCCGAAACAGACCGGAGTGTCCGGCCGAAAAAGACCGGAGTGTCCGGCCCAGACAGAGTGAAGTGTCCGGCTGTAACGCCAGTTTTGATAGTTTTGCCTCATTTTTAAAATTGGCTAATCTCCTTTGTTTGCTCGTGTCCCGTGTGCATGTCAGCAAGTACCAGCAAGCTTCCGCATCATCAACTTCTGCGCTCATCGACACCACGGACCACGAACATCATCCCGCACCACCGACGCCAAGTTCATCATCAAAGAAGGTATAACTTGCGTCACCTTGTTAACCCCCATCTTCCTTTGTGTGTACCTATCCCATGAGAGTGGCTCATCTTGTGTTTGCTTGAGCATTGTGCATTTGTCCTTGGATAGTGAGAGTGCAAGAGCAATAGCAAGTGTGACTAGGTAGCATCAAGGGAGAGCAAAAAAAAATACAAAGAAAAAGCAAAAGACACCATGGTCATCACGAGGCGCCTCCTCCACATCAACAAAACTTGGAGCATCAAGTGATACAAGTTGAGCGACGCCCACCACGTCAAGAGGCTCATGACCATGTTCTTCGCCGTGAGGCCCATGTGCCTAACCAACATCACCAACCAAGAAATGAGCCTCAACCACGTCAACAACCGCGCCAAGAGCAAGAACAAGCTCCTCATCAATAACAATACCAAGAGCAAGCTCCGCAACAAGGACGCGAGAACCAAGTTCCACCTCCCCAACTACAAGATCATCAACAAGGTCACCAAGCTCGTCGCAATGACCACAACAATGAAGAAACTTTTGGCAAGCTCAAGTTCACAATGCCCAAGTTCACCGGATCCAATGACCCTAAAGAATACCTCTCGTGGGCACTCAAAGTCGACAAGATCTTCCGCATGCACAACTATAGCAACGAGAAGATGGTCGCCATGGCTTCGCTAGAGTTTGATGATTACGCCAACCTTTGGTGGGAACAAGTTCAAGTTGCTCGTGATGCAAGACAAGAGCCGCCAATCACAACTTGGCATGACATGAAGGCTCACATGAGATCCCGGTTTGTCCCCGTGCACTACATGCGTGACCTCTTCAACAATCTTCAAGCGCTTCGTCAAGGGACAAAGACCGTGGAAGAGTACTTCAAGGAAATGGAACTCAACTTGATTCGCGCCAACATTGAAGAGCGCATGGAGCAAACAATGGCATGTTTCCTTATTGGCTTGAATTACCTAATCAAGCGCATCGTCGAGTTCCAAACACCTTGGAGAGGGTCTTGACGTCTTGGAAAGGGACACCGATGCCAAGGCCATGTACAACGAGGGAGGCGCGATGCAAACTCCAACGAGGTGGTGACGATAGTCGATCCCCTTTGGTAGAAGGGGATGAGGCAAAACTAGAGATTCCACAAAGGGGTTTTCTTTAGTCTATCATCTATGCCTCATCCCTGGTGCAGCACTTCCCAACCGCGCCGCTTACCGCACGAACCCGGAGGAGACAAAGGAGATTGAACGCCAAATCAACCAACTCGTCTCCAAAGGTTTGATCCAAGTTAGCACTAGTCCAAGTGTCGTACCCGTGATTCTTGTTCCAAAGACGGATGATACGTTACGGTTATGCATGGACTGTCATCCAATCAATGCTATCACCGTGCGTTATCGACATCCCATACCACGTCTCGATGACATGCTTGATGAGTTGTGTGGAGCCACTATTTTTTCGAAAATTGATCTACGAAGTGGTTACCATCAAATACGCATGGCTGAAGGTGATGAGTGGAAAACCGCCTTCAAGACCAAACTTGGTCTCTATGAATGGTTGGTTATGCCCTTTGGTTTATGAAATGCCCCATCCACCTTCATGCGCCTTATGAATCACATCTTGCGTTCTCTCATTGGAAAAATTGTTGTTGTCTATTTCGATGATATTCTTGTTTATAGCAAATCACTTGAGGACCATATAACACATGTCAAGGAAGTTTTGCAAATCCTTCGACATGAAAAGCTTTATGCTAATCTTCCCAAGTGCACTTTTGCTAAAGACAAGTTGATTTTTTTGGATTTGTCGTTTCTTTGAAGGGAATTGAAGTTGAGGTTTCCAAGGTAAAGGACATACGAGATTGGCCCATACCAACAAATGTGAGTGAACTCCAAAGTTTTCATGGGTTGGCCGGTTTCTATCGTCGCTTTGTGAAAGACTCTTCAACAATTGCTTGTCCCCTTAATGAATTGACCAAAAAGAATGCCACCTTCCTGTGGGGCAAAGCACAACAAAAAGCTTTTGATGAACTTAAAAAGAGGCTCACCGAAGCACCTCTTCTTGCTTTACTGGATTTCACAAAAACTTTTGAGATAGGGTGTGATGCTAGTGGTATTGGCATTGGAGGAGTCCTTATGCAAAACGGACGTCCTATAGCCTACCATAGCGAAAAACTTGATGGTGCTCGCCTTAACTATCCGATTTATGACAAAGAGCTTTTTTCCTTAGTTCGTGTCCTTCAAGTTTGGCAACACTACCTTTGGCCCAAGGAATTTATCATACATTCCGACTACGAGTCGTTGAAATATCTCAAAGGCCAAGCTAACTTGAGCAAGAGACACGCTAAGTGGGTTGAGTTCATGGAGTCTTTTCCGTACATTGTCAAGTATAATAAGGGCAAAGATAATGTAGTTGCGGACGCATTGTCTCGCAAACATACAAGCCTTCTTACGAGACTTGAAATCAACGTGTTGGGTCTTGAGGAAATAAAATCTTTGTATGCTCCCGACCCGTTCTTTGAACCAATTTTCGCAAAGTGCTCCAATGACAATGGAGTTGACGATTTCTATTTGCATAAGGGCTTTCTATTTAAACAAAACAAGCTATGCATTCCGAAGTCGTTGCTTCAACTTTTGCTTCTCCAAGAATCTCATGGTGGAGGCCTTATGGGTCACTTTGGTCGTGACAAGACATTGGACATGCTCTCCAATCACTACTTTTGGCCCAAGATTAAGCGTGACGTGGAGCGCTACGTTCACCGATGCACGACATGTGTTCAAGCTAAGTCGCAAGCTAATCCCTATGGTCTTTATATGCCATTGCCTATCCCTCATACACCTTGGTCCGACATTAGCATTGATTTCGTGTTAGGATTGCCTAGATCTAAGCATGGTCATGATTCTATATTTGTTGTTGTGGATCGTTTTTCCAAGATGGCACACTTCATACCGTGCCATAAGACCGACGATGATTCACATGTTGCAAATCTGTTTTTCAGGGAAATCGTCCGTCTTCACGGTGTGCCAAGGACAATCGTCTCCGACCGCGACGTCAAATTCATGAGCTACTTGTGGAAGACCCTCATGGCCAAGCTCGGCGTCAAGCTCCTCTTTTCATCCGCATCACTTCCTCAAACTGATGGCCAAACCAAAGTTGTCAACCGAAGCCTCGGAACTCTCCTTCGTGTGTTGATAATGAAAAACCTGAAGGATTGGGAGGAATGCATTCCACACGCCGAGTTCGCCTACAATCGAACCAAGCACTCAACAACCAAGATGAGTCCATTCATGATCGTCTATGGTTTCGAGCCCCTCACCGCGCTCGACATCCTACCACTACCTCTCCATGAGCGCACAAACATGGACGTCGAGAAGCGCGCACAAGCTATGAAGAAGCTTCATGAAGAAACAAGAGCAACTATCGAACAACAAGTCCTTCGCCAAACTTCAAGATTAAACAAGGACAAGAAGGAGATGATATTTGAAGAAGGTGACCTTGTGTGGATACACCTAAGCAAGGACCGCTTCCCCAAGGAACGTGACTCCAAGCTCAAGCCAAGAGGAGATGGTCCCTTCAAGGTCCTCAAAAGAATCAACAACAACGCCTACATCATCGACATACCAACCTCCAAGTACCTTGCAAGCCATACATTCAATGTCAAGGATCTCGCAACCTACCATGGAGATGTTCAAGATGATATCCATGAAGAGTCGAGGACGACTCTTTCCCAGGGGGGGAGCTGATGCAGCCCGTCCTACGGACGCTTCTACATCTACACCAACAAGTCCCCCAAGTGGACCCATGACTCGTGCTCGAGCCAAACTCCTGCAAGCTAAGGTGAACTCGTTCCTCTCTTCGTGCCAATTCGATACCTCCTTGGATGGCGTGCTACTTCATACCACTACTTTGTGCATCATCAGGTACAAGCCCCCGACGCGTCAACCCACGAGCCCTGAAGCTGCACCTGAGCTAAAGCTGCCGGAGTGTCTGCCCGAATCCAGCCGGAGTGTCCAGCCACCCCGGAGTGTCCGGCCCGACTCAGCCGGAGTGTCCGGCCTGCCCGAGCCCAGACCTGGCGTGGACATTCAGAAGGTCGAATCGGACACTCCCCGGACGCCACCCGGAGTGTCCGCCCTGCCCGGACTGTCCGGCCGCGCCGACCTGGACTGTCCGGCCACCCCGGACTGTCTGGCTAACTCGACCCGGAGTGTCCGGCCCAAGTGATGGGCCTGCGAGCCTAGCTGGGCCCTATGGCCCATGTACCCCTCTACTTCGCCCAGAACTCTACTTTAATGCCTGAATTACCCTTGAACTTGTGGCTGGCCTATATATAGACCCCCACCTCCATTGTAAACCCTAGGCATGATATTGGAATTAGTGGAAACCCCTTTGTGGATCTATCTAGTTCTTGCCTCATGCTGCTTGACTAAGGAGCACCAATATCCCCAAACCTCGTTGGAGTTTGCATTGTGCCTCCGCGTTGTACAAGGCCTAGGCATCGGTGTTCCTTTGCCTAGACGTCAAGATCTCACCGAGTCTCCCATCTCGCCGTGCCGGTTCGAGAGAGAGTCCTCCGCCCGACGTCGATCCTAGGGATTGCGCCGGACCGGTCACCGCTTGCGTGAGCTATTGGTGTTTATCGTGGTTTTGCGTGTGTGTGTTCATCACGTTCTTCGTGCGTGTGTTCGTCGTGTTCATCCTTTCCTCCTTCCCTCGCACTCCACCCTCGATTTGAAAGGGAATCGTGAAAGATCGGGCCACCCTAGAGGTTTGCCCTCAACAGGGGGGATGATGATATGGGCATGAAGGAGGAGGTGAAGCCTAATTTCAGGACTCCACCAAGCTAGGTGATGCGGGGTGCATCCCATTGATAATTGGCACGCTAGGACGACCTATGATATGTAATGATAACTCTAAGGTTGTGTCAAATATTGTTGCTATGTTATTGAGTCCGAGTCTAAGTTAGGTTCGAGTCCGTTTGTGTGTTTGGTTTGGGTCTATCCAACCGACTAGTTGTAGGCCTCCTATATAAAGGAGCCACCCACCTAGGGTTTAGGGGAGTTCAGTTGTTTAGTCTAAAACTATATTGTGCTCCACCGTGTATCATCCCTCCGGGGACGGCGATACCATTATCAGATTATTATTGCTGTAGAGGTTCTTGTGTTCATCAAGGATTGTCGAGCTGTGTTTTGAGGCGTGCTGATCTTCATCACGTTATTTGTTGGATTGATTCCTCTTCTTCAGGTTGCGTTCATCGCGTGATTGGAAGGATTACTATCCGGGTTAGTCGCTGTGAAAGATCGGGACAAAACTATAGGATCATCGGCTTGATCCGTATCAAAGGGTGTGGTTAAAGATCGCTGTATTCGCATTATTATTGATGGAGAGAGCTGCAACAACTTGGCGAGCATGGAGATGGTTGAAAAGCTTTCTCTCACGACACGACCCCATCCTCGTCCATATCACATTCAATGGTTTAATAACAGCGGAATGGTTAAGGCAACACGTACAGTTCATGTGCATTTTACTATTGCTGCATATGCTGATTATGCTGAGTGTGATGTTGTTCCTATGCAAGCATGTGCTCTTTTACTTGGTAGACCATGGCAATTTGATACAAATTCTATACACTGGTAGCACAAATCAGTATTCTCTTGTTCATAATGATAAGAAAATTGTGTTACTTCCCATGTCCCCTGAAAGTATTTTAAAAGATGATCTTGCTAGAGCTAGTAGAGCACATAATGAGGGGAAAAAGCTTAGCGAAAATCAGATTGTTGTTAAGGAACTTATGCCTTCTCCAAGTACTTCTAAATCTGATCCAAAACATGCTAATGAAATTCGTTTGAAAAGTACTTGTTTGCTAGCTAGCAAATCTGATATTTCTGAAATTGATGTGAGTACTACTACATGTTATGCTATCATTTGCAAAGAAGTGTTGGTTTTGGCTGAGGAGATTCCTCCTTCGTTGCCACCTGGTATTGCTAATATTTTGCAGGAGTATGAGGATGTTTTCCCACAAGATGTACCTCCAGGACTGCCACCTATTCGTGGAATTGAGCACCAAATTGATTAGATTCCTGGAGCATCTTTGCCCAAGGTTGCGCCATATCGTACCAATCCGAAGGAGACGAAAGAGATTCAGCGACAAATTGAAGAACTTCTTGACAAGGGTCATATTCGTGAGTCTCTTAGTCCATGTGCTGTCCCTATTATTTTGGTACCAAAGAAAGATGGTTCTTCGCGCATGTGTACTGATTGTAGAGCAATCAATAATATTACTATTCGATATCGTCATCCTATTTCTCGTTTAGATGACATGCTTGATGAATTGAGTGGCTCTGCCATGTCCTCTAAGGTTGATTTGCGTAGTGGTTACCACCAGATTCATATGAAGTTAGGAGATGAATGGAAAACTGCATTTAAAACTAAATTTAGCATATATGAGTGGTTAGTGATGCCCTTTGGTTTAACTAATGCTCCCAGCACTTTCATGAGATTAATGAATGAAGTTTTACGTGCTTTTATTGGACATTTTGTGGTGGTCTATTTTGATGATATATTGATATATAGCAAATCTGTAGAACAACATTTGGAACATTTACGTGCTGTTTTTGATGCTTTACGTGCTGCACGTTTGTTTGGTAACATTGCGAAGTGCACCTTTTGCACGGATAGAGTTGCTTTTCTTGGCTATGTTGTTTCAGCACAGGGTATTGAAGTTGACCCCGCCAAGATTGAAGCAATTTCGAGTTGGCCACAACCCAAAATAGTCACACAAGTGAGGAGCTTCCTTAGCCTCGCTGGATTTTATAGGCGCTTTGTCAAAGATTTTGGTTCGATTGCAGCGCCGCTGAACGAGCTTACTAAGAAAGATGTGCCCTTTGTTTGGGGCGATGCACAACAAGAAGCCTTCATGCTACTCAAAGATAAGCTTACACATGCTCCTTTACTCCAACTTCCTGATTTTAATAAGACCTTTGAGTTGGAATGTGATGCTAGTGGAATTGGTTTGGGAGGAGTGTTGTTACAAGAGGGAAAACTTGTTGCATAGTTCAGTGAGAAATTGAGTGGAGCTAGTTTGAACTATTCTACTTATGATAGGAATTATATGCTCTTGTTCGGACATTACAAACTTGCCAACATTATTTATGGCCTAAAGAATTTGTTATACATTCTGATCATGAATATTTGAAGCATATTCATAGTCAAGCCAAGTTGAATAAATGTCATGCAAAGTGGGTTGAATTCATTGAATATTTTCCTTATGTTATTAAACACAAAAAGGGCAAAGATAATATTATTGCTGATGCTTTGTCACGTCGTTATACCATGTTATCTTAACTTGACTTCAAAATCTTTGGATTGGAAACTATTAAAGAACAATATATGAAAGATGCAGATTTTAAAGATGTTTTGCAGCGTTGTCTAGAGGGTAGAACTTGGAACAAATTCGTCCTCAATGATGGGTTTGTGTTCCATGCTAACAAACTATGCATTCCAGAAGGTTCCGTTCGTCTTTTGTTGTTGCAGGAGGCACATGGAGGAGGATTGATGGGTCACTTTGGAGTAAAGAAGACAGAAGACGTACTTGCTACACACTTCTTTTGGCCACGCATGCAAAGGGATGTTGAGAGGTTTATTGCTCGCTGCACAACATGTCAAAAAGCTAAGTCACGCCTTAATCCACATGGTTTATATATGCCTCTTCCTGTTCCTAGTGTACCTTGGGAGGATATTTCTATGGACTTTGTTTTAGGATTACCTCGAACAGAGAAGGGGAGGGATAGTATTTTTGTGGTTGTAGATAGATTTTCTAAGATGGCACACTTTATTCCTTGTCATAAGAGTGATGCTGCTGCTCATGTTGCTGAATTATTCTTTCGCGATGTTGTTCGCTTGCATGGTGTGCCTAATACTATTTTTCAGATCGTGATACTAAATATCTTAGCCATTTTTGGAAATGTTTATGGGCTAAGTTCGGGACTAAGTTGTTGTTTAGTACTACATGTCATCCCCAAACCGATGGACAAACTGAAGTAGTTAATAGAACTTTGTCTACCATGTTACGGGCTGTTTTAAAGACGAACTTAAAAATGTCGGAAGATTGTTTACCTCATATTGAATTTGCTTACAATCGTTCTGTGCATTCTACAACTAAGTTGTGCCCTTTTGAGATTGTGTATGGTTTTGTTCCTCGTGCACCTATTGATTTATTACCTATTCCATCTTCGGTGCAACATAATTTTGATGCTACACAACGTGCTGCACAGATTTTTACGTTGCATAGGATTACTAAGGAAAATATAGAACGTATGAATGCTAAATATAAAGTTGCTGGTGATAAAGGACGCAATCATATTGTGTTTGATGTGGGAGATTTAGTTTGGTTGCATTTGCGCAAAGATTGTTTTCCTGATTTGCGCAAGTCTAAATTAATGCCACGTGTTGCTGGTCCTTTTAAAGTGTTAGAGAAAATGAATAATAATGCATATAAACTTGAGCTTCCTGCAGAGATGGGCACGGTAAGTCCCTCATTTAACATTGCAGATTTGAAACCATACTTTGGAGAAGAAGATGAGATTGCGTCGAGGACGACTTCAATTCAAGAAGGGGAGGATGATGAGGACATCCCTATGTTTGATACAACCGTTGCACCTACAGCCACACTTCCTCACGTTCCACAATTCCAAGGACCTCTCACAAGAGCTCGTGCACGCCAACTGAACTATCAGGTACTTTCTTTTCTAGGAACTATTCCTAATATTCATGAGAACATGATGCTGCCTAAATCAGATGTGTGTATGTTACTTAGGAATGATGGGCCTAGCACAGATGAGAGGGACAAGCATTGGAGCATGATCATGCATGGAGATCATGGCAGCAATCGTGTGAGGATCCAGGATGACGCTGCAAGTGAAGATTTCAGAACTATGAAGCCACCATAATGAAAAGATGAAGACATGGATGAACTAGAGAGCTACACACTTCAAATTTTCGTCCATGTGATTAGATGGTGCTGCGTCACCTTTAAATATGGGCCAGGCCCATGTAATTTTCCTCCAAATAAAGGGGCTGAACTTTTAGAGTCCGTATAGTGGAGGAAACCGGCCTGGAGATGGATTTTGACCTCCTCCCCAAGGCTGGCCGAAATTCCCTTCTCTTCCTCCATATATACTCCCATTAGGTCATCGTTTAGACGGGGATTTTGTTTAGTAAGAGACTTAGCCACGAGCTACTCTTCGCCATAGGCACAAGTGTCAAACCGACCTTTTGTACTATGCACAGACATAATCCCACCTCTTCAATAAAGCTTTCATCTATATTCGCAATATCTTGATTGCATCTAAAATTCTTGCTGGTTCTTCGATTGCTTGCAGGGATTGATCCTCGTGATCAGGTTGATCTAGCTCCAGCGTGATCAATAGCCTCAGAAGTTAGTGTATCGATTGCTAAGGCGCAACGTCTCGCACGTTTGTAGTCGGATCGTCAACGTCGACCTCCACCATAATCGACAGATATCGTCTCATCGAAAGATCAGGCACCTTTACCCTATCAGAGAGGGTCTTGGCAAAGGGACACCGATGAAAAGGCCTTGTACAACAAGGGAGGCGCGATGCAAACTCCAACGAGGTGGTGACGATAGTCGATCCCCTTTGGTAGAAGGGGATGAGGTAAAACTAGAGATTCCACAAAGGGGGTTTTCTTTAGTCTATCATCTATGCCTAAGGGATACATGAGGGGTGGGGGCTCTATTTATAGGCCAGCCACTTACATAGGGGTAGTTTGGGGAATAACTCTAGGGTTGCAACATAATAAGGGGGTACATAGGCTGTGGCCTAGATCTAGTGCGCGCAGGCACCATGGTGACCGGTAGTACTGGCCCTCGGGTCCGGTAGTAACGGATGGGAGCGGTAGCAGCTTAAAATGGGGCGGTAGCTCCGGCTCCAGTGGCAGGTGGTCTCCAGGTCCGGTAGTACCGGTGGTGCAGCCCAATAGTACTGCTTGGGGCCGGTAGTACCGCAAGCCGGTACCGAGGCATTTAGAGGCGATGGCGCGGGCTTCAGTCGTGGCCGGTAGTACCGCTGAGGCTGAGTGGTAGTACCGAGGCGTGGTAGTACCGCTGCTGGGGAGCGGTAGTACCGCTCGCGTCTATCTTCTTGGGTGACTTGGGGACGAGCTTGGACTTGGCGTTGTAGATGTAGTAACGTCCATAGGACGGGCTGCATCATGACGTTTGATGTTATCAAGTTACTCTTCTGATGTTAGCAATTAACATGATCTCGTGGTCTAAGGACTAAGATTACTTTGTATGATGTTATAGCAATATAAACATAATGACTTTGATCGTAATGTTATACTTCGGATGTTGTGACCTCGTTATTAACAACATCCAGTGTCCATGATCAGGAAACCTTGATCATCTTGTTAATCAACGAGCTAGTTTATAAGAGAGGTATAACTAGGAACTTTCCTTTTGTTTATTAAACACACATGTATTAACGTTTCCAAATTAATACAATTATAGCATGCAAAATAAACATTTATCATAAACAAGGAATAAGATAATAACCACTTTATTATTGCCTCTCGGGCACATTCCCTTCATCTAGTGGTGGTTTAGTAAAAGAACACACATGTAATGACACTGGTGGATCCATGTGGTTTATGAAAAGAATAAAAATGCAATGACTCTAGTTGAGGTTTATGAAAAGTACAGACATGCAATGACTCTAGTGGTGGTTTAGGAAAAGAACACACATGCAATGAAACTGGTGGATCCATGTGGTTTAATAAAAGAACACACATGTAATGACACTGGTGGATCCATGTGGTTTATGAAAAGAACAAACATGCAATGACTCTGGTTGAGGTTTATGAAAAGTACACACATGCAATGACTCTACTGGTGGTTTAGGAAAAGAACACACATGCAATGACACTGGTGGATCCATGTGCTTTAGTAAAATAACACACATGCAATGACACTAGTGGTGGTTTAGGAAAATAACACAAATGCAATGTCTCTAGTTATGGTTTAGAAAAAGAACAAACATGCAATGACTCTAGTGGTGGTTTATGAAAAGGACACACATGCATTGACACTGGTGGATCCATGTGGTTTACTAAAAGAACAAAGATGCAATGACACTAGTGGTGGTTTAGGAAAAAAACACACATGCAAAGACATGCAATGACACAGGTGGAACAATGTGGTATAGGAAAGGAACACATGCAATGCACTAGTGGTGGTCATTGAAAAGAACACAAATTCAAATGACTCTGGTGGATCCATGTGTTTTATGGAACGAACATACATGCAATGACACTGGTGGTGGTTTATAAAAAGAACATACATCCAATGACTCTAATTGTAGTTCCATGTGGTTTATGAAAAGAACAAACATGCAATGACTATAGTTGTGGTTTATGAAAAGAATGCACATGCAATGACTCTGGTGGATCCGTGTGGTTTATGAAAAGAACAAACATGCAATGACACTAGTGGTGGTTTATGAAAAGAACACACATGCAATGACACTAGTGGTGGTTTAGGAAAAGAACACACATGCAAAGACATGCAATAACACTGGTTGATCCATGTGGTTTAAGAAAGGAACACACATGCAATGACACTAGTGGTAGTTAATGAAAAGAACACACATGCAAATGACTCTGGTGGATCCATGTGGTTTGTGGAAAGAACACACATGCAATGAATCTAGTGGTGGTTTAGGAAAAGAACACACATGCAATGACACTGGTGGATCCATGTGGTTTATGAAAAGAACAAACATGCAATGACTCTAGTTGTGGTTTATGAAAAGTACACACATGCAATGAATCTAGTGGTGGTTTAGGAAAATACCACACATGCAATGACTCTGGTCGATCCATGTTATTTAGTAAAATAACACACATGCAATGACACTAGTGGTGGTTTAAGAAAAGAACACACATTGATGCAGCCCGTCCTACGGATGCTTCTACATCTACACCAACAAGTCCCCCAAGTGGACCCATGACTCGTGCCCGAGCCAAACTCCTACAAGCTAAGGTGAACCTACTCCTCTCCTCGTGCCAATTTGATACCTCCTTGGATGGCGTGCTACTTCATACCTCTACTCTGTGCATCATCAGGTATGAATCACCGCCGCGTCGACCCACGAGCCCTGAAGCTGCACCTGAGCTGAAGCTGCCGGAGTGTCCGCCCGAATCCAGCCGGAGTGTCCGGCCACCCCGGACTGTCCGGCTAACTTGACCCGGAGTGTCCGGCCCAAGTGATGGGCCTGCGAGCCTAGCTGGGCCCTCTGGACCATGTACCCCTCTACTTCGCCCAGAACACTCTGGCTGGATTCGGGCGGACACTCCGGCAGCTTCAGCTCAGGTGCAGCTTCAGGGCTCGTGGGTCGACGCGGCGGGGGCTCGTACCTGATGATGCACAAAGTAGTGGTATGAAGTAGCACGCCATCCCAGGAGGTATCGAATTGGCACGAAGAGAGGAGCGAGTTCACCTTAGCTTGCAGGAGTTTGGCTCGGGCACGAGTCATGGGTCCTCTTGGGGGACTTGTTGGTGTAGATGTAGAAGCATCCGTAGGACGGGCTGCATCAGCTCCCCCCCTTGGGAAAGAGTCGTCCTCGACTCTTCATGGATATCATCTTGAACATCTCCATGGTAGGGTGCGAGATCCTTGACATTGAATGTATTGCTTGCAAGGTACTTGGAGGTCGGTATGTCGATGATGTAGGCGTTGTTGTTGATTCTTTTGAGGACCTTGAAGGGACCATCTCCTCTTGGCTTGAGCTTGGAGTCACGTTCCTTGGGGAAGCGGTCCTTGCTTAGGTGTATCCACACAAGGTCACCTTCTTCAAATATCATCTCCTTCTTGTCCTTGTTTAATCTTGAAGTTTGGCGAAGGACTTGTTGTTCGATAGTTGCTCTTGTTTCTTCATGAAGCTTCTTCATAGCTTGTGCGCGCTTCTCGACGTCCATGTTTGTGCGCTCATGGAGAGGTAGTGGTAGGATGTCGAGCGCGGTGAGGGGCTCGAAACCATAGACGATCATGAATGGACTCATCTTGGTTGTTGAGTGCTTGGCTCGATTGTAGGCGAACTCGGCGTGTGGAATGCATTCCTCCCAATCCTTCAGGTTTTTCTTGATCAACACACGAAGGAGAGTTCCGAGGCTTCGGTTCACAACTTTGGTTTGGCCATCAGTTTGAGGAAGTGATGCGGATGAAAAGAGGAGCTTGACGCCGAGCTTGGCAATGAGGGTCTTCCACAAGTAGCTCATGAATTTGACGTCGCGGTCGGAGACGATTGTCCTTGGCACACCGTGAAGACGGACGATTTCCCTAAAAAACAGATTTGCAACATGTGAAGCATCGTCGGTCTTATGGCACGGTATGAAGTGTGCCATCTTAGAAAAACGATCCACAACAACAAATATAGAATCATGACCATGCTTAGATCTAGGCAATCCTAACACGAAATCCATGCTAATGTCGGACCAAGGTGTATGAGGAATAGGCAATGGCATATAAAGACCATAGGGATTAGCTTGCGACTTAGCTTGAACACAGGTCGTGCATCGGTGAACGTAGCGCTCCACGTCACGCTTCATCTTGGGCCAAAAGTAGTGATTGGAGAGCATGTCCAATCTCTTGTCGTGACCAAAGTGACCCATAAAGCCTCCACCATGAGATTCTTGGAGAAGCAAAAGTTGAAGCGACGACTTCGGAATGCATAGCTTGTTTTGTTTAAAAAGAAAGCCCTTATGCCAATAGAAATCATCAAGGCCCTTATCATTGGAGCACTTTGCGAAAATTGGTTCAAAGAACGGGTCGGAAGCATACAAAGATTTTTTTTCGTCAAGACCCAACACGTTGATTTCAAGTCTCGTAAGAAGGCTTGTATGTTTGCGAGACAATGCGTCCGCAACTACATTATCTTTCCCTTCTTATACTTGACAATGTACGGAAAAGACTCCATGAACTCAACCCACTTAGCGTGTCTCTTGCTCAAGTTAGCTTGGCCTTTGAGATATTTCAACGACTCGTGGTCGGAATGTATGATAAATTCCTTGGGCCAAAGGTAGTGTTGCCAAACTTGAAGGACACGAACTAAGGCAAAAAGCTCTTTGTCATAAATCGGATAGTTAAGGCGAGCACCATCAAGTTTTTCGCTATGGTAGGCTATAGGACGTCCGTTTTGCATAAGGACTCCTCCAATGCCAATACCACTAGCATCACACTCTATCTCAAAAGTTTTTGTGAAATCCGGTAAAGCAAGAAGAGGTGCTTCGGTGAGCCTCTTTTTAAGTTCATCAAAAGCTTTTTGTTGTGCTTTGCCCCACACGAAGGTGACATTCTTTTTGGTCAATTCATTAAGGGGACAAGCAATGGTTGAAAAGTCTTTCACAAAGCGACGATAGAAACCGGCCAACCCATGAAAACTTCGGAGTTCACTCACATTTGTTGGTATGGGCCAATCTCGTATGTCCTTTACCTTGGAAACATCAACTTCAATTCCCTTCGAAGAAACGACAAATCCAAGAAAAATCAACTTGTCTTTAGCAAAAGTGCACTTGGGAAGATTAGCATAAAGCTTTTCATGTCGAAGGATTTGCAAAACTTCCTTGACATGTGTTATATGGTCCTCAAGTGATTTGCTATAAACAAAAATATCATCGAAATAGACAACAACACTTTTTCCAATGAGAGAACGCAAGATGTGATTCATAAGGCGCATGAAGGTGGATGGGACATTTGATAAACCAAAGGGCATAACCAACCATTCATAGAGACCAAGTTTGGTCTTGAAGGCGGTTTTCCACTCATCACCTTCAGCCATGCGTATTTGATGGTAACAACTACGAAGATCAATTTTCAAAAAATAGTGGCTCCACAGAACTCATCAAGCATGTCATCGAGACGTGGTATGGGATGTCGATAACGCACGGTGATAGCATTGCTTGGATGACAGTCCATGCATAACCGTAACGTATCATCCGTCTTTGGGACAAGAATCACGGGTACGACATTTGGACTAGTGCTAACTTGGATCAAAACTTTGGAGACGAGTTGGTTGATTTGACGTTCGATCTCCTTTGTCTCCTCCGGGTTCGTACGGTAAGCGGTGCAGTTGGGAAGTGGTGCACCGGGGATGAGGTCAATGCGATGTTCTATGCCGCGAAGAGGAGGTAGTCCATGTGGAAGCTCCTCGGGGAACACATCCTTGAATTCCTGCAAAACACTCATCAAAGATGGAGGAACATTGGTTAATTCATTAGTTCCTTGCGCTAGTCCCTTGCAAAGGAGGACATAGTGCAAGATGGATGGGTTGTTCCGAACATCTCTCATCTCACTTTTGGTGGCAAGGAGAACACTCTTCGTTTTTCCACTCGAATTTGGCTTGTGGCTCTCACTCACTATGAGGTGGTTCTCTCTCTTACCGCTCTTCTCACAAGTAGGTGTTGTGCTTTGCGCCCTCGCTAAAGCCTTTGCATTGTCCGCAAATATTTGGCTAGGAGTCATCGGTTGCAAAACACATGTTTTGTGAGCCATTTGAAGGTGTATATATTGGTGCGACCATCATGTTGAGCAGTCTTGTCAAATTGCCATGGTCGACCAAGAAGCATGTGGCAAACTGTCATAGGAACCACATCAAACTCCGACGTATCTTTGTAAGGACCAATGGCGAAGGAGACCGATACGGTATGCTTGATCTTCACGGACCCTTGGTCACTTAGCCATTGCACGTGGTAGGGGTGCTTGTGTGGATGGAGGTTGAGGTTGAGCTTCTCACACAACTCGGTGCTAGCAAGGTTGTGACAACTCCCTCCGTCAATGATCACCTTGATAGATTTGCCATTGATGCCGGCTCGTGTTTGGAAGATATTGGAGCGTTGGTCTTCATGCTCTTGTGCTTGAGTGGTCAAGATTCTTGTGACGACAAGCGATGGACTTGCGTCATGTTCACACATGAGGAGTTCTTGATCATCTTCCACTCGTTGCCTTGCCATTGCTTCCTTGACACGGGCATCAAACTCATCTTCACTCAAGTACTCTTCATCACCATTGTCATGGATGAACAAGACTTTCTTGTTTCCACATTCGGCCGACTTCTGTCCTTTACCTCCACACTTGTAGCATTCACCGTTGAAAGGTGTATCACTCTTTGCTTGCTTGCCACTTGGGGGCAGTTTTCCTTGAGGAAGTGTGGGCTTGAAGGAAGGCTTGGAGGTACTTGAGGAGCTACCATTTAAAGTTGTTGGTGTAGGGGTTGAAGCTTGCTTGTAGGTGAAGTACGTCTTGGGCTTGTTGTACTTGATATCCTCTTGCACTTGACGTTCAGCCTTTGTTGCAATGTGCACAAGCCCAACCATGGTGTTGTATGTTTGGAACTCGACGATGCGCTTGATTGGGTGATTCAAGCCAATAAGGAAACGTGCCATTGTTTGCTCCATGCGCTCATCAATGTTGGAGCGAATCAAGTTGAGTTCCATTTCCTTGAAGTACTCTTCCACGGTTTTTGTCCCTTGACGAAGCGCTTGAAGATTGTTGAAGAGGTCACGCGTGTAGTGCGCAGGGACAAACCGGGATCTCATGTGAGCCTTCATGCCATGCCAAGTTGTGATTGGCGGCTCTTGTCTTGCATCACGAGCAACTTGAACTTGTTCCCACCAAAGGTTGGCGTAATCATCAAACTGTAGCGAAGCCATGGCGACCATCTTCTCGTTGCTATAGTTGTGCATGCGGAAGATCTTGTCGACTTTGAGTTCCCACGAGAGGTATTCTTCAGGGTCATTGGATCTGGTGAACTTGGGCATTGTGAACTTGAGCTTGCCAAAAGTTTCTTCATCGTTGTGGTCATTGCGACGAGCTTGGTGACCTTGTTGATGATCTTGTAGTTGGGGAGGTGGAACTTGGTTCTCGCGTCCTTGTTGCGGAGCTTGCTCTTGGCATATTTGTTGATGAGGAGCTTGCTCTTGCTCTTGGCGCGGTTGTTGACGTAGTTGAGGTACTTGGGCCTCATGGTGGCGAAGGTGTGTAGCCTCTTGATGTGGTTGATGACGAAGAGGAGGCTCGTTCCTTGGTTGGTGATGTTGGTTAGGCACATAGGCCTCACGGCGAAGAACATGGTCATGAGCCTCTTGACGTGGTGGGCGTCGCTCAACTTGTATCACTTGATGCTCCAAGTTTTGTTGATGTGGAGGAGGCACCTTGTGATGACCATGGTATCGATGTTGACGTTGATGACGTTGATGACGAGGAGGAGGATCTTCAAGAGCTTGACGTTGATGACGAGCTGGATTCTCCAAATTGGAGTCATCACTTGTTGTGTCAAGAATGTGTCGCGGTCGGTGGTGGTAGACTTGCGGTTCCTCTTGTGGTTGCTCTTGTTGAATCACTAGTGCCCTTGCGTGATGATGGTGTGCTTCTTGCCTTGCTCATGGCCTTGAAGAGAGGTCACCATCATAGCTTGACGTTGCGGCGTGCCGTGGGGAAGGTACATAGTTCGAAGAGATTCCATCTTCAACCACGGGGGGCATCATTGCGTCTTTGAGCACATTAATGTAGATCTTGGGGTAGAGGTGCATGACGATGCGAAGAACTTGCCGAGCTTGATGCGCGTGAACATGGTCTTACCATGCCATCGATGAGGCGTCGAAGATTGTCATTTGTTTCGGCGACGGAGCGTTGAAGCGCTTCATTTTGGTGGCCGAAGTTGTGATGCATTGCATGCATTTGTCGTTCGAGGCCATCGAAGCGGTTGTCGATGTTCTTGAACTCGGCTTGCGTCTCGCCAAATTGTTCATCTTGTCTCGTCTCAAGTGCTTGGCAACGTTCACGGAACTCTTGTCGAACGATGAAGTGACTTGCGCGCGTCATGTACGGACCTTGATCTTCTTCTTGGGGAGGTGGTTGGCTCGTCTCACCGTGCCTATCCATCATGCAAAACACACAAGTATTGTATATGGAAGTGGAATATGGTGGTGTTAGCCTTGTACCTCACCTTGGGGATTGCACCAAACTAGAAACCACAAGCGAGAGCTATTAGCGTGCAAAGTGGAAATGCAAAGAAAACTCACACTCTCAAAAGCTTGTTGGTGGTAGGTTAGGGTTGTGGAAAGCCAAAGAACCAACCAAAAGAAAAGGGATAGTCAAAAGTGGTAAAAATCCAACAAAACTCAAGGCAAAGGCGAAGGTCAACAACTCAAAAGGGTGACGGGAACCTACAACTATGTACACACACGTGGAGAAAGTTGGGATTGACACGACTATGAAAATGAGCAAACAAAATGTCCTAACGAAGACTAAGCTCGTTGTCGTGCCAATGCAAGGAGAGACCGTGGCTCGTTTGCAAAGAGGAAAAATGAGCAACGGATTTGTGCACTTGCCTTGGGCGCTCTTCTTTCTCTCTGGCTTACAAGCTTTGAGACTCTCTTTTGCAAGAGGAGACTATTTTTCTTTTGCTTTTTCTTTGTATTTTTTTTGCTCTCCCTTGATGCTACCTAGTCACACTTGCTATTGCTCTTGCACTCTCACTATCCAAGGACAAATGCACAATGCTCAAGCAAACACAAGATGAGCCACTCTCATGGGATAGGTACACAGAAAGGAAGATGGGGTTAACAACGTGACGCAAGTTATACCTTCTTTGATGATGAACCTGGCATCGGTGGTGCGGGCTGATGTTCGTGGTCCGTGGTGTCGATGAGCGCGGAAGTTGATGATGCGGAAGCTTGCTGGTACTTGCTGACACGCACACGGGACACGAGCAAACAAAGGAGATTAGCCAATGCGAAAAATGAGGCAAAACAGTCAAAACAGGCGCTACAGCCGGACACTCCGGTCTGGTTCGGCCGGACACTCCGGTCGGTACATGCCGGACACTCCGGCGCGGGTTTCCTGCTCGTGTTCTTGAGCGGAAATCCTCGCCATCGGGCCTCAAATCCGCGAAAAACTGGCCAAATCGGGCCGGGAAAACGCTGGATAAAGCTGGACCAACTCCTTAGACAAGGTTTGGTCGGATCAAAACCACAAATAACACTCAAAATCAAGAGATCGATCCAAAGGCAAATATGGGCTGTTTTTTGTGGAGATTTTCGAATTTTTGGTGGATAGAAGAAAATTTTGTGGGGGAAATCGTGAGCAACGAAGCTCTTGATACCAATATGTTGAGGGCAAACCTCTAGGGTGGCCTGATCTTTCACGATTCCCTTTCAAATCGAGGGTGGAGTGCGGGGGAAGGAGGAGAGGATGAACATGACGAACACACGCATGAAGAACGCGATGAACACACACACGCAAAACCACGATAAACACCAATAGCTCACACCGGCGTAGACCGGTCCGGCGCAATCCCAAGGATCGGCGTCGAGCGGAGGACTCTCTCTCGAACCGACACGGCGAGATGGGAGACTCGGTGAGATCTTGATGTCTAGGCAAAGGAACACCGATGCCTAGGCCTTGTACAACGCGGAGGCACAATGCAAACTCCAACGAGGTTAGGGGATATTGGTGCTCCTTAGTCAAGGAGCATGAGGCGAGAACTAGATAGATCCACAAAGGGGTTTCCACTAATTCCAATATCATGCCTAGGATTTACAATGGAGGTGGGGGTCTATATATAGGCCAGCCACAAGTTCAGGGGTAATTCAGGCATTAAAGTAGAGTTCTGGGCGAAGTAGAGGGGTACATGGGCTAGAGGGCCCAGCTAGGCTCGCAGACCCATCACTTGGGCCGGACACTCTGGGTCGAGTCAGCCGGATAGTCCAGGGTGGCTGGACAGTCCGGGTCGGCGCGACCGGACAGTCTGGGCAGGGCGGACACTCCGGGTGGCATCCGGGGAGTGTCCGATTCGACCTTCTGAATGTCCACGCCAGGTCCGGGCTCGGGCAGGCCGGACACTCCGGCTGAGTCGAGCCAGACACTCCGGGGTGGCCGGACACTCCGGCTGGATTCGGGTAGACACTCCGGCAGCTTCAGCTCAGGTGCAGCTTCAGGGCTCGTGGGTCGACGCGGCGGGGGCTCGTACCTGATGATGCACAAATTAGTGGTATGAAGTAGCACGCCATCCAAGGAGGTATCGAATTGGCACGAAGAGAGGCACGAGTCATGGGTCCAGTTGGGGGACTTGTTGGTGTAGATGTAGAAGCGTCCGTAGGATTGGCTGCATCAAGAACTCTACTTTAATGCCTGAATTACCCCTGAACTTGTGGTTGGCCTATATATAGACCCCCACCTCCATTGTAAACCCTAGGCATGATATCGGATGATATGGGGTGGCCCGATCTTCTCAGCAAGCTCTTGTCGATGGTGATGGTGGATGATAGATAACTAGTGCGTAGCTATGATCTCTCCCGCTCGATCCCTGATGCCAATGCAATAGCTCTCGAACCTTGTAGGATATTCACAACACCACACTCTTGCGCACGCAGCCGTGACCACGAACGGTAGTATGCAATCTACTAATTCCCAATGGAACAACAGATCACACTCAATTATAGTTGGCAGATTCGAACACAGGGTAATTCAAGAGGTTCCATGAAAGAAACAACTCCAAAATATTTTAACGTGGTCTTAAAACCTAACTTGTGACGGCTACGGAGGTTTATATGAGGGCTGGGGCGTCCTCCCCTCTAAACGGGCCTAAAAACAGCCATAACTTGGCCCAAACTGACTCTGTTCGACTCAAACTGATACATACCGACCCATATATGGGTTCGGCCTTATTGGCACGCAGTCCAAACGTCGTGGAACACCTCAAACATGTAATTCTTGGTGCGCCATCTCTCTCTCTTGCTCATACGTGATTTCCTCATTGCGCCCTAGTGCGCCTGCCTCCCGCTCCTCCCTCGCGCACATGTTGATATTGGAAATCAGCGCTTGTCCTTCTTGCTGCAACTCTCATCCTCCTCGCGCAACGCTTGTGTTATCAATAAACCTGATCATACAAAGATGCATAGACTTAGGTAGTATAAAGTTCTCATTAAGTAAAACATCAGGTTCAATTAAGAGTGAATTCACCTGTTGCTCAATCAGCTTTGCACGAGCTCTTGTAATGGGTCCAATCCTGATTTCATTGGACTTGTTCTTTGAAGCAACATCTTCATTGTGAATAGTATGGATGTCCTCATCATTGGAATTAGTGGAAACCCATTTGTGGATCTATCTAATCCTTGCCTCATGCTCCTTGACTAAGGAGCACCAATATCCCCAAACCTCGTTGGAGTTTGCATTGTGCCTCCGCGTTGTACAAGGCCTAGACATCGGTGTCCCTTTGCCTAGACGTCAAGATCTCACCGAGTCTCCCATCTCGCCATGCCGGTTCGAGAGAGAGTCCTCCACCTGACGCCGATCCTATGGATTACGTCGGACCGGTCACCGCCGGCGTGAGCTAGTGGTGTTTATCGTGGTCTTGCGTGTGTGTGTTCATCGCGTTCTTCGTGCGTGTGTTCGTCGTGTTCATCCTTCCCTCCTTCCCCCACACTCCACCCTCGATTTGAAAGGGAATCGTGGAAGCTCGGGCCACCCTAGAGGTTTTCCCTCAACACACATGCAATGTCTCTAGTTGTGGTTTAGGAAAAGAACAAACATGCAATGAATCTAGTGGTGGTTTATGAAAAGGACACACATGCATTAACACTAGTGGTGATTGAGGAAAAGAACACACATGCAATGACATGCAATGCCTCTAGTGGATCCATGTGGTTTAGGAAAGGAACACACATGCAATAACACTAGTAGTAATTTATGAGAAGAACACACATGCAAATGACACTGGTGGATACATGTGGTTTAGTAAAATAACACACATGCAGTGACACTAGTGGTGGTTTAGGAAAATAACACACATGCAATGTCTGTAGTTGTGGTTTAGGAAAAGAACAAACATGCATTGACTCTAGTGGTGGTTTATGAAAAGGACACATGCAGTGACACTGGTGGATCCATGTGGTTTAGTAAAATCCCACATGCAATGACACTAGTGGTGGTTTGGGAAAAGAACACACATGCAAAGACGTATAATGACACTGGTGGATCCATGAGGTTTAGGAAAGGAACACACATGCAATGACACTGGTGGATCCATGTGGTTTAGTAAAATCACACATGCAATGACACTAGTGGTGGTTTGGGAAAAGAACACACATGCAAAGACGTACAATGACACTGGTGGATCCATGAGGTTTAGGAAAGAAACACACATGCAATAACACTGGTGGTGGTCACTGAAAATAACACACATGCAAATGACTCTGGTGGATCGATGTGGTTTATGGAAATAATACACATGCAATACCAATTGCGGTGGTTTATGAAAAGAACACACATGCAATTACTATAATTGTGGTTCCATGTGGTTTATGAAAAGAACAAACATGCAATGACTATAGTTGTGGTTTATGAAAAGAACACACATGCAATGACTCTGGTGGATCCATGTGGTTTATGAAAATACCAAACATGCAATGACAGTGGTGGTGGTTTATGAAAAGAACACACATGCAATGACACTAGTGGTGGTTTAGGAAAAGAACACACATGCAAAGACATGCAATGACACTGGTGAATTCATGTGGTTTAGGAAAGGAACACACATGCAATGACACTGGTGGTGGTTAATGAAAAGTGCACACATGCAAATGACTCTGGTGGATCCATGTGGTTTATGGAAAGAACACACATGCAATGACTATAGTTGTGGTTTAGGAAAAGAACTCACATGCAATGACACTGGTAGATCCATGTGGTTTATGAAAAGAGCAAACATGCAATGACCCTAGTTGTGGTTTATGAATAGTACACACATGCAATTACTCTAGTGGTGGTTTAGGAAAAGAACACACATGGAATGACACTGGTGGATCCATGTGATTTAGTAAAATAACACACATGCAATGGCACTAGTGGTGGTTTAGGAAAAGAACACAAATGCAATGTCTCTAGTTGAGGTGTAGGAAAAGAACAAACATGCAATGACTCTGGTGGTTTATGAAAGTGGTCTGGTGTGGTGGATCCATGTGGTTTAGGAAAAGAACACACATGCAAATGACTCTGGTGGATCCATGTGGTTTATGGAAAGAACACACATGCAGTGACACTGGTGGTGGTTTATGAAAAGAACACACATGCAAAGACTCTAGTTCTGGTACCATGTGGTTTATGAAAAGAACAAACATGCAATGACTATATTTGTGGTTTATGAAAGAACACACATGCAATGACACTAGTGGTTGTTTAGGAAAAGAACATACATGCAATCACACTAGTGGTGGTTTAGCAAAAGAACACACATGCAAAGACATGCAATGACACTGGTGGATCCATGCGGTTTAGGAAAGGAACACACATGCAATAACACCGTTGGTGGTAAATGATAAGAACACACATGCAAATGACTATGGTGGATCCATGTGGTTTATGAAAAGTACACACATGGAATGAATCTAGTGGTGGTTTAGGAAAAGAACACACATTCAGTGACTCTAGTGGATCCATGTTATTTAGTAAAACAACACACATGCAATGACAATAGTGGTGGTTTAGGGAAAGAACACACTGATACGTCCATTTTGGATCACTATTCTATGTCTTAATTCACTATTATTCATTGATATATTTCATATTGAGAGGTGATACTTATGTTATTTCATCTATTTTTGCATGGTTGATGACTTTTGGAGCATGGACCGCTGCAGTCAGGATTCTGATGGAAAATGTGCTGTTTGAGGCAAAATTCGCAAAGATCAGAAAATCCGGGAAAGGATGCAAGAAGACGGAGTGGAGATGGGTCACAGGGGGCCCACACCACCCCATCGCGCGGGCAGGCCTAGGCCGCGCCAGGAGGTGGTGTGGCCACCCTGGCCCACTCCAGCCTCTCCCCTCTGGCGTATATCATCCTCCCGAAACCCTAAGACTCAGGGAGCGACCACAGAAATATTCCGCCGCCTCTGCGGGGCGAAAAACACCGAGAGAGAAAGATCTCTTCGGCAGACAGATTTCTGCTGGGGGAATTCCTTCCCGGAGAGGGGAGATCGTCGCCATCAACACCACCATCAAGCTGGACTTCATCGGGATCATCATCATCATCACCACCATCATCACCATCAGCACCCTCATTACCATCTCCATATTGCTGCAACAATTGCGTTGAATCTTGCATAGTTCATAGGGGAAACTTTCCCGGTATTGATTACTCTTTGTAGTTGATGCTATTGAGTGAACCATTTAATTATTGTTTATGTTCAGATTGTTATACATCATTATTCCATCTCTGATCATGATCCATATGATGTCTTGTGAGTAGTTTGTTTTGTTCTTGAGGACATGGGAGAAGTCTTGTTGTTAGCAGTGGAGTTGCGTTGAGAAAGATTCAACATATTGTTATTTAAGTTGTGGTGTACTTCTTCTAGTGGTGTCATGTGAACGTCGACTACATGACACTTCACCTATATGGGCCTAGGGGAATGCATTGTGTATTTGGCTACTAATCATAGGGGTTGCCGGAGTGACAGAAACCTGAACCCCCGTTAGGAAACCATTGCACAAGGGACGTAAGGGTCTTAGAGTTTAAAGCTGTGGTTAGGTTTCTACCTTAATTACTTTCTTGTACTTACGGATGTTTGCAAGGGGTATAATCACAAGTATGTATTAGTCTTGGATGGGGCGATACATTAGCACAGGTTCACCCACACAACACTTAGCAAGCTAAAGAAGATTAATCAACTATATGAAGCGAAAGCACTTGACAGTCTTCCCATGTGTCCTCGAGAACGTTTGGTCATCTTAAGTAATACAACCGGCTTGTCCTTTGCTGCATAAAGGATTGGGCCACTTGCTGCATTTATTCCTACTGTCTTTTATTTACTCGTATTTTGTTTACTTGCTATATCAAAAACCCCTAAAAATCCGTTTGCTAAGTATTTGCAGAGAATTCCTGATCCATACCACTAGCCAGCACCTTCTGCTCCTCGTTGGGTTTGACACTCTTACTTATCGAAAATACTGCGATACACCCCCTATATGATATGGGGTGGCCCGATCTTCTCAGTAAGCACTTGTCGATGGTGAGGGTGGATGATAGATAACTAGCCTGTAGCTATGAACTCTCCCGCTCGAACCCTAATGCCAATGCAACAGTTCTCGAACCTTGTAGGATATTCACAACACCATGCTCTTGCGCGACCACGAACGGTAGTATGCAATCTACTAATTCCCAATGGAACAACAGATCACACTCAATTATAGTTGGTAGATTCGAACACAGGGTTATTCCAGAGGTTCTATGAAAGAAACAACTCCAAAATATTTTAACGTGGTCTAAACCCTAAACTACGGCGCCCCCATCTATTTAAGGGCTAAGGGTCGGCGGCTACAACCAGGAATAACAGTTCGACTCAACCTAGACTAAGATACAACCGACCCAAGGTGGATCGGCTCAAGGGGCGTAGGCTGCTGCGGCAGAAAACTGCGTGGTTTCTCTGCCGCGGCAGAGATCCCTCGACCATGTGTTGATCTTCTCGTGGAGTGCTTCTTGCGCTTCCTCCCTCTCCTCCCTCGTGCATTCCTCATTGATCAACACGCCATGTTCCTTCAGCTCCCCACTCTGTGCTATGCCTTCTTCTCCTAAGTACCTGATCATACAATAATTCAAAGACTTATGTAGTATAAAATTCTCATTAATTAAAACACCAGGTTCATTAAGAAACAAGTTCACATGTTGTTCTAGTAGCTTAGCACGAGCTCTTGTGATAGGTCCAATCCTTATCTCATTGGATTGATCCTTCTTTGCAATTGGAACATCTTCATTAGCAATTGGGGTAGGTGTAATTGTAGGGATGTCCTCATCATCTCCCCCCCTTCAAAAGGCGTCGACCTCGACGCTCCAAGGTCTTCTCCAGCATATGGTGACAAATCAGCAACGTTGAAGCTGTTGCTAACTCCACCAAACTCCTCAATAGGTATATCAACTGAGTAGGCATTATCATTAATCTTGGCTAACACCTTGTAAGGACCAGCACCACGTGGCTTCAATTTGGACTTTCAAAGTAATGGAAACCTATCCTTGCGTAAATGCACCCAAACCATATCTCCAGGCTCGAACAACACTTATTTTCTTGCTTGATTCCTTGCAGCAGCAATGTTCTTGCCTTTCTTCTCAATAGCCTCTCTAGTCTTCTCATGTATTTTCTTCACATAATCAGCACGTTTTGATGCCTCCATATCAACTCGCTCATGTAATGGCAGAGGCAACATATCAAGTGGCGTCAATGGCTTGAAACCATACACCACCTCAAAAGGACAAAGTAAGTAGTTGAATGCACAACCTTGTTGTAAGCAAACTCAACATGTGACAAACACTCTTCCCACTCCCGCAGATTCTTTTTAATCATGGTCCTTAGCAGCTGTCACAATGTTCTATTCACCACTTCCGTTTGACCATCTGTTTGGGGATGACATGTAGTACTGAACAGCAGCTTCGTTCCTAGCTTCCCCATAAGGTCTTCCAAAAGTAGCTCATGAACTTCACGTCACGGTCAGAAACAATCGTCTTTGGTACTCCATGTAATCTCATGATGTCCCTGAAAAACAGGTTAGCAACATGCGACGCATCGTCGCTTTTGTGGCAGGCAATAAAATGAGCCATCTTAGAGAACCTATCCACTACCACAAATATAGAATCATGACCTCTCTGAGTTTTAGGTAGACCTAGCACAAAATCCATACTAATGTCTTCCCATGGAGTAGTCGGTGCAAAGAGAGGTGTATACAAACCGTGAGGCTTCAGCTTAGATTTTGACTTGTGGCATGTAATACATCGGCTCACAAATCTGTACACATCACGCCTCATCTTGGGCCAATAAAAATGATCAGCAAGCATGAGCAACGTCTTCTCACGCCCAAAGTGACCCATCAAACCACCAGCATGTGATTCCTGCACTAAGAACAAACGCAACGACGATTCTGGAATACATAGTTTGTTAGCTCGAAACAAATATCCATCATGTATATGATACTTATCCCATGCGTTTCTAAGAGCACACAAACGATATGGTTCAACAAAATCATGGTCAGTTGCATAAAGTGCACAAATAGCTTCTAATCCAGGAATTTTAACATCAAGATTGGTTAATAGCATGTTCTTCCTAGATAGAGCATCAGCAACAACATTTTATTTTCCCTTCTTATAGTTAATGATGTACGGAAAAGACTCAATGAACTCAACCCATTTAGCTAATCTTCTATACAAGTTTGATTGAGCTTTCAAGTATTTCAATGCTTCATGATCAGAATGTATGATGAATTCCTTTGGCCACAAATAATGTTGCCAAACCTCAAAGTACTCTAACAAGTGCATACAATTCATTATCATAGATAGAATAATTCAAACGAGCACCAGTCAATTTCTCTGAAAAATAAGCTATAGGCCGACCCTCTTGCATCAAAACGCCACCTATGCCTATACCACTAGCATCACATTCAACTTCAAATTGCTTCGAAAAATCTGGTAATGCAACAATGGTGCAGAAGTAAGCAAACATTTCAATGTATCAAATGCAATGTCTTGGGCCGCGCCCCATACAAAAGGAACACCTTTCTTTGTAAAATCATTTAATGGTGCAGCAATGGTGCTAAAATCTTTCACAAAGCGCCTATAGAAACCAGCAAGACCGTGGCAACTACGCACTTGACTTACATTCATTGGAGTAGGCCAATTCTGAATTGATTCAGTTTTAGATTCATTGACCTCTACTCCATGCTTAGAAACAACAAATCCTAGGAATATGACCTTATCTTTTGCAAATGTACACTTCTCAAGATTAGCATACAGTTTATTATCACGTAACACTTGCAAAACTTGTCTAATATGAGTGCAATGTTCAGATTCGGTATGGTTGTATATGAGTATATCATCAAAGTAAACAACAACGAAACGACCAATAAACTCTCTCAGAACATGATTCATCAAACGCATGAAAGTACTAGGTGCATTAGTAAGACCAAACGGCATAACTAATCACTCATACAAACCGAATTTAGTTTTGAAAGCAGTTTTGCATTCATCCCCTTCTTTCATCCTAATTTGATGATAACCACTACGCACGTCAATTTTAGAGAAAACAGCAGCACCACTCAATTCATCTAGCATATCCTCTAAGCGTGGAATAGGATGACGATATCGAATAGTGATGTTATTAATCGCTCTACAATCGACACACATGCGCCAAGTACCATGTTTCTTAGGAACTAAAATAATAGGAACAGCACAAGGGCTAAGAGAAACACGAATGTACCCTTTATCCAGCAACGCTTGTACTTGCTTCTGAATTTCCTTAGTTTCTTCGGGATTAGTCCTGTAGAGTGCACGGTTGGGAAGTGTGGCGCCAGGAATCAGATCCACTTGATGTTCTATACCACGCAATGGAGGCAACCCTGTGGGTATGTCTTCTGGAAACACATTCCCAAAGTCCTGCAAAACAGAAGAGACACCAAGAGAAATAGGGGTCATGTCGTTAGAAACCAATACCTCGCCCTTATACATGAGCACAAGTGGCATGGCTGTAGGATCCTCACGAAACTCTCTCATATCCTCCTTGGTGGCTAATATCAACAAACCAGGCACTCTCTCACTTTTCGTTATATCCTCCTTTTCGTTCCTCCCTGATGTAATTGAGCCTAAATTGAGTGATATAACGAAAAGTGAGAGAGTGCCCGGTTTATTGATATTAGCCACTAAGGAAGATATGAGAGAATTTCGTGAGGATCCTACAGCCATGCCACTTGTGCTCATGTATAAGGGCGAGGTATTGGTTTCTAACGACATGACCCCTATTTCTCTTGGTGTCTCTTCTGTTTTGCAGGACTTTGGGGATGTGTTTCCAGAAGATGTACTCGCAGGCTTACCTCCATTGCGTGGTATAGATCATCAAGTGGACTTGATTCCTGGTGCCACACTTCCCAACCGTGCACCCTATGAGACTAATCTCGAAGAAACTAAGGAAATTCAGAAGCAAGTGCAAGCGTTGCTGGATAAAGGGTACATTCGTGTTTCTCTTAGCCCTTGTGCTGTTCCTGTTATTTTAGTTCCTAAGAAAGATGGTACATGGCGCATGTGTGTTGACTGTAGAGCGATTAATAACATCACTATTTGATATCGTCATCCTATTCCACGCTTAGAGGATATGCTAGATGAATTGAGTGGTGCTACTGTTTTCTCTAAAATTGAGTTGCGTAGTGGTTATCATCAAATTAGGATGAAAGAAGGGGATGAATGGAAAACTGCTTTCAAAACTAAATTCGGCTTGTATGAGTGGTTAGGCATGCCGTTTGGTCTTACTAATCCACCTAGTACTTTCATGCGTTTGATGAATCATGTTTTGAGAGAGTTTATTGGTCGTTTTGTGGTTGTTTACTTTGATGATATACTCATATACAGCCACACCGAATCTGAACATTGCACTCATATTAGACAAGTTTCGCAAGTGTTACGTGATAATAAACTGTATGTGATGAGGATATATACATGGATTATGATGATTCTGACTGCCTGAACTGGAAGGAAATACTGAGTCAAATCAATAATGATTATCAGGTGAATTCATTCTTAATTGAACCTGATGTTTTACTTAATGAGAACTTTATACTACCTAAGTCTATGCATCTTTGTATGATCAGGTTTATTGATAACACAAGTGTTACGCGAGGAGGAGGAGACTTGCAGCAAGAAGGACAAGCGCTGATTTCCAATATCAACAAGTGCGTGAGGGAGGAGCGGGAAGCAGGCGCACTAGGATGCAATGAGGAAATCACGTATCAGGAAAAAGAGAGATGGCGCACCAAGAATTACATGTTTGAGGTGTTCCACGACGTTTGGACTGCGTGCCAATACGGCCGAACCCATATATGGGTCGGTATGTATCAGTTTGAGTCGAACCGAGTTAGTTTGGGCCAAGTTATGGCTGTTTTTAGGCCCGTTTAGAGGGGAGGACGCCCCAGCCCTCATATAAACCTCCGTAGCCGTCACAAGTTAGGTTTTTAGACCACGCTAAAATATTTTGGAGTTGTTTCTTTCATAGAACCTCTGGAATTACCCTGTGTTTGAATCTGCCAACTATAATTGAGTGTGATCTGTTGTTCCATTGGGAATTAGTAGATTGCATACTACCGTTCGTGGTCACGGCTGCGTGCGCAAGAGTGTGGTGTTGTGAATATCCTACAAGGTTGGAGAGCTGTTGCATTGGCATCAGGGATCGAGCGGGAGAGATCATAGCTACGCACTAGTTATCTATCATCCACCATCACCATCGACAAGAGCTTGCTGAGAAGATCGGGCCACCCCATATCAACTTGGTATCAGATTGCCTCGTTGCCCCGGTAAGCAATCCACAATCCATCCATAGATTAGAGAGTGTTTTTCATCCTATACAGAAAAAGCCCCACAAAAAGAGTTGCCATAGCCTAGATTACATCGTATTCTAGTAATAGTTGCTGATCGCGTTCCTCTATTAGATTAGATCTAGATCTGTTCTTCGTAGATTTTTTTTCTAGTGTTCTAGTTGTTTTCCACCATCTTTTTCCGCTACCATCAAGTCAGATCCGATCCAAGTAAAGAGTCCTAGTTGTGTACTACTTGGCGAGCAAAAAAAATAAATTCGGCTCGCTCCCTCACGACTGACCGCAGACAAGTCTGTGCTCCAGCGTGACCCAAAAAAAAATTCCGAAAAAAAAAAATCGAACCGTCGCCTTACCACAGACCAGTCTGTGCTAGTACGAGAGGAAAAAAAATCTGCCGGCATCCTGCCGCGGCAGGATTTTAGGCCGTTTTTCTGCCGTGGTAGAGACCAATTCTCAGGTCAAATTTTTTTCTTTTTTTGTTTATTTATTTTTACTGAGTCCAAATAGCGTACCTATCCTTGTGAGCCTTAGTAAGCCTTTCTTTGTGTCTATAACTATCCTACGAGACTAGCGTGCTTAGTGCTCTACGGGCTGCTCAGTTAGCAATCTTGTGCCCGTTTCGTTGAGACATTGCTAGCGTCTCTCCTTGTGCATTGCAACACGAGCATTCCTCTGACATACCTTACTTTTTGAGCTCATTTCCATAGTTGCAATTGCCCCATTTATCTCCATCGTGTGTGTTTCCGTGGGTCTTTGTCATACGATCAGCACTAGGACTTGTTTGCGGTGTAGATAGGATACCATACCTACAGCTCCACCATAAATACCCTGTGTGCCCTGTGATCGTTCTCTATACCTTTGATATTCACTTCATCACTTCAGTGCATCAGTCTTTGATTACGTTTGGTAGAGCATCTCTATTCACTTTGGAACGGTAAGATCTTCTTTCTTATCAGTTGTGAGTGAGTTGTGAGAGTTTCCACCATACTGATTTTGATTTGTGCACTAATGTACTAATCATGTCTTCTAGTAGTGTTGATGTGATGCAGAAAATGGAGGCAGGTGATGTTACAAATAATGTGGAGACGTACAGTTACAAATTCATCGATAATTGGCGTTGTAGTGGAACTTTTTGGAAGGAAGAACGCGGTATTTTTGATGGTGATGGTCTTTTCCACCATAGTGTGATGATTGGTGAGCGATGTGCTTCCATTACCATTGATAGTAACTCTACTATTAATTTGATCAGCGTTGAAGTTGTACAAAAGTTGCAGCTACCCACATGTGCCCGTGCGGTGCCATATCTCTTGCATTCATCATATGGCACATTGCTGGTTTCACACACCGCTGATGTTCCTATGACTTTTAAAGAGCATACTGAGATTGTGCGCTGTGATGTATCTCCTATACCACTGGATTCTTGTCACATACTATTGGGAGAACCTTGGAGCAGAAGGTTTGACGCTCAAATATGTCCTGTTGTTGGAAGGATTTCTTTCAAATGGAACATGAAGAGGCGTGTTATGCTCAGGATTTCAGCCGACAAATTTCATGAGTATCATCTTCTTCGCAAGGAGAGGACAAAAGAGCAGTTTGTCTGCTAAGTACAAGGTCATGATGAATGGTGAGAATTCTATTATTTGTCATCTTGAACACGGTGTGCATTACAACCCATGTGAGAATGAGAGCCACATAGCCAAGCTGAGTGAGAGTGTTATCAAAAGTGAGCTGTTTGATTCCACTAAACGTGAGGTTGAGAGCATCCATTATAAGAGTATGAGAGAAAAAGAAAACATCAGTGCAGTAGATGATAATACATGTGAGGATATTTCTCCTAATGTAATCATCTCTACTCCTGGTATTGTTTCTTGTGCTATGCAGGTTGCTTTTGAAGAAAGGAAACCGCCTATTTTACAACCTGCATCACACGATCTGGTATTGTTACTTGAGGCGGATGTCGTAGTACCTACTACAGCTGAGAAGTTTGTTAATGACATTGGTACTGATTTGGAGCTTCAGCCAACATGTGCGACATATTGTGAGTCTATTCCTTTACTGAAGCCTCCTTGTGATTTGCCTTGCACTACTGTTTCAGCACCATGTGATAGTTTACCAAATTCAAATTTTGATCATGTGGTACTGATAACACATAAGGAAATACTTGCTCGAATACCACCTGCTGATATTGTGTATTCCATCATGCTAAATGAACCTATGAGTATGAGTTGTGCTATGGATAAGATTTCTGAAATTTCATTTCTGAATTCTAGCACATATTCTCCTTGTTTCACTTTCAATCTGATTGGTGAATATAGCATGCATGAAATTTTTTATTGTGGATCACATATGCATTACTTGTGATAGAATCGCTGAACTGAAACATGCTGTTTTCAGCCATACATGTTGTGTGTCGACGATTTTGTGTTGTGAGATATATGCTAAAATTTGTGATAATATGAAACTAAAGTCAGGTCTAGTTGATATAATGCAGCCAACACAAGTAATTTTACCTATGTTGGATCGTTGTAATCTTGCTAGAATAGAACCCCAGTTTTCATATTCATGGTATTTATCCCAAAATTCGTTGTCTAGTTGTGCTAATGCTTTATACTTCACTTATATTTGCAAATTGAGTTGCATTTTACATACTGGACAACATGATCATGTTCATAATAATCAGAGTAGCAGTTGAAGCATGGCATGATTCAATTTGGTTTTCAGACATATTAAATTGGTTTGATCTTGTTCACAAATTTGATCATAGATCTTCTTTGAGAAAACTGAATTTAATATTGAAGAACATGACTATCTATTTAGTTGTTTTTTACCATGATCATGATTCTTTGTACTTCACTTATACCTGCAATTTAAGTTGCTTGATGTATACTGGACATACTTTTCATGTGAACAACAATAATACAACATGTTATATATACATATACTTTGCGTACACGTTGTTCTTTTTGTTTCTCCCACTTTCAGCTTACCTAAAGCCGAGGACGGCTTTTCATGAAGAAAGGGAGGATGATGAGGATATCTACAGGGATTATGATGATTCTGACTGCCTGAACTGGAAGGAAATACTGAGTCAAATCAATAATGACTATCAGGTGAATTCATTCTTAATTGAACCTGATGTTTTACTTAATGAGAACTTTATACTACCTAAGTCTATGCATCTTTGTATGATCAGGTTTATTGATAACACAAGTGTTGCGCGAGGAGGAGGAGAGTTGCAGGAAGAAGGACAAGCGCTGATTTCCAATATCAACAAGTGCGCGAGGGAGGAGCGGGAGGCAGGCGCACTAGGATGCACTGAGGAAATCACGTATGAGCAAGAGAGAGAGATGGCACACCAAGAATTACATGTTTGAGGTGTTCCACGACGTTTGGACTGCGTGCCAATAAGGCCGAACCCATATATGGGTCGGTACGTATCAGTTTGAGTCGAACCGAGTCAGTTTGGGCCAAGTTATGGCTGTTTTTAGGCCCGTTTAGAGGGGAGGACGCCCCAGCCCTGATATAAACCTCCGTAGCCGTCACAAGTTAGTTTTTAGACCACGTTAAAATATTTTGGAGTTGTTTATTTCATAGTACCTCTGGAAATACCCTGTGTTCGAATCTGCCAACTATAATTAAGTGTGATCTGTTGTTCCATTGGGAATTAGTAGATTGCATACTACCGTTCGTGGTCACGGCTGCGTGCGCAAGAGTGTGGTGTTGTGAATATGCTACAAGGTTCGAGAGCTGTTTCATTGGCATCAGGGATCGAGCGGGAGAGATCATAGCTACGCACTAGTTATCTATCATCCACCATCACCATCGCCAAGAGCTTGCTGAGAAGATCGGGCCACCCCATATCAAGGAGCCTTCCAGCCAGCAAAGGAGACGAAGAGGATCCTGCTCGACCCCTCTGGCCTGACCATGTTTGTCACCATTGGTGCCAACTTGGACAGCAAATAGGAAGGCGCGCTCGTCGACTTCCTCTGTGAGAATCGGGACATCTTTGCATGGTCCCCCAAGGACATGCCAGGTGTGCCGAGGGAGTTCGCCGAGCACTCGCTTCATGTGCGGCCGGATGCCAAGCCGGTCAAGCAACCTCTGCGCCGGTTCGCAGAGGAGAAGAGGAAGATAATCGGTGACGAGATCACCCAGCTCCTTGCAGCCGGGTTCATCATGGAAGTGTACCACCCGGATTGGCTGGCAAACCCAGTCCTGGTGCTGAAGAAGAATAAGACCTGGCGCATGTGTATCGACTACACCAGCCTGAACAAGGCGTGCCCGAAAGACCCCCTCGCCCTACCCCGTATCGATCAAGTCATCGATTCCACGGCCGGCTGTGATTTGTTGTCTTTTCTAGATTGCTACTCCGGTTACAATCAGATCCGGTTAAACCTGGCTGATCAGATTAAGACATCATTTAACACCCCCTACGGGGCTTTCTGCTACGTAACCATGCCTTTCGGTCTAAAGAATGCAAGCGCTACCTATCAGCGCTACATGCAGAAGTGCTTGCACTTGCAGATAGGCCGAAACGTGCATGCTTACGTGGACGATGTGGTCATCAAGACCAAGGAGAAGTGCACCCTCCTCGAAGATCTAGGAGAGACATTCGGCAACCTCCGCCAGTACCAGATGAAGCTGAACCCGGAGAAGTGCGTCTTCGGAGTGCCATCCGGTCAACTCCTCGGTTTCCTCGTATCACAACGAGGCATCGAGGCAAATCCGGAGAAGATCGTGGCCATCGAGAGGATGCAGCCGCCCAGGAACCTGCTTGGAGTCCAAAAATTCACCGGATGCTTGGCCTCCCTCAGCCGTTTCGTCAGCCGGCTGGGGGAGAAGGCACTCCCGTTGTACCAACTGATGAAGAAGACGGACAAGTTCTCCAAGACTTCGCAAACCGACACCACATTTCATGACCTCAAGCGCATGCTATCCACAGCGCTGGTTCTAGCCATGACGGCTAGCAAGGAGCGGATGTTGCTCTATATAGCAGCCACCAACCGGGTCGTCAGCATCGTCCTGGTGGTGGAGCGCCCCGAGGAAGGCAAGGCTCAGCCGGTTCAGAGGCCCGTCTACTACCTCAGCGAGGTTCTCTCCCTCTCCAAGCAGAACTACCCCCACTACCAGAAGATGTGCTACGGCGTGTACCTGGCATGCAAGAAGCTCCAGCACTACTTCCAGGAGCATCCGATTAAGGTCGTGTGCACCGCACCCCTTTCAGAAATCATCGGCAACAAAGACGCCACCGGCCGAGTCGCCAAGTGGGCCATCGAACTCGCCACCTACTCAATCCGGTACGAGCCCCAGCTCACGATCAAGCCACAGGCGTTGGCGGACTTCCTCGTCGACTGGGCCGAGACCTAGTATCTTCCACCGGTTTCGGATTCGGACCACTGGAGGATGCACTTCGATGGGTCAAAGATGCTCGGGGGCTTGGGAGCCGGCATCGTGCTCACCTCGCCCAAGGGAGACCGGCTGGAGTACGTGCTGCAGATCCACTTCAAGGCCTCCAACAACATAGCCGAATATGAGGCACTGACGCACGGACTCTGGCTAGCCAAGGAGATCGACGTCAACCGGATCCTTTGCTTCGGCGATTCAGATCTGGTGGTGCAGCAAGTATCCGGAGAACGGGACGCCAGAGATGCAAACATGGACCTCTACCGGTTCCACATCTAGAAGCTCAGCGCCTCCTTCGACGGATGCGAATTCCATCACGTCCCCTGCGTCAACAATGAGGCAGCCAATTCGCTCGCCCGAATCGGATCCACCAGACAGGCGATCCCACCTGGGGTTTCCTTGGAGCACCTACGCAAGCCCTCCATCAACCCATCGCCGAAGTCAGACTCCATCATCTAGGCAGGGAGCGCTCCGTCTGACGGAGCAGCAGAAGCGGAGCAGGCAGAACCTCCAAAGAAGAAGACCCGTACCAACTCAGGCAAGGCATGCCCTCCGGTTCTCAAGACACGGGGGCTGCCGGCTTGTCAAGCAGCTCGGGGGCTGCCGTCCCGGGTATGTCACCCGGACGACCCCCCGGCAGCCATCAACCGGAGAGCAGGAGCATCCTCATCATTCGGGAAGTGCCATCCTGGGCGGAGGCCTTCATGAACTACATCGCCAACAGGGAACTTCCGGATGACGAGGTGGAAGCCAGGAAAATCCGGCGCTGCGCGCACACGTACACCATCATCAACGGCGAACTGTACAAGCGCAGCGTATCCGGCATTTTCCAAAGGTGTGTCGATGTGGACACGGGCTACCGGCTACTCAAGGACATGCACCAGGGCAAGTACGGGCACCACGCTTAGTCAAGGGCGATAGTCGCCAAGGCGTTTCGCCATGGCTTCTATTGGCCCACCGCCCTCGAGGACGCTGAACAGCTAGTCCGCGTGTGCAATGGGTGCCAGCGCTTCGGGCAGCTCAGGCACATGCCGACTTCGGTACTCAAGACCATACCGATCACCTGGCCGTTCGCGGTTTGGGGCCTCGACATGGTCGGTCCCTTCAAATGAGCACGCGCGGGTATGACCCATTTCCTGGTGGCGGTGGACAAATTCACGATGTGGATCAAGGCCAAGCCCATCCGGAAGCTAGACAGGGCGACAGTCGTCACCTTCTTCACCGACATCATCAATCAGTTCGGCTACGCCAACAGCATCATCACCGACAATGGCACGAACTTCGCCAAGGGGGCCTTCGCCCAATTCTGCAGCAACAAGGGCATCCGGCTGGACCTCGCCTCCGTCGCACACCTGCAGTCCAACGGGCAAGTCGAAAGAGCAAACGGCTTGGTGCTAGCCGGCATCAAGCCACACCTCATCGAGCCGTTGGAGCGGTCACCCGGATGCTGGAGCGAAGAGCTTCCGGCTGTGCTATGGAGCCTCCGCACCACGCCAAATAGATCAACCGGCTACACCCCGTTCTTCCTAGTCTACGGATCGGAAGCCGTCCTCTCCGCGGATATTGAGTTCAACTCCCCGTGTAAGCTCCTATATGACGAAAAGGCCAACCAGGAGGTGCGGGAGGACGGAGTGGACCTCCTGGAGGAGGCCCGCGAGTTGGCATTGTCCAGATTAGCCCTGTACCAGCAACGACTACACTGCTACCATTCAGGCCGGATCCGCCCAGTCGCGTTCCGCGAGGGCGATCTGGTTCTCCGGCTGGTGCAAGACACGAAAGGCATGCACAAGCTATTGCCACCTTGGGAAGGCCCCTTCATCATCAGCCGGGTGCTGCCCAATGACTCCTACTACCTCATCGACGCGCAGCAGCCGCGCAAGAACAAGATGGACAAATCAGACGAGGAGACCGAGCGTCCCTGGAACGCGGCCTTGATGCACCCGTTTTACACCTAGTCGCCAGACAGTGTATGTATCCCGCAAAACCTGTGAATGAAAATGAGGACCCCTACAAGATGCTCGGGGGCTCCTTGCTGGAAATGTGTTTGCATCTGTTTTCCAGTTCTGATTTTCCGGCTCCGGTAAGCCCTACTCGGGGGCTTGCCGGCTGGCCCGGCCTGCTAAGTCAACAAACAGACTGAGTAGTGTGCGATGATGTCAGAGGCCCACTCTTCGTCTCAGCTACAGACCGTAACCCGGCTGTCCGGCTAGCAAGAGCAAAGGCCCGAGGCATTCCACACGAAAAACGGGGAGGAGACACGACAGACCGGGCGTCCCAGCCTTGAAACTAGCTTAAGGCAATCCGGTTACTAAGCCGTTAGTACCGTGCGTGATGTATTGTCAGCTCCCTTCGATTCCGGCTACAAACCGCAACCCGGCTGCCCGGCAAGGACGCAGCGAAAACAGCAGAGCACACGGGAAAGCGACCAAGTGTCCAGAAAGGCATAAGCTAGTTTTCGAAAAAAACAAATCCGTTTTCTGGCTACAATTTGACAGACTAACCTATTAACATGTGAGGATGTATGTGTATGTGTATTCTTGTACGGCTACCTTGAGTCAGAATTCAGGAAGAAAAGAGAAGAAGATTCGAAGTCCTTGCCTTCATCAAGCGCTCCGAATCTCGGGGGCCTACACCCACCAGGTGCGCTCGCGCGCCCCTAGTGGAATCTTGTAGTTCCTGACCGGCTAAAGGCGTTTAGCCGGCCGTTCGGAGCCCAGGTGAGGGCAAGGGCAGGAGCAGGAGAAGACAAAAAAGATTCGAAGCACCTGGCTACGCCAGCTACTACGAATCTCGGGGGCTACACCCAGTGGGTGCGCTAGCGTGCCCCCACTAGATGTGCAGTTCCCTGGCTAAAGGCATGTAGCCGGGTGAAGTAAGCCGGATAAAGTCAATCGGCAGAATGTTGAAAGAAAATGTAAAGTACATAAGTTGAAGGGAAGTCAAGCCAGTTCAAAATTAGCAAGCAAAGGAAAAAGGAGGCGAAGCTCCCACAAGTTTACCCGGTGCCAGAGAGAGCCGGTACAGACAGACAAGTTCGAAACAGAATTAAACAAGACAAATACACCCGACATCCCGAGGCAGCGACTAGACAGCAGGACCCTTCCCATGCGGAGCGTCTTGACGAGTGGAAGCTTCAGGCGGAGGAGGAGGCGCGGTGCTTGATCCAGTCCCGGCGCCCGCAGCCAGCTGCGTCGGGGCTTCCACATCCGGAGTACTGACGGACTCCGAGTCGGTAAGCACCTCGTCGGGGTCCACGTAGTCGCTGACCTTGCCGCGCGCTCCCCCAGTGGAATCTTGTAGTTCCTGACTGGCTAAAGGCGTTTAGCCGGCCGTTTGGAGCCCAGGTGAGGGCAAGGGCAGGAGCGGGAGAAGATAAAAAAGATTCGAAGCACCTGGCTACGCCAGCTACTACGAATCTCGGGGGCTACACCCAGTGGGTGCGCTAGCACACCCCCACTGGACGTGCAGTTCCCCGGCTAAAGGCGTGTTGCCGGGTGAAGTAAGCCGGATAAAGTCAATCGGCGGAATGTTGAAAGGAAATGTAAAGTACATAAGTTGAAGGGAAGTCAAGCCAGTTCAAAATTGCCAAGCAAAGGAAAAAGGAGGCGAAGCTCCCACAAGCTTACCCGGCGCCAAAGACCGCCGGTACAGACTAACAAGTTCGAAACAGAATTAAACAAGACAAATACACCCGGCATCCCGGGGCAGCGACTAGACAGCAGGACCCTTGCCAAGCGGAGCGTCTTGACGAGCGGAAGCTTCAGGCGGAGGAGGAGGCGCGGCACTTGATCCAGTCCCGGCGCCCGCAGCCGGCTACGTCGGGGCTTCCACATCCGGAGTACCGACAGACTCCGAGTCGGTAAGCACCTCGTCAGGGTCCACGTAGTCGGCGATCTTGATGGCGGAGCCTCGGAGCTCTGGATGGGCCTAGCAGATGGTGGCAAGGTCGGCGCCGGCGCGGAAGCCTCCGTCAATCTTCTCGACGCGGGCGTCCTTGTACCAGGAGAGCATGAGGGCCAGAGCCATCTCCGCTCCGGCTCGTGCCGCCAAGTCCCGCAGCCGGTCCACCACAGCCGGCACCTCCCCCACCTTCGCAGCCAGCTGCGCCATCGTCTCTCGAACCAGAGCATCCGGCCACAGGAACGAGAAGATGTCCCGCGCCGCTTGACGAAGCTTGGCAGCTTCCTCGCCAAGAAGGACGACGAGCTCCTGGGCTGTCAGCTGCGCTCCCGGCTAGTTCTCCTCCAGCCGGTTGTACGCCAGCAGGTCTATGTCAGGATAAAACGCTGTCAGAAAAAGAGAGTCAGATCCGGCTACCGGATCTGGAAAGAAAGGGAGACGAAAGAGGGAACTTACCCTTAGCCGTGTGGCCAACTTGCATCAACTCCTCCACCAGAGCCTTCTCCTTCCTCGCCAGCCGCTTGATCTCCTTCTCTTGATCCTTGTTCTGGGCCTCGAGAAGGTTGAAGGCTTCAATCCGGCTGGCGAGCGAGGCGTCATGCTCCATGATGGTGACCTCCAGACCATCTACCTTCGCGTGCCAATCCTTGTTCTGCAGCCGCAGAGTGGAGTTGGACTTGCTCAGCCGGTGGTTCGCTTTCTTCAAGCGATCGATCTTGCGCTGAGTGCACACGATGATAGCTGCGACAAAACCGGCTATCAACAAAAAAAGGCAAGCTGGATGAAGCAACTTACTCTGGGAGGTTGCATTGGCAGCAGGAAGCTTCTACTCCAAGGACCGGTTCCTGCCGGCTGTGGCCTCTAGCAGCCGGATCTCCTTCATCGCCAGTTCGAGGGTGGCGGCGAGGTCCGTCAGTGAGGCGGCGGAGGAGGCGTCGTCGTCCATGGCGTTGACGGCCAGGGACTCCTTCGTGGCAACCACTGCGGTCCTCCACTCCTCTCCCGACTCGTCGTCGGAGTTTTCGTCACCGACAACCACGAGCTCTTGGCCGGTCGTGGCCCCGCGTGCGCCCGCGGAAGAGCCACCCGTCTGAGGACCCTCCACTTTCGGCTGGGCCACCACATCCGGCTGAGGCAGCCGGTTCAGCTCGAGGTGGCGACGGAGGCGGTGCTACAGGAGAAGGAGGGGCGCTGGCAGACGTGGTCGGAGTGTGGGGTGGCGACTCGGTCGGCGCTCGCGCCGGGCTCGCGGCTCCAAAGGAGACCAGCGTGCTAAGAAGACAAAAGAGAAGAAGGAAAGGAAAGCAAGTAAGCCAAAGGCAGAAAGAGAGAAAAAAAAAACAGAAAATCGTGAAAGGAAGACGAGGAAGGACATACCCCTGCACAACTGGAGGCGGCCCCTTCTTCCGGCCCAGGCGACTCGGTGGAAGGGCGCTGGTCCAGCTCCTCTTGGGGGCCGACTCCTCCGCGGAAGGCCGGCTGGAGCCACTCCCGCCTGCTTCGCCGTCCGTCGCAGGGCGTTGCGCCGGATCAGAGGTCGGCGCGGCCTCCTCCTCCTCGTCAACCACCGCTATTGAGGGCAAACCTCTAGGGTGGCCCAATCTTTCACGGTCCCTTTCAAATTGAGGGTGGAGTGCGGGGGAAGGAGGGAAGGATGAACACGACGAACACATGCACGAAGAACGCGATGAACACACACACGCAAAACCACGATAAACACCAATAGTGATATGGGGTGGCCCGATCTTCTCAGTAGCGATGATGATGGTGGATGATAGATAACTAGTGCGTAGCTATCATCTCTCCCGCTCGATCCCTAATGCCAGCGCAACAGATCTCGAACCTTGTAGAATATTCACAACACCACACTCTTGCGCACGCAGCCGTGACCACGAACAGTAGTATGCAATCTAATAATTCCCAATGGGACAACAGATCACACTCAATTATAGTTGGCAGATACAACACACGGTAATTCCAGAGGTTCTATGAAAGAAACAACTCCAAAATATTTTAACGTGGTCTAAAAACTAACTTGTGACGGCTACGGAGGTTTATATGAGGGCTGGGGCGTCCTCCCCTCTAAACGGGCCTAAAACAGCCATAACTTGGCCCAAACTGACTCGGTTCGACTCAAACTGATACATACCGACCCATATATGGGTTCGGCCTTATTGGCACGCAGTACAAACGTTGTGGAACACCTCAAACATGTAATTCTTGGTGCGCCATCTCTCTCTCTCTTGCTCATACGTGATTTCCTCATTGCCTCCTAGTGCGCATGCCTCCCGCTCCTCCCTCGCGCACTAGTTGATATTGGAAATCAGCGCTTGTCCTTCTTGCTGGAACTCTCCTCCTCCTCGCGCAACGCTTGTGTTATCAATAAACCTGATCATACAAAGATGCATAGACTTAGGTAGTATAAAGTTCTCATTAAGTAAAACATCAGGTTCAATTAGGAATGAATTCACCTGATAGTCATTATTGATTTGACTCAATATTTCCTTCCAGTTCAGGCAGTCAGAATCATCATAATCCATGTATATATCCTCATCATCCTCCTTTCTTCATGAAAAGCCGTCCTCGGCTTTGGGTAAGCTGAAAGTGGGACAAACAAAAAGAACAACGTGTATGCAAAGTATATGTATATATAACATGTTGTATTATTGTTGTTCACATGAAAAGTATGTCTAGTATACATCAAGCAACATAAATTCCAGGTATAAGTGAAGTACAAAGAATCATGATCATGGTGAAAAACAACTAAATAGATAGTCATGTTCTTCAATATTAAATTCAGTTTTCTCAAAGAAGATCTATGATCAAATTTGTGAACAAGATCAAACCAATTTAATATGTCTGAAAACCAAATTGAATCATGACATGCTTCAACTGTGCTACTCTGATTATTATGAACATGATCATGTTGTTCAGTATGTAAAATGCAACTCAATTTGCAAATATCAAGGAAGTCTAAAGTAGTAACAAAACTAGACAAAGACTTTTGGGACAAACATAGTGAATATGAAAACTTGGGTCCTATTCTAGCAAGATTAGAACAATCCAACATAGGTAAAATTACTTGTGTTGGTTGCAATATATCAACTAGACCAGAATGTATTTCCATAATATCTAGAACATGAGCTATTGTCCCATAGCAAACATTTTGTGATGTATGGCTAAAAACAGCATGTTTCAGTTCAGCGATTCTATCACAAGTAATGCATACGTGATCCACAAGAAAATTTTCATGCATGCTATATTCACCAATCAGATTGAAAATGAAACAAGGAGAATATGTGCTAGAATTCAGAAATGAAATTTCAGAAATCTTATCCATAGCACAACTCATACTCATAGGTTCATTTAGCATGATGGAATACACAATATCAGCTGGTGGTATTCGAGCAAGTATTTCCTTATGTGTTATCAGTACCACATGATCAAAATTTGAATTTGGTAAACTATCACATGGTGCTGAAACAGTAGTGCAAGGCAAATCACAAGGAGGCTTCAGTAAAGGAATAGACTCACAGTATGTCGCACATGTTGGCTGAAGCTCCAAATCTGTACCAATGTCATTAACAAACTTCTCAGCTGTAGTAGGTACTACGACATCCTCCTCAAGTAACAATACCAGATCGTGTGATGCAGGTTGTAAAATAGGCGGCTCCCTTTCTTCAAAAGCAACCTGTACATCACAAGATACAACACTAGGAGTAGACATGATTACGTTAGTAGACAACTCACATTTCTCATTAGTGTCCACTCTCAATATTTCTGGAAGAGGCCATTTGCAGTTGTTCAAAAACATAGAACGTAGAAATTGCTTGAAATCTTCCCAAAGGAATTTTTTACCCATGACACCATACACAATCCTTGCGTCCTTCCACCAACGAGCTACCTCTTCATCCACACGTCGGTGAGCAAGAATGTATTCTATATGACCATTAAACTTGCTATCAAAAGTACGACATCGCGCAAAACCAAATCCCATATCAATTTCCCAAATCTGATATTCTGCGGGTGTGGCGGAAGTTTCCAATCGCCACTTGATTGTAGTTGGATCATATGCCATGCCAACCACAATAGCTAAATAGTCATGGTAAACATCATCTGATTTCTGCATCACATCAACACTAGTAGAAGTCATGATTAGTACATTAGTGCAAAAATCAAAATCTGTATGGTGGAACTCTCACAGCTCACTCACAGCTAATAAGAAAGGAGATCTTACCGTTCCAAAGTGAATAGAGATGCTCTACCAAACGAAATCAAAAACTGATGCACTGATGTGATGAAGTGAATATCAAAGGTATAGAGAACGATCACAGGGCACATAGGGTATTTATGGTGGAGCTGTAGGTATGGTATCCTAACTACACCGCAAACAAGTCCTAGTGTTGATCGTATGACAAAGACCCACGGAAACACACACGGTGGAGATAAATGGAGCAATTGCAACTATGAAAATGAGCTCAAAAAAAGTGAGGTATGTCGGAGGAATGCTCGTGTTGCAATGCACAAGGAGAGACGCTAGCAATGTCTCAACGAAACGGGCACAAGATTGCTAAACTGAGCAACCTGGAGAGCACTAAGCACGCTAGTCTCGTAGGATAGTTTTAGACACAAAGAAAGGTTTACTAAGGCTCACAAGGATAGGTACGCTATGTGGACTCAGTAAAAAAATAAACAAAAAATAAAAAAAATTGACCTGAAAATTGGTCTCTGCCACGACAGAAAAACGGCCTAAAATCCTGCCGTGGCAGGAGGTCGGCAGACACAAAAAATTCTCGTATGAGGGCAGACCTGTCTGTGGTAAGGCGACCATCCAATTTTTTTTTGTCACGCCGGAGCACAGACCTGTCTGCGGTCAGGAGTGAGGCAGCGAGCCAATTTTTTTATATTCCCACTCGCCAAGTAGTACACAACTAGGACTCTTTACTTGGATCGGATCTGACTTGATGGTAGCGGAAAAAGATGGTGGAAAACAACTAGAACAACTAGAAAACAAATCTACGAAGAACAGATCTAGATCTAATCTAATAGAAGAACTCGACCAGCAACTATTACTCGAATACGATGTAATCTAGGCTATGGCAACTCTTTTTGTGGGGCTTTTTCTGTATAGGATGAAAAACTTTCTCTAATCTATGGATGGATTGTGGATTGCTTACCGAGGCAACACTGGAAATCTGATACCAAGATGATATGGGGTGGCCCGATCTTCTCAGTAAGCGCATGGCGATGATGATGGTGGATGATAGATAACTAGTGCGTAGCTATGATCTCTCCCGCTCGATCCCTGATGCCAGCGCAACAGCTCTCGAACCTTGTAGGATATTCACAACAACACACTCTTGCGCACGCAGCCGTGACCACGAACGGTAGTATGCAATCTACTAATTCCCAATGGAACAACAGATCACACTCAATTATAGTTGGTAGATTCGAACACAGGGTAATTCCAGAGGTTCTATGAAAGAAACAACTCCAAAATATTTTAACGTGGTCTAAACCCTAACTTGTGATGGCTACGGAGGTTTATATGAGGTCTGGGGCGTCCTCCCCTCTAAACGGGCCTAAAAACAGCCATAACTTGGCCCAAACTGACTCGGTTCGACTCAAACTGACACATACCGCCCATATATGGGTTCGGCATTATTGGCACGCAGTCCAAACGTCGTGGACACCTCAAACATGTAATTCTTGGTGCGCCATCTCTCTCTCTTGCTCATACGTGATTTCCTCATTGCCTCCTAGTGCGCATGCCTCCCGCTCCTCCCTCGCGCACTTGTTGATATTGGAAATCAGCGCTTGTCCTTCTTGCTGCAACTCTCCTCCTCCTCGCGCAACGCTTGTGTTATCAATAAACCTGATCATACAAAGATGTATAGACTTAGGTAGTATAAAGTTCTCATTAAGTAAAACATCAGGTTCAATTAGGAATGAATTCACCTGATAGTCATTATTGATTTGACTCAATATTTCCTTCCAGTGCAGGCAGTCAGAATCATCATAATCCATGTATATATCCTCATCAAATAGCTCACGCCGGCGGTGACCGGTCCGGCGCAATCCCTAGGATCGGCGTCGGGCGGAGGACTCTCTCTCGAACCGGCACGGCGAGATGGGAGACTCGGTGAGATCTTGACGTCTAGGCAAAGGGACACCGATGCCTAGGCCTTGTACAACACGGAGGCACAATGCAAACTCCAACGAGGTTTGGGGATATTGGTGCTCCTTAGTCAAGGAGCATGAGGCAAGAATTAGATAGATCCACAAAGGGGTTTCCACTAATTCCAATATCAAGCCTAGGGTTTACAATGGAGGTGGGGGTCTATATATAGGCCAACCACAAAGTCAGGGGTAATTCAGGCGTTAAAGTAGAGTTCTGGGCGAAATAGAGGGGTACATGGGCCATAGGGCCCAGCTAGGCTCGCAGGCCCATCACTTGGGCTGGACACTCCGGGTCGAGTGGGCCGGACAGTCCGGGGTGGCCGGACAGTCCGGGGTGGCCGGACACTCCGGGCAGTGTCCAAACTAGCACACAGAATGTCCGCGCCAGGTTCGGGCTCAGGCAGGCCGGACACTCCGGGCAGTGTCCAAACTAGCACACAGAATGTCCGCGCCAGGTTCGGGCTCGGGCAGGCCGGACACTCCGACTGAGTCGCGTCGGACACTCCGGCTTTGGCAGCTTCAGCTCAGGTGCAGCTTCAGGGCTCGTGGATCCACGCGGCGGGGGCTCGTACCTGATGATGCACAAAGTAGTGGTATGAAGTAGCACGCCATCCAAGGAGGTATCAAATTGGCACGAGGAGAGGAGCGAGTTCACCTTAGCTTGGAGGAGTTTGGCTCGGGCACGAGTCATGGGTCCACTTGGGGGACTTGTTGGTGTAGATGTAGAAGCGTCCGTAGGACGGGCTGCACCAGCTCCCCCCGTTGGGAAAGAGTCGTCCTCGACTCTTCATGGATATCATCTTGAGCATCTCCATGGTAAGGCGCGAGATCCTTGACATTGAATGTATTGCTTGCAAGGTACTTGGAGGTCGGTATGTCGATGATGTAGGCATTGTTGTTGATTCTTTTGAGGACCTTGAAGGGACCATCTCCTCTTGGCTTGAGCTTGGAGTCACGTTCCTTGGGGAAGCGGTCCTTGCTTAGGTGTATCCACACAAGGTCACATGCTTCAAATATCATCTCCTTCTTGTCCTTGTTTAACCTTGAAGCTTGGCGAAGGACTTGTTGTTCGATAGTAGCTCTTGTTTCTTCATGAAGCGTCGTCATAGCTTGTGCGCGCTTCTCGACGTCCATGTTCGTGCGCTCATGGAGGGGTAGAGGTAGGATGTCGAGCGCGGTGAGGGGCTCGAAACCATAGACGATCATGAATGGACTCATCTTGGTTGTTGAGTGCCTGGCTCGATTATAGGCGAACTCGGCGTGTGGAATGCATTCCTCCCAATCCTTCAGGTTTTTCTTGATTAACACGCGAAGGAGAGTTCCGAGGCTTCTGTTGACAACTTCGGTTTGGCCATCAGTTTGAGGATGTGATGCGGATGAGAAGAGGAGCTTGACGCCGAGCTTGGCCATGAGGGTCTTCCACAAGTAGCTCATGAATTTGACGTCGCGGTCAGAGACGATTGTCCTTGGCACACCGTGAAGACAGACGATTTCCCTGAAAAAAAGATTTGCAACATGTGAAGCATCGTCGGTCTTATGGCACAGTATGAAGTGTGCCATTTTGGAAAAACGATCCACAACAACAAATATAGAATCATGGCCATGCTTAGATCTAGGCAATCCTAACACGAAATCCATGCTAATGTCGGACCAATGTGTATGAGGAATATGCAATGGCATATAAAGACCATAGGGATTAGCTTCAACACATGCCGTGCATCGTTGAACGTAGCGCTCCACGTCACGCTTCATCTTGGGCCAAAAGTAGTGATTGGAGAGCATGTCCAATGTCTTGTCACGACCAAAGTGACCCATAAGGCCTTTGGAGACGAGTTGGTTGATTGACGTTCGATCTCCTTCGTCTCCTCCGGGTTCGTGCGGTAAGCGGCGTGGTTGGGAAGTGGTGCACCGGGGATGAGGTCAATTCGATGTTCGATGCCGCGAAGAGGAGGCAGTCCATGTGGAAGCTCTTCGGGAAACACATCCTTGAATTGTTGCAAAACATTCATCAAAGATGAGGAACATTGGTTAATTCATTAGTTCCTTGCACTAGTCCCTTACAAAGGAGGACATAGTGCAAGATGGATGGGTCGTTCCGAACATCTCTCATCTCACTTTTGGTGGCAAGGAGAAAACTCTTAGTTTTCCACGAATTTGGCTTGTGGCTCTCACTCACTATGAGGTGGTTCTCTCTCTCACCGCTCTTCTCACAAGTAGGTGTTGTGCTTTGCGCCCTCGCTAAAGCCTTTGCATTGTCCGCAATTATTTGGCTAGAAGTCATCGGTTGCAAAACACATGTTTTGTTGACCCATTTGAAGGTGTATATATTGGTGCGACCATCATGTTGAGCAGTCTTGTCAAATTGCCATGGTCGACCAAGAAGCATGTGGCAAACTATCACAGGACCAATGACGAAGGCGACCGATACGGTATGCTTGATCTTCACGGACCCTTGGTGACTTAGCCATTGCACGTGGTAGGGGTGCTTGTGTGGATGGAGGGTGAGGTTGAGCTTCTCACACAACTCGGTGCTAGCAAGGTTGTGACAACTCCCTCCATCAATGATCACCTTGATAGATTTGCCGTTGATGCCGGCTCGTGTTTGGAAGATGTTGGAGCGTTGGTCTTCATGCTCTTGTGCTTGAGTGGTCAAGATCCTTGTGACGACAAGCGATGGACTTGCGTCATGCTCACGCATGAGGAGTTCTTGATCATCTTCCACTCGTTGCCTTGCCATTGCTTCATTGACACGGGCATCAAACTCATCTTCACTCAAGTACTCTTCATCACCATTGTCATGGATGAACAAGACTTTCTTGTTTCCACATTCGGCCGACTTGTGTCCTTTACCTCCACACTTGTAGCATTCACCGTTGGAAGGTGTATCACTCTTTGCTTGATTGCCACTTTGGGGCAGTTTTCCTTGAGGGAGTGTGGGCTTGAAGGAAGGCTTGGAGGTACTTGAGGAGCTACCATTGAAAGTTATTGGTGTAGGGGTTGAAGCTTGCTTGTAGGTGAAGTACGTCTTGGGCTTGTTGTACTTGATGTCCTCTTGCACTTGACGTTCAGCCTTTGTTGCGATGTGCACAAGCTCAACCATGGTGTTGTATGTTTGGAACTCGACGATGCGCTTGATTGGGTGATTCAAGCAAATAAGGAAACGTGCCATTGTTTGCTCCATACGCTCATCAATGTTGGCGCGAATCAAGTTGAGTTCCATTTCCTTGAAGTATTCTTCCACGGTCTTTGTCCCTTGACGAAGAGCTTGAAGGTTGTTGAAGAGGTCACGCATGTAGTGCGCGGGGACAAACTGGGATCTCATGTGAGCCTTCATTTCATGCCAAGTTGTGATTGGCGGCTCTTGTCTTGCATCACGAGCAACTTGAACTTGTTCCCACCAAAGGTTGGCGTAATCATCAAACTCAAGCGAAGCCATGGCGACCATCTTCTCGTTGCTATAGTTGTGCATGCGGAAGATCTTGTCGACTTTGAGTGCCCACGAGAGGTATTCTTCGGGGTCATTGGATCCCGTGAACTTGGCCATTGTGAACTTGAGCTTGCCAAAAGTTTCTTCATCGTTGCGGTCATTGCGACGAGCTTGGTGACCTTGTTGATGATCTTGTAGTTGGGGAGGTGGAACTTGGTTCTCGCGTCCTTGTTGCGGAGCTTGCTCTTGATATTGTTGTTGAGGAGGAGCTTGCTCTTTCTCTTGGCGCAGTTGTTGACGTGGTTGAGGCGCTTGGTCCTCATGGTGGCGAGGGTGTGGAGCCTCTTGACGCGGTTGATGACGAAAAGGAGGCTCGTTCCTCGGTTGGCGATGTTGGTTAGACACATGGGCCTCACGGCGAAGAACATGGTCATGAGCCTCTTGACGTGGTGGGCGTCACTCAACTTGTATCACTTGACGCGCCAAGTTTTGTTGATGTGGAGGAGGCGCCGCGTGATGACCATGGTGTCGTTGTTGACGTTCATGACGAGGAGGAGGATCTTGGAGAGCTTCACGTCGATGACGAGCTTGATTCTCCAAGTTGGAGTCATCACTTGTTGTGTCAAGTATGTGTCGCGGTCGATGGTGGTAGACTTGTAGTTGTACTTGCGGTTGCGCTTGCGGTTCCTCTTGTGGTTGCTCTTGTCTGATCACTAGTGCCCTTGCGTGATGACGGTGTGGTTCTTGCCTTGCTCGTGGCCTTGAAGAGAGGTCACCATCATAGCTTGACGTTGCGGCGTGCCGTGGGGAAGGTACATAGTTCGAAGAGATTCCATCTTCAACCACGGGGGCATCATCGCGTCTTTGAGCACTTTGATGTAGATCTTGTGGAAGAGGTGCATGACGATGCGAAGAACTTGCCGAGCTTGATGCGCGTGAATGTGGTCTTGCCATGCCGTCGATGAGGCGTCGAAGATTGTCATTTGTTTCAGCGACGGAGCGTTGGAGCGCTTCATTTTGGTGGCCTAAGTTGTGATGCATTGCATGCATTTGTCGTTCGAGGCCGTCGAAGCAGTTGTCGATGTTCTTGAACTCGGCTTGCGTCTCGCCAAATTGTTCATCTTGTCGCGTCTCAAGGGCTTGGCAACGTTCACGGAACTCTTGTCGAACGATGAAGTGACTTGCGCGCGTCATGTATGAACCTTGATCTTCTTCTTGGGGGGGTGGTTGGCTCGTCTCACCATGCCTATCTATCATGCAAAACACAAGAGTATTGTATATGGAAGTGGAATATGGTGGTGTTAGCCTTGTACCTCACCTTGGGGATTGCACCAAACTAGAAACCACAAGTGAGATCTATAAGCGTGCACCGTGGAAATGCAAAGAAAACTCACACTAAAGAAAGAACTAACTCTCAAAAGCTTGTTGGTGGTAGGTTAGGATTGTGGAAAGCCAAACAACCAACCAAAAGAAAAGGGATAGTCAAAAATGGGTAAAATCCAACAAAACTCAAGTCAAAGGCGAAGGTCAACAACTCGAAAGGGTGACGGGAACCTACGACTATATACACACACATGGAGAAAGTTGGGATTGACACGACTATGAAAATGAGCAAACAAAACATCCTAACGAAGACTAAGCTCATTGTCGTGCTAATGCAAGGAGAGACCGTGGCTCGTTTGCAAAGATTAAAAGTGAGCAACAGATTTGTGCACTTGCCTTGGGCGCTCTTCTTTCTCTCTTGCTTACAAGCTTTGAGACTCTCTTTTGCAAGGGGAGACTATTTTTCTTTTGCTTTTTCGTTGTATCTTTTTCCTTTTTTTTGCTCTCCCTTGATGCTACCTAGTCACACTTGCTATTGCTCTTGCACTCTCACTATCCAAGGACAAACGCACAATGCTCAAGCAAACACAAGATGAGCCACTCTCAAGGGATAGGTACACACAAAGGAAGGTGGGGTTAACAAGGTGACGCAAGTTATACCTTCTTTGATGATGAACTTGGCATCGGTGGTGCGGGATGATGTTCGTGGTCCGTGGTGTCGATGAGCGCGGAAGTTGATGATGCGGAAGCTTGCTGGTAGTTGCTGACACGCACACGGGACACGAGCAAACAAAGGAGATAGCCAATGTGAAAAATGAGGCAAAATAGTCAAAACAGGCGTTACAGCCGGACACTCCGGTCTGTCTGGGTCGGACACTCCGGTCTGGCCAGACACTCCGGTCTGGTTCGGCCGGACACTCCGGTCGGTACGTGCCGGACACTCCTGCGTGGGTTTCCTGCTCGTGTTCTTGAGCGGAAATCCTCGCCTTCGGGCCTCAAATCCGTGAAAAACTGGCCAAATCGGGCTGGGGAAACGCAGGATAAAGCTGGACCAACTCCTTAGAGAAGGTTTGGTCGGATCAAAACCACAAATAACACTCCAAATCAAGAGATTGATCCAAAGGCAAATATGGGCTGTTTTTTGTGGGGATTTTCGAATTTTTGGTGGATAGAAGAAAATTTTGTGGGGGAAATCGTGAGCAACGAAGCTCTTGATACCAATATGTTGAGGGCAAACCTCTAGGGTGGCCTGATCTTTCACGATTCCCTTTCAAATCGAGGGTGGAGTGCGGGGGAAGGAGGGAAGGATAAACACAACGAACACATGCACGAAGAATGCGATGAACACACATACGCAAAACCACGATAAACACCAATAGCTCACGCCAGCGGTGACCGGTCCGGCGCAATCCCAAGGATCGGCGTCAGGCGGAGGACTCTCTCTCGAACCGGCACGGCAAGATGGGAGACTCGGTGAGATCTTGACGTCTAGGCAAAGGGACACCAATGCCTAGGCCTTGTATAACGCGGAGGCACAATGCAAACTCCAACGAGGTTTGGGGATATTGGTGCTCCTTAGTCAAGGAGCATGAGGCAAGAATTAGATAGATCCACAAAGGGGTTTCCACTAATTCCAATATCAAGCCTAGGGTTTACAATGGAGGTGGGGGTCTATATATAGGCCAACCACAAAGGCAGGGGTAATTCAGGCATTAAAGTAGAGTTCTGGGCGAAATAGAGGGGTACATGGGCCATAGGGACCAGCTAGGCTCGCAGGCCCATACTTGGGCCGGACACTCCGGGTCGAGTGGGCCGGACAGTCCGGGGTGGCCGGACACTCCGGGTCGAGTGGACCGGACAGTCCGGGGTGGCCGGACACTCCGGGCAGTGTCCGAACTGGCACACAGAATGTCCGCGCCAGGTTCGGGCTCGGGCAGGCCGGACAGTCCGGCTGAGTCGCGCCGGACACTCTGGCTTTGGCAGCTTCAGCTCAGGTGCAGCTTCAGGGCTCGTGGATCGATGCGGCGGGGGCTCGTACCTGATGATGCACAAAGTAGTGGTATGAAGTAGCACGCCATCCAAGGAGGTATCAAATTGGCACGAGAAGAGGAACGAGTTCACCTTAGCTTGGAGGAGTTTGGCTCGGGCACGAGTCATGGGTCCACTTGGGAGACTTGTTGGTGTAGATGTAGATGAGTCCGTAGGATGGGCTGTATCAACCGTGTGGGGGTCGGCGGCCGGTTCGTCGTTCCGGCTAGGGAAGGCATCCCCGTCCCCGTCCCCGTCCGACTCCTCGCCAGATCGCCGAGCACACGGCTCGGGCAAGTCAGGCGTGAACGCCTCTAGGGGGGCCTCACCCTCCTCGCGAAGGATGCAAGGGAAGATCTGCCGAATACAATAGATTAGTCGGATAAAGCAAAAAGAAAGGCAAGAAATACGAAAGAAAGCTCCGGCTAAAAGGACCTACCCGGGGCGCGCGGTTGTCCCGGTTGTAGGGCGCTAGGCTAAAGGTCCAGCCCTCCGGCAGCCGCTCCTTCGTGATCGTCCACACCAACTCCTTCAGGTTGTGGTAGCGGGGATCGCGGCGCGATAGCCGGGTCAGGTCCAGCCAGCTGGAGTAGAAGCACATCTTGTGCGCTCGCTGCTGCAACGGCATCATCGGTCGGGACATCCAGCTGAGGGTGATGTCCAGGCCGGTGTAGCATCCCATCTGTCTAACATCTGTAATGCTACATGGTCTAATAATAAAATGCTACTTCCTACATATATTTGTTGCATTTATTATATCATGCTCATGTCATCATGCCACATGGCATTTGAGCATCATATAAAACCCTTTTTCTTTTGGTTCTTATCTCATATGCACTATTAATTGTATTTGCCTCTTGATATATTGTATTTGGCTCTTGATTAAAGCTTGATGCCCAAGTTGAGTTGGGGGCATATCTTTTATTAACTCCACCACCTTTTTCTTGTCACCACCCCTTTAATTCTACCATCCAACTATATGTGAGCTTTGCATTTTAATTGGGTTTACCTCTAGCTCATGTGGGTTGGGATGGATCCACTTCTACTTCCACATGCTCCCATATATGCATCATGTTGTTTTCACAATGTTGATATGTGGAGAGCCACATGGCCACCTTTGCATGTTATGTCAGTATTTTCCTTGTCTAGCTTCCATATGCTTTGGTTTGGAGTATTTTATCATGTATGAATATAATTATGGCTATATACTTACCTAGTGGAACATACACACTAGCATGCCCACATTATATTCAAATATGAGCATTTTCCATCTATTCTACTTGGGACACCACTCTTGTTCTTTGGCTTGGTCTTAATCCCATAATTTTGGTGCATCTGCTAATAAATGCCATGGACTTTTACAATTGTTTTCACCATAGTAATTAATGCATTTATTATACATGCATGGGCCATGCAATATCATCCTGTTTCCTCTTTCTTTGGTTTTTCTTCGGTGTAAAGTGAGGCATGGTTTTTCTCCCATGATCCAACCTAGTTTTTCTTCCTCTCTTTATTCTTTTTGGTACCATCATCTAAACCTCACCCTCACCTCCCTATCGAGACCTAAACCTACGCAACACCAAACCCTAACTATCTCCCTCTCTCTTTACACCTAGCTAAACCCTAGCTATTTTCCTTCCTAGCTTCGGCTAAGACCAAACTCTCCCCTCTCTATCCTAATCGCCACCACTCCCAGGCCAAGCCTCCCTGTACCACCACCCTGGCTCGGCCCCAAAACCCCTAGCCTAGCGACCCAGCCCGAGCCACCATGCCGACCCTGCCGGTCTAGCCCTAGCCGAGTCCCTCCCCTCTCTGTTTCTCTCCCTCTGCCAAACCAGGCCCCCACCCGAGCCGCCTTGCGTCCACCCTCTGGCCCCAGCTACAACCCTCCCAAGTCCCGCTGAGCAAGTGAGGAGGAGGAGAAGGAAAGGAGCACGCCACCTTTTTCCACCCCGCCACCGTCCACCCCATGTGCTCTCCCTCTGCCTCGACCTTATCTACCCCTCCTTTCTGCCTAGTGTCACCCAGATCCCCAGGGCCTCGCCCTTCTACTCCTCTTTCCCCACCTACCGCTACCCCTCTCTCTTCCATCTCCGTTCGGCCATCGTCGGCATCGACCACTGCGGTAGCAAGGAGGAGGCGGGCGTGGCGTTGAGGCGTTGGGGAAGACCGAGAAGACCCCTGCGTTGCCCCTGTCCACGCCGTCGAGGAGGAGAAGGCCCAGACCTGTTGCACGTAATCGATGCCGACAAAAACCCTAACCCGCCGGCCGCCAGCGTCGCCGCCGATCCTCTGCGCTCCTGCCCGATCCACCACCACCAACCTCCCCACGGTGAGTCAACGCACCCCCTGACATCCTCTCCCCGCGCTGTGCTTCCGGTACGCGTTAATCATTCCGTCGAGCGGCATCTGTGCACGGTGCACGCAATTGCCCCTCCGCCGTCACACCGTAGTAGGGCCTTCTAGTCGCGTAGCTGGTGCCCAACACCAAACCCCGCTAGCCGCAGCGGTCACCGCCGCCGCGCGCACGCGCTAGATCATGAGTTCGATCCCCGGTGGCGCCTCTGTTTCCGCCACGCGTGCGTCGTCAGTTTCGACAGAGAAAAGCTGGTGGAAGAAAAACAGTAGCTGACCCCTTTTGCGAATGCCCCCTGCCCTTTTCGTTTTCCTCAACCCGCGCTCCATCCAGGCCCATGTGATGCGTTGTGTCCTTTTTACAAAAAGGCACCCAGACTTCCTGTTTCTCAACCCGCACTCCCCGGCTCCCTCACGTGGCAGGCCCCCACTGGCGCGCCCGCGTGTGGCCCTGTGGCTACCGTGGCCCCACCCGTCAGTCTCTACGGCTGGATGAACGAGCGGTAAGAAAAGGCTCTGTTGCGCGTTGGTTTCGCCAGCTCAGTGCTGGTCCACCCGTCAGCGGCTGCGGCTAGCTACCCTCTGTGTGCAAAAAGTCTCTGATCCTTTTCTGTTTAATAAAAATGATTTCAGAAATTGTTAAATATGTTTTAAATCCAGAAAATAATATCTTTTAATTGACTTATCCAAATAATACAAATGATATATGTTTTTGAATCAGAAAAATGTGAGGAATTCAAATATGCCATCCAAAGTATTGTTTGCCTATTTTAAATTTTCTAAATTGTTTAATTGCAATAAAAATGCCCTTTTCTTAATTAATTAATAACTTTATTTTCTATAAATCCAAATTTGACAGATAATATGCCTAAATCGATCAGCGCGACGAGCCCGTTCCAACTATGCATTCCATGTTATGAATTGAAGTATGCATCATGTCATTATTAAAAATCAGAACTGTTTATAGCAATAAAACTTGACAAAATAATTAATAAAATGATTTATTCTTTTCCCCACACCTCACCATTGCCATGCTACTTTATTGCCATGTAAATTGTGCATCATTCATCATGGCATTCTTATTTGCTTGTCACATTTTATTTATATGCTTGTGTACTTTATTTATGTTGGCCTTTGTTTGTTTGGTTCTTCTTTTCGGATAGACGCCGAGCAGGGGAAATATCAGGAATCCCAGGAGTACTACCCAGATCCTCCTCTCGCTTCAACTGGGCTACCAGGCAAGCACTACCACATGCTTGCATACATATAGTACCTATTGCTTCTACCTTATTCTTGCATCATGGAGTCACGATTGCATTAAATTGAATCCCAAGTACTGCATATCCTTTACTTTAAACCCCACCGAGCCTGTTCCTCAAACAACTTAACCATGAGCCATTACTACAGGAGTTGTTTGAGCCATGTGAGTCGTAGAACAGCATGTGTAGGGTATGTGAGTGTCTGATGGATAACGAGGTACCTAAACAACTTAACCTGAGAATTAATGGCATAACTAATGAAAGCGACACCGGTGAGCAATATCTGCTATTTGGTTTTTCATGCTCACTTGTGTCCCGTAGGACCCCGAGTACTTGATTCCTGTTCCTTGACTATTCGCACTATCCACATCCGGGAGGCCTTATGAACCCCCCTGAGCCAGAGCTTGATTTATTTCTATTTCTTGGGGCCACAAAGTAGTTTGGGGGCTTTATTACTATCCTATACTTATGCCATGTTATACTGCTTTATTTAAGATTGTGCGTGGAGCACCTGTACTGTTTTGGATCATGACACGTTTTCGCTGTATCGACAAGCCCAGTCACATTTTCGGGTTCCCAGTCGTTTACCGCCATCCACGTAAACCCTGGGTCCATTCCAGAGCCGGAAAACTTCGTTGCGGGTAGCTTAGTGGGGTGGCCCCCTGAAATATTTTATGAATCCTGCGATCGCTTTGTCGTGAACGCCTCGTTGGGTTTTGAGTTGGTTTTTCCGAGGTTGATCGAGTGTGTGTTGCTATTTGTGCACCCCTGCAGGGTAAAACTTTCAGAAAGCCGTGTCCGCTGTTATGGACAACTTGGAGCACAGTTTCTCGATCATAGACAAGTATAACTAAAGTACCGTCTTTAAATTGACTAAATATCTGACTAGTAATAGTGCAATATTCATGGAATGAGTAATAAAACTGCCAACAGATGGGTTGTTTGTCCGCTTTCTCGTTGGTAAGCGAGAAGGAGGATGGATCGGTTATTTCATACTGTTATACCTATTGTTTCTAATTAACGGACATCCGTCTATCATTGGTTAGGCGGATGGTTAGCGAGTATCTATAGACTTGTTAGTTATTCTCTTTTGCTGCAATTGCGTTACCCCAGGTTATGTCCCCTTTAGAGGCATAAAGACTTGTTGAGTACCCCTAGGGTCTCACACGATAAATTGTTTGATTCAGATGAACAGGTGTATTCGCAAGATGGATACTAGGTGGAGGAGACAGATGATGTTGGCAACGATCACTCGGTGTAGAGATTCCGGGGATGGGGATCCGCGAGATCTGTGGGCGGGATGTGCTTAGTTATGTGGCATCTTATGCCAATTTGTTTCTTGTCCGTACTCGGAGCTTGTTTACCGCTTCCGCTTGATACTCTGTTGATTGATGTATGAGGAGCTATCCTACACTATTATCTATATCTAGGATATTTGGGTCTTGCTGTATGGCGTTGCAATATTTCTATTTATTTTAGATGGTATGGCTCTAAGAACTGTTGTAAGGTAATTTGCATACATGCTCACTTGTGTATGTATTTGATCTCTTCGCCTGTTGCCTACGCCGCTCGCTCTTGTCCCGATGGTCTTGGAAGTGGTTAGGATGGCCAACGGGTCTACACGTGGGTGGCCCTTGGGCCCTCGCTGTACTATTTTAACCACTTTTGGTTCATCCAGGCTTGAACTTAGAGCGTAGGGTCCGAGGTTGTTACAATTAGTATCAGAGCCGAACCGCCCTTCAGGGTCTCAGCCAAATGGTCGTTGTCAGTTTAGCAAATATTTTGGTAGTTATGTATACTAGGGAAAAACAAAACGTGAGAGTAGGACTGCTTCCATTTTTCTTCTTACCCACCCACCCACCCTTTTCTGGTAAGGAAGTGTAACGTTTTCAATCATCTTCTAAAAATTCAAACTAGGATTCACGTGTTCGGGGTTCCGTAGTACCATAGGTTGTGTCAGTCTGTGTGTGTGTGTGTGTGTGTGTGTGTGTGTGTGTAATTCCTTGTCTATATGTTGCATCCAACTTGTTGTCGCTATCTGCCTTTTGGTTATCAACTGTTGGTACATTCCATACCGACAGGCTTTTGTAAACCGACACGATCTGTCCTACTCTTTGTTATCCGACGCTATCTTGTTAGGGGTGTTTGTTTCCGTAGTTGTTAATCTTTAGGTTCATCTTAAGAAGGAAGAAAGTTGGGATATGTGTTTTACTTATTCATGTGCAGAGTAATGATTTGAGTGGGGGATGGAGTCGTGACCATACCACTACTTTTATCATTCGCTCTTGTATATTGAATTGGTAGAGTTACTAATCTTGATTCGTTAAGTGGTTTTGCGCATATAGTGGTGTTTTAATGCTGAAATTTGCGGAATTTTTTTTCTTTGATAGCTTTGTGTACCACACTCCTTGTTCAGTCGTGTGCGATATGCTTACTATCTTCTAGATTCTTTGAACTTTGTTGATATTGTAATATCATCTTAGTAATTTGTATCCTTTAATCTTGGTTAATTCCATTTTGGTACTATTGTGGATTATTATTATTCTCCATTATAGTACTGACTTGAGTTTTATATCAATCACAGGATGGCACCACCACGTCGTACTGAGGAGGACATACCACCTGAACTGGGGGCTGCGTTGGCAAGTATTGCAAATGGCTTGGGAACAATGCAACAGAACCAGCAACGCTTTGAAGAAAGTGTCAGGAGGAATGAGTTTGTTCCGCTACCTCCACCTCCCAAGCGAGGAGACATCAAGGGCTTTCTGAAGTTTAACCCACGCCACTTTGAGGTGTCTGATCAGCCTCTAGATGCTGATGATTGGCTTCGTGAGATGTCAAGGTTGCTGATGACTGCTGATGTACCTGAGCAAGAATGGGTAAAATGTGCCACTCACCTTCTGAAGGGAGACGCAGCTCTATGGTGGGAGAATTACCTGAAGGCAAACCACTCTGGTTTTCAGCCTAATTGGGAGAAGTTCACTGGGGCTTTCAAAGAGAAATACCTGTCAGAAATTTTCATGGAAAGGATGAAGGAAGTGTTTCTCAACCTCAAGCAGGGCAATGACAATGTCAACACCTATATCAGGAACTTCATGAATATTTCTCGGTATGGTGGCGATGAGATCTCTGATGACAAGAAGAAGCAAAAGAGGTTCAGGCAAGGGCTCAATGCATCTATCAAATATGCAATCACTCATGCAAGGCCGGGGTCTTTTCTAGAACTCCAACATACAGCTCTACAGGAAGAAGCAAGTAGGCAAGTGTTTGAGGAGTCCAAGAAACACAGTCGTGACGCAGCAAGCTCTTCAGCTATGACAGCTCCTTCTAAGCGCCGCGTGTGGGTTCCTAATACCGCACCGCCGCTCCTGGCTCCACCAAGACCTTCAAGCCACGCGGCAAGGCCACCAAACTCCTTCACCGCGGCTCCTAGGGGCTACAACCACAACTACCCTGGAGCGCCTGGTGGAGTCCCTGGTTACGCTACTCCACGTCCACCTGGTGCTTGCTACACTTGTGGGAACACTGGGCATCAAGGGCATCAACACTGGAGTTGTCCCATGACCAACAAAGCTCTTCCTCCACCACCTCCAAGACCTCCAACAAGTTCTTTTATGGTTCGTGCACCTCCACCGCGGGCTCTCAACGTCAACACCAAGCCCGGGTCCACTGTTGCTCGTGCCAACTTTGTCAACGTCGCTCAAGCTAAACATGCACCTGGAGTTGTGATGGGTATGCTTCCCATTAACTCAGTCCCTGCACGAGTTTTGTTTGATTCTAGTGCTTCGCATTCTTTTGTTTCTCACAAGTTTGCACATGAGCATGATCTGGCTATGGGTCCTCTATCGCATCGTCTCGTGGTACAATCTCCTGGGTCAAACATGAGGGCCGCTCATATCAGCCATGGCAATCAAATTTAGATTGGTGGCTCTTCGTTCCCGGCTTCCTTAATTATTCTAGGAAATTCTGACATTGATGTTATCTTGGGCATGGATTGATTAACAGCAAATGCAGCTGTGATTGATTGTGCTGAACGCTCGGTTTCTCTGAAAATTCCCGAAGGCCATATAGTCTATTCTCCAAGTTTGACTCCGGCAATGCAGCTTTTCTCTTTGGCGGCTCTGAATGATGATGTTATGGATGCTATTCAGAGTGTTCCAGTGGTCCGTGAGTTCCCCGATGTTTTTCCTGAAGAGTTACCAAGTATGCCTCCTGACCGAGAGGTCGAGTTTGTGATTGAGCTTGAACCTGGTACCGCTCCTATCTCCAAGCGGCCTTATAAAATGGGTCCTGCTGAGTTGGCTGAACTAAACGTCAGCTTGCTGAACAAGAGAAGTTCGGTTTCATTCAGCACATCACTTCTTCTTGGGGTAGCCCAACCATCTTTGTGAAGAAGCGAGACCGCACTGATAGACTTTGTGTTGACTATCGGGCTCTCAATGCTAAAACCATCAAGAATAAATATCCCCTTCCGCGGATTGATGATCTCTTTGACCAGCTAGCTGGAGCTGTGGTATTCTCTAAGCTGGATTTGAGAAGTGGATATCATCAAATCAAGATTCGCAAGGAGGATGTTCCCAAAACAGCTTTCACCACCCGCTATGGCCTGTATGAGTACACGGTCATGTCTTTCGGTCTCACCAATGCACTTGCCACCTTCTCGAGGCTTATGAACTCGGTTTTCATGGAGTATCTTGATAAGTTCGTCGTGGTCTATCCGGATGACATTCTAGTCTATTCTAAGTCAAAAGAAGAACATGAAGATTGGTGGTAGGCGATGACCCGCATGATAGGATATTCTAGTCTTATGTTGACCGGGAACAAGTGCCATAACAAGAAGAACATTCTAGTCTATTCTAAGTCTATTCTAACCCGCATGACCGGGAACAAGTGCCACCACAGAAGGGCTTGTACCGTGACGACGAAGCTGGCTGTAGGCAATGAAGTCGGCTTGTTGTTCTGCCATTCTGTTGCTACTGGTACCAAGCGATGCGACGATCAAAGGGTCCCAATTGAATCCATCGGCTGTAGGCGAGAGGTCTTCAACTAAAGGTTCTTCAAAACCCCATGGCCAGGAACAGATACCTTCAGGTAAATCTCTGTTCTTGCGCAACTTTCCATGTCTTTGACCGTTTCTTGTTTTGCTCATTTACCTAAAAAAGCACATTCTTCCTCAATGGTGTTTTTAGGTCGGGCGCTTCGAATTCTCTCAGCACTCCTTCATGTAGAATCATCTTCACCGTCATTGATGGAGACTGATACCTTCAGGTAAATCTCCGTGCTTGGGCAACTCTCCATGTCTTTGACCGTTTCTTGATTCTCTCATTTCCCTACTAGTACATTTTCTCAATGTTGTTTTAGGTCGGGCGGACTTTGCATTCCTGCGGCACTCCTGCCTGTAGAATCATCTTCACTGTCGCTAAAGGAGGCCGATCGGTACAGCCACAGGGTAAGAAATCATTCGAATTGTGATTCTGTGTGTCTGTTCCTTGATAGTTCTCTGGGTACACTTCTGAATTTATGCTCCCTGTTCATCTAACAGAATATTGGCTTCGAGAGCGAGTTTATGGTGAAAAAGGTGATGGGCGATTTCTGCGTCAAGACAGCGGACAAAAGCACCCTCATCAAGGAGTGCACTAGACTTTAGTCCAAACTTACCGCTGACAAGGTCAGGCTTAGCCTCCTTAGGAATCTCGCCATGGAATATTTAATTGAGCGTGACGAGCTGAAGCGGTGGAACATCGGCATGGTGGAGATGTTGGGCATAAGCTTCGAACAGATCTAGGACCTCGAGGACCAGAAGGACAAACTCCTGGCTAAGCTGGCAAAGCTGAAGCATGAAACTGTCGTCGATCTCTGTCAATGATTCGGCACATGGATGACCTTAGTTAGTACTCCATCTGTTTTCACAATATAAGCCTATTTACAGAGCTAAAACAGCTTACAAAAAGGCTTATATATTATGGAACAGAGGGACTAGTTCATGATAGGATATATAGATTGCAATATGGCCCCAATAAATTGAAAAAACTTTATTAGTAGTATGAATGTATGATCATGTACTTGCTGATAAAATATTTGGTTATTTGGTGAATGTGACATGCATCACCAGCCACAATGTTGCCAGAGCCAATTTTGGATGTGATTATCTTTCCTACTATACTATAATTATTTATTATCGCTTCCGTGCAGAGAGGTAGATACCTTGTTGTCGTTGTCATGCTGCATCTCACCAACTTCACTTGCTCAAAGCCACCATTCTTATTTACTCCAAAAAAGGAGCCTCCATTCTTCCACCATCTTTGGTTTTGGTCATGCTGATGGCAGTGGAAGCGGTATCCCATTGATGGTGACTTTATATTAGGACCTCAACTTTGTCTGTGTACACCTGCCATGTAGTATAATTATTGCGCTAAAGCTTATAGGGGAAGGATGAGGTAACTGCTGGGGATCCCTCCTGAACATATGTACACTCTCTACAATTTATACATTGAAGGAATGACCATTTTTATAGCCATTTAAAAGAGTTTCGGATGATTTTGTCAAATTAATTCGACCTTTAATAGTTATATAATTAGAAAACAAATTGTCGAGAAGACCATGTGTGCTATAATTTGGTCGACACAATTAGAAAACACTACTTAGTTATTTAATAGTATATATATTCTTCTAAATTTTGACTAACTTGTGACATCTATTTTGATACGAAGGGAGTAGAATTATGCGTTAGCTACATACATGCCTTCATTCTGCATAGTGTCAACCTGGTGGGATAATTTTCTCTTGAGAAGAGACGCCTACACATTAAAATATGTCTAGATATATTCGTTTCACCAAAGCTAAAACATCTTATATTTTGGAATAGAGGGACTACATAGGATCTAATAAATAGGGGAGAGAGGTACATATATGAGTAAAAAAATCAGAGTTGTAAGAACAAGATGATGAATGAATATTCTATCAATGGTCTTCTCGACAATTTGTCACCCTGTTACAGAAAAATTGAACAAATCCATGAAAAATAAAAAATACGTGTGTATTAATTTTTATGTTACAGCGACTGTGCCCCTTGTGTCCTGGCACACTCCCAGAAATTATGTGTAATTTCTTGGACCGACTCAACTGCAGCGAATCCTTCGCAAAAATAAAAAGGAAACAATGTCGTGAAACTAGGTTGAACTTTCTTATCTTATCACTACTATATAGTGTATGAATAACTTTGAAGGTTGACCGCTGGATGAAGACTGGAAAAGCGCAACATATCTAACCTTTGGATCTTTACCATTCTAGATCTAGAAGATTAAATGGATAGTCTTTAGCACAATGAATGCTATGCTAATACTTCAAAACACAATTCTCTACCATTCTAGAATATTCTCTGTCATTTCTATGTTATTCTATAATAGTATTTTGAGCTTTACCTGTTATAGTTTTATAAGTGATGACATGTCATACTTTCCATCTCATAGCTAGAGATGACATGATAGTCTTTTATTTGAGTGTCACGTTTTTTTTTCCAAATGGGGATACCGCAGCCTCTGCACACAAAGGATACACACATCCCTTTTATTAAAAAGCAAGTATCGAGTACAGTTAGCGTATCAGATAAGGTTAAGACAAACACCAACCATGTGAACAAAGCTAAAGGTCTCACAAGAGAACGCACACATCTTACGTGGAAGCCACACGCAAATTATTATGCAAATACTTACTTCAAGAATATAGTTTGACCGTAAATTTGGTCAATAGTATATATTTATATTTAATATATTTTTACCAATTTATTTATATTCGAAAGACGATTCTAATGGTACAACTTTTGTGACATATTAATTAATAAATTGGTGACCAAATTTACGGTTAAATTATTTTCTTCGAGTACGAATTTTCCTATTGAACCGGAATGGAGGTAGTATACTACATAGTATTTTCTTCCGTAAAAGGGGAGTGTACATGTTTGATTCATAGGGTAGGAAAATCGTAGGAGTAGAAAAAATGTAGGATTGTAATGTCATGCCCACTCTAATCCTATAGAAATTCATATGTACCAAAGTGTGTTTGATTCCACCATAGGAATTTGAAAAAGAGGTATGGGTGGATGTTTGATTTCCTATGAAAAGTAGTACAAAGGAATCCTTAGGAAAAAATCCTATGAGAATCAGTCCTACAAATCAAACAGCCATCGTAGGAAATTTTCCTATAGGATTTAATACTACAAAATTCCTAGGCAAATCCTTTGAATCAAACGGACCCTAACTAGAGTAGGAGTGCTTGAAGTAGAGGCCCTACTCGTGACTGCACATAGCTTTTCACAGTAGGGACTACACGGAGTCTGCACCTAGGAAAGACTGTTGGTGCATTCATACCTGCCATCGCATTCGATGCACTTCCTCTAGCTTGGCTCCTGGCTAGTGTAGCAATAATCATATAATAGAGATCGCCAAAACAAATGGCGGGTTCATCTCGTTCTAAACTAAGATCACCAAAATTTGAATAACATTGGCGGGTTTTTCTTTGAACTACCCGGTGCCACACAATTCAAAAGTATCGAACCTACCACCAGCGCCCTTGTGATATATATAAAACACGCCGTATCCCACATGTCTCACGCGACCTTAGAGCCAGAGCATCTCCCACGATTATGGCCTTGCACCGCCGTCCCTCCCCACCACCACAACCTCCTCACTAAGTATCGTTGTGGCAGAAGGCACCACTCCCTTGTTTAGAAAGATGGAGCGGCTTCCCCACACCAACAACCACCATGTCGGAGCATGCACAACGTCGCCCAAAAATATGATATGGTCGCCACAAAGTCCCATCTGGTTCACGGACTCGTTGGTCTCCGACACCAGAGAGATGGGAAAACGACATGCCCCCCGTTCGACCGCACCAACTCGAAGCGTAAACTCGTCTCCTCCCCATATGAAGGTTGTTGCACACTTTATGCTTCCTTTTTTTATGCACCTTATTACTATCAAAAGTACTTTGTCGTTTATTGTAGTGTACTGCATTCTTTCTCATATACTCAATCGGTACTAAAGTTTGCTAGAGCTTTCATTACCATCATTATGAAGCTCCTCTTACATCTGTGGAATATCACCTAAAATGATTCTAGTTGTGGCAATAGAATTTGAGAAGACAGTGAAGCACAAATTTTTATAGCTAAAACCGACGTACATAGATTTTTCACGAATTTTTACAGTGAAGCACAAAAATCTGTTTCGGGACAGCAACTTCCCCATATTTTACTTCTCTCTCATTAGAGGCTACTCTTGGCACAAAAACCAAACAAAAATGATAAGGATAAGTTATTACTAAAGCAATAACTTCCAAGACTCAACTAAAACTTTTGGGTTATCTCCCAATAAGTACTTTTTCTTTAACGCCTTTAACTTAGGCATGATAATTTGAGAAGATGCTCACATAGGAAATATGAATTGAAGTAAAAGAGAGCATCAAGAAGCAAATTGAAAACAGATTTAAATTTAACCCACTTCCTATGCATAGGAATACTGTAAAGAAACAAGTCATGAAAGCACAAAGCAACAAGCATAGGAAAGCAAAACAAGTGCAACTTCAAGACTTTCAACATAAAGATGGGAAACTTAACATTATTGAGATGCATAAAACCATGTTTCCCTCTCTCATAATAACTTTCAGTAGCAACATGAATAAAATTAACAATATAACTATCACATAAAACATCCTTATTATGAGCCACATGCATAAAAGAATTAATAGTCCCCACATAAACATAGTCATTTTTATTAATTGTAGTGGGAGTAAATTCAACAAAATAACTATCATTATTATTCTCATCACCATAATCATCAAATATAGGAGGCATATTGTAATCATAATTAATTTTCTCCTCGATAGTAGGTGGACTGAAAATATCATATTCATTATTGTAATCATCATACATTGGAGGTGTAGTATCATAATAAGCAATAGAATAATTATCTTCCAAAGTGTGTTCATTTGTAAACATATCATCATTGGAAGGAACATGGATAGCACTAATAGTACAGCAATTATTAATATCATCATTTTTAGAATTGGTACCGAAGAGATTTTCAATATCAAAAGAAGTGTGCTTTTCCCAATCATGATCACTACTATAGGTAACAGGCATAGGAACATCATCGAGTTCAGACTCATCAAAGGCTATAATAGGAGCAATATGCTTAGGGGAAAATACCGTTATCTCTCTCCTTTTACTCATCCTTTTCTTCTTTTTCTTCTTCTCTTTAGGAGGGAGAGGCTTGAAAGGAAGCTTCTCCATATACCCAGGTTTATTGTTAGAGACAATAGAAGAAACTTGGAGGATTCCTCCTTTTCATTAATAAGATCAAAACACATATTAGTCCTGTCATATTTTTGGTAAAACCTCATCTTTTATAATATTTTGTATGTAAGTATTTGTGTGGCAATTATCAACACAATAAAGATGACAACCATGCAAGACACTATTCATATCAAAAGGACCCATATCTACCAAAGAGGTTTTTCTTGATAACTCTTCACACCCCAAAAATAATGTAAGTTCATCATGCTGATTAGGAGTGATCATGTCATCACAATACACACTTGCAGTACTCATTGGATTAGAAGGGCTATTATTATGGCATGATCATTGAAAATTGAATTGACCGAGTTCAAAGCAAAGTTCACAAATAAAAGGATAGAGGGCCCAAACTTTTTTTCCAAGATCATTTAGAGCCCTATACCACGTTATAGTTTTTCATTCCTGTGGGTGATACAATATTCTTCTTAAATTGGATTATCCTCACAAGGTCTATGTATTCCACAAAAATTAACATGCTTATAAGAAATAGTATTTTCAGAGGTTTGATCATGTTTATTACTATCATTAATAACAATTCCCTTTTCCATGCAAGTTTCTTTAAAAGGCTCATGATACATGTCCCATTTTTCTCTAGGATCATTAATATGAGAAGAAAATGCTCTAAACCAATAAATAAGAATTTGAGGATCAAGACCATATTTAGCACTAAGCTCTTGAAAATTAGCAATTTCAGAGAAAGACTTAATGCAATCATACTCATAGTTTATACCTAGTTCTTTACCTTTGTCGTTATCCCAATATTCGGTATTGCTTTGAATTGTTTCAAGAAGATCCCACTTAGCTTTGACCTCCTTACGTGTGAAGGATCCCTCTAAACAAGTATCTAGATAGTCCTTATAATGTCCTGAAAGCCTTGCATAGAAATTAGTAATAACAATATTACTAGGGAGCTCATGAATGGGACATTTGAGCATTAGTGACTTCAATCTCCCCCATGCTTGGGAAATACTTTCTCCATCATGTGGATGAAAATTACAAATGTAATTCCTATCTTTATGAATTTCATGAGGCGGATAAAATTTAGAGTAAAAGAGAGATTCAAGTTCCTTCCACTCCAAATGATGAGGATCATCTAGTAGATCATACCACTCCCTTGCTTTGCCCTTAAGTGAAAAAGGGAATAGCTTCCTATTATCTTGGTTCATTGAAATACCTGCACACTTGAACAATTCGCATAATTCGTGTATAAAGAGTAAATGATCACCAGGATCGATAGTTCCATCTCCAAAATAACAGTTATTCAAGACATGTTCAACAATTTTTATAGGTATTTTACAAGGGATGCTTTCAGTATGCGGATTTAAAATATGACAAGTATCATTAGAATTACCACATATGGGAGATAAAATATCATCAGAGCAACTTGTCTTCTTTAAAGCTAGGGAACTAAAAAGATCATTTTCATAAAAAATAACTTCCCAAAGCTTAGATATTTCCATAGCATTAGTAACAAAGGTGTTCAAAAGATTCATACTAATAACATTTCTATTACCATGCAAAGAAAGTTCCATGGGTTTTCTCATTTTCTTTTCAGACCATTCATGTTCTAACTTAGGAAAAATACTAAAAAGCTCTCTAATTTTGTTGTTGTTTTCCACTAAGCCTAACTAGTGAAAACAAGAAACAAAAAGACAAAATTGCAGAATCTAAAGGAAAAAACTTCGAGCACTCACACACCAGCAACCGCACTAGAAGATAGCTTAGTAGCTAGAGGATGTGAGTACCTTTTACCTTACCTACCCGGCAACGACGCCAGAAAATAGCTTGATGTCTACGCATTTCTATCCTTGTAGACAGTTGTTGGGCCTCCAAGTGTAGAGGTTTTTAGAACAGCAGCAAGTTTCCCTTAAGTGGATTAACCAAGTTTATTGAACTCGGGGAGGAAGTGGTCAAAGGTATCCCTCTCAAGCAACCCTCCAATCAAGATACAAGAAGTCTCTTGTGTCCCCATATAGATATCTTATCTTTATGATAGTACTCTAAACTACTCTCTGGTTGGACACTCTAGTCCATGGTAGGGCTATAACAGCACTCCTCAAAGTTCGCTTTCCCCATCTAGGTAACCCCACACTGTCACCTTGCGCGCTAGATGGTTCCAACAAACACCACAATTTCATAGAGACATCCAACTCCAAATATAACTCATCACAATTATTTGTAATCTCTAGCCTAAGTGCCACCATGGTGTGCACGTTGTCACTTTCACACACGTGGTAAGAGCCAGAGATCTATTAAATCACTTGAGTAGAAACGTAGATCTACTTGATTACAAAGCTCATGATCACAATATGATCATGCATAGAGAGAGAGATGAACACATAGTTAGCGGTAGAGCCCTTAGCCTTGAGGAAGATCTACTCCCTCATCATCATGGGAATCAGCAATGGCGATGGAGATGGCGGTGGAGTTGACAGAGATGGATCCAGGGGCACTTCCCCGTCCCGGCATGGTGCCGGAACAGAGACTTCCGTCCCCCGAATCTCCTCTTCGGTGGCGGAGGCGCTGCGGAACTTTTCATGGCTGGAGGCTGGATTTCTGATCTTAGGTTTAGGGTTTTCATCCCGGGAGGCATATATAGGCGAAGGGGCAAGGTCGGTGGAGGCCGGAGGGGCACACACCACCCCCTGGCGTGGCCTGGCCCGCGAAGGGGCCAGGTGGTGTGGCTAGCCCCTGGCCCCTCTCCGTCTCGTCTTCTGGCTCCGTGAGTCTTCCGGTGAAATATCGACTTTGGATTTTTTCCGGTCCAATTCCGAGAATATTCATTTTCTGACTTTTCCGAAACCAAAAACAGAAGAAAATAGGCAACTGGCACTGTGGCATCTTTTTAATAGGTTAGTTCCAGAAAATGTATAAAAGTACTCCAAAGTGTGGAGAAAACATAAGAAAGTAGATATAAAACAAGCATGGAACATCAAAAATTATAGATACGTTTGCAACGTATCACTTATCTTTCAACCTCCATTTCTACCATGCGATGCAATTTATTTTCGCTCGTCCAAATGTAGAAGAAGTCTAATGGGGATACAAAAAAATAGCGGATTGTGCTGGACAAATTTGAGGGTTGCCATACGAATAGATATGGTGTCATTGTAAGGAAAGTTGTTGTAAGTTTTCTCTACATTTTGTGATGTTGCACTTGTAGTGATTTGTATGTATAAATTTGATATTTAAGCTTGCTTGGACTGCTTCTCAGTTTTATTTTCATTTTCCTTCATAATTTGCAACTAAAGTCAGTTTCAGTTATGAATTGTACAAACAGTTGGCATATCATGCACCTCAAAGTGTTTACACAGGAAGCCACATTTTTAGTCATGTTAGTGATATGGGATGGCCCGATCTTCTTAGCAAGCTCTTGTCGATGGTGATGGTGGATGATAGATAACTAGTGCGTAGCTATGATCTCTCCCGCTCGATCCCTGATGCCAGCGCAACAGATCTCGAACCTTGTAGGGTACTCACAACACCACACTCTTGCGCACGCAGCCGGGACCACGAACGGTAGTATGCAATCTAATAATTCCCAATGGAACAACAGATCACACTCAATTATAGTTGGCAGATTCGAACACAGGGTAATTCCAGAGGTTCTATGAAAGAAACAACTCCAAAATATTTTAACGTGGTCTAAAAACCTAACTTGTGACGGCTATAGAGATTTATATGAGGGCTGGGGCGTCCTCCCTCTAAACGGGCCTAAAAACAGCCATAACTTGGCCCAAACTGACTCGGTTCGACTCAAACTGATACATACCGACCCATATATGGGTTCGGCCTTATTGGCACGCAGTCCAAACGTTGTGGAACACCTCAAACATGTAATTCTTGGTGCGCCATCTCTCTCTCTCTTGCTCATACGTGATTTCCTCATTGCCTCCTAGTGCGCATGCCTCCCGCTCCTCCCTCGCGCACTTGTTGATATTGGAAATCAGCGCTTGTCCTTCTTGCTGCAACTCCCCTCCTCCTCGCGCAATGCTTGTGTTATCAATAAACCTGATCATACAAAGATGCATAGACTTAGGTAGTATAAAGTTCTCATTAAGTAAAACATCAGGTTCAATTAAGAGTGAATTCACCTGTTGCTCAATCAGCTTTGCACGAGCTCTTGTAATGGGTCCAATCCTGATTTCATTGGACTTGTTCTTTGCAGCAACATCTTCATTGTGAATAGGAGTAGGAGATAGTGGAATAGTATGGATGTCCTCATCAGTTAGTAAATGACATAAAAAAAGATACACGACAAAATGATCTTGTTACTGAAGTGTTTATAAGATATGTTATTAGCACTGCCAATTATAGCAGTTCATCCACATGTTAAACATGTCTGTATGTTTCTCTGTAGTAACTTCACTTCTCTTACACATGTCTATCAACTGAAAACTTTCCAGGCTGAATTGAAAGCGGAGCTGGCAAATCCTAGGAAAGACTATTCAGTAAAAACTCCAATCGAATGTGAAGTTCTAGAGGAACAACTCGAAGCTGAACAATCATTATCATCGGCCCTAAGTGTATACAATGAACGTTTCATCACAAAGTTAGAAGAAATTTTAATTCGGCTGGAGCACTCCATAGAAAATAAGGAGAAAGTCATGAAGATGGTCAGTATTTGTGGTTGAGCACTAACATCTCAGGTCAGTCCCTTTGTTGTGAAATGGAACCTGAAGCTGAACGTATTTTGTTAGTTCATTAGTCTACACTTGTTATGAACTTGGGTTGTTTCCTTGTTGCGACATGTCTATAATTTGCATGGTACCTTATAATGTATTACCTCTATTTCAAAATATATCCCTATTTAGAAAAGTTATTTTAGCTTGCTAAAGATCCTTATAGTATCAATGGAGGTACTATTGGGGACTTTTCAAAATGAGTTGTGACTTGAACAATGACTTTGACTTGACCACAATAGAGTTTTGGACATGAATACTAGGTTCCCGCTTAAGTAGTGTAGAGAACTAAATTAGGTCTTTACTCTTAAGTCCTTCAGGAATAAACCTGGCTTTTTGCAAAAAAACCAAGAGCTTAAGATCCCTACTAGTTTTACATTACTTATGTTAGTGATAGTTTGCGAGTACTTAAAGAGTACTCATGGCTTTGTCCCTGGCTATTCCCATGGCTAGACTATGAGGAGGACTACCCGGAAGATGGACGGCAGGAGGTCTATGATAACTAGGATCATCTCCCATCGTCAGCATTGCCTGTGACCATGAAGATGGAGTCTACTACGTTTATTTCCGTTGCTCTGATTTGTATTAAGACTTGATCATGAGATCAACTATTTGTAAGACTATTATGGTTTGTAATGGATGATGTAATGTGGTACCAATTCTGTTATGTCTCACAAAAATGGTAATCCTGGGATTGCGATGTATGTCATAACAGGCATCAGGACTTAAAAATCCGGGTGTTGACAGTAACCGGCCATTAGCGATGACTGCCATGTGGCGGTTTGCATGACGTCAGCAGTCAACACAGCTGGCGAACAAATCTACGACGGAACAAGTTTTCGTGGCTAAAGGGTGCGATCCTCCACGGTACAAAAAAAATTAGTGGTAGATTCTTTTGTGACGGGGCTTTTACCACGAAGGCTATCCATCATGGAAGACTTTTTAACCATGAAAAACGGGCCTTCAACCACAAAAATCATCCGTTGTAAAAGCCAACTTTTCTTGTAGTGTGTTCTTCAGTAGACAAACACCAGTCAAATTCTTTTTCATCTCACATGTACAGATCCCTCTTGTTCTTCTTGTGTACATCCTCCTTCCTGATGGAATCTTTCCTAATGGTATCAGTAGGGCTTGACAATTGCGTTATGTTTCTCAATGAACTAGCCTTTTTGCTGCTACTCTTGGGTGTGATCTCCTACCTGCTTCCTCTCACGGGTGTTGGCTTCTGTGTGCTGGCATTATTTCCTGACCTCTGCAGTGTGTTCTTCTTCGAATTAGACCTTTTGCTGCTACTATTGGATGTTATCTCCTTCGTGTTGGCATTATTGTCGGACCTCTGCGGCGTGTTCCTGTGCAAATTAGCATTTTTCTACTACTACTGGGTGTGGTATCCTCTGTGCTAGCCATCATAGCATTTTTGCTACCATTACTGGGCGTGTTCTATGTGGCATTTTGACTGGATCTCAGGGGTGTACTCTACGGCGTGGTGCCATTTTTTGTGCAACTCTTGGGTGTCCTCTTCTCTGGCGCAGTCTGCTTGGTGATGTTTTTCTTCGGGTGCACTTTCTAGGGATTCTCTTCCTGCTCCTCTTTATGATTCTCCTCTATAAGACTCTCCTCTATTTGAAGCTAACCTCCGTCGCACAACCATTAGCGATGCTATTAAGTAGGACACACAAGTTTTCTACAAGTCCATCATCAAGTAGATGTACATTTCACTTTTACTATGTTTCCTTCTAAACGGTATGGTTAAATCACTGGTAACTTTTAGTTATGTAGCCTTTTTGGTCTTGTAACAATCATATACCAACTGTGCTACCTAGGAGGACCCCCATGCCACCTTCTCACGTAACGCTGCCATCATGTCAGATATCTGTACCACTTTAGGATCGTATCTGCCAAGGATTATATCAAAGTTGTCGCAGAAACTTTCTATGCCATCATCTAATTTTGTAGTGAAGTTCTCGACACCAATACGAATGCGTACTTTGCCATCATCAGGTTCTACAGGACAAAAACCACTGAGAGATTCGAGAGGTGGAGCGGCACCATCAGACCCAGCCACAATGCCACAGTCCCCATCACCCGCATCATCGGTAGCTGGAGCTACTTCAGTGAAAGTATCAGCAGGAGGAGTAAGGCGAGGGCCCTTAGCAGCAAGAGCTAAAATACCTGGTGGATAGGTAGGGACATGGGTAACAGTAGCTACAATGGGAGCAGCTACTACCACGCCACATCGATGACCATGAGCAGTTCCCACAACAGTAGTGCATCGAGTGCTAGCAGAGTCTAAACCATGAGCTTGCTCCACAACAACAGGGCTTGGAGTAGCCGCAACAACAGCTTGCTGAACTGGATCACGGGTTCGAGGAGGAGTAGCACCCAAGATAGAAGTTTTGGCAACAACAACGGGGCAGCCACTGGAAGCCTTAGTTTGCTTAACAATGGTAGGGACTGGGTCTGTAGCAGCTAGAACAACAGCACCACAGGGACAACCAGTACTAGCAGATTCCATAGCAAGGGTTTGCACAACGGAAATACGGGGACTCCACCAAGGAGGTTGCCCGATAGAAGAATGATGCGTAGGACGAACCACATTTTTCTTACCAGTAGTAGGGGTTCGAGTTAGACCACCCTGTCCAAGAATAGCAGGGCAACTCCCAGTAGCAGCAGCTTCCACATCCACGATTTTATAACTCGGCACAAACATGCGAATCTTAAGAGAATTTTTCATCATCCTAGTTAGATGAGTGTCACACGTTAGAGGAACCATGATGCCTCGTTCATCCATGAAGCTGAACTTCACAGCCTCCTAGACATGGCGAGAGAGAGGGAGGTGGTCTGCTGGGGCGAGTGCATGGTCGGCCGGCGAGCTAGTGCTCGGGGTGGCTCGGCACTGTGGCTAGGGACAAGGGGGATGGGTGCTAATGGTATGGTTAGATCATGAGGGGACCAAAGGATTAAATGGAGATCAAATGGGGCAAAACCCTGTTCAAAACAGTGAACTATGGTTTAGAGTTTAACCCTGCCTGCCAAGTGTTTGATTAAATGGCCGCAAGAAATAAACTTTAGAATTTTGGAAAAGATTTTTGGTGGGTTTGCTAGGCATAAGCTTGAGACTCTATGGGTGCTTGGGTTTTGAAAATTGAGCTTGTTTGAGTGGTTTTGAAATAGTGGGATCTTCCCATATGAATTAGATTCAATTTTAAACTGTCTTTTAAAATTAGCATTTGAATGATTTTAGCAAATCCCAAAGTGGGCCTTGGTACCTCATTATGTGTACTATCAAGGGGTGTAAAGATCCACACATGTTTCTATTAAGTTTTGAGTACTAGGAATAGCCAAAGTAGGCATGATAGTTAATTTGGCCAAAATGACCATTCACTTCAATTATTCATTTTGAGTTGTTCTTCTTTGGGAAAAGTTTGGGAATTATTTAGATGATGTTTATTTCACCTAAGAAACATTTTACAAGCAAAGAATCACAGAACCATGGCAATTCAAATCAATTCCTAAATTAAATGCACATACACATGAATGCTTTCATTTTTAATTTGGAAATTTTTTTTAACCCTAAATTTGATGATTAGGATCTTGATAAGCTTGGATTAAGGTTTTGGGATGTTACAAACCTTCCCCCCTTAGAGAAAATCTCGTCCCGAGATTTACAAAGAAAACTAGGAACTAAAGAGATCTGGGAACTCTGTCCTAATCTAGTCTTCGCGCTCCCAAGTGGCTTCCTCCTCGGTATGGTTGCTCCACTGAATCTTGAGAAACTTAATGCTCCTGGTCCTGGTGGTTCTCTAGGCTTCTTCTAAGATACGGATGGGCACTTCCCGATAGGTCAGGTCATTGTTGATTTCTACCACTCTGTGATCTATGTTCTTGAAAACTTCCGTCTTCTCTGGCACTTCCAGGCATTTGCGAAGTAACGAGATATGGAACACATTGTGGATGGCTGACATTTCTTCAGGAAGTTCCAGATGATACGATACTTCTCCTCGACGGTTCAGAATCTTGAAGGGCCTGATATATCTGGGGGCTACCTTTCCTTTTAGACTAAAGCGTTGAGTTCCTTTCAATGGGAAAACTTTGAGATACACAAAATCTCCGACATTGAAAGTCAGGTCTCTCCTTCTTTTGTCAGCATAACTCTTTTGTCTGGATTAGGCGGTCTTGAGGTGCTCACGGACTTTGTGCACTTTCTCTTCTGCTTCCCGGAGAATGTCGGGTCCAAAGATCTGACTCTCCCCTACTTGCGACCAATTCAAAGGGGTACGACACTTTCTTGCATATAGGAATTCAAAGGGTGCCATTTGCAATCTAGCTTGATAACTGTTGTTATATGTGAAATCTGTGAAAGGCAGGCAGTCTTCCCATTTTGATCCGTATTCCAACACACAAGCTCTACGCATATCCTCTAGGATCTGGTTGACTCTCTCAGTCTGTCCATCAGTTTGCGGGTGATAAGCTGTACTGAAGTTCTGTTGAGGGCAAACCTCTAGGGTGGCCCGATCTTTCACGATTCCCTTTCAAATCGAGGGTGGAGTGCGGGGAAAGGAGGGGAGGATGAACACGACGAACACACGCACGAAGAACGCGATGAACACACACACGCGAAACCACGATAAACACCAATAGCTCACGCCGGCGGTGACCGGTCCGGCGCAATCCCTAGGATCGGCGTCGGGCGGAGGACTCTCTCTCGAACCGGCACGGCAAGATAGGAAACTCGGTGAGATATTGACGTCTAGGCAAAGGAACACCGATGCCTAGGCCTTGTACAACGCGGAGGCACAATGCAAACTCCAACGAGGTTTGGGGATATTGGTGCTCCTTAGTCAAGGAGCATGAGGCAAGAACTAGATAGATCCACAAAGGGGTTTCCACTAATTCCAATATCATGCCTAGGGTTTACAATGGAGGTGGGGGTCTATATATAGGCCAGCCACAAGTTCAGGGGTAGTTCAGGCATGAAAGTAGAGTTCTGGGCGAAGTAGAGGGGTACATGGGCCAGAGGGCCCAGCTAGGCTCCCAGGCCCATCACTTGGGCCGGACACTCCGCGGCGAGTGAGCCGGACAGTCCGGGGCGGCCGGACACTCCGGGTCGAGTGGGCCGGATAGTCCGGGGTGGCCGGACATTCCGGGAAGTGTCCGGGCGGTGTCCGAATTGACCTTTTGAATGTCCACGCCAGGTCCGGGCTCGGGCAGGCCGGACACTCTGGCTGAGTCGGGCCGGACACTCCCGGGTGGCCAGACACTCCGGCTCTGGCAGCTTTAGGACAGGTGCAACTCCAGGGCTCGTGGGTCGACGCGGCGGGGGCTCGTACCTGATGATGCACAAAGTAGTGGTATGAAGTAGCACGCCATCCAAGGAAGTATCGAATTGGCACGAAGAGAGGAGCGAGTTCACCTTAGCTTGGAGGAGTTTGGCTCGGGCACGAGTCATGGGTCCACTTGGGGGACTTATTGGTGTAGATGTAGAAGCGTCCGTAGGACGGGCTGCATCAGCTCCCCCCTTGGGAAAGAGTCGTCCTCGACTCTTCATGGATATCATCTTGAGCATCTCCATGGTAGGGTGCGAGATCCTTGACATTGAATGTATTGCTTGCAAGGTACTTGGAGGTCGGTATGTCAATGATGTAGGCATTGTTGTTGATTCTTTTGAGGACCTTGAAGGGACCATCTCCTCTTGGCTTGAGCTTGGAGTCACGTTCCTTGGGGAAGAGCTCCTTGCTTAGGTGTATCCACACAAGGTCAAATATCATCTCCTTCTTGTCCTTGTTTAACCTTGAAGCTTGGCGAAGGACGTGTTGTTCGATAGTAGCTCTTGTTTCTTCATGAAGCGTCTTCATAGCTTGTGCGCACTTCTCGACGTCCATGTTTGTGCGCTCATGGAGAGGTAGTGGTAGGATGTCGAGCGCGGTGAGGGGCTCGAAACCATAGACGATCATGAAAGGACTCATCTTGGTTGTTGAGTGCTTGGCTCGATTATAGGCGAACTCGGCGTGTGGGATGCATTCCTCCCAATCATTCAGGTTTTTCTTGATCAACACACGAAGGAGAGTTCCGAGGCTTCGGTTGACAACTTCGGTTTGGCCATCAGTTTGAGGATGTGATGCGGATGAAAAGAGGAGCTTGACGCCGAGCTTGGCCATGATGGTCTTCCACAAGTAGCTCATGAATTTGACGTCGCGGTCGGAGACGATTGTCCTTGGCACACCGTGAAGACGGACGATTTCCCCGAAAAACAGATTTGTAATATGTGAAGCATCGTCGGTCTTATGGCACGGTATGAAGTGTGCCATCTTGGAAAAACGATCCACAACAACAAATATAGAATCATGACCATGCTTAGATCTAGGCAATCCTAAAACAAAATCCATGCTAATGTCGGACCAAGGTGTATGAGGAATAGGCAATGGCATATAAAGACCATAGGGATTAGCTTGCGACTTAGCTTGAACACATGTCGTGCATCGATGAACGTAGCGCTCCACGTCACGCTTCATCTTGGGCCAAAAGTAGTGATTGGAGAGCATGTCCAATGCCTTGTCGCGACCAAAGTGACCCATAAGGCCTCCACCATGAGATTCTTGGAGAAGCAAAAGTTGAAGCGACGACTTCGAAATGCATAGCTTGTTTTGTTTTAAAAGAAAGCACTTATGCAAATAGAAATCATCAACTCCCTTATCATTGGAGCACTTCGCGAAGGTTCAAAGAACGGGTCGGAAGCATACAAAGATTTTATTTCCTCGAGACCCAACACGTTGATTTCAAGTCTCGTAAGAAGGCTTGTATGTTTGCGAGACAATGCGTCCGCAACTACATTATCTTTGCCCTTCTTATACTTGACAATGTACGGAAAAGACTCCATGAACTCAACCCACTTAGCGTGTCTCTTGCTCAAGTTAGCTTGGCCTTTGAGATATTTTAACGACTCGTGGTCGGAATGTATGATAAATTCCTTGGGCCAAAGGTAGTGTTGCCAAACTTGAAGGACATGAACTAAGGCAAAAAGCTCTTTGTCATAAATCGGATAGTTAAGGCGAGCACCATCAAGTTTTTCGCTATGGTAGGCTATAGGACGTCCGTTTTGCATAAGGACTCCTCCAATGCCAATACCACTAGCATCACACTCTATCTCAAAAGTTTTTGTGAAATCCGGTAAAGCAAGAAGAGGTGCTTCGGTGAGCCTCTTTTTAAGTTCATCAAAAGCTTTTTGTTGTGCTTTGCCCCACACAAAGGTGACATTCTTTTTGGTCAATTCATTAAGGGGACAAGCAATGGTTGAAAAGTCTTTCACAAAGCGACGATAGAAACCGGCCAACCCATGAAAACTTTGGAGTTCACTCACATTTGTTGGTATGGGCCAATCTCGTATGTCCTTTACCTTGGAAACATCAATTCCCTTCGAAGAAACGACAAATCCAAGAAAAATCAACTTGTCTTTAGCAAAAGTCCACTTGGGAAGATTAGCATAAAGCTTTTCATGTCGAAGGATTTGCAAAACTTCCTTGACATGTGTTATATGGTCCTCAAGTGATTTGCTATAAACAAGAATATCATCGAAATAGACAACAACACTTTTTCCAATGAGAGAACGCAAGACGTGATTCATAAGGCGCATGAAGGTGGATGGGGCATTTGATAAACCAAAGGGCATAACCAACCATTCATAGAGACCAAGTTTGGTCTTGAAGGCGGTTTTCCACTCATCACCTTCAGCCATGTGTATTTGATGGTAACCACTACGAAGATCAATTTTCGAAAAAATAGTGGCTCCACACAACTCATCAAGCATGTCATCGACACGTGGTATGGGATGTCGATAACGCACGGTGATAGCATTGATTGGACGACAGTCCATGCATAACCGTAACGTATCATCCGTCTTTGGAACAAGAATCACGGGTACGGCACTTGGACTAGTGCTAACTTGGATCAAACCTTTGGAGACGAGTTGGTTGATTTGACGTTCAATCTCCTTTGTCTCCTCCGGGTTCGTGCGGTAAGCGGCGCGGTTGGGAAGTGGTGCACCGGGGATGAGGTCAATGCGATGTTCTATGCCGCGAAGAGGAGGTAGTCTATGTGGAAGCTCCTCGGGGAACACATCCTTGAATTCCTGCAAAACACTCATCAAAGATGGAGGAACATTGGTTAATTCATTAGTTCCTTGCGCTAGTCCCTTGCAAAGGAGGACATAGTGCAAGATGGATGGGTTGTTCCGAACATCTCTCATCTCACTTTTGGTGGCAAGGAGAACACTCTTTGTTTTTCCACTCGAATTTGGCTTGTGGCTCTCACTCACTATGAGGTGGTTCTCTCTCTCACCGCTCTTCTCACAAGTAGGTGTTGTGCTTTGCGCCCTCGCTAAAGCCTTTGCATTGTCCGCAATTATTTGGCTAGGAGTCATCGGTTGCAAAACACATGTTTTGTTGAGCCATTTGAAGGTGTATATATTGGTGCGACCATCATGTTGAGCAGCCTTGTCAAATTGCCATGGTCGACCAAGAAGCATGTGGCAAACTGTCATAGGAACCACATCACACTCCACTGTATCTTTGTAAGGACCAATGGCAAAGGAGACCGACACGGTATGCTTGTTCTTCACGGACCCTTGGTCACTTAGCCATTGCACGTGGTAGGGGTGCTTATGTGGATGGAGGTTGAGGTTGAGCTTCTCACACAACTCGGTGCTAGCAAGGTTGTGACAACTCCCTCCGTCAATGATGACCTTGATAGATTTGCCGTTGATGCCGGCTCGTGTTGGGAAGATATTGGAGCGTTGGTCTTCATGCTCTTGTGCTTGAGTGGTCAAGATTCTTGTGACGACAAGCGATGGACTTGCGTCATGCTCACACATGAGGAGTCCTTGATCATGTTCCACTCGTTGCCTTACCATTGCTTCCTTGACACGGGCATCAAACTCATCTTCACTCAAGTACTCTTCTTCACCATTTTCATGGATGAACAAGACTTTCTTGTTTCCACCTTCGGCCGACTTGTGTCCTTTACCTCCACACTTGTAGCACTCACCGTTGAAAGGTGTATCACTCTTTGATTGCTTGCCACTTGGGGGCAGTTTTCCTTGAGGCAGTGTGGGCTTGAAGGAAGGTTTGGAGGTACTTGAGGAGCTACCATTGAAAGTTGTTGGTGTAGGGGTTGAAGCTTGCTTGTAGGTGAAGTACGTCTTTGGTTTGTTGTACTTGATATCCTCTTGCACTTGACGTTCAGCCTTTGTTGCGATGTGCACAAGCGCAACCATGGTGTTGTATGTTTGGAACTCGACGATGCGCTTGATTGGGTGATTCAAGCCAATAAGGAAACGTGCCATTGTTTGCTCCATGCGCTCATCAATGTTGGCGCGAATCAAGTTGAATTCCATTTCCTTGAAGTAATCTTCCACGGTCTTTGTCCCTTGACGAAGCGCTTGAAGATTGTTGAAGAGGTCACGCGTGTAGTGCGCGCGGACAAACCAGGATCTCATGTGAGCCTTCATGTCATGCCAAGTTGTGATTGGCGGCTCTTGTCTTGCATCACGAGCTACTTGAACTTGTTCCCACCAAAGGTTGGCGTAATCATCAAACTCTAGCGAAGCCATGGCGACCATCTTCTCCTTGCTATAGTTGTGCATGCGGAAGATCTTGTCGACTTTGAGTGCCCACGAGAGGTATTCTTCAGGGTCATTGGATCCGGTGAACTTGGGCATTGTGAACTTGAGCTTGCCAAAAGTTTCTTCATCGTTGCGGTCATTGCGACGAGCTTGGTGACCTTGTGGATGATCTTGTAGTTGGGGAGGTGGAACTTGGTTCTCGTGTCCTTGTTGCGGAGCTTGCTCTTGGTATTGTTGTTGATGAGGAGCTTGCTCTTGATCTTGGCGCGGTTGTTGACGTGGTTGAGGTACTTGGGCCTCATGGTCGCGAAGGTGTGTAGCCTCTTGACGCGGTTGATGACGAAGAGGAGGCTCGTTCCTTGGTTGGTGATGTTGGTTAGGCACATGGGCCTCAAGGCGAAGAACATGGTCATGAGCCTCTTGACGTGGTGGGCGTCGCTCAACTTGTATCACTTGACGCTCCAAGTTTTGTTGATGTGGAGGAGGCGCCTCGTGATGACCATGGTGTCGATGTTGACGTTCATGAGGTTGATGACGAGGAGGAGGATCTTGAAGAGCTTGACGTCGATGACGAGCTGGATTCTCCAAATTGGAGTCATCACTTGTTGTGTCAAGAATGTGTTGCGGTCGGTGGTGGTAGACTTGCGGTTGCACTTGCAATTCCTCTTGTGGTTGCTCTTGTTGAATCACTAGTGCCCCTTGCGTGATGACGGTGTGCTTCTTGCCTTGCTCGTGGCCTTGAAGAGAGGTCACCATCATAGCTTGACGTTGCGGCGTGCCGTGGGTAAGGTACATAGTTCGAAGAGATTCCATCTTCAACCATGGGGGCATCATTGCGTCTTTGAGCACTTTGATGTAGATCTTGGGGTAGAGGTGCAAGACGATGCGAAGAACTTGCCGAGATTGATGCGCGTGAACGTGGTCTTTCCATGCCATCGATGAGGCGTCGAAGATTGTCATTTGTTTCGGCGACGGAGTGTTGAAGCGCTTCATTTTGGTGGCCGAAGTTGTGATGCATTGCATGCATTTGTTGTTCGAGGCCGTCGAAGCGGTTGTCGATGTTCTTGAACTTGGCTTGCGTCTCGCCAAATTGTTCATCTTGTCTCGTCTCAAGTGCTTGGCAACGTTCACGGAACTCTTGTCAAACAATGAAGTGACTTGCGCGCGTCATGTACAGACCTTGCTCTTCTTCTTGGGGAGGTGGTTGGCTCGTCTCACCGTACCTATCCATCATGCAAAAAACACAAGTATTGTATATGGAAGTGGAATATGGTGGTGTTAGCCTTGTACCTCACCTTGGGGATTGCACCAAACTAGAAACCACAAGTGAGAGCTATTAGCGTGCAAAGTGGAAATGCAAAGAAAACTCACACTCTCAAAAGCTTGTTGGTGGTAGGTTAGGGTTGTGGAAAGCCAAAGAACCAACCAAAAGAAAAGGGATAGTCAAAAGTGGTAAAAATCCAACAAAACTCAAGTCAAAGGCGAAGGTCAACAACTCAAAAGGGTGACGGGAATCTATGACTATATACACACACGTGGAGAAAGTTGGGATTGACACGACTACGAAAATGAGCAAACAAAATGTCCTAACGAAGACTAAGCTTGTTGTCGTGCCAATGCAAGGAGAGACCGTGGCTCGTTTGCAAAGAGGAAAAATGAGCAACGAATTTGTGCACTTGTCTTGGGCGCTCTTCTTTCTCTCTTGCTTACAAGCTTTGAGACTCTCTTTTGCAAGGGGAGACTATTTTTCTTTTGCTTTTTCTTTGTATATATATTTTTTGCTCTCCCTTGATGCTACCTAGTCACACTTGCTATTGCGCTTGCACTCTCACTATCCAAGGACAAATGCACAATGCTCAAGCAAACACAAGATGAGCCACTCTCATGGGATAGGTACACACAAAGGAAGATGGGGTTAACAAGGTGATGCAAGTTATACCTTCTTTGATGATGAACTTGGCGTCGGTGGTGCGGGATGATGTTCGTGGTCCGTGGTGTCGATGAGCATGGAAGTTGATGATGCGGAAGCTTGCTGGTACTTGCTGACACGCACACAGGACACGAGCAAACAAAGGAGATTAGCCAATGCGAAAAATGAGGCACAATAGTCAAAACAGGCGCTACAGCTGGACACTCCGGTCTGTTTGGGCCAGACACTCCGGTCTGGTTCGACCGGACACTCCGGTCGGTACGAGCCGGACACTCCGGCGCGGGTTTCCTGCTCTTGTTCTTGAGCGGAAATCCTCGCCATCGGGCCTCAAATCCGCGAAAATCTGGCCAAATCGGGCTGGGAAAACGCAGGATAAAGCTGGACCAACTCCTTAGACAAGGTTTGGTCGGCTCAAAACCACAAATAACACTCCAAATCAAGAGATCGATCCAAAGGCAAATATGGGTTGTTTTTTGTGGGGATTTTCGAATTTTTGGTGGATAGAAGAAAAATTTGTGGGGGAAATCGTGAGCAACGAAGCTCTTGATACCAATATGTTGAGGGCAAACCTCTAGGGTGGCCCGATATTTCACGATTCCCTTTCAAATCGAGGGTGGACTGCGGGGAAAGGAGGGGAGGTTGAACACGACGAACACACGCACGAAGAACGCGATGAACACACACACAAAACCACGATAAACACCAATAGCTCACGCCGGCGGTGACCGGTCCGGCGCAATCCCTAGGATCGGCGTTGGGCAGAGGACTCTCTCTCGAACCGGCACGGCAAGATGGGAGCCTCGGTGTGATCTTGACGTCTAGGCAAAGGAACACCGATGCCTAGGCCTTGTACAACGTGGAGGCACAATGCAAACTCCAACGAGGTTTGGGGATATTGGTGCTCCTTAGTCAAGGAGCATGAGGCAAGAACTAGATAGATCCACAAAGGGGTTTCCACTAATTCCAATATCATGCCTAGAGTTTACAATGGAGGTGGGGGTCTATATATAGGCCAGCCACAAGTTCAGGGGTGGTTCAGGCATTAAAGTAGAGTTCTGGGCGAAGTAGAGGGGTACATGGGCCAGAGGGCCCAGCTAGGCTCGCAGGCCCATCACTTGGGCCGGACACTCCGAGGCGAGTGAGCCGGACAGCCCGGGGCGGCCGGACACTCTGGGTCGAGTGGGCCGGACAGTCCGGGGTGGCTGGACACTCCGGGAAGTGTCCGGGCGGTGTCCGAATTGACCTTCTGAATGTCCATGCTAGGTCCGGGCTCGGGCAGGTCGGACACTCCGGCGGAGTCGGGCCGGACACTCCGGGGTGGCTGGACACTCCGGCTTGATCCGGGCGGACACTCCGGCTCTGGCAGCTTCAGGACAGGTGCAGCTCCAGGGCTCGTGGGTCGACGAGGCGGGGGCTCGTACCTGATGATGCACAAAGTAGTGGTATGAAGTAGCACGCCATCCTAGGAAGTATCGAATTGGCACGAAGAGAGGAGCGAGTTCACCTTAGCTTGGAGGAGTTTGGCTCGGGAACGAGTCATGGGTCCACTTGGGGGACTTGTTGGTGTAGATGTAGAAGCGTCCGTAGGACGGGCTGCATCAAGTTCAACTTGGTTCCCAATCCTTCTTGGACTTTCTGCCAAAATATCGAGGTAAACTGGGTTCCTCGATCTGATACTATGGTCTTGGGGGTTCCATGCAGGCTAACAATTCTAGTGATGTACAGATCTGCTAGCTTCACACTCTGGTAGGTAGTCTTGACTGGTATAAAGTGGGCTACCTTGGACAGTCTATCAACTATAACCCAGATTGAGTCATTTCCCCACTAGAAGTAGGCAAACCGGTGATAAAGTCAATTCTGACGGAATCCCATTTCCATTCCGGAATCTACAATGGTTGCAGCAGTCCTGCAGGTCTCTAATGTTCTGCTTTGACTCTTTGACAGATGTCACATTTGTCGATGTAGCTTCCGATTTCTCTCTTCATCTTATGCCACCAAAACTGCTCTTTCAAATCCTGATACATCTTCGTTCCTCTAGGGTGGATAGAATTAAGAGTATCATGACCTTCCTTCATGATAACTTGCTTCGGCTCCGAATCTGTTGGCACACAGATACGTCCTTTGTACCACGGTACTCCTTCTTCGTCTTCAGTGAATCCAGGTACCTTTCCTGTACCAATACGATGTTTGATTCCGTCGATACTTTCATTCCCCTTCTGGGCTTCCTTGATTTGGCTAATCAAAGTGGGTTGAAGTTCAATGCTAGCTAAGAATCATTTGCTAACTAATTCAGTCCTGAATTTCTCCAAGTCTTCATACAAACTTGGTTGCTTCTCCTTGATCATGGTGTTTAGCCTACACGGCAATCGGCTAAGAGCATCTGCTACCACATTGGCTTTGCCGGGGTGATAGTGAATGTCAAGGTCATAATCCTTGATTAACTCTATCCATCTCCTTTGCCTCATATTCAGCTCCTTCTGCGTGAAGATATACTTTAAACTCTTGTGATCTGAGTTAATCTCACAGCGATTACCCATCAAATAATGACGCCATGTCTTCAACGCTAGAACCACAACTGCTAGCTCAAGATCATGGGTCAGATAGTTCTGCTCATGCTGCTTCAGTTGTCAAGACAGATACGCGATGACTTTGCCTTCTTGCATCAACACACATCCGAGACCAATCTTGGATGCGTCACAATACACATCAAATGGCTTCTTGATATCTGGCATGATTAATATTGGGGCTGATATCAATCTCTTCTGTAGCTCCTGAAAACTGGCTTCACATTTGTCTGTCCATTCAAACTTCTTGTCCTTCTTCAACAATTGGGTCATTGGTCGGGCTATGCTCGAGAATCCTTCTACGAACTTGCGGCAGTATTCCACTAATCCGAGAAATGCACGGACTTGGGTTTGAGTGGTTGGGGCTTCCCATTCTTTGACATCTTTGATCTTGGCGGGATCAACAGAAACTCCTCCGGCAGACACAATATGTCCTAGGAATCCTACTTCTTTCAGCCAGAACTCACACTTGTTGAACTTGGCATATAACTGATGCTCCCTCAAGGTTTCTAGGATAATTCTCAAATGTTGCTCATGTTCTTCTTCTGACTTGGAGTAGATAAGGATGTCGTCGATAAACACAACTACAAACTTATCTAGGAAATTCATAAAGATCTTATTCATGAGATTCATGAAATAAGCAGGGGCATTGGTTAATCCAAAAGACATAACCGTATACTCGTATAAACCATAGGGAGTAGTAAAGGCGGTCTTCGGAATATCCGTTGCACGAATCTTAAGTTGGTGATAACCAGTCCTAAGATCAATCTTTGAGAATACCTGGGCTCCAGTCAACTGATCAAATAGATCCTCTATCTTTGGCAAGGGGTACTTTTTCTTGATGGTGACATCATTCAACTTTCTGTAATCTATGCACAGACGGTAGCCTCCATCTTTCTTGTCGACGAATAACACTGGTGATCTCCATGGCGATGCGCTTGGCTGAATCAAGCCTTTCTCTAACATGGCATCCAATTGCTTCTTCAGTTCCACTAACTCTGAGGGGTTCATGCTATAGGTTCTCTGGGCTATAGGTCCGGTTCCGGGGATTAGTTCGATAATGAACTCAATATCCCTATCCGGGGTCATACCTGGCAATTCATCTGGGAACACGTCGGGGTATTCATAGACTACTCTGACTTGGTCATGGTGGGCAGGGCTACACTCTTGTTGCACTTGAATTGACGGGGTAAGGTTTCAGAGATATGCTCTACTGTTACTCCAGAACTAGTGGTCATGCTGATGGCTTTCTTAGCATAGTCTATCAGTCCTTTATGCCTTGACATCCAGTCCATACCTAGTACTACTTCCAATCCTTTGGTTCCAAGTACAATTAGGTTGGCATAAAAATCTATCCCATGTATTCTGATAGGCACAGCTTTGCAAATTTTTCTAGCTTTGGTTGTTGAAACAGGGATTTGAACTATCATGACATGCTTCAAGTTGGTTGGGTGAATCTTACTAGTGCATGCAAATTCTTTGGTGACAAATGAATGCGATGCTCCCGAATCAAACAATACTCTTGCTAAAATTGAGTTGACAAAAAACATACCCAGCACTACATCTGGCGCTTCCTGGGCTTCTTCTGCGTTCATGTGGAAGAGACGGCCGTTGCGGTTGTGAGGGTTCCCTGGGGCAAATCTTCTTCCTGGTTGAACACGACGCTGCTGCTGAGCTGGGGCATTGACATTGGCATTGGCAGCAGTCTTCTTGGGACACTCATTGGAGTAGTGACCCTTCACTCCACACTCGAAGCAAGTGATTTGGGACTTATCCTTGATTGCGACAGGTACAACATTCCTGCCAGTTATGGGTGCAGTGTTGTTGCTGTTGGTCTTGGGAGGTGCATGGTTGAAATTGTTGGCATTGCCGGAGTTGTGATTGTTCCCTCCGGACTTCCCATTGCCTCTGCTACAGTTGGGGTAGCTTGGGCGAGACGTTGGGGGTCGATTGTTCCTTGGTGCATATCCTGATGAAGGGTTGGGGCGGTACTTCTGGTGACTGCTGGATCTAGACTGCTGCATCATATGACGCTTGCGGTTGTCGTTTGCCTGGTTAATCTTCCCTTCCATCTGAATGGCAAAGTCGACTAGCTCTTCGCGATCCTCGAAACGGATGTTGACGAGGACAGTCTACATCTCATCATGCAGTCCGTTCAGGAATCTCTCCTTCTTCTTGGCCTCCGTGTTGATCTCATCAGGTGCATATCTGGCAAGTGACAGGAATCTGTCACGGTACTCCACCACAGTCATTCTTCCTTGCTTCAATTCGCGGAATTCATCTCTCATTCTGTTGACTAGACCTTGCAGCACGTGGGTGCGGCTGAACTTGACTTTGAATGCTTCCCATGTCATCACTTGACCATGGTTCATATTGCGGATACTATTCCACCAAGCTCTTGCATTTCCTGCCAGGTAGTGGGTGGCGAAGAGAACTTTCTCATTGTCATCAACTCTTGCAACTTCTAAATTGTTTTCCATGGTCTGTAACCAGTCATCAGCATCTAGTGGGTTCTCAGATTGGTTGAAGATTGGGGGATTGGTATTCTGAAATTTTTGAGTTTGGATCCCTGGTGATCCTGATTTCCATGCCCTTGGTTGTTGAGAGCCATCTAGGCGATCTATTGGAGTGTTGCTAAGTTAGCTTGACGCTCTGCCCTGCTTGCTTCACGGTCTGCGATGAGATTCTGCAAGATCTGCAGCATTGGGTCTTGCGACGAGCTGCTACCTCCTTGGTTTCCACGAGTCATCTGAAGATTGAGATAGATATAGGGGTAAGATGGAAATTCTAAGGTTCATGGTTTTGGGTTTTCAAAGTTAAAACTTTGAGTTAGACTCAGGTTTTTCAACTAACTTCATTTTCATTCATGCAAACAAGCACACGATACAACACACACCACAACAATCAAAGAAAACAGATGGTTTGAAGAACCATTCTGTAAGCTACGATATAGTTGGACCGATACATCTCATGCTATGACAGTGCTCTAGTGTATCTACTCATCATCGATGAAGTCGGAGTCATCATCATCAGTGTAGAAGTCCACGGCATCCTCCTCCAGAAAGTCATCATCGTTGCTGAGGTAAGAATCCATGTCTCCCCGGATGTCTTCACCCTCATCTTCTTCCTCCTTTGCGGCAAGCTGAGCTTCCTGCTCCTTGACTGTTATGGGGTAACCCCGTGGGTGGCCCGATCTTCACGGATCTCGTGGTCAAATTGATGGGAAAGCGAGGGGAAAGGGAGAAGGTAGCGGAAGCGGACGCACACCTCGCGAAGAACACGATGAACACACGCAAAACACACACGATACAAGGCCGATTGCTCTCACCGGTGGCCACCGGTCCAATAGAATCCTCGCAAGGAAAGATCGGTCAACGTGCTCCCTCAATCCCACGAGGAGAGGGAAGAACACCTTGGAGAGGGTCTTGACGTCTTGGCAAAGGGACAGCGATGCCAAGGCCTTGTACAACGAGGGAGGCGTGATGCAAACTCCAACGAGGTGGTGACGATAGTCGATCCCCTTTGGTAGAAGGGGATGAGGCAAAACTAGAGATGCCACAAGGGGGGTTTTCTTTAGTCTATCATCTATGCCTAGGGTTACAAGAGGGGGTGGGGGCACTATATATAGGCCAGCCACTAGTTCAAGGGTACTTTAGGAATAAAAGGGGAAAGTCTAGGCGGACTAAGGGGTACATGGGCCGAAGGCCCAGCTGGCGGCGCGCAGGCCCACACGCTCAGACCGGAGACTCCGGTGTGGGGTCCGGAGACTCTGGTTTAGGCCAGAGACTCCGGTCTATTTCCGGTGTCGCCTCCGGAGTGGCAGACAGACTGTCCTCAGCTCGATCTGGGGGTCGGTCCGGAGGTGGGTCCGGAGACTCCGGTGTGTGTAGGCCGGAGACTCCGGTGCTCCAGCTACTGCTTCTTCCGTCTTCTCTTCCAAGCCTTCGTCTTGTCATGCTTGGTGCTCCAGGCTTCCTCCCATGCCTCCGTACTTGTGGGTGTGAACCTATCATTGATATGGGACGGAGTATGAAGTAGTATACCATTCAAGAGGGTAGGAAGTGGGTTCACATAGAGGAACAGATTCACCTTTGGAGTCCATGGCGACTTGGCATAAGTTGGAGACCATGATGTGGGAACGACCGAAGGTCGGCTACATCATCTCCCCTCCCTTCAAAAAGAGTCGTCCTCGACTCTGCCTGCTCATCACAAAGTAGAAGATGTCAAGAGACCTTCTTGATCCTGGGGTTCACCATATAGTCGTCCTCGGGAAGATTGAATTGAAAACACCTCAATGTTCCTTCACCTTCAATGAAGCCTACAAAGCTCACCACAAAAGCGAAGCAACACTCAAAGCATAGCCATTTCATGAAGATTATAGTATGAGTCCTCAAGTAGAGTGAAGTCACCTTATGATGTAGAGATAGCTCGTTGAGGAGAAGCCATAGGTAACTCTCTACGGTTCGTCTTGTCAACTCTTTGTCCATAGAGGTTGATGCGGAAGGAATTGTACCTTCACACAACAAAGACCAAGCAAAATATGTTCGTGTGTGATATAGGAGCGTGTCATTTGTGGCATGTCCATTCTTGTTCACAACACTATTAGCACAACTCAAGTATCGCAAACGAAATGTGTATGCAAGGTCAAAGTGCATGGGAATTGTTTGAACATCATCCAAATGTGGGAACTCAAAAACTCCATAAAACATCTTAGTGTGGCACTCAAAGCGATTGAGTAAAATATTGATCTACATCTTTGATGCAAGGATAGGAGAATTCAGCAAAAACACATGCGGAAAGATATCCAAAACAACATCATTATGTGTGCAAACCAACCATTGGAAAGAACAATTGGTCAACATGTTGGATGCCACACACAAATCATCAAAACCAAATATCATTGGGATATGAGTATCACGAGCGGATGCAAAAACAACATGTTTGCAAACAAACCATATGAAAGAGCAAGTGGTCCTTATGTTTGTTGCAACAACAATACGAGAGACTTGGAAGCTCTCGTGACAATACATGCTCATAATGGCATTATGGTTGCACACAAAACATCGGAAAGAGAAATTGTTCAACATTTTTGTGGCAACACACAAAGCATCAATATCCAATAGTAACGAGAGATGATTGTCACAAGGTGAAAGAATACCATCAACATGCTTGCAATCAAACCATAGGAAAGAGCAATTTGTCAACATGAAAGATGCAAAGCATGCAAAAGGTATCAGAGCTGGGTTCGATCTTCAGCTCACTTGGGGGATGCTCTCTAGAGCTCTTTTTGTCAACTCGTGCTCAACCGAGGTTGACATTCTTGTGCGAGTACCTACACACATCAAACACAAAAGGAAGAACGTGTGTGGATGGTAGAGAAATACATCATCCATCATGAAATATCTCTTCTTGTGCACATCACCATTAGTGTCAAGCAAGTATAACATAGGTGCATGGTGAGTATGCAAGCGGTGAACATGCTTATCATGGCAATCATCAAAATCTCCAAAATTTGAGAAATCTATGGGGGCCATCTCAATATAAACCATATTAGAATCATTGTTGCAAGCAAAACAAGTGAAAGAGCAAATATTCAACTTATTGCAAGCAACGGGAGAGATTGTAAAACATTCATGACAAAGCATGGTTCAAGGGGTACCATTGGTAACATCTTTGCAAGCAAAACATTGGAAAGAGTAATTGTTCAACAAAGTGCAAGCAATGATATCATCAACATAATGTTTAGAGTATGGCATGTCTATGGCAACATCATCACAATGAAATAATTTCACATGCTCAACATTATGCAAATGCAAAGTATCACATGGAAATATCAATGAAGCATCTGTGATATCACAAACATCATCCATAGCATGCCAATCATCACAAGTCATCATGTCCACTAGTGGGATAATGGCATCATCAACACCCTTATTTTTACCTTGTTCATACCTCTCATATGAAGTGGGTGTTGTGGTAGCATTGGCCTCCATGTGGGCGACTTCTTCATCCAATATGGGGATGGCATCATCTTCATCCACCATGTACATCTTCTCGGTGGGAGGCATCATCATCTCCAAGCTTGGCGCTTCTTGATCCATGGAACCTAGCACAACATGAGGAAACACACTAGAGGTAGAGGGTGAGTCGTTAGAAATCAAAGTGGTCTCACATGGCCTATCAACTCCACTCTCAACTCACTCGGTGTATCACTCATGCCCTCCAAGTGGAAGCACTCAATCTCACGTATGGTGGAGTCACTCATCTCACTCTTGTTTTCACTCAAGTGGGCTAAGTGGCTCTCATACTCACATGGGATTGGTACCACATCATCACTCAAGCATATGGGGGTAGGCTTGGTTCTCTCAACTCCTTGCGCCTCCTTTGGTGAAGGGAAAGTCCCATGCTCACCATTCTTGATCTTGTCATCGCCGTCTTGCACCTTGGCTTGTGTAGTCCTCTTGACGTACTCGTCCAACTTGGCAAAGTAGAGGTCTTCGTCCTCCTCATCCATGAAGGTGCATGTGTCATCTAGGACGTCAAGTTTGGGCGTTGAAGCTTGATGGCGTGAAGGAGAGCTTGCTCTTGGTGCCATTTTGGTGGTGGCACGAGTAGTTGAAGGTGCCTTATGATGGTGTCGACGGAGGTCATTGGCGTGCCTTGCCAAAGGTTGATGTAGATGGCGCACTTTGTCATCCACATGACTCTCGTGGCGATGCTTCTTGTCCTTGGCACTCTTCTTGGTGAGGCGTTGTAATAAGCGCAAAGCATCATTAGTCTTGGCCATCATGCTCATGGTTTTGGTGAAGTCGTTGTCCATGTCGCGCTTGAAGTTGTCCATTTGATGGTGGACCTTGGTGCTCTCGAGGTTGAGGCTCCCTCTTGATCGATGCGACTTGAGGAGGTTGTCGTTGTCGTTCTTGAAGTCGTCCATGCTTGGGGAGTTATTGTTGTTGTAAAACTCCATATCACCCAAGCATGTGGAGCCATTGTCGGTGTAGTTCTCCATCATGTCATCCATGCTTGTGGAGGCATATGCATGGTGGCTCATCGTGGATTCTTCATAGAAATCATCCTCGGCTCCCGGAGTCCCTAGACATGTTTCACAAGGCCAAGTGGTGTATATGGAAGTGGTAGGGGTTAGGAATGTGACGTCAAACCTTACTTTACCTTGGAAGATAGTATCGTGCAAGTGGCAACACTTGAGAGCAATCAAAACCAAGCAAAGTGAAGTTCACGCGGAACACCAAAACCAACTAACCACTAAAAAAACACACACACAAAGCTTATGGTCAATAGGTGTGGAAGGTGGCGTGTCCAAGAACAATCCGAAATCAAGATATTGTAATGGCAAGTAAAGAACCACGATGATCACAAAGCAAAACAAGTCAATCCACAAGAAGGAAATATGTACAAGGAAACACACACGGTGGGATAAATGGGACTTGTGCGACGGAGAAAGTGAGCTAAGAACCAAATGATTACCTAGCGAAGACTATGAGCTCGTGTCGCACAAGTGCAAGGAGAGACGTTAGTTCGATTGCAATAAAATTGGTGGGCTACAAGATATGCACAATAAGTACCACCTATTTGATGTTCATCGAGCTTGCGCTTCTTATTCTATGAGGCACTTATTTCTTTCTTTTCTTTTTCTTCTTTTTCTTTTTCTATTTTTTTTTCTCTTTTTCTTTTCTTTTTCACTTGCCCCTTCCTTGTGCCAACAACTATAGAAGATAACTATATGAGATAGCGCGCTCACAACTTTTGCTCGGAATTCTACAAGGTATCAAATGTGCATAGCCCAAGCAATCATAGGAGGAACTAGTCTCAATATGTGTTTGTTGAACGCAAAGATATTTTAGCTCACAAAGGAAAGCAAGTGGGGAGAAGTGGCGGAATTTTTATACCTTTCTTCGCCGATCTTCAACCTTTATTGGTGGATCCGCCTTGCTCACGGAATTTGGATGGATTAGATAGCATGAACCACGGATATGATGATGTAGAGCTCCTTCTCCTCTTCAAAACGAGCTAAAGAACACCAAAATCCAAGTTCGTATGCAAAAGTTATGCCCAAAACGGTGAAACAGATTTGCTGTCAGCGGTGGGGGCGGAGACTTCGCCAGAAACTCCGTTCTGGACCGGAATCTCCGGTCTGGGGGCCGGAATCTCCGGTCCGGGGGCCGGAGTCTCCGGTCCGGGGGCCGGAATCTCCGGTCCGGAGGTTCCAGGACGTGCAGAACTCGTCCGGGACGCGATTTTGGCGGAAAAACTCGAACCAAGACACCAAATTAGTGGGGGAAATAAAGGAATTAGGCCATGGAAACGCAGGCGAAGGTAGATCAACAAGTTTAGCAAGTAATCCACGGATCAAAACCTACCAAAACGCACTCAAATCACATATCGATCCAAAACATGAATTGGGGCTGGTTTTGGTGGAATTTTCGAATTTATGGGGAAAAGTACCAAATCGAGGGGAAATCCGTGGCAACCAAAAGCTGCTGATACCAGATGTTATGGGGTACCCCATGGGTGGCCCGATCTTCATGGATCTCGTGATCAAATCGATGGGAAAGCAAGGGGAAAGGGAGAAAGTAACGAAAGCGGACGCACACCTCGCGAAGAACACGATGAACACACGCAAAACACACACGATACAAGGCCGATTGCTCTCACCGGTGGCCACCGGTCCGATAGAATCCTCGCAAGGAAAGATCGGTCAACGTGCTCCCTCAATCCCACGCGGAGAGGAAAGAACACCTTGGAGAGGGTATTGATGTCTTGGCAAAGGGACACCGATGCCAAGGCCTTGTACAACGAGGGAGGCGCGATGCAAACTCCAACGAGGTGGTGACGATAGTCGATCCTCTTTGGTAGAAGGGGATGAGGCAAAAGTAGAGATTCCACAAAGGGGGTTTTCTTTAGTCTATCATCTATGCCTAGGGTTACATGAGGGGGTGGGGGCACTATATATAGGCCAGCCACTAGTTCAAGGGTACTTTAGAAATAAAAGGGGAAAGTCTGGGCGGACTAAGGGGTACATGGGCCAAAGGCCCAGCTGGCGGCGCGCAGGCCCACACGCTCAGGCCGAAGACTCTGGTGTGGGGTCCGGAGACTCCGATCTAGGCCGGAGACTTTGGTCTGTCTCCGGTGTCGCCTCCGGAGTGGCAGACAGACTGTCCTCAGCTTGATCTGGGGGTCGGTCCGGAGGTGGGTCCAGAGACTCCGGGGTATGCATGTCGGAGACTCCGGTGTCTTCAGGTCGGAGACTCCGGTGTGGCCGGAGACTCCGGTGTGTGCAGGCCGGAGACTCCGGTGCTCCAGCTGCTGCTTCTTCGTCTTCTCTTCCAAGCCTTCGTCTTGTCGTGCTTGGTGCTCCAGGCTTCCTCCCATGCCTCCGTACTTGTGGGTGTGAACCTATCATTCATATGGGACGGAGCATGAAGTAGTATATCATTCAAGAGGGTAGGAAGTGGGTTCACATAGAGGAACGGATTCACCTTTGGAGTCCATGGCGACTTGGCATAAGTTGGAGACCATGATGTGGGAACGACCGAAGGTCGGCTACATCATTGACGGTCTTCTCGAGGTCGGCCACCATCTTGCAAAGACGGGCGATTGTGTGATCCTTCTTTGCATGCTGGCAGCGAAGAGACTGGCGATCCTGGACGAGCAGTGATATGGGGTGGCCCGATCTTCTCAGGAAGCGGATGGTGGTGATAATGGTGGATGATAGATAACTAGCATGTAGCTATAAACTCTCCCGCTTGATCCCTGATGCCAATGCAACAGCTCTCGAACCTTGTAGGATATTCACAACACCGCGCTCTTGCGCATGCAGCCGTGACCACGAACGGTAGTACGCAATCTACTAATTCGCAATGGAACAACAGATCACACTCAATTATAGTTGGTAGATTCGAACACAGGGTAATTCCAGAGGTTCTATGAAAGAAACAACTCCAAAATATTTTAACATGGTCTAAACCCTAACTAGGGGTCGTCCCAAAGCTTATAAGGGCGACTGGGGCGGCCAGAAACCGAAACTAAATGCATACGCCTCAAACTAATACAAACCGACTCGGACCAGATTCGGTCGGCGGACGGACACTCTGGTCGAAATCGGCCGGACAGTCTGGTCAGGCCGGACACTCCGGCTGAAGTGTGCCGGACAGTCCGGTCTGGCCAGAAACTTTGAAGTTTCCGGGTGGTGTCCGGGGAGTATCCGAACTGGCAGACAGAATGTCCAAGCCAGTTTGCCTCTCTACTAGGCCGGACAGTCCGGGTGGATCTGGCCGGACACTCCGGTCGTGGCAGATCTTTTTGCCTCCGTCTCGATGATCTTCTCTTGCGCCTTCCTCCCGCTCCTCCCTCGTGCATCCTTGGGCGATCATCATGTTGGGCTTCTCTTGTAGCCCTTCTCCTCCTCGCGCCATGCTTGTTTCTCCAACGAACCTGATCATACATAAATGCATAGACTTAGGCAGTATAAAGTTCTCATCAATCAAAGTACTAGATTCGTCTAGGAGTAAATTCACCTGTTGTTCTAGTAGCTTAGCACAAGCTCTTGTAATAGGTCCAATTCTAATCTCATTGGAATGATCCTTTCTTGCAACAGTTGTAGCATCTTCAGTAGTCATCGGGGTAGGTGTAATTGTAGGGATGTCCTCATCAAGCAGTGCAAACGTCTGGGCCTTCTGGTCGGCAATGGCACGGTTCTGGTTGGCTAACTCTCTGGCATTGTCCAGTTCCTGCTGTCTGTCATGAAGCAAGAAGTCAAGATTCTCCACTTGACGCCTCAACTCTGGGTGACTTGGCATCTCCATCGGCATTCCCATGAAGTCACGTCTTGCATAGTGGGCAAAACGGGTTCCTTGGATCTTGGTTACACTGAGGGCACATAGACGTGCGAGAGCTTCATGCATTGCCCTGGCTAATCCATCTAGCCAGTTGTTCTCTCTCACGAAGAACTGAATTCTCCCAGAAGTTGGTGCCTCGATGCTTCCTCTAAGATCTACAGTGACTAGCCACTATAGGTCTCCTCCTGGGGGTCTTGGAAGTTGCGCTCCAAGAAACTCCGGATGTGGGCGTCCCAATAACTCCGACAGTGAATCCAGATCCCTCTCGAAGATCAGCTGACCTCCGTTTCCCAACTGGTAAAACTTGTTGAACAGAGTCTCCATCTACCAGAATTAAGGATGAGGAAATTAGTGAAGTGATCAAGTGTGTCAAATTTTAAGTAGTAATGTAAGAATTTTGGAGGAACATGAATTTTTTTGAGAAAGAATGAATCCACAAGGATAAGAGAGGAGATAGTTTTTCATAAATACTCACTTTGGTTTTGAAACTAAGTTTTTGTTCGGACGTCCATTCTAACTAGGGTCTCCTATGGTCAGGATAGCTCTGATACCAACTTGTCAACACCCGGATTTTTAATCCCAGATGCCCGTTATGCCATACCTCGCAATCCCAGGATTACCATTTTTGCGAGACATAACGGGTTGGATATCACAATACATCATCCATTACAAACCATACATAAGGTCTTACACAAATAAGGATCTCACGATCCAGTCTTAATACAACAAGCAGCGGAAATAAAAGATAAGCGTAGCGGTGGGGTCCATCTTCAGGGGGCACATGCAATGCTGACGAAGGCAGATAGTCCTAGTTATCATAGCCGTCCTGTTGGCCATCATCTTGATAGTCTCCTTCATAGTCTGGCGATGAGAATAGCTAGGGACAAAAGCCATGAGTACTCTTTAAGTACTCGCAAACTACCTCTAACAAGTATTATAATTCGAGGTTAAAGTGATAAATATAAGTTTAACTATAAAGTTAAGTTTGAAACCTAAGCTGAGTGCTAAAGCAAAGAAAGATAAAATAAAGTTCTAGAATCACTTAAGGTGGGAAGCTATTGTCATAAACACAACCCTGTTGTGGTCAAGTCAAGATTCATCATTCATTTCATAAGTCATTTTTAAAACATCTGACAACGAAACAGTATGGCCATTCCAACTGTCCATAACCGCGGACGCAGCTATTCGAATAGTTTGACACTCTGCAGAGGTGGTACACTTTCACCACAAGATTCGATACATCTGTCAGGGATAACCCTGAATCATCATACTTAGTATGAAGATAATCAAACATAACCTTCCCTTTACACACCCTAGTATAAGCACCTCTCCTATGAGCATGGCCTCCCAACCATGACCATCAGTCATCTTCGGTACTTCATAGGTGGACAACATTGAGAGGTAGCCTCAGCTCAAACCTCTCTCACGAGGGAACTAATACTAATGCATATAAATTTCTAGCTAAGGCTTACCCAATTCAGGTAGTGTGGTTGTACGGTAAATTTGGAATGGTATCGCATCCGAATCCAACCATCAGTTTTATAAAAGGGTTAAGGCTCATGCCTCAACATTTTCACCATCATAAACCATTTGTGTTTCTCAACACATGTCAAAACATCTCAATAGAATGACTCATCATTCCAAGGTTTTCATAATTCATTTTCACCAAGTGTTCCCATCTAAAGTGACTCAAGTTTTTGATCTACTCTAAACTACTAAGTTAAGAGTGTTCACTAAGGTGGAAAATATGGGTTCAATCTCATGCCATAGAATGACATCTAAAGGGTTCTAAATAGGTCAAGTTTTATACTCTTTATGCTACCTTCAAAACAAGTAAAGAACTTTGTGTAAAGTAAAGAAAGTAAAGCTTGTAAATAAGACTTGGAGTATCTAATAGTCAAAGTAGTGTGACCAAAGCATTCCTAAAGCATCTTTGCTAAACCATCTAGTTAATCCTAGCTTGCTAATCATTATACTTGCAAGTGTTAGCTTGCCTTGTTCATGGTGGCTTGCCTTGGTTAGTGTAGTGGTTGAAGTTTTCTTCTTCTTCTTGGTAGAACTCTTCCTCCTTGAAACCTTGGTCGGTACTATCATCTATAAATACATATGGAGTACACAATCACCAAACAATACTTAACTAGTCTAACTAGCATTCTAAGACACACATTTGATGATCTATTATCATCTCAAGCATCACAAGTTTAATTTAATAGTTTCACTCTTTTTAATTGAGAAAAGTAATTTCTACTCATTGAAAAATTAACTAAGATTTAATATTCACCACTTAAAATATGGGATCATGTGGACACATGTCATCACCACATATTCTATCATGTGAGAATGTGATTTAAGGGTTGGATCATAATTACTTTGGTTTAAGTTCAATATTTAATGATTTAATGTGACTAGAAATGCCTATATAGCATTATTTTGGTACTAGTCCAAAGTCACTGCATGTAAACCTTAATATTATTAGATATTTAGATAGATATGGTGAAATGCGATTTTTTTGAGTTTGAATCAACTCAAAACCTATCTTGGTTGATTTTATAAAAATGTTGCAAGGTGCAAATGCTTCTGTTTTGTTATTTTTACTAGAGAGATCTATAACTCTAATTGAATTAAACCCAACGGGCTTGGATAGATCATTTCAAAACCTTTCAGGAAAAATTGGTTTCATGCAATTTGGATTTGTCAAACGAATTGATTTTCAAACTCAGAGGCAGAACTAAGTTTAAACTAAAAAGGAAAATCCTAATTCAAACTAACTGGGTTGCGCGAGAAACTCTAACGGGCTGGCCCAGTGTCACTCCGCAGCGCGGGGCTCAACTGATAGGGGGGGGTCCATAAGTCAGCGGCTCATAACGCGCGAAGCGGTACGAGGCGATGTGGGCCGTTAGATTAGACTGAGGATCAACGGCTGTGGCTTGTCATCAATGATGGACCTGTTGCCGGCGAGTTCGAACCCTAGCGGCTCGGTGGGGGTGCATAGGGGGCGTACCAGGGCTCCAGCGACGACGGCGAGGCGGGCAAACGGACTGGTGGTCGACGGCAAGCTCAGGGACGGTCGAGGCAGCTCCGGGGATGGTCGCAATCAACGACGCCCCTTCCTCCTCTGTTGCGGGCTACTCCGGCTAAATTCTGGCGAGCAAGTGCTCGCGCTGCTCCGGCTAGAGGTGGGGAATGGTCAGTGAGATGAGGGGAGTGGAGTGGTGTGCTTCAAAGGGCTAGGGTGCCCTCCTTTTATAGGCTCGACGGCGAGACCGAGAGGGATGGGCAGGCGACATGGCTACAGGCGGCTAGCGACATGGCTGAGGGTGACGATCGATAGGTGGTCTCATGGCGGTGCTCTAGGAACTCAATGCGGGCATAGGGGCAGTGGTATGCGGTCTGGGGCAGCTGGCGCTCTGAGCGGCAGAGGTGGCGGTGTCTATGGCGAGCGGTGGCTGTGGTGCGTTGGGCGGCGAAGGGGTGTGTCCGTCGTGTTCCCTGGGTCGTGGCAGAGCAGTGGGCGCGGGCTGCGGTCGAGCGGCGGCTTGTGCACGCATGCCAGGTGCGGCGCTCTGGCGCGTGCTCGGCATGGCTCGGTGGCACTGGGCGCGGGCTCTCCTCGATGGTCCACTGCTGGGCTTGGCTCAGGAAGGGGACAGAGGGTGGCGGTGAGGTCCTGGCTACCTCCTAGACATGGCGAGTGAGAGGGAGGTGGTCTGCTGGGGCAAGTGCATGGTCTGCCGGCGAGCTAGTGCTCGGGGTGGCTCGGCACTGTGGCTAGGGACAAGGGGGATGGGTGCTAATGGTATGGTTTGATCATGAGGGGCCCAAAGGATTAAATGGAGATCAAATGGGGGCAAAACCCTGTTCAAAACAGTGAGCTATGGTTTAGAGTTTGACCCTGCCTGCCAAGTGTTTGATTAAATGGCCGCAAGAAATAAACTTTGGAATTTTGAAAATATTTTTGGTGGGTTTGCTAGGCATAAGCTTGAGACTCTGTGGGTGCTTGGGTTTTGAAAATTGATCTTGTTTGAGTGGTTTTTGAAATAGTGGGACCTTGCCATATGAATTAGATTCAATTTTAAACTATCATTTAAAATTAGCATTTGAATGATTTTAGCAAATCCCAAAGTGGGCCTTGGTACCTCATTATGTGTACTATCAAGGGGTATAAAGAGACACACATGTTTATGTTAAGTTTTGAGTACTAGGAATAGCCAAAGTAGGCATGATAGTTCATTTGGCCAAAATGACCATTCACTTCAATTATTCATTTTGAGTTGTTCTTTGGGAAAAGTTTGGGAATGATTTAGATGATGTTTATTTCACCTAAGAAACATTTTACAAGCAAAGAATCACAGAACCATGGCAATTCAAATCAATTCCTAAATTAAATGCACATATACATGAATGCTTTCATTTTTAATTTGGAAAAGTTTTTGTTAACCCTAAATTTGATGATTAGGATCTTGATAAGCTTGGATTAAAGTTTTGGGATGTTACATTAACCGTGTTCGATCTACAAGGGTATGTTACTGAAACTTCATCATGTTAATGCTTAATACATAGATAGATCTTGGCATGGGTGTTGCGATAGCTAGGAAACTTTTTTTTCCACTACCGAACACCTTCAGTAATGTCCATCACATTATTCACTAGTAAATCTTAATCATCGGTTTCCCAATGAACTACTTGTATAGATGTTACTAGGGACAGTGGTTTGGTTATACACCACATATGTATTAATGTTTCCACTGGATACAGTTATAGCATAGTGCAAAACTATTGTGATCTAGTTGAGATATGATAATGAACCAATTAATTATTTGCCTCTAGGGCATATATCCTTCAGTCTCTTCCACGTGGGTTATATATGGTTGGTTATCGCGTCCAATGAGGGAAAACATAACCGTTTGTGTTTCCGTGTGTTTGTATCTTTATCTTGCCTTTTGTATTGAGTTCATCGTGTCCATCATCTTCCACCCACTTTTCTCGCCCAAATCCATGAAGATAGGGCCACCCTTAGTGGTTTACCCATGACATCCTCGAGATAATTTAGAAATGCAAAATGTTGCTCTAGTTCTAATTCCCATGTAATATAAGCATCAGGATTATCATCGACCATCGAAAAGTGGAACACTAAATTTTAATTTTAACTTAGCTACATGTTCCTCATCATGTATGGGTTGACGGAGTCACGGGTCAGCGTTGCGGTTGTATTATTGTGGGCGTCCTGGTTGAGGTTGGCCAACCTCGTCATCGATCTCATGCTTACCTTCATACTCGTCCTCCCCTACGTAAGCACCGTATGTGTCATCGGTTGATACTGTAGTAGCAGTACCAGCCTGTTGGTTCAGTTGTAGAGGAACACGGTGGGCTGTTCCAATGACAAAGGGAAGAGGTGCAGGAGTTGGTGGAAGAAGTCGGTCCAGCACGTCCTGGAATTTGGCGTCAAGCTTGCTGTTTAAAGTTGCCTCGAGGACATCTAACTTCTGTTGAGGGCAAACCTCTAGGGTGGCCCGATCTTTCACGATTCCCTTTCAAATCGAGGATGGAGTGCCGGGAGAGGAGGGGAGGATGAACACGACGAACGCACGCAAGAAGAACGCGATGAACACACACACGCAAAACAACAATGCACACCAATAGCTCACGCCGGCGGTGACCGGTCCGGCACAATCCCTAGGATCGGCGTCGGGCGGAGGACTGTCTCTCGAACCGACACGGCGAGATTGGAGACTCGGTGAGATCTTGACGTCTAGGCAAAGGGACACCGATGCCTAGGCCTTGTACAACACAGAGGCACGATGCAAACTCCAACGAGGTTTGGGGATATTTGTGCTCCTTAGTCAAGGAGCATGAGGCAAGAATTAAATAGATCCACAAACGGGTTTCCACTAATTCCAATATCATGCCTAGGGTTTACAATGGATGTGGGGGACTATATATAGGCCAGCCACTTAAACAGGGGTACTTTAGGAATAAAAGACAAGTTCTGGACGGACTAAGGGGTACATGGGCTGAAGGCCCAAAGGCCTTTTCATGCCTGGTGACGGTCGAACCGGAGACTCCATTGTGGTGGACTGGAGACTCCAATCTAGACAGGAGAATCCAGTGTAGTCTCCGGACCAGCCTCCGGAGGGGTCGTCAGACTGTCCCAGGGCCTGGTGCAGGGGGTCACACCGGAGAGAGGGCCGGAGTCTCCGGTGTCTTCAGGCCGGAGACTTTGGCAGGCCGGAGACTCCGGTGTGCGCAAACCGGAGACTCCGGTCTGAGCAGCTCCTGCAGCGGTTGCTTCACGTTCTGCTCCTTGTCCACCATCCTTGGGTGCTTGGTGATGTGTCGAGGCTTCGTACCTGATGATGCATAGGGTAGTTGCATGAAGTAGCATACCATCCAAGGAGGTATCGAATTGGCACGAGGAGAGGAGCGAGTTCACCTTAGCTTGTAGGAGTTTGGCTCGGGCACGAGTCATGGGTCCACTTGGGGGACTTGTTGGTGTAGATGTAGAAGCGTCCGTAGGACGGGCTGCATCAGCTCCCCCCTTGGGAAAGAGTCGTCCTCGACTCTTCATGGTTATCATCTTGAACATCTCCATGGTAGGGTGAGAGGTCCTTGACATTGAATGTATTGCTTGCAAGGTACTTGGAGGTTGGTATGTCGATGATGTAGGCGTTGTTGTTGATTCGTTTGAGGACCTTGAAGGGACCATCTCCTCTTGGCTTGAGCGTGGAGTCACGTTCCTTGGGGAAGCGGTCTTTTCTTAGGTGTATCCACACAAGGTCACCTTCTTCAAAGATCATCTCCTTCTTGTCCTTGTTTAACCTTGAAGCTTGGCGAAGGACTTGTTGTTCGATAGTAGCTCTTGTTTCTTCATGAAGCTTCTTCATAGCTTGTGCGCGCTTCTCGACGTCCATGTTCGTTCGCTCATGTAGAGGTAGTGGTAGGATGTCGAGCGCGGTGAGGGGCTCGAAACCATAGACGATCATGAATGGACTCATCTTGGTTGTTGAGTGCTTGGCATGGTTGTAGGCGAACTCGGCGTGTGGGATGCATTCCTCCCAATCCTTCAAGTTTTTCTTGATCAGCACACGTAGGAGAGTTCCGAGGCTTCGGTTGACAACTTCGGTTTGGCCATCAGTTTGAGGATGCGATGCGGAGAAAAGAGGAGCTTGACGCCGAGCTTGGCCATGAGGGTCTTCCATAAGTAACTCATGAATTTGACGTCGCGGTCGGAGACGATTGTCCTTGGCACACCGTGAAGACAGACAATTTCCCTGAAAAACAGATTTGCAACATGTGAAGCATCGTTGGTCTTATGGCACGGTATGAAGTGTGCCATTTTGGAAAAACGATCCACAACAAGAAATATAGAATCATGACAATGCTTAGATCTAGGCAATCCTAACACGAAATCCATGCTAATGTCGGACCAAGGTGTATGAGGAATAGGCAATGGCATATAAAGACCATAGGGATTAGCTTGCGACTTAGCTTGAACACATGTCGTGCATCGTTGAATGTAGCGCTCCACGTCACGCTTCATTTTGGGCCAAAAGTAGTGGTTGGAGAGCATGTCCAATGTCTTGTCACGACCAAAGTGACCCATGAGGCCTCCACCATGAGATTCTTGGAGGAGCAAAAGTTGAAGCGACGACTTCGGAATGCATAGCTTGTTTTGTTTAAATAGAAAGCCCTTATGCAAATAGAAATCATCAACTCCTTTGTCATTGGAGCACTTTGCGAAAATTGGTTCAAAGAACGGGTCGGAAGCATACAAAGATTTTATTTCCTCAAGACCCAACACGTTGATTTAAAGTCTCGTAAGAAGGCTTGGATGTTTGCGGGACAATGCGTCCGCAACTACGTTATCTTTGCCCTTCTTATAGTTGACAATGTAAGGAAAAGACTCAACCCACTTAGCGTGTCTCTTGCTCAAGTTAGCTTGGCCTTTCATATATTTCAACGACGCGTGGTCGGAATGTATGATAAATTCCTTGGGCCAAAGGTAGTGTTGCCAAATTGTTCATCTTGTCGCGTCTGAAGGGCTTGGCAACGTTCACAGAACTCGTGGCAGACGATGAAGTGACTTGCACACGTCATGTACGGACCTTGATCTTCTTCTTGGGGAGGTGGTTGGCTCGACTCACCGTGCCTATCCATCATGCAAAACACACAAGTATTGTATATGGAAGTGGAATATGGTGGTGTTAGCCTTATACCTCACCTTGGGGATTGCACCAAACTAGAAACCACAAGTTAGAGCTATAAGCGTGCAAAGTGGAATTGCAAAGAAAACTCACTCTAAAGAAAGAACTAACTCTCAAAAGCTTGTTGGTGGTAGGTTTGGATTGTGGAAAGCCAAAGAACCAACCAAAAGAAAAGGGATAGTCAAATGTGGGTAAAATCCAACAAAACTCAAGTCAAAGGGGAAGGTCAACAACTCAAAAGGGTGACGGGAACCTATGACTATGTACACACACGTGGAGAAAGTTGGATTGACACGACTATGAAAATGAGCAAACAAAATGTCCTAATGAAGACTAAGCTTGTTGTCGTGCCAATGCAAGGAGAGAACGTGGCTCGTTTGCAAATAGGAAAAATGAGCAACGGATTTGTGCACTTGCCTTGGGCGCTCTTCTTTCTCTCTTGCTTACAAGCTTTGAGACTCTCTTTGGCAATGGGAGACTATTTTTCTTTTGCTTTTTTTCTTTGTATCTTTTTATTTCTTTTGTATTATCTTTTTTTTTGCTCTCCCTTGATGCTACCTAGTCACCCTTGATATTGCTCTTGCACTCTCACTATCCAAGGACAAATGCACAATGCTCAAGAAAACACAAGATGAGCCACTCTCATAGGATAGGTACACACAAAGGAAGATAGGGGTTAACAAGGTGACGCAAGTTATACCTTCTTTGATGATGAACTTGGCGTCGGTGGTGCGGGATGATGTTCGCGGGCCGTGGTATCGATGAGCACGGGGGTTGTCGATGCGGAAGCTGGTTGTTAGTTGAAGACATGCACACTGGCACAAACAAACAAGGAGAAATTAGCCAATGCAAGATTAGAGGCAAAACTGTCAAAATCAGGCGTCAGGCCGGAGACTCTGGGGTTTCAGGCTAGAAACTCCGGTCCAGGCCGGAGACTCCGGTGTGGGTAGGCCGGAGAATCCGGTGTGCAGGCCGGAGACTCCGGTCTGGAGTCAGATCGCGAACTGCTCGTGTTCTTGAGCGGAAATCCACGCCTTGGGTCCTTAAATCCGCAAAAAATTGGGCAAATTGGGCTGGGAAAACGCAGGATAAAGCTGGACCAACACCTCAGACAAGGTTTGGTCAGATCAAAACCACAAATAACACTCCAAATCAAGAGATCGATCCAAAGGCAAATTTGGGCTTTTTTTTTGGTTTTTTCGAATTTTTTGGTGGATAGAAGAAAAATTTGTGGGGGAAATCGTGAGCAACGAAGCTCTTGATACCAATATGTTGAGGGCAAACCTCTAGGGTGGCCCGATCTTTCACGATTCCTTTTCAAATCGAGGATGGAGTGCGGGAAGAGGAGGGGAGGATGAACACGGCGAACGCACACAAGAAGAACGCGATGAACACACACACGCAAAACCACGATACACACCAATAGCTCACGCCGGCGGTGAACGGTCCGACGCAATCCCTAGGATCGGTGTCGGGCGGAGGACTGTCTCTCGAACCGACACGGCGAGATTGGAGACTCGGTGAGATCTTGACGTCTAGGCAAAGGGACACCGATGCCTAGGCCTTGTACAACACGGAGGCACGATGCAAACTCCAACGAGGTTTGGGGATATTTGTGCTCCTTAGTCAAGGATCATGAGGCAAGAATTAGATAGATCCACAAACGGGTTTCCACTAATTCCAATATCATGCGTAGGGTTTACAATGGATGTGGGGGACTATATATAGGCCAGCCACTTAAACAGGGGTACTTTAGGAATAAAAGACAAGTTCTGGATGGACTAAGGGGTACATGGGCCGAAGTCCCAAAGGCCTTTTCATGCCTGTGACGGTCGGACCGGAGACTCTGGTGTGGTGGACCGGAGACTCCGGTCTAGACCGGAGAATCCGGTGTAGTCTCCGGACTAGCATCCAGAGGGGTCGTCGGACAGTCCCTGGGCCTGGTGCATGGGGTCAGACCCGAGAGAGGGCCGGAGTCTCCGGTGTCATCAGGCCGGAGACTTTGGCAGGCCGGAGACTCCGGTGTGCGCAGACCGAAGACTCCAGTCTGAGCAGCTCCAGCGGCGTTTGCTTCGCGTTCTGCTCCTTGTCCACCATCCTTGGGTGCTTGGTGATGTGTCGAGGCTTCATACCTGATGATGCATAGGGTAGTTGCATGAAGTAGCATACCATCCAAGGAGGTATCGAATTGGCACGAGGAGAGGAGCGAGTTCACATTAGCTTGTAGGAGTTTGGCTCGGGCACGAGTCATGGGTCCACTTGGGGGACTTGTTGGTGTAGATGTAGAAGCGTCCGTAGGACGGGCTGCATCAACTTCTCTATTGCATCAACAATTCTCATGTCAACAACTTGTACATGCTCAACCACAAGTTTCATGAAGTGGCCATGCATCTCTATATTCATAATCTTCGTAGGATCCACTTGTTCCTCTAGCTTTTCTTTTCCTGCCATGATTAGTACACAAAAGACACGAGTAGAAAATTCTACAACACTACTAGACAGTGGTGTGGTATCGCATAATTAGTCAAGTAAAATATAAATCTCTTACAACTTCTCACCAAGAAGGAGAGCGTGAATAGCAACCAATAAGAATAAGTCACTCCAAAGAATTGACAATTACAAGGAAACGTCAACGAACATGGTGGAGAAATATGTGAAGTTGTAGGAGGCTTACAACAAGGATTAACAGTGATCAATATATTGATACAATGTTCAACAAATGCTCAACGATGGTACTGTGCTAGTCCTAAACTAGATCGTACTAGACAAACGATCCTAGAATACCAATATAGTCAAGACACGGGACAAAGAAAAACAGGAGCAAGAAACAACGAATGAGCTTTTTTCTTGCACCAAAGGGCAAAGGCTATATGGGCCAGGAACCCAGATTTTGTTTTGAATTTTTATTTGCCCGCACCAAAGGGCAGAGGGTTTCTGAGGCCATATGCAAGTTTTCTAAGGGGAAAACAGATCTATATCTTGATCAAAATTTAGCTGACTTCAACTAGAACAAAATTGTCTATGGGGTCACTACAACACGGAGCCTAGGCACTGGCGTTTATAGACGCCGAGGCATAACCTTAGCCGTCATACTCGCACTGGTGTGGCAAAAAAATCGTCTGGGATAACTGCATCAGGGATTTTGAAACGACGGCGATTTCTTTTGGCGCGGCACAATGTATTCCGCCGAGCTAGCGCTTCCGCGGCGCGGCATAGGATGCACCTTGGTATAAGAAACACAGCGGGGCCAATACATACCGAGAAATAGTGAAACTGTTTCGCCGTGCTTGGTACACATTTCAGCGGCACTACTGTTAATTACAATTAGTACAAAGAAAATCATCTGGAAGTGTGTTGATTCAAATCAGATGCTAGATTATATTAAGTTAACAAATTCAGTGATAAATAGTATTACATTAATTAAAATACAACATCTAATTATGAGATTTTACAATCTCTTTTCCTACAAATATAATCCCTTCCATCCCTTATTTTAGGGGAGGGTTATACAAGATCCATGCTTTCATGGGTTCCTTGATGAGGCGCTTGTCCGTCTCCACAACGCAGTTCTGACCACCATCATCTTTGAGCCATGCGTTGCCAACTTCATTGACGATCTGGCCGCCATTATCGTCTCGGCAAGCGCTAATGACCTCGCCAACAATCAGCATGCGAGGCTTCACGAGTCTGTTATGGCTAGCCTCCTGGTCACAGATATGAAATAGAAACGAATGATAGATTAGCAAAAGGGAATGATGAAATCAGAAAAGTCCACTTTGAATAAGGGATAACGAACATGGACATGACCGGTGGAGGACTTCACTGAGAGTTTAGCATATCGGGCAACTTGACCGACTGTGGATCTCTTGGTCACATATGTGTTCGGAGTGGACATAAGTGAAAGCCCTGGTGAGATTAAGGAGTCAGAGTGGAAAGAGGGAGACCATATGAGATGTAGTTTTCAAAGGGGAAAGAAGAAGAGGTTGAGATCTAGGGTTAGCAATGGAGTGTGGCGGAGTGGATGAAGAGGATGTGGTCCTCAATTATATAGGACAGGCTTGGTGGATGTCGATATGGTTAGTTTTATGGGCTAGATGGGCCTCACTTGTGGGCCAATCGGTACACAAACAAAGATTTTAGCAAAAAAAACTTCTTTCCATTAGTGGTGTACAAAATGAAAAACACAATAAGAAGCCTCGAAATACTTCGCATATCTTACCTACACTTAAGAAATCTTTAATTGCGTCCTGTTATGGGGTAACCCCATGGGTGGCCCGATCTTCACGGATCTCATGGTCAAATCGATGGGAAAGCGAGGGGAAAGGGAGAAGCTAGCGGAAGCGGACGCACACCTCGCGAAGAACACGATGAACACACGCAAAACTCACACGATACAAGGCCGATTGCTCTCAGCGGTGGCCACCGGTCCGATAGAATCCTCGCAAGGAAAGATCGGTCAACGTGCTCCCTCGATCCCACGCGGAGAGGGAAGAACACCTTGGAGAGGGTCTTGACGTCTTGGCAAAGGGACACCGATGCCAAGGCCTTGTACAACGAGGGAGGCGCAATGCAAACTCCGACGAGGTGGTGACGATAGTCGATCCCCTTTGGTAGAAGGGGATGAGGCAAAACTAGAGATTCCACAAAGGGGGTTTTCTTTAGTCTATCATCTATGCCTAGGGTTACATGAGGGGGTGGGGGCACTATATATAGGCCAACCACTAGTTCAAGGGTACTTTAGGAATAAAAGGGTAAAGTCTGGGCGGACTAAGGGGTACATGGGCCAAAGGCCCAGCTGGCGGCGCGCAGGCCCACACGCTCAGGCCGGAGACTCCGGTGTGGGGTCCGGAGACTCCGGTCTAGGCCGGAGACTCCGGTCTGTCTCCGGTGTCGCCTCCAGAGTGGCAGACAGACTGTCCTCAGCTCGATCTGGGGGTCGGTCCGGAGGTGGATCAGGAGACTCTGGGGTATGCAGGCCGGAGACTCCGGTGTGGCTGGAGACTCAGGTGTGCAGGCCAAAGACTCCGGTGCTCCAGCTACTGCTTCTTCCGTCTTCTCTTCCAAGCCTTCGTCTTGTCGTGCTTGGTGCTCCAGGCTTCCTCCCATGCCTCTGTACTTGTTGGTGTGAACCTATCATTGATATGGGACGGAGTATGAAGTAGTATACCATTCAAGAGGGTAGGAAGTGGGTTCACATAGAGGAACGGATTCACCTTTGGAGTCCATGACGACTTGGTATAAGTTGGAGACCATGATGTGGTAACGATCGTAGGTCGGGCTACATCATCACCCCTCCCTTCAAAAAGAGTCGTCCTCGACTCTACACGCTCATCACAAAGTAGAAGATGTCGAGAGACCTTCTTGATCCTGGGGTTCACCATATAGTCGTCCTTGGGAAGATTGAATTGACAACACCTCAATGTTCCTTCACCTTATGATGTAGAGATAGCTCGTTGAGGAGAAGCCATAGGTAACTCTCTACGGTTCGTCTTGTCAACTCTTTGTCCATAGAGGTTGACGCGGAAGCAATTGTACCTTCACACAACAAAGACCAAGCAAAATATGTTCGTGTGTGATATAGGAGCATGTCATTTGTGGCATGTCCATTCTTGTTCACAACACTATTAGCACAACTCAAGTATCGCAAACGAAATGCGTATGCAAGGTCAAAGTGCATGGGAATTGTTTGAACATCATCCAAATGTGGGAAATCAAAAACTCCATAAAACATCTTAGTGTGGCACTCAAAGCAATTGAGTAAAATATTGATCAACATCTTTGATGCAAGGATAGGAGAATGCGGCAAAAACACATGCAGAAAGATATCCAAAACAACATCATTATGTGTGCAAACCAACCATTGGAAAGAACAATTGGTCAACATGTTGGATGCCACACACAAATCATCAAAACCAAATATCATTGGGATATGAGTATCACGAGCGGAAGCAAAAGCAACGTGTTTGCAAACAAACCATATGAAAGAGCAAGTGGTCCTTATGTTTGTTGCAACAACAATATGAGAGACTTGGAAGCTCTCGTGACAATACATGCTCATAATGGCATTATGGTTGCACACAAAACATCGGAAAGAGAAATTGTTCAACATTTTTGTGGCAACACACAAAGCATCAATATCCAATAGCAACGAGACATGATTGTCACAAGGTGAAAGAATACCATCAACATGCTTGCAATCAAACCATAGGAAAGAGCAATTTGTCAACATGAAAGATGCAAAGCATGCGAAAGGTATCAGAGCTGGGTTCGATCTTGAACTCACTTGGGGGATGCTCTCTAGAGCTCTTTTTGTCAACTCGTGCTCAACCGAGGTTGACATTTTTGTGCGGGTACCTACACACATCAAACACAAAAGGAAGAACGTGTGTGCATGGTAGAGAAATACATCATCCATCATGACATATCCCTTCTTATGCACATCACCATTAGTGTCAAGCAAGTGTAACATAGGTGCATGGTGAGTATGCAAGCGGTGAACATGGTTATCATGGCAATCATCAAAATCTCCAAAATTTGAGAAAGCTATGGGGGCCATCTCAATAGATAACATATGGAAATTATTGTTGCAAGCAAAACAAGTGAAGGAGCAATCATCCATATTGCAATCAACGGGAGAAATCATAAAACACTCATGACAAAGCATGGTTCGAGGGGTACCATTGGTAACATCATTGCAAGCAAAACATTGGAAAGAGTAATTGTTCAACAAAGTGCAAGCAATGATATCATCAACATAATGTTTAGAGTATGGCATGTCTATGGCAACATCATCACAATCAAATAATTTCACATGCTCAACATTATGCAAATGCAAAGTATCACATGGAAATATCAATGAAGCATATGTGATATCACAAACATCATCCATAGCATGCCAATCATCACAAGTCATCATGTCCACTAGTGGGATCATGGCATCATCAACACCCTTATTTTTACCTTGTTCATACCTCTCATATGAAGTGGGTGTTGTGGTAGCATTGGCCTCCATGTGGGTGACTTCTTCATCATGTGTGGGGATGGCATCATCTTCATCCACCATGTACATCTTCTTGGTTAGAGGCATCATCATCTCCAAGCTTGGCGCTTCTTGATCCATGGAACCTAGCACAACATGAGGAAACACACTAGAGGTAGAGGGTAAGTCGTTAGAAATCAAAGTGGTCTCACATGACCTATCAACTACCACTCTCAACTCACTAGGTGTATCACTCATGCCCTCCAAGTGGAAGCACTCAATCTCACATATGGTGGAGTCACTCATCTCACTCTTGTTTTCACTCAAGTGGGCTAAGTGGCTCTCATACTCACATAGGATTGGTACCACATCATCACTCAAGCATATGGGGGTAGGCACGGTTCCCTCAACTCCTTGCGCCTCCTTTGGTGAAGGGAAAATCCCATGCTCACCATTCTTGACCTTATCGTCGGCGTCTTGTGGTAGTGGTGGAAGTAGGCTCATGTTGTTGTCGAGGGCGGTGCTCGGATCGACTTCATCACATATGTGGCCTTGGCTTCCTCCATCTTGAAGTGTAGACTCGTGGTGTGAAGCTTGATGGCGTGGAGGAGAGCTTGCTCTTGGTGCCCTTTTGGTGGTGGCACGAGTAGTTGAAGGCGCCTTATGATGGTGTCGACGGAGGTCATTGGTATGCCTTGCCAAAGGTTGATGTAGATGGCGCACTTGGTCATCCACATGACACTCACGACGATGCTCCTTATCCTTGGCACTCTTCTTCGTGAGGCGTTGTAATGAGCGCAAAGCATCATTAGTCTTGGCCATCATGCTCATGGTTTTGGCGAAGTTGTTGTCCATGTCGCTCTTGAAGTTGTTGAGGGAGCTTTCGAACTTGTCCATGTGATGGTGGACCTTGGCGCTCTCGGGCTGGAGGCTCCCTCTTGGTCGATGCGACTTGAGGAGGTTGCTGTTGTTGTTCTTGAAGTTGTCCATGCTTGGGGAGTTATTGTTGTTGTAGAACTCCATATCACCCAATCATCTGGAGCCATTGTCGGTGTAGTGCTCCATCATGTCATCCATGCTTGTGGAGGCGTAGGAATGGTGGCTCATTGTGTATTCTTCATAGATATCATCCTTGATTCCGGAGTCCCTAGACATGTTTCACAAGACCAAGTGGTGTATATGGAAGTGGTAGGGGGTTAGGGATGCAACATCAAACCTTACTTTACCTTGGAAGATAGTATCTTGCAAGTGGCAACACTTGAGAACAATCAAAACCAAGCAAAGTGAAGTTCACGCGGAACACCAAAACCAACTAACCACTAAAAAACACACACACAAAGCTTATGGTGGATAGGTAGGGAAGGTGGCGTGTCCAAGAACAATCCGAAATCAATATATTGTAATTGCAAGTAAAGAACCACGATGATCACAAAGCAAAACAAGTCAATCCACAAGAAGGAAATATGTACAAGGAAACACACAAGGTGGGATAAATGGGACTTGTGCGACGGACAAAGTGAGCTAAGAACCAAATGATTACCTAGCGAAGACTATAAGCTCGTGTCGCACAAGTGCAAGGAGAGACGCTAGTTCGATTGCAATAAAATTGGTGGGCTACAAGATATGCACCATAAGTACCACCTATTTGATGTTCATCGAGCTTGCTCTTCCTATTCTATGAGGAACTTGTTTCTTTCTTTTCTTTTTCTTCTTTTTCTTTTTCTATTTTTTTTCTCTTTTTCTTTTCTTTTTCACTTGCCCCTTCCTTGTGCCAACAACTATACAAGTTAACTATATGAGATAGCGCGCTCACAACTTTTGCTCGGAATTCTACAAGGTATCAAATGTGCATAGACCAAACAATCATAGGAGGAACTAGTCTCAATAGGTGTTTGTTGAACGCAAAGATAGTGTAGCTCACAAAGGGATGCAAGTGGGGAGAAGTCGCGGAATTTTTATACCTTTCATCGCCGATCTTCACCCTTTATTGGTGGATTCCGCCTTGCTCACGGAATTTGGATGGAGTAGATAGCATGAACCACGGAGATGATGATGTAGAGCTCCTTCTCTTCGAAACGAGCTAAAGAACACCAAAATCCGAGTTCGTATGCAAAAGTTATGCTCAAAACCGTGAAATAGCTTTGCTGTCAGCTGGGGGCGGAGACTTTGCCAGAAACTCCTGTCTAGACCGGAATCTCCGGTCTGGGCCGACGTCTCCGGTCCGGGGGCCGGAATCTCCGGTATGGAGGTTCCAGGACGTTCCAGAACATGAACGGGATGAGTTTTGGCGGAAAAACTCGACCCAAAACCTCAAATTGGTGGGGGAAAACAAGGAATTAGGCCATGGAAACGCAAGGGAAGGTAGATCAACAAGTTTAGCAAGTAATCCACGGATCAAAACCTACCAAAACACACTCAAATCACGGATCTCATGGTCAAATCGATGGGAAACCCCGTGGGTGGCCCGATCTTCACGGATCTCATGGTCAAATCGATGGGAAAGCGAGGGGAAAGGGAGAAGGTAGCGGAAGCGGACGCACACCTCGCGAAGAACACGATGAACACACGCAAAACTCACACGATACAAGGCCGATTGCTCTCAGCGGTGGCCACCGGTCCGATAGAATCCTCGCAAGGAAAGATCGGTCAACGTGCTCCCTCGATCCCACGCGGAGAGGGAAGAACACCTTGGAGAGGGTCTTGACGTCTTGGCAAAGGGACACCGATGCCAAGGCCTTGTACAACGAGGGAGGCGCAATGCAAACTCCGACGAGGTGGTGACGATAGTCGATCCCCTTTGGTAGAAGGGGATGAGGCAAAACTAGAGATTCCACAAAGGGGGTTTTCTTTAGTCTATCATCTATGCCTAGGGTTACATGAGGGGGTGGGGGCACTATATATAGGCCAGCCACTAGCTCAAGGGTACTTTAGGAATAAAAGGGTAAAATCTGGGCGGACTAAGGGGTACATGGGACAAAGGCCCAGCTGGCGGCGCGCAGGCCCACACGCTCAGGCCGGAGACTCCGGTGTGGGGTCCGGAGACTCCGGTCTAGGCCGGAGACTCCGGTATGTCTCCGGTGTCGCCTCCGGAGTGGCAGACAGACTGTCCTCAGCACGGTCTGGGGGTCGGTCCGGAGGTGGGTCCGGAGACTCTGGTGTGACCGGAGACTCCGGTGTGTGCAGGCCGGAGACTCCGGTGCTCCAGCTGCTGCTTCTTCCGTCTTCTCTTCCAAGCCATCGTCTTGTCGTGCTTGGTGCTCCAGGCTTCCTCCCATGCCTCCGTACTTGTTGGTGTGAACCTATCATTGATATGGGATGGAGTATGAAGTAGTATACCATTCAAGAGGGTAGGAAGTGGGTTCGCATAGAGGAACGGATTCACCTTTGGAGTCCATGACGACTTGGCATATGTTAGAGACCATGATGTGGTAATGACCGAAGGTCGGGCTACATCACGTCCTTAATTAACTATTCGGTGCACAAAACGTAGAAAACAGCAAAAATAACTTCTTTTCATTTATTTGGTGTACAAAACGACAAACAAAATAGGAAACACTTCACAACAGGAATCACATCAAACATCTTTAGCCCCTTTAGCTTCTCCTAAACCAGCGCCGGCAAATCGACTAAAGCCAGACATGATGACTTAATCATGTTTACCTTATCTCGGCCTTCCTGCATTCCTTCTTCCATATTCTACTAAAACTCTTAGTCAGACACCAACAACACACGAGAAATGATGCAGCCCAATACATGGCATTCACCATTGGTCCACATCATCCTACGCTAACCATCACTCCAAAGGTGAATTCCTTCCATACCTCGCCTTCCTTTGGTTACCATGTGAATTGGATCCTACTTGAGACAAATGTGTATGATGTGACTAGGTCTATGAACATGATGCCAAGAGGATGCAACAAGGATGGACCTGGAGCCAAGACACCAAAGCAAGAGGCCTGGAAGAGAAGACACAAGAAGTTGCTGGAGCCAGACCAGTCTCCGGCCCAGCACACCGGATCTCCGGTCTACCACACCGGAATCTCCGGTCGATCTCCGGACCAGCCCTCGGACCCACGCCAGGGACTTATGAGTTGTACAAGGTCTTGGTATCGGTGCCCTTCTCCAAGTCGTCAAGACCCTCCTCAAGTGTTTGGTCTCTCCCTATCAAGGATTCTAGTAGTGCTTGGTCTCTCCCCTTCTTGATTCTACTTGGTTGCTACTCTCTCCTTGATTTGGATTCTATCATCTGCTTGCCGATCTCTCCTTTGGTGATTCTACCGCAAGGTCTCCCGATGAGGATTCTATTAGGTTGGTTGTTCGAACCAACGGGAGCAAATCAAATCGGGTGTGATTTGGTGTGTGTTTGTATCTTTAGCTTGCATTATATTTGTGTTCATCGTGTTTATCGTGTGTTCCCTCACTCCCCGCCTCAAATCCATAAAGATTGGGTCACTCCAAGGGTAAATCCACAAGGAGACCCATATCAACTAGTATCAACATCTTTTGGTTGCCACGGATTTGACTTTGCCCTTCGATTTCCACCATAATTTGAAAAATACCAAAAATATAGCCCCAAATTGCTTTTGGATTGATCTCTCATTTTGGTGAGTTGATTGTGTTTTCGGTCCAATAGAAAGTTGTCTTTGGAGTTGGTCTAACTTTTCCTTGTGTTTCAGCCCAATTTGGTCAAATTTTTTTAGATTTGAGGGTTCAAGGGCCGAATTTCCGCTCAAGAACACGAGCTGTTTGTGGTGCTGGAGCCACACCAGAGCCTCCGTTCTCACCACACCGGAGTCTCCGTACCGCACCGGAGTTTCTGGACTACCCACACCGGAGATTCCGGCCCTAACAAAATTTTGACCCCTTCTCCTTTTTCGACTGATTTCCTTTTATGTTTGTGTTCCGTGTGCGTGTCTGTCAACTAATAAGCTTCCACAACACTAACAACACCTCACGCTCGACATCGACACCTCGGACCACGTACCATCCCTCCACCAATGGTTCCAAGTACGACATCACCACAAGGTATAACTTTTACCATCCTTGTTAACCCCTTTCTTCCTTTGTGTTTTACCTAACCTATCGATAGTGTCCCATCTTGCATTTGCCGAAGCATTGTGCACTTTCTCTTACATAGTCATAGTATAGAGGCAATACCAAACTTGACTCCATAGCATAGAAACAAAAATAGGTACAAAAAAAGCTTCTAAGCAAAAGAAAAAGAGAAAGATACCAATAGCAAAAGAGAGTTCAAAGCTTCTAAGCAAGAGTGTGATCAAGAGAAAGGAAACCATGCAAATTCGTTGCTTCTCAATCTTTTTGCAAACACGCTACGGTCTCTCATAGAGTTGGCACGACACCGAGCATTAGTATTTGTTAGGACCAATTTTGTTCATTGCTCTTTTTCATAGTCGTGTTAGCCCATTAATCTCCACCATGTGTGTATAGTCGTAGTTTTTCGTCACCCTTTTTGACCTTTTCCTTTAACTTTGTTTTTGTTGGATTTTACCCACTTTTGACAATAACCTCTTCATTTGGTTATTCTATTTGCTATCCACCTTCCTAACCTTCCACCATAGGCCTTTGTGTGTGTGTCTTGTGTATTCGCTTTGCTCTCGGTAAGACCAAAATTCCAAATTTTGACTTGGGGAGGCAAGGTAGCACATACCGTACCACCAATAACAACCTTCCTTTCAGTTGTGGTCATACAACTTGTCTAGGGGAAGCGAAGAAAGCAGAGATGGCAACTTCAACAACCAAGATGGTTTCGCCACGCGCCACAACTTATGGGTGCAACGCCAAGAATTCAATGCCCAATTTGAGAGGCTTGAGAACCAGCTTGATGAAACTTTCCCAGAGTTCGACTACCGTGACCGACAATGCCAAGGTGAGCACAATGCTCAATTCCAAGATCTTCACCAAGCTAATGACAACCTTGGCAACTGTCATGGACATCATTCAAGCTCGTCAAGTTCGTCTCATACGTGTTCCTCATGTCCTCATGGCGACGCTTCGCGCTCACACTCTCATCATGGAGAACCCCACCACCACAATGGAACACCAAGCTCGTCATCAACAAGAACAATCGGTTGATCCACAAGATCAACAACCGCACCACACAGGACGTCATCAGCACCATGATCATCATGCGCATCCGCAACACCAAGAAGGACATGGTCGCCCTCCACAGTAAGCGGTGGTACAAGCACAACCACCTCCTCAAGAACAAGAGCTCCATTGATGCAGCCCATCCTACGAACGCTTCTACATCTACACCACCAAGTCCCCCAAGTGGACCAATGACTCGTGCCCGAGCTAAACTCCTACAAGCTAAGGTGAATTCGCTCCTATCCTCATGTGATTTCGATACATCATTGGATGGCTTGCTACTTCATGCCAATACCCTATGCATCCTCAGATACAAACCCATGAACAAATGCCAAGAGAAGGAGTGAAGCCATAGCAAGACGGAGATCTAGACCAAACCGACGCCAGGATCGGCGGACCGGATATCTCGCCGCAAATTCCAGTGCATGCTCCGGCAGACCGGACCCCGTACCAGAATTTCCGGCGCACGCCAAAACCAATTGGCGCACGTCAAAACACGGATCTATAAGCCGTTCTGGTGGCTAACCGGAACGGCCGGCGTGGACTGGAATTTCCGGCGCCTAGTCCGGTCACGCCAGACTTATCACCAGAACGCCCTAGTCTCAAAGTCAACAAGGGTTTGATGCCCGAGAATATTCCTATTTCGTCTAGTTCTTTGCCTTTTGTGCCCAAACTACCCCTGTTGAAGTGGCTGGCCTATATATAGCCCCCACACCCCCTTCTATTACTGAGACTTGGATAATTGAAATTAGAAGACACCCTTGTGGATCTTCCTAATTCTATTCTCATGCTCCTTGAGAAAGAGGCACCAATTATCCCCCACCTCGTTGGAGTATGCATCGTACATCCCTCATTGTACAAGAGCTTGGCATCGGAGCCCCTTGCCAAGACGTCAGGATCTCACCGATACTCCCCACTCGTTGTGTCAGTTAGAGAGAGAGAGATCTTTGCCTGACACCGATCCTAGGGATTGCGCCGGACCGATCACCACTAGCGTGAGCTATAGGTGTGTATCGTGTCTTCGTGTGTACATGTGTTTCATCGTGCGTGAGTTTGCAGATTTCACCCTCTCCCTCACCCCTCATCCTCGATTTCAAGGGATTGATGAAAGATCGGGTTATCCCCGAGGTTTGCCCTCAGCATATTGGTATCAAGAGCTTTGTTGCTCACGAATTCCCCCACAAAATTTTCTTCTATCCACAAAAAATTCAAAAATCCCCCAAAAAAAGAGATCCCGAAATTGCCTTGGATTGATCTCTGGATTTAGTGCGTCTTTCATGGTTTTATTCCATATATCTGTTCCTTTGAGTGTCGTTCTACCTTCCTAGAACCTTTCCCCAGCCCAACTTGGAAAAATTTCCAAAAAAAATCCTCGATTTGATTTTTTTAGTTCATCACGAACTCAAATCGGCTCTAGGCCAGGCGGACGGATCTAGCCACCAAGAATTCTGGTGAATCGGAATTCCTGCCGAAATTATCAGCACACGATGTGGCGCCATCAGTTTGGCCACCAAAACTTTGTTTTGACCCAATTTTGTCTGATTTTGCTTGTGTGTTGTTCATGCCTAGTGTGCTTGTCACCCCAACTAACTTAAGGCTTCCGCAACTCATCACATACCACGCAACTCGACACCACGACGCCCGAAGATCATCCACAACACCGGTAGCAAGTCGTCAATATTGAAGGTATAACTTGCCCCACTTTGTTAACCCTTATTCCTTCTGCATATCTATCCTATGAGAGCAGCTCAACTTGTGTTTGCCGAAGCATTGTTTACTTGTCCTTGGAAACTGAGAGTGTGTAAGAAAATTCAAGAGTTGACATAGTAGTATAGGAAGGGAGAAAAAGAAAAAAAAAGCAAAAGAGAAGTAGCAAGATACATAGTCTCCCAATACAAAGAGAGTCTCAACCTTGTAAGAAAACAGAGAAAAAGCGCGACCAAGGCAAGTGCACAAATCCGTTGCTTTTCCTCTTTTGGTGAACGAGTTCTGGTCTCTCCTTGCGTTGGCACGATAACCAAGCTTAGTCTTCATTAGGACATTTTGTGTTCATTTTCATAGTTGTGCTAACCACATATGTCTCCATGTGTGATATGGGGTGGCCCGATCTTCTCAGCAAGCTCTTGTCGATGGTGATGGTGGATGATAGATAACTAGTGCGTAGCTATGATCTCTCCCGCTCGATCCCTGATGCCAATGCAACAGCTCTCGAACCTTGTAGGATATTCACAACACCACACTCTTGCGCACGCAGCCGTGACCACGAACGGTAGTATGTAATCTACTAATTCCCAACGGAACAACAGATCACACTCAATTATAGTTGGCAGATTCAAACACAGGGTAATTCCAGAGGTTCTATGAAAGAAACAACTCCAAAATATTTTAACGTGGTCTAAAACCTAACTTGTGACGGCTACGGAGGTTTATATGAGGGCTGGGGCGTCCTCCCCTCTAAACGGGCCTAAAAACAGCCATAACTTGGCCCAAACTGACTCGGTTCGACTCAAACTGATACATACCGACCCATATATGGGTTCGGCCTTATTGGCACGCAGTCCAAACGTCGTGGAACACCTCAAACATGTAATTCTTGGTGCGCCATCTCTCTCTCTTGCTCATACATGATTTCCTCATTGCGTCCTAGTGCGCCTGCCTCCCGCTCCTCCCTCGCGCACTTGTTGATATTGGAAATCAGCGCTTGTCCTTCTTGCTGCAACTCTCCTCCTCCTCGCGCAATGCTTGTGTTATCAATAAACCTGATCATACAAAGATGCATAGACTTAGGTGGTATAAAGTTCTCATTAAGTAAAACATCAGGTTCAATTAAGAGTGAATTCACCTGTTGCTCAATCAGCTTTGCACGAGCTCTTGTAATGGGTCCAATCCTGATTTCATTGGACTTGTTCTTTGCAGCAACATCTTCATTGTGAATAGGAGTAGGAGATAGTGGAATAGTATGGACATCGTGAACTTGAGTGCTCGTGATGTCCATACTATTCCACTATCTCCTACTCTTAATTGAACCATACTATTCCACTATCTCCTACTCTTAATTGAACCATACTATTCCACTATCTCCTACTCCTATTCACAATGAAGATGTTGCTGCAAAGAACAAGTCCAATGAAATCAGGATTGGACCTATTACAAGAGCTCGTGCAAAGCTGATTGAGCAACAGGTGAATTCACTCTTAATTGAACCTGATGTTTTACTTAATGAGAACTTTATACTACCTAAGTCTATGCATCTTTGTATGATCAGGTTTATTGATAACACAAGCGTTGTGCGAGGAGGAGGAGAGTTGCAGCAAGAAGGACAAGCGCTGATTTCCAATATCAACAAGTGCGCGAGGGAGGAGCGGGAGGCAGGCGCACTAGGACGCAATGAGGCAATCACGTATGAGCAAGAGAGAGAGATGGCGCACCAAGAATTACATGTTTGAGGTGTTCCACGACGTTTGGACTGCGTGCCAATAAGGCCGAACCCATATATGGGTCGGTATGTATCAGTTTGAGTCGAACCGAGTCAGTTTGGGCCAAGTTATGGCTGTTTTTAGGCCCGTTTAGAGGGGAGGACGCCCCAGCCCTCATATAAACCTCCGTAGCCGTCACAAGTTAGGTTTTAGACCACGTTAAAATATTTTGGAGTTGTTTCTTTCATAGAACCTCTGGAATTACCCTGTGTTTGAATCTGCCAACTATAATTGAGTGTGATCTGTTGTTCCATTGGGAATTAGTAGATTGCATACTACCGTTCGTGGTCACGGCTGCGTGCGCAAGAGTGTGGTGTTGTGAATATCCTACAAGGTTCGAGAGCTGTTGCATTGGCATCAGGGATCGAGCGGGAGAGATCATAGCTACGCACTAGTTATCTATCATCCACCATCACCATCGACAAGAGCTTGCTGAGAAGATCGGGCCACCCCATATCATCTTGGTATCCGATTTCCTCGTTGCCTCGGTAAGCAATCCACAAGCCATCCATAGATTAGAGAGTGTTTTTCATCCTATACAGAAAAAGCCCCACAAAAAGAGTTGCCGTAGCCTAGATTACGTCGTTTTCGAGTAATAGTTGCTGGTCGCGTTCCTCTATTACATTAGATCTAGATCTGTTCTTCGTAGATTTGTTTTCTAATTGTTCTAGTTGTTTTCCACCATCTTTTTCCGCTACCATCAAGTCAGATCCGATCCAAGTAAAGAGTCCTAGTTGTGTACTACTTGGCGAGTCGGAATTAAAAAAATTTGGCTCGCTGCCTCACGCCTGACCGCAGACAGGTCTGTGCTCCAGCGTGAAAAAAAAATTCCGAAAAAAAACGAACCGTCGCCTTACCACAGACCAGTCTGTGCTAGTACGAGAAAAAAAAATTCTGCCGCCATCCTACTGCGGCAGGATTTTAGGCCGTTTATCTGCCGTGGCAGAGACCAATTTTTAGGTCAATTTTTTTTCTTTTTTGTTTATTTTTTCTGAGTGCACATAGCGTACCTATCCTTGTGAGCCTTAGTAAACCTTTCTTTGTGTCTAAAACTATCCTACGAGACTAGCGTGCTTAGTGCTCTGCGGGCTGCTCAGTTCAGTAATCTTGTGCCCGTTTCGTTGGGACAGTGCTAGCGTCTCTCCTTGTGCATTACAACACGAGTGTTCCTCCGACATACCTCACTTTTTTGAGCTCATTTTCATAGTTGCAATTGCCCCATTTATCTCCACCGTGTGTGTTTCCGTGGGCCTTTGTCATACGATCAGCACTAGGACTTGTTTGCGGTGTAGTTAGGATACCATACCTATAGCTCCACCATAAATAACCTGTGTGCCCTGTGATCGTTCTCTATACCTTTGATATTCACTTCATCACTTCAGTGCATCAGTCTTTGATTACGTTTGGTAGAGCATCTCTATTCACTTTGGAACGGGAAGATCTTCTTTCTTATCAGTTGTGAGTGAGTTGTGAGAGTTTCCACCATACTGATTTTGATTATTGCACTAACTTACTAATCATGTCTTTGAGTGATGATGAAATTGTGTCATAGAAAAAGCAGGTGGAGGAGCTTGTTACTTGGAGAGACTCTATTGATAGAAATATCACCGACATAAAGATGCTGTGGAGAATAAAACTGGAGCCATCAATAATATTCAGACGCAGCTGACTGCTATGAATGTCAACTTTGCCACCTTGCAGCGTTCCATTGAGGCAATTCAGGCAACACTCCAGCCTGGACTTGCACAACATGATGATGGGTTTGAGGACTTTAATGAGGGGAGTGCGGCTAATGCTGCTCCACATCGTGGCAGGGGACGTGCAAATCCCCCTACACCTGCGGCTGCTCCTCTGTATGGCCGTGTCTATGCTCCTCTTGGACGTGCCCAGCGTGCTTACAATCCAGCTGATGATAGTTTGGGCAAGCCCAAGTTCTCAATTCCTTCGTTCAATGGCTCGCTTGATCCTGAGGATTATATTACTTGGGAGTTGAAGATTGAAAAGCTCTGGCGTTTATTTGATTACCCAGAAGACAAGAAGGTCAAACTTGCTGCATCAGAATTTGATGGTTACGCTTTGCGTTGGTGGGAAGCTATTGTGTAGAATAGACGGAATGACAATGAACTTCCTATGAGGGATTGGCGTGAGATGAAGGCCATCATGGCGGATCGTTTTGTTCCCTCCAATTATTTGCTTTCTGTGTTTGACAAGCTCACACAGTTGAGGCAAGGCACAATGACAGTTGATGAGTACTACATGGAGATGGAGATGCTTATGCAGCGTGCTAAAGTTCGTGAATCACGAGAGATGACGATGCAATGTTTCCTCAACAATTTGAAGCTTCAAATCAAGAGTATTGTGCGTTATCATAAGTATGAGACAATGAACGAGCTGTTGCACCATGCTAGAGAGGCCGAGTCCCAGCTGGCTGAAGAGGCAAAGTCACGTGCTCGATTTCCATCTTCTAGCAGATTTTCGGCCAGATCTACACCTCCCCCTGTCATGCCACCAGCTGCTTTTCCGTTTACACCATCGGCCAAACCAGCAAGTACACCTTCGTTTGGTTCTAATACTCGGAAACCCACTGCTCCTACTGCTAGCTCGGGTTCCAACATGTCTACTGCACGTACTCGTGATGTGGTGTGCCATACTTGTGGAGGCAGAGGTCACTACAAGAAGGATTGTCCAAACAGCAAGGTTATGTTTGTTAATGAACAAGGTGAAGTACAAAGTGGATATGAAGCTTCTGATGATGATACTGATGACGGCGAGGGTGGTGCTGATGCATATGCTGAGCGTGCACCAACTATCGTCGTGTCTTCACGTGTACTTAGTGTGCAACCGGTTGAGGAATCCCAGCATTGCAACTTGTTCCAAACAAAAGCTCTAGTTGGACCAAATAAAGCTTGCAAGGTCATTATTGATGGAGGTAGCTGCAGAAATCTTGCAAGTAAGGAATTATGTGCCAAACTGAATTTGACATACTTACCTCATCCCAAGCCATACTACATACAATGGTTGAGCAACAATGGTGAGATGAAGGTAAATCATATGGTACGAGTGAACTTTCAAATAGGGCCCTACAAAGATTCTATTGATTTTGATGTGGTTCCTATGACTGTTTGTCACCTACTATTGGGTCGGCCATGGCTCTATGATCGCCATGTGCAACACAATGGCCGAGCCAATACATATCACTTGGAATTCAAAGGAAAGAAGATTACTATGCAGCCAATGACACCACAAGAAATTGTGAATGATTCTCGCCAGAAGATCGAGGTGAACCTGAAGGAAGATACTACCACTCAGCGAGATTGCGTGACAGGTCTTCCTGATGTAATTGAGCCTAAATTGAGTGATATAACGAAAAGTGAGAGAGTGCCCGGTTTATTAATATTAGCCACTAAGGAAGATATGAGAGAATTTCGTGAGGATCCTACAGCCATGCCACTTGTGCTCATGTATTAGGGCGAGGTATTGGTTTCTAAAGACATGACCCCTATTTCTCTTGGTGTCTCTTTTGTTCTACAGGACTAATCCCGAAGGAACTAAGGAAATTCAGAAGCAAGTACAAGCGTTGCTGGATAAAGGGAACATTCGTGTTTCTCTTAGCCCTTGTGCTGTTCCTGTTATTTTAGTTCCTAATAAAGATGGTACATGGCGCATGTGTGTTGACTGTAGAGTGATTAATAACATCACTATTCGATATCGTCATTCTATTCCACGCTTAGAGTATATGCTAGATGAATTGAGTGGTGCTGCTGTTTTCTCTAAAATTGACTTGCGTAGTGGTTATCATCAAATTAGGATGAAAGAAGGGGATGAATGGAAAACTGCTTTCAAAACTAAATTCGGTTTGTATGAGTGGTTAGTCATGCCGTTTGGTCTTACTAATGCACCTAGTACTTTCATGCGTTTGATGAATCATGTTTTGAGAGAGTTTATTGGTCGTTTTGTGGTTGTTTACTTTGATGATATACTCATCTACAGCCACACCGAATCTGAACATTGCACTCATATTAGACAAGTTTTGCAAGTGTTACGTGATAATAAACTGTATGCTAATTTTGAGAAGTCTACATTTGCAAAAGATAAGGTCATATTCCTAGGATTTGTTGTTTCTAAGCATGGAGTAGAGGTAGATCAATCTAAAATTGAATCAATTGAGAATTGACCTACTCCAATGAATGTAAGTCAAGTGCGTAGTTTCCACGGTCTCGCTGGTTTCTATAGGCGCTTTGTGAAAGATTTTAGCACCATTGCTGCACCATTAAATGATTTGACAAAGAAAGGTGTTCCTTTTGTATGGGGCGCGGCCCAAGACATTGCATTTGATACATTGAAACGTTTGCTTACTTCTGCACCATTGCTTGCATTACCTGATTTTTCGAAGCAATTTGAAGTTGAATGTGATGCTAGTGGTATAGGCATAGGTGGCATTTTGATGCAAGAGGGTCGGCCTATCGCTTATTTTTCTTAGAAATTGACTAGTGCTCGTTTGAATTATTCAATCTATGATAAAGAATTGTATACACTTGTGAGAGTACTTGAAGTTTGGCAACATTATTTGTGGCCAAAGGAATTCACCATACATTCTGATCATGAAGCATTGAAATACTTGAAAGCTCAGTCAAACTTGCATCGAAGATTAGCTAAATGGGTTGAGTTCATTGAGTCTTTTCCTTACATCATTAATTATAAGAAGGGAGAAGAGAATGTTGTTGCGGATGCTCTATCTAGGAAGAACATGCTATTAACCAATCTTGATGTTAAAATTCCTGGATTAGAAGTTATTTGTGCACTTTATGCAACTGACCATGATTTTGCTGAACCATATCGTTTATGTGCTCTTAGAAACGCATGGGATAAGTATCATATACATGATGGATATTTGTTTCGAGCTAACAAACTATGTATTCCAGAATCGTCGTCGCGTTTGTTCTTAGTGCAGGAATCACATGCTGGTGGTTTGATGGGTCACTTTGGGCGTGAGAAGACCTTGCTCATGATTGCTGATCATTTTTATTGGCCCAAGATGTGGTGTGATGTGTACAGATTTGTGAGCAGATGCATTACTTGCCACAAGTCGAAATCCAAGCTGAAGCCTCACGGTTTGTATACACCTCTCTCTGCACCTACTACTCCATGGGAAGACATTAGTATGGATTTTGTGCTAGGTCTACCTAAAACTCAGAGAGGTCATGATTCTATATTTGTGGTAGTGGATAGGTTCTCTAAGATGGCTCATTTTATTGCCTGCCACAAAAGCGACGATGCGTCGCATGTTGCTAACCTGTTTTTCAGGGACATCGTGAGATTACATGGCGTACCAAAGACGATTGTTTCTGACCGTGATGTGAAGTTCATGAGCTACTTTTGGAAGACCTTATGGGGGAAGCTAGGACCGAAGTTGTTGTTCAGTACTACATGTCACCCCCAAACAGATGGTCAAACGGAGGTGGTGAATAGAACATTGTCACAGCTACTAAGGACCATGATTAAAAAGAATCTGCGGGAGTGGGAAGAGTGTTTGCCACATGTTGAGTTCGCTTACAACAGGGTTGTGCATTCAACTACTCAGCTTTGTCCTTTTGAGGTGGTGTATGGCTTCAAGCCATTAACGCCACTCGATATGTTGCCTCTGCCATTACATCAGAGAGTTGATATGGAGGCATCAAAACGTGCTAATTATGTGAAGAAAATACATGAGAAGACTCGAGAAGTTATTGAGAAGAAAGGCAAGAACATTGCTGCTGCAAGGAATCAAGCAAGAAAAGAAGTGTTGTTCAAGCCTGGAGATATGGTTTGGGTGCATCTACGCAAGGACAGATTTACACTACTTCGCAAGTCCAAGTTGAAGCCACGTGGTGCTGGTCCTTACAAAGTGCTAGCCAAAATTAATGATAATGCCTATTCAGTTGATATACCTATTGAGGAGTTTGGTGGTGCTAGCAACAGCTTCAACGTTGCTGATTTATCACCATATGCTGGAGAAGAACTTGGAGCGTCGAGGTCGACGCCTTTTAAAGGGGGGGGGGGAGATGATGAGGACATCCATACTATTCCACTATCTCCTACTCCTATTCACAATGAAGATGTTGCTGTAAAGAACAAGTCCAATGAAATCAGGATTAGACCCATTACAAGAGCTTGTGCAAAGCTGATTGAGCAACATGTGAATTCACTCTTAATTGAACCTGATGTTTTACTTAATGAGAACTTTATACTACCTAAGTCTATGCATCTTTGTATGATCAGGTTTATTGATAACACAAGCGTTGCGCGAGGAGGAGGAGAGTTGCAGCAAGAAGGACAAGCGCTGATTTCCAATATCAACAAGTGCGCGAGGGAGGAGCGGGAGGCAGGCGCACTAGGACGCAATGAGCAAATCACGTATGTGATATGGGGTGGCCCGATCTTCTCAACAAGCTCTTGTCGATGGTGATGGTGGATGATAGATAACTAGTGCATAGCTATGATCTCTCCCGCTCGATCCCTGATGCCAATGCAACAGCTCTCGAACCTTGTAGGATATTCACAATACCACACTCTTGCGCACGCAGCCGTGACCACGAACGGTAGTATGCAATCTACTAATTCCCAATGGAACAACAGATCACACTCAATTATAGTTGGCAGATTCAAACACAGGGTAATTCGAGAGGTTCTATCAAAGAAACAACTCCAAAATATTTTAACGTGGTCTGAAACCTAACTTGTGACGGCTACGGAGGTTTATATGAGGGCTGGGGCGTCCTCCCCTCTAAACGGGACTAAAAACAGCCATAACTTGGCCCAAACTGACTCGGTTCGACTCAAACTGATACATACCGACCCATATATGGGTTCGGCCTTATTGGCACGCAGTCCAAACGTCGTGGAACACCTCAAACATGTAATTCTTGGTGCGCCATCTCTCTTTCTTGCTCATACGTGATTTCCTCATTGCATCCTAGTGCGCCTGCCTCCCGCTCCTCCCTCGCGCACTTGTTGATATTGGAAATCAGCGCTTGTCCTTCTTGCTGCAACTCTCCTCCTCCTTGCGCAACACTTGTGTTATCAATAAACCTGATCATACAAAGATGCATAGACTTAGGTAGTATAAAGTTCTCATTAAGTAAAACATCAGGTTCAATTAAGAATGAATTCACCTATTGCTCAATCAGCTTTGCACGAACTCTTGTAATGGGTCCAATCCTGATTTCATTGGACTTGTTCTTTGCAGCAACATCTTCATTGTGAATAGGAGTAGGAGATAGTGGAATAGTATGGATGTCCTCATCAACCTCCAAGACCTGCGGCAAGTTCTTCTTTGGTTCGTGCACCTCCACCTCCGGCTCTCAACATCAACACCAAGCCCGGGTCTACGGTTGCTCGTGCCAACTGTGTCAACGTCGCTCAAGCTGAGCATTCACCTGGAGTTGTGATGGGTATGCTTCCTGTTAACTCAGTTCCTGCACGAGTTTTGTTTGATTTTGGTGCTTCGCATTCTTTTGTTTCTCACAAGTTTGCACACGAGCATGATCTGGCTATGGGTCCTCTATTGCATCGTCTTGTGGTACAATCTCCTGGGTCAAACATGAGGGCTGCTGACATCAGCCATGGCAATCAAATTGAGATTGGTGGTTCTTCGTTCCTGGCTTCCTTAATTATTCTGGGCAATTCTGACATTGATGTTATCTTGGGCATGGATTGGTTAACAACAAATGCAGCTATGATTGATTGTGCTGAACGCTCAGTTTCTCTGAAAAATCCTGAAGGCCATATAGTCTATTCTCCAAGTCTGACTCCTGCAATTCAACTTTTCTCTTTGGCGGCTTTGAATGATGATGCTATAGAAGCTATTCAGAGTGTTCCGGTGGTCTGTGAGTTCCCAGATGTTTTTCCTGAAGAGTTGCCGGGTATGCCTCCTGATCGAGAGGTCAAGTTTGTGATTGAGCTTGAACCTGGTACCGCTCCTATCTCCAAGAGGCCTTATAAAATGGGTCCTGCTGAGTTGGCTGAACTCAAACGTCAGCTTGATGAACAAGAGAAGTTGGGTTTTATTCAGCACAGTACTTCTTCTTGGGGTAGCCCAACCATCTTTGTGAAGAAGCGAGACAAGAATGATAGACTTTGTGTCGACTATCGGGCTCTCAATGCTAAAACCATGAAGAATAAATATCCCCTTCCGCGGATTAATGATCTCTTCGATCAGCTAGCTAGAGCTGTGGTTTTCTCTAAGCTTGACTTGAGAAGTGGATATCATCAAATCAAGATTCGTAAAGAAGATGTCCCCAAAACAGCTTTCACCACCCGCTATGGCCTGTATGAGTACACGGTCATGTCTTTCGGTCTCACCAACGCACCTGCCACCTTCTCGAGGCTCATGAACTCGGTTTTCATGGAGTATCTTGATAAGTTCGTTGTGGTCTATCTAGATGACATCCTAGTCTATTCTAAGTCAAAGAAAGAACATGAAGAACACCTTCGGTGTGTCCTAAACAAGCTTCATGAGAACCGCCTGTATGCAAAGTTCTCCAAGTGTGTGTTCTGGCTGCCTGAAGTCACCTATCTGGGTCAAGTCATCTCTGCCAAGGGCATTGCCATCAACCCAGAAACTGTTCGGACAATTGTTGACTGGGTTCCACCCAAAAATGTCAAAGAAGTCCAGAGTTTCCTTGGTTTGGCTAGTTACTGTCATCGCTTCGTTCAGAACTTCTCGAAGATTGCGAAGCCTCTTACCGATCTCCTCAAGAAAGGAAAGAAATACTCAAAGAGAAGCTCACTTCCACACCAGTTTTGATTCCTCCAGATACATCAAAGCCTTTCCAGATATTCTGTGACGCCTCCTTGCAAGGATTGGGTGTGGTCCTTATGCAAGAAAAACAAGTTGTTGCTTATGCCTCTCGACAGTTGAAGACGCATGAGATCAACTATCCTACACATGACCTCGAACTTGCAGCAGTTGTCTTTGCTTTGAAAGTATGGAGGCACTACTTTCTTGGCAACCGTTGTGAGATCTTTTCTGATCACAAGAGTCTGAAGTATATCTTCACACAACCTGATCTCAACCTTCGTCAGAGGAGGTGGATTGAAGCAATTAATGATTTCGATTTGACCATCAACTACACTCCTGGCAAAGCTAACGTGATGGCCGATGCTCTAAGCCGAAAAGCTTATGTCAACAACCTCATGGTGGAAGAACAACAGCCTTTCTTGTGCGAGAAATTCCGCCAACTCAACCTTGAAATTGTGGATCAAGGGTATCTCCTGAATCTTCTGGCAACCCCTCTCTTGGAAGAAAAGATTTGTGCTAGTCAGCGAGGTGATGCTTACACCAAAAACATCATCTCCAACATTCAGCTGCCGAGGTATGAGTCCTTCCACGTCGATGATCAAGGAGCTCTATTCTTTGAACACTGGATGTTCGTTCCGAACGACTTGGGTTTGAGAGAGCAAGTTCTTACGGAGGCGCATGATTCTGTTCTTTCTATCCACCCTGGCAGCACTAAGATGTACATGGACTTGAAAACACAATATTGGTGCCTGAGTTGAAACAATGTTGTGCCAAGTATGTCTCGGAGTGTGATGTCATCCGCAGAGTTAAAGCTGTCCATCAGAAACCTTCCAGTCTTCTACAGCCATTGAAGCCTCCGGAATGGAAATGGGAGAAAGTAGATATGGACTTCATACCTGGTTTTCCAAGGTCGCAGAAGGGCAACAATGCAAACTTTGTTGTCATCGACAGGCTTTCTAAGTGGCTCACTTCTTTCCCGTCAAGGAAACAATTTCCGCAATTCAGTTGGCGGAGCTCTATATCAACAGAATTGTCACTCTGTATGGGGTTCCTCTTGAGATCAGTTCAGACCGTGGAAGGATCTTCACTTCCAAGTTCTGGGGAAGTTTCCAAAATGCTTTGGGAACAAAGTTGAACTTCAGCACAGCTTACCACCCTCAGTCGCTAGGACAAGTTGAAAGGATCAATCAGATTCTGGAAGATATGCTCCGTGCTTGCGTTATCTCTTTCGGCATGAAGTGGGAAGAATGCCTTCTGATGAGGACATCCCTGCAGTTACACCTACCCCAATTGCTATTGATGATGTTCCAACTAATGCAAAGAAAGATCAATCCAATGAGATAAGGATTGGACCAATTACAAGAGCTCGTGCTAAGCTACTAGAACAACAGGTGAACATGTTTCTTAATGAACATAGAGTTTTAATTAATGAGAATTTTATACTACCTAAGTCTTTGAATTATTGCGTGATTAGGTACTTAGGAGAAGAAGGCGTAGCACGGAGCGAGGAGGTAATGGAACAAGGCGTGTTGATCAATGAAGAATGCGCGAGGGAGGAGAGGGAGGAAGCGCAAGGAGCTATCCAAGACGAAGATCAACAAGAGCTGGAAGTTCTCTGCCGCGGCAGAGAAAACCCTAGTTCTCTGCCACGGCAGGCTGCCGTGGCACAGAAACAGAGTCTTTTTCTGCCACGGCAGGGAAACAGACCCAATCTCTGCCACGGCAGAACCCTGAGCCGAACCCAATTTTGGGTCGGTTTGTATCTTAGTTAGGTGGGACCAAGTCGTCCCAAGCTGAGGACGCCCCAGCCCTCATATAAACCTCCACAGCTGTCACAAGTTAGGGTTTAGACCACGTTAAAATATTTTGGAGTTGTTTCTTTCATAGAACCTCTGGAATTACCCTATGTTCGAATCTGCCAACTATAATTGAGTGTGATCTGTTGTTCCATTGGGAAATAGTAGATTGCATACTACCGTTCGTGGTCACGGCTGCGTGCACAAGAGTATGGTGTTGTGAATATCCTACAAGGTTCGAGATCTGTTGCGCTGGCATCAGGGATCGAGCGGGAGAGATCATAGCTACGAACTAGTTATCTATCCGGTAAGATCTCCTTTCTTATTAGTTGTGAGTGAGCTGTGAGAGTTCCACCATACAGATTTTGAATTTTGTGCACTAACCTACTAATCATGTCTTCTAGTGATGATGATGTTGTGATGTAGAAAAAGAAGGATGATGAGGACATGCCTACAATTACACCTACCCCAATTACTAATGAAGATGTTCCAATTGCAAAGAAGGATCAATCCAATGAGATAAGGATTGGACCTATCACAAGAGCTCGTGCTAAGCTACTAGAACAACAGGTGAACTTGTTTCTTAATGAACCTGGTGTTTTAATTAATGAGAATTTTATACTACCTAAGTCTTTGAATTATTGTATGATCAGGTACTTAGGAGAAGAAGGCATAGCACAGAGTGAGGAGCTGAAGGAACATGGCGTGTTGATCAATGAGGAATGCGCGAGGGAGGAGAGGGAGGAAGCGCAAGGAGCACTCCACGAGGAGATCAACACATGGTCGAGGGATCTCTGCCACGACAGAGAAACCACGCAGTTTTCTGCTGCGGCAGCCTGCCGCGACAGAGAAACCGGGTTCGACTCTGCCACGGCAGAGTATGCCTGCGCGCCTTGAGCCGATCCACCTTGGGTCGGTTGTATCTTAGTCTAGGTTGAGTCGAACTGTTATTCCTGGTTGTAGCCGCCGACCCTTAGCCCTTAAATAGATGGGTGGCGCCGTAGTTTAGGGTTTAGACCACGTTAAAATATTTTGGAATTGTTTCTTTCATAGAACCTCTGGAATTACCCTGTGTTCGAATCTACCAACTATAATTGAGTGTGATCTGTTGTTCCATTGGGAATTAGTAGATTGCATACTACCATGCGGGGTCACGGCTGCGTGCGCAAGAGCGTGGTGTTGTGAATATCCTACAAGGTTCGAGAGCTGTTGTAGTGGCATCAGGGATCGAGCGGGAGAGTTCATAGCTACAGGCTAGTTATCTATCATCCACCCTCACCATCGACAAGTGCTTACTGAGAAGATCGGACCACCCCATATCATCTTGGTATCAGATTTCCTCGTTGCCTCGGTAAGCAATCCGCAATCCATCCATAGATTAGAGAGTGTTTTTAGTCCTATACAGAAAAAGGCCCACAAAAAGATTTGCCATAGACTAGATTGCATCGTAGACGAGTAATAGTTGCTGGTCGTGTTCATCAATTAGTCTAGATCTGTTTTGGTTTTTCATGGTTTTTCCTCTGTCTAGTCGTTTTTCCACCATTGTTTCCGCCACCATCTAGTAGATCCGATCTAGTTTCGAGTCCTTGTGTTTTGACTCCAGGCCGATTCGGGTTGCATTAGTGAAAAAAAATTACTTTCCAGGTTACCAAAAATACTTTCCAGGTTACCAAAAATACTTTCTAGGTTACAAAGTCTTCCACAGCAGGATTTCTGTGTTTTCTCTGCCACGGCAGGACTTTCTGAGTTACCAAGTTACGGCTCTGCCGCGACACGATTTCTGGCCGTTTTGCTGCCGCTGCTCTGCCACGGCAGGATTTTGAGCTGTTTTTCTGCCACGACAACATAATTACAAAGTGTGATCGATTTGCACTTTTCCAAAACCCTTAGCCATAGCCAATCTACTACATAGGTGTAGGAACTTGCCTATTGAGACTAGTTTCCGCTCCTACAGGCTGCTCTTAGGACTTTTGGTGCTGTACTTTCTAATTGGCCATGTGTTATCTGGATATATAAAAAAGAGCAAGATAGCAAAAGAAAAAGCTATACAAAAGAAACGAAAAAAGAAAAAAAAAGAAAAGTTGTGGAAAAAGAGAATTTGAGCAAGAGGCCTAGTGATATCTTTGTGCACCGGTAGATTGAGCAATCTTGTGCCTGTTTACTTTGAGCTTTGCTAGTTTCTCTCGAGCATAGTGCAACACCCTTCATAGTTGCATTGCCACGTTTTTCTCCACGTGTGTGTTTCTTGGGTATTTGTACGATCAGCACAAGGACTTGTTTGCGGTGTAGTTAGGATTCCATACCTATAGCTCCACCTTAAATAACCTGTGTGCCCTGCGATCGTTCTCTATACCTTTGATATTCACTTCATCACATCAAGTGCATCAGTCTTTGATTTTCTTTGGTAGAGCATCTCTATTCACTTTGGAACGGTAAGATCTCCTTTCTTCTTAGTTGTGAGTGAGCTGTGAGAGTTCCACCATACAGATTTTGAATTTTGTGCACTAACCTACTAATGATGTCTTCTAGTGATGATGATGTTGTGATGCAGAAAAAGAAGGATGAGGAGCTTGTTAATTGGCGTGAGTATGAGGCTTTGAAGTCCCACTTGACACGTGTGTTTACTCACACGACAGATGCCATTGACAAGAATCTCCAGGATATGAATATGAGATTGGATCACCATGTTGGAACGGTTGATACTATTCAAACACAAGTGGCTACGATCAATGTCAATGTCACCACTTTGCAGCAGTCCATTGAGGGTTTGACAGCCGCTCTACATAGAAGGGAAGAGCCTCAACATGATGATGCCTTTGATGATTTTGATGAGGGTAGCGCTATGGATGCTGCTCCACCTGTTGGCAGGGGACGTGCTATTCCCCCTGCCCATGCATCTTCCCTTGCACCTTCTCATGGCCGTGGGTATGCTCCTCTTGGGCGTGCTCAACGTGTTCCCAACCAAGCTGCTGATGATGGTTTGGGCAACCCAAAATTCTCAATTCCTAAGTTTGATGGTTCCATTGATCTTGAAGATTACCTCACATGGGAGCTAGAGATTGAGAAACTCTGGCGTTTATTTGACTATCCAGAAGACAAGAAGGTCAAGCTTGCAGCATCTGAATTTGATGGTTATGCTCTACGTTGGTGGGATGCTCTTGTGCAACATAGGAGGGAGGACAATGAACTTCCTGTAATGGATTGGCGCGAGATGAAACAAATCATGAAGGCTCGTTTTGTTCCAACCAACTACTTGCGATCAGTTTTTGATAAATTGACGCAATTGAAGCAAGGCACAATGACAGTAGATGAGTACTACATGGAGATGGAGATGCTTATGCAGCGTGCTAGAATTCGTGAGTCCATTGAGATGACCATGCAACGATTCTTGAACAATTTGAAGTTACCAATAAAGAGCATTGTTCATCATCACAAGTATGAGACCATGAATGAGTTGTTGCATCATGCTAGAGAGGCCGAATCCCAGTTGGCAGAAGAGGCGAAGTCACGTACTCGTTTTCCATCCTCCAGCAGATTTTCGGCCAGATCTATTCCTCCTACAGTCACGCCAACAGCTGCTGTTCCGTTTACACCATCAGCCAAACCAGCCAGTACACCTTCGTTTGGTTCTAATGCCCGGAAACCCACTGCTCCTGCTGCTAGCTTGGGTTCCAACATGTCTACTGCACGTACTCGTGATGTGGTGTGCCACACTTGTGGTGGTAGAGGTCACTACAAGAAGGATTGTCCAAACAGCAAGGTTATGTTTGTTAATGAAGAAGGTGAAGTAGAAAGTGGAGATGAAGCTTCTGATGATGATATTGATGATGGCGAGGTTGGTGCTGATGCATATGCTGAGCGTGCACCAACTATTGTCGTATCTTCACTTGTACTTAGTGTGCAACCGGTTGAGGAATCCCAGCGTTGGAACTTGTTCCAAACAAAACTTTAGTTGGACCAAATAAAGCTTGTAAGGTCATTATTGATGGAGGTAGCTGCAGAAATCTTGCAAGTAAGGAACTGTGTGCCAAACTGAATTTGACATACTTACCTCATCCCAAGCCATACTACATACAATGGTTGAGCAACAATGGTGAGATGAAGGTAAATCATATGGTACGAGTGCATTTTCAAATAGGGCCATACAAAGATTCTATTGATTTTGATGTGGTTCCTATGATTGTTTGTCACCTACTATTGGGTCGGCCTTGGCTCTATGATCGCCATGTGCAACACAATGGCCGAGCCAATACATATCACTTGGACTTTAAAGGAAAGAAGATTACTATGCAGCCAATGACACCACAAGAAATTGTGAATGACTCTCGCCAGAAGATAGAGGTGAATTTGAAGGAAGATACTACCAGTAGGCGAGATTGTGTGATAGCTGTTCCTGATGTAATTGAGCCTCAATGGAGTGATATAAAGAAAAGTGAGAGAGTGCCTGGTTTGTTGATATTAGCCACCAAGGAGGATATGAGAGAGTTTCGTGAGGATCCTACAGCCATGCCACTTGTGCTGATGTATAAGGGCGAGGTATTGGTTTCTAACGACATGACCCCTATTTCTCTTGGTGTCTCTTCTGTTTTGCAGGACTTTGGGGATGTGTTTCCAGAAGACGTACCTGCAGGGTTGCCTCCATTGCGTGGTATAGAACATCAAGTGGATCTGATTCCTGGCGCCACACTTCCCAACCGTGCACCCTACAGGACTAATCCCAAAGAAACTAAGGAAATTCAGAAGCAAGTACAAGCGTTGCTGGATAAAGGGTACATTCGTGTTTCTCTTAGCCCTTGTGCTGTTCCTGTTATTTTAGTTCCTAAAAAGATGGTACTTGGCGCATGTGTGTTGATTGTAGAGCGATTAATAACATCACTATTCGATATCGTCATCCTATTCCACGCTTAGAGGATATGCTAGATGAATTGAGTGGTGCTGCTGTTTTCTCTAAAATTGACTTGCATAGTGGTTATCATCAAATTAGGATGAAAGAAGGGGATGAATGGAAAACTTCTTTCAAAACTAAATTCGGTTTGTATGAGTGGTTAGTTATGCCGTTTGGTCTTACTAATGCACCTAGTACTTTCATGCGTTTGATGAATCATGTTTTGAGAGAGTTTATTGGTCGTTTCGTGGTTGTTTCTTTGATGATATACTCATATACAGCCATACCGAATCTGAACATTGCACTCATATTAGACAAGTTTTGCAAGTGTTACGTGATAATAAACTGTATGCTAATCTTGAGAAGTGTACATTTGCAAAAGATAAGGTCATATTCCTAGGATTTGTTGTTTCTAAGCATGGAGTAGAGGTAGATCAATCTAAAATTGAATCAATTCAGAATTGGCCTACTCCAATGAATGTAAGTCAAGTGCGTAGTTTCCACGGTCTCGCTGGTTTCTATAGGCGCTTTGTGCCAGATTTTAGCACCATTGCTGCACCTTTGAATGATTTGACAAAGAAAGGTGTTCCTTTTGTATGGGGCGTGGCCCAAGACATTGCATTTGATACATTGAAACGTCTACTTACTTCTGCACCATTGCTTGCATTACCTGATTTTTCGAAGCAATTTGAAGTTGAATGTGATGCTAGTGGTATAGGCATAGGTGGCGTTTTGATGCAAGACGGTCGGCCTATAGCTCATTTTTCTGAGAAATTGACTGGTGTTCGTTTGAATTATTCTATCTATGATAAAGAATTGTATGTACTTGTTAGAGTACTTGAGGTTTGGCAACATTATTTGTGGCCAAAGGAATTCATCATACAGTCGGATAATGAAGCATTGAAATACTTGAAAGCTCAATCAAACTTGCATAGAAGATTAGCTAAATGGGTTGAGTTCATTGAGTCTTTTCCGTACATCATTAACAATAAGAAGGGAAAAGAAAATGTTGTTGCTGATGCTCTATCTAGGAAGAACATGCTATTAACCAATCTTGATGTTAAAATTCCTGGATTAGAAGCTATTTGTGCACTTTATGCACTGACCATGATTTTGCTGAACCATATCGTTTGTGTGCTCTTAGAAACGCATGGGATAAGTATCATATACATGATGGATATTTGTTTTGAGCTAACAAACTATGTATTCCAGAATCTTCGTTGCGTTTGTTCTTAGTGCAGGAATCACATTCTGGTGGTTTGATGGGTCACTTTGGGCGTGAGAAGACGTTGCTCATGCTTGCTAATCATTTTTATTGGCCCAAGATGAGGCGTGATGTGTACAGATTTGTGAGCCGATGTATTACATGCCAGAAGTCGAAATCTAAGCTGAAGCCTCACGGTTTGTATACACCTCTCTCTGCACCGACTATTAGTATGGATTTTGTGCTAGGTCTACCTAGAACTCAGAGAGGTCATGATTCTATATTTGTGGTAGTGGATAGGTTCTCTAAGATGGCTCGTTTTATTGCCTGCCACAAAAGCGACGATGCGTCGCATGTTGCTAACCTGTTTTTCAGGGACATCGTGAGATTACATGGAGTACCAAAGACGATTGTTTCTGACCGTGACGTGAAGTTCATGAGCTACTTTTGGAAGACCTTATGGGGGAAGCTAGGAACGAAGCTGCTGTTCAGTACTACATGTCATCCCCAAACAGATGGTCAAACGGAAGTGGTGAATAGAACATTGTCACAGCTGCTAAGGACCATGCTTAAAAAGAATCTGCGGGAGTGGGAAGAGTGTTTGCCACATGTTGAGTTTGCTTACAACAGGGCTGTGCATTCAACTACTCAGCTTTGTCCTTTTGAGGTGGTGTATGGTTTCAAGCCATTGACGCCACTTGATATGTTGCTCTGCCATTACATGAGCGAGTTGATATGGAGGCATCAAAACGTGCTGATTATGTGAAGAAAATACATGAGAAGACTAGAGAGGCTATTGAGAAGAAAGGCAAGAACATTGCTGCTGCAAGGAATCAAGCAAGAAAAGAAGTGTTGTTCGAGCCTAGAGATATGGTTTGGGTGCATCTACGCAAGGATAGGTTTCCATTACTTCAAAAGTCCAAATTGAAGCCACGTGGTGCTGGTCCTTACAAGGTGTTAGCCAAGATTAATGATAATGCCTACTCAGTTGATATACCTATTGAGGAGTTTGGTGGAGTTAGCAATAGCTTCAACGTTGCTAATTTGTCACCATATGCTGGAGAAGACCTTGGAGCGTCGAGGTCAACGCCTTTTGAAGGGGGGGGAGATGATGAGGACATCCCTACTATTACACCTACCCCAATTACTAATGAAGATGTTCCAATTGCAAAGAAGGATCAATCCAATGAGATAAGGATTGGACCTATCACAAGAGCTCGTGCTAACCTACTAGATCAACAGGTGAACTTGTTTCTTAATGAACCTGGTGTTTTAATTAATGAGAATTTTATACTACCTAAGTCTTTGAATTATTGTATGATTAGGTACTTAGGAGAAGAAGGCATAGCACAGAGTGAGGAGCTGAAGGAACATGGCGTGTTGATCAATGAGGAATGCGCGAGGGAGTAGAGGGAGGAAGTGCAAGGAGCACTCCACGAGGAGATCAACACATGGTCGAGGGATCTCTGCCGCGGCAGAGAAACCACGCAGTTTTCTGCCGCGGCAGCCTGCCGCGACAGAGAAACCGGGTCCGACTCTGCCATGGCAGAGTAGGCCCGCGCGCCTTGAGCCGATCCACCTTGGGTCGGTTGTATCTTAGTCTAGGTTGAGTCGAACTGTTATTCCTGGTTGTAGCCGGCGACCCTTAGCCCTTAAATAGATGGGGGGCGCCGTAGTTTGGGGTTTAGACCACGTTAAAATATTTTGGAGTTGTTTCTTTCATAGAACCTCTGGAATTAGCCTGTGTTCGAATCTACCAACTATAATTGAGTGTGATATGTTGTTCCATTGGGAATTAGTAGATTGCATACTACCGTTCGTGGTCACGGCTGCGTGCACAAGAGCGTGGTGTTGTGAATATCCTACAAGGTTCGAGAGCTGTTGCAGTGGCATCAGGGATCAGCGGGAGAGTTCATAGCTACAGGCCAGTTATCTATCATCCACCCTCACCATCGACAAGTGCTTACTGAGAAGATCGGGCCACCCCATATCAATCATCATCGCCATCCGCTTACTGAGAAGATCGGGCCACCCCATATCATCTTGGCATCAGATTTCCTCGTTGCCTCGGTAAGCAATCCACAATCCATCCATAGATTAGAGAGTGTTTTTCATCCTATACAGAAAAAGCCCCACAAAAAGAGTTGCCATAGCCTAGATTACATCGTATTCGAGTAATAGTTGCTGGTCGAGTTCCTCTATTAGATTAGATCTAGATCTGTTCTTCGTAGATTTGTTATCTAGTTGTTCTAGTTGTTTTCCACCATCTTTTTCCGCTACCATAAGTCAGATCCGATCCAAGTAAAGAGTCCTAGTTGTGTACTACTTGGCGAGTTGGAATAAAAAAAATCGGCTCGCTGCCTCACGCCTGACCGCAGACAGGTCTGTACTCTAGCGTGACAAAAAAATTTGGACCGTCGCCTTACCACAGACAGGTCTGCCCTCATACGAGAATTTTTTTTGTCTGTCGCGGTAGGATTTTAGGCCGTTTTTCTGCCGTGGCAGAGACCAATTCTCAGGTCAATTTTTTTCTTTTTTGTTTATTTTTTTTACTGATTCCACATAGCGTACCTATCCTTGTGAGCCTTAGTAAGCCATTCTTTGTGTGTAGAACTATCCTACGAGACTAGCGTGCTTAGTGCTCTGCAGGCTGCTCAGTTAGCAATCTTGTGCCCGTTTCGTTGAGACATTGCTAGCGTCTCTCCTTGTGCATTGCAACACGAGCATTCCTCCGACATACCTTAATTTTTTGAGCTCATTTTCATAGTTGCAATTGCCCCATTTATCTCCACCGTGTGTGTTTCCGTGGGTCTATGTCATACGATCAGGACTATGACTTGTTTGCAGTGTAGATAGGATACCATACCTATAGCTCCACCATAAATAACCTGTGTTCCCTGTGATCGTTCTCTATACCTTTGATATTAACTTCATCACTTCAGTGCATCAGTCTTTGATTACGTTTGGTAGAGCATCTCTATTCACTTTGGAACGGTAAGATCCTCTTTCTTATCAGTTGTGACTGAGTTGTGAGAGTTTCCACCATACTGATTTTGATTTTTGCACTAACTTACTAATCATGTCTTTGAGTGATGATGAAATTGTGTCATAGAAAAAGCAGGTGGAGGAGCTTGTTACTTGGAGAGAGTCTATTGATAGAAATATCACCGACATACAAGATGCTGTGGAGAATAATACTAGAGCCATCAATAATATTCAGACGCAGCTGACTGCTATGAATGTCAACTTTGCCACCTTGCAGCGTTCCATTGAGGCAATTCAGGCAACACTCCAGCCCGGACTTGCACAACATGATGATGGGTTTGAGGACTTTGATGAGGGGAGTGCGGCTGATGCTGCTCCACATCGTGGCAGGGGACGTGCAAATCCCCCTGCACCTGCGGCTGCTCCTCTGTATGGACGTGGGTATGCTCCTCTTGGACGTGCCCAGCGTGCTTACAATCCAGCTGATGATAGTTTGGGCAAGCCCAAGTTCTGAATTCCTTCGTTCAATGGCTTGCTTGATCCTGAGGATTATATTACTTGGGAGTTGAAGATTCAAAAGCTCTAGCGTTTATTTGATTACCCAGAAGACAAGAAGGTCAAACTTGCAGCATCAGACTTTGATGGTTACGCTTTGCGTTGGTGGGAAGCTATTGTGCAAAATAAACGGAACGACAATGAACTTCCTATGAGGGATTGGCGTGAGATGCAGGCCATCACGGCGGATCGTTTTGTTCCCTCCAATTATTTGCATTCTGCTTTTGACAAGCTCACACAGTTGAGGCAAGGCACAATGACAGTTGATGAGTACTACATGGAGATGGAGATGCTTATGCAGCGTGCTAATGTTCGTGAATCACGAGAGATGACGATGCAACGTTTCCTCAACAATTTCAAGCTTCAAATCAAGAGTATTGTGCGTTATCACAAGTATGAGACAATGAACGAGCTGCTGCACCATGCTAGAGAGGCCGAGTCCCAGCTGGCTGAAGAGGCAAAGTCACGTGCTCGATTTCCATCCTCTAGCAGATTTTCGGCCAGATCTACACCTCCCACTGTCATGCCACCAGCTGCAGTTCCGTTTACACCATCGGCCAAACCAGCAAGTACACCTTTGTTTGGTTCTAATACTCGGAAACCCGCTGCTCCTACTGCTAGCTCGGGTTCCAACATGTCTACTGCACGTACTCGTGATGTGGTGTGCCACACTTGTGGTGGTAGAGGTCACTACAAGAAGGATTGTCCAAACAGCAAGGTTATGTTTGTTAGTGAACAAGGTGAAGTAGAAAGTGGAGATGAAGCTTCTGATGATGATATTGATGACGGCGAGGTTGGTGCTGATGCATATGCTGAGCGTGCACCCACTATTGTCGTATCTTCACGTGTACTTAGTGTGTAACCGGTTGAGGAATCCCAGCGTTGCAACCTGTTCCAAACAAAAGCTCTAGTTGGACCAAACAAAGCTTGCAAGGTCATTATTGATGGAGGTAGCTGCAGAAATCTTGCAAGTAAGGAACTATGTACCAAACTGAATTTGACATACTTACCTCATCCCAAGCCATACTACATACAATGGTTAAGCAACAATGGTGAGATGAAGGTAAATCATATGGTACGAGTGAACTTTCAAATAGGGCCATACAAATATTCTATTGATTTTGATGTGGTTCCTATGACTGTTTGTCACCTACTGTTGGGTCGGCCATGGCTCTATGATCGCCATGTGCAACACAATGGCCGAGCCAATACATATCACTTGGAATTCAAAGGAAAGAGGATTACTATGCAGCCAATGACACCACAACAAATTGTGAATGATTCTCGCCAGAAGATAGAGCTGAACCTGAAGGAAGATACTACCACTCGGCGAGATTGTGTGACAGCTGTTCCTGATGTAATTGAGCCTAAATTGAGTGATATAACGAAAAGTGAGAGAGTGCCCGGTTTATTAATATTAGCCACTAAGGAAGATATGAGAGAATTTCGTGAGGATCCTACAGCCATGCCACTTGTGCTCATGTATAAGGGCGAGGTATTGGTTTCTAACGACATGCCCCTATTTCTCTTGGTGTCTCTTCTGTTCTGCAGGACTTTGGAGATGTCTTTCCAGAAGATGTACCCGCAGGCTTACCTCCATTGCGTGGTATAGAACATCAAGTGGACTTGATTCCTGGCGCCACACTTCCCAACCGTGCACCCTACAGGACTATTCCCGAAGAAACTAAGGAAATTCAGAAGCAAGTACAAGCGTTGCTGGATAAAGGGTACATTCGTGTTTCTCTTAGCCCTTGTGCTGTTCCTGTTATTTTAGTTCCTAAGAAAGATGGTACATGGCGCATATGTGTTGACTGTAGAGCGATTAATAACATCACTATTCGATATCGTCATCCTATTCCACGCTTAGAGGATATGCTAGATGAATTGAGTGGTGCTGCTGTTTTCTCTAAAATTGACTTGCGTAGTGGTTATCATCAAATTAGGATGAAAGAAGGGGATGAATGGAAAACTACTTTCAAAACTAAATTCGGCTTGTATGAGTGGTTAGTCATGCCGTTTGGTCTTACGAATGCACCTAGTACTTTCATGCGTTTGATGAATCATGTTTTGAGAGAGTTTATTGGTCGTTTTGTGGTTGTTTACTTTGATGATATACTCATATACAGCCACACCGAATCTGAACATTGCACTCATATTAGACAAGTTTTGCAAGTGTTACGTGATAATAAACTAGATGCTAATCTTGAGAAGTGTACATTTGCAAAAGATAAGGTCATATTCCTAGGATTTGTTGTTTCTAAGCATGGAGTAGAGGTAGATCAATCTAAAATGGAATCAATTCAGAATTGGCCTACTCCAAAGAATATAAGTCAAGTGCGTAGTTTCCACGGTCTCGCTGGTTTCTATATGCGCTTTGTGAAAGATTTTAGCACCATTGCTGCACCATTAAATGATTTGACAAAGAAAGGTGTTCCTTTTTTATGGGGCGCAGCCCAAGACATTGCTTTTGATACATTGAAACGTTTGCTTACTTCTGCACCATTACTTGTATTACCTGATTTTTCGAAGCAATTTGAAGTTGAATGTGATGCTAGTGGTATAGGCATAGGTGGCGTTTTGATGCAAGAGGGTCGACCTATAGCTTATTTTTCTGAGAAATTGACTGGTGCTCGTTTGAATTATTCAATCTATGATAAAGAATTGTATGCACTTGTGAGAGTACTTGAAGTTTGGCAACATTATTTGTGGCCAAAGGAATTCATTATACATTCTGATCATGAAGCATTGAAATACTTGAAAGCTCAATCAAACTTGCATAGAAGATTAGCTAAATGGGTTGAGTTCACTGAGTCTTTTCCGTACATCATTAACTATAAGAAGGGAAAAGAGAATGTTGTTGTTGATGCTCTATCTAGGAAGAACATGCTATTAACCAATCTTGATGTTAAAATTCCTGGATTAGAAGCTATTCTTGCACTTTATGCAACTGACCATGATTTTGCTGAACCATATCGTTTATGTGCTCTTAGAAAGGTATGTGATAAGTATCATATACATGATGGATATTTGTTTCGAGCTAACAAACTATGTACTCCAGAATCGTCGTTGCGTTTGTTCTTAGTGCAGCAATCACATGCTGGTGGTTTGATGGGTCATTTTGGGCGTGAGAAGACACTGCTCATGCTTGCTGATCATTTTTTGGCCCAAGATGAGGCGTGATGTGTACAGATTTGTGAGCAGATGCATTACTTGCCAGAAGTCGAAATCCAAGCTGAAGCCTCACGGTTTGTATACACCTCTCTCTGCACCTACTACTCCATGGGAAGACATTAGTATGGATTTTGTGCTAGGTCTACCTAAAACTCAGAGAGGTCATAATTCTATATTTGTGGTAGTGGATAGGTTCTCTAAGATGGCTCATTTTATTGCCTGCCACAAAAGCGACGATGCGTCGCATGTTGCTAACCTGTTTTTCAGGGACATCGTGAGATTACATGGAGTACCAAAGACGATTGTTTCTGACCGTGATGTGAAGTTCATGAGCTACTTTTGGAAGACCTTATGGGGAAAGCTAGGAACGAAGTTGCTGTTCAGTACTACATGTCACCCCCAAACAGATGGTCAAACGGAGGTGGTGAATAGAACATTGTCACAACTACTAAGGACCATGATTAAAAAGAATCTGCGGGAGTGGGAAGAGTGTTTGCCACATGTTGAGTTCGCTTACAACAGGGCTGTGCATTCAACTACTCAGCTTTGTCCTTTTGAGGTGGTGTATGGCTTCAAGCCATTGACGCCACTTGATATGTTGCCTCTGCCATTACATGAGAGAGTTGATATGGAGGCATCAAAACGTGCTGATTATGTGAAGAAAATACATGAGAAGACTCGAGAGGCTATTGAGAAGAAAGGCAAGAACATTGCTGCTGCAAGGAATCAAGCAAGAAAAGAAGTGTTATTCGAGCCTGAAGATATGGTTTGGGTGCGTCTCCGCCAGGACAGATTTCCACTACTTTGCAAGTCCAAGTTGAAGCCACGTGGTGCTGGTCCTTACAAAGTGCTAGCCAAAATTAAGATAATGCCTACTCAGTTGAGACACCTATTGAGGAATTTGGTGGTGCTAGTAACAGCTTCAACGTTGCTGATTTATCACCATATGCTAGAGCAGACCTTGGAGCGTCGAGGTCGACGCCTTTTGAAGGGGGGAGATGATGAGGACATCCCTGCAGTTACACCTACCCCAATTTCTATTGATGATGTTCCAATTAATGCAAAGAAAGATCAATCCAATGAGATAAGGATTGGACCAATTACAAGAGCTCGTGCTAAGCTACTAGAACAACAGGTGAACTTGTTTCTTAATGAACCTGGAGTTTTAATTAATGAGAATTTTATACTACCTAAGTCTTTGAATTATTGCATGATTAGGTACTTAGGAGAAGAAGGCGTAGCACGGAGCTAGGAGGTAATGGAACAAGGCGAGTCGATCAATGAATAATGCGCGAGGGAGGAGAGGGAGGAAGCGCAAGGAGCTATCCAAGACGAAGATCAACAAGAGCTGGAAGTTCTCTGCCGCGGCAGAGAAAAGCCCCAGTTCTCTGCCACGGTAGGCTGCCATGGCACAGAAACAGAGTCTTTTTCTGCCACGGCACAGAAACAGACCCAATCTCTGCCACGGCAGAACCCTGAGCCGAACCCAATTTTGGGTCGGTTTGTATCTTAGTTAGGTGGGACCAAGTCGTCCCAAGCTGAGGATGCCCCAGCCCTCATATAAACCTCCGTAGCCGTCACAAGTTAGGGTTTAGACCACGTTAAAATATTTTGGAGTTGTTTGTTTCATAGAACCTCTGGAATTACCATGTGTTCGAATCTGCCAACTATAATTGAGTGTGATCTGTTGTTCCATTGGGAATTAGTAGATTTCATATTATTAGTTATCTATCATCCACCATCATCATCGCCATCCGCTTACTGAGAAGATCGGGCCACCCCATATCACCTTCCTTATGCTGAATTCTCGTACAACAACAGCTTCCAGAAAAGTCTAAAGATGGCACCATTTGAGGTTCTCTATGGCCGCAAATGCAGAATTCCGATTGGTTGGTCGGGCACAGGTGAAAGAACATTGTTTGTCCCCGACATTGTAACTCAAGCGGTGGAGAAGGTTCACATCATTCTTGAAAACCTAAAGGTTGCTCAAAGTCGCCAGAAGAGCAACTATGACAGAAAACACACGGACATGGAGTATGTCCCTGGTGATCTCGTTTACCTTCGTGTCACTCCCATGAGAGGCACGCACCGTTTTGGTATCAAAGGAAAGCTGGCTCCTAGATACATCGGTCCTTTCAAAGTTCCTGGAAGAAGTGGAGAAGTCGCTTATGCTCTTGAGCTCCCTGAAAACTCAAGGTCCATGATGTGTACCATATCTCTCAACTCAAGAAGTGCTTCAAGGATCCCGGCAGGACCGTGGACCATGAACTCATCAATCTCCAAGAAGATCTGTCTTATCAAGAACACCCCATAAAAACCCTAGAAGTCGCAGAAAGAAGGACTCGCAACAAGTCCATCAAGTTCTGCAAGGTGCAGTGGTCGCACCATTCCGTTGATGAAGCCACTTGGGAACGCGAGGATGAGCTCCGTGCCAAGTATCCTACCCTCTTCGTGTCTTCTTCTTCTTCCTAGAATCTCGGGGCGAGATTCATGTTTAGTGGGGGAGAGTTGTAGCATCCCATCTGCCTAACATCTGTAATGCTACATGGTCTAATAATAAAGTGCTACTTCCTACATATATTGTTGCATCATAATTATATCATGCTCATGTCATCATGCCACATTGCATTTGAGCATCATATAAAACTCTTCTTCTTTTGGTTCTTATCTCATATGCATTATTAATTGTATTTTCCTCTTGATATATTGTATTTGGTTCTTGATAAGTGCTTGATGCCCAAGTTGAGTTGGGGGCATATCTTTTATTAACTCCACCACCTTTCTTGTCACCACACTATAATCCCACCATCCAAATATATGTGAGCTTTGCATCTTATTTGGGTTACCTCTAGCTCATGTGGGTTGGGATGGATCCACTTCTATTTCCACATGCTCTCACACTAGCATCATGTTGTTTTCACATTATTGATATGTGGAGCCACCTTTGCATGCCTTGTGAGTGGTACCCTTTTTCTAGCTTCCATATGGATTGTTTTGGAATAGTTGCTCATGTTGGAATATTGTTGAGGATATTATACACCTAGTGGAATATACACACTAGCACGTCCAAATTATATTCAAATTTGAGCATCTCCATCTACCCCACATGGAACATCCTTTTAATTCTTTTGGTTTGGCCCTAGCTCCATATTTTGGAATACATGTGAATCAAGGCCATGAGATTTTATTTTGTTTTCACAAAATTAAACCTGGCATCTACTATTCATGCATGGGCCATGCAAGGTCACCTTTCTTTCTATTTGCTTTGGTTCTATTTTTGGCTTTGTGTGGGGCATGGGTATTGTAACCATGGTCCAACTTATTTTTCTCTCCCTCTCTTCTTTTAATTTTGGAACCACCCCCTAGCCCTCATCCTATCTCACCTCCAAAACCTCCACATCCCATGCAACATATCCATTCCACATGTTCTTCTTCGTCTAGTTGTTTAAGTGAGAGTTTGGTTTTGGAATTCTTTGAAAACTTGTGTTTAATTTTTGAATGACCCTTCTACACCAAAAACTCTCCTTAAACCTTCTCACATCACCTCTAATCCTAGTATAAACCCTCTTATGTTTTCTAGCTTGGCCTAATCATCTCTCTCTCTTTCTCTCTCTCTAACTAACCCAAAACCCAAACCCTAACCTATCCCTTTTCTCTCCTAGTTAGGCTCCATGCCGAGCCCTCCCCTCCCTTCCTGACCTGGTCACCACCACCCTAACCAGCCCATGCCGAGGCACCACCCCCATCTACCCTTCTCAAACCCTAACCCTACCCGAGCCTCCCTCTCCCTCCTCTCTTTCTCTCTCTGCCACAAGGCCCCACCCGAGCCAGGTCACCTCCTTGTCCTCGCCCTGGCCCCAGCCGCAGCCACCCTGCCCTGGCCCTTCCCACATCGAGCACGTGAGGGAGAAGAAGAAAAAGGTGGTCGAAGCCACCTTTTCTCCACCCGAGCCCCACGACATCTTCCACTCCCCTTGTTCTTATCTACTCCCTTCCCTACCACGTGACTTCCCCAGATCCACCCAGGGCACTGCCCTTCCCCCTCTTCTTCCCCACCTACCCCCACCCTCTCACTCCCATCTCCGGCGACCACTGTCGGTGTCGTCTCGCCCTAGCTGTAGGAGGAGGCGGGCATGGTGTGTGGTTGTCGAGGAAGCTCAGCGAGGCTCTGGCACCGTCCCTGTGCACAGGAGCGAGGAGGAGGACGCCCTGCGCCGCCGTTCGCCGACGCGCACGAGACGAAACCCTAGCCCCGGAGCGCCTGCTTCCTCGCCGATCCCCTGCGCTCCGGCACGATCCAACCCCACCGACCCACTCCCGGTGAGCAGCCGCGTTCCCCAGACAACCTCCCTCTATGCTCCGCTTCCTATACACGCCAAGCGTTCCGTCGAGCGCTCTTGGTGTGGTGTGCTCGCGAGCGATCACTCGCAGTTGCGCCGCGGTAGCCTCATCTAGCCGCGCAGCAGAAACCCAGCATCAACCCGAGCCAGCCGCCTTGGTCGTCGCAGCCTGCGCGCGCACGATCGGTCGCGAGATCGAATCCTCGCCGTGCCGCGCGCCATTTCCCGCCAGTTTCGTCAGAAACCAGAGGAAGAAAAATAGTGTCGCGGGCACTTTTGCATATAACCCCTGCGCCGTTTTGTTTTCTTAACCCGCGTTCCACCCTGGCCCACCTGTCTGCCTCGGTGCAAATCTTACAGAGAGGCCCCTGGAAATAATGCGCCAGCACGAGCAAGCCCCTGTCCATGCCGCGTGGCACGCCCTGGCTGGTCCGCGCGCGTAGTGACCCCGCGGCAGCCGTAGCCCGCTTGTCAGCGGCTGAGGCTAGCTTGACGAGCGGTAAGAAAAGTTCTGCCGCGCCGTTTTCGCCCAGTCAGCGTTGGTCCCACCCATCAGCGACTATGGCTAGGTCTGCCTGAGTAGAAAAAGTCTCTGGTTTATCTGTTTTAATAAAACAATTTCTGAAAATGTTTAAATATGATTTAAATCCTATTTTTAATTACTTTTAGTTCGTAATTCCAAATAATACAAATAATATATGGTTGTGAATCATAAAATTGTGAGGATTTCAAATCTTCCATCCAAATTAATGTTTGACTAATTTAAATTTTCGAAATTGTTTAAATGTAATAAAAATGCCTTTTCTTAATTAATTAATAACTTTAAATCTACAACTCCAAATTTGACAAATAATATGTCTAAATCGATCAGCGCGACGAGCCCGTTCTAACTATGCATTCCTGGTTCTGAATTGCAACATGCATCATATAAATATTAAGTGGACAGCAAGTGTTATGGGAGCAAAAGATGACTAAAACTTAATAAAATGCTTTATTCTTGTACCCACACCTCACCCATGCCATGCTACATTATTGCCATGTAAATTGTGCATCATTCATCATGGCATACTTGTTTGCTTGTCGCATTTTATTCATATGCTTGTGCACTTTATTTATGTTGGCCCTTGTTTGTTTGGTTCTTTTTCGAATAGACGCCGAGCAGGGAAAATATCAGGAATCCCAGGAGTACTACCCAGATCCGTCTCTCGCTTCAACTGAGCTGCCAGGCAAGCACTACCACATGCTTGCATACATATAGTACCTATTGCCTCTATCTTATTCTTGCATCATTGAGTCACGATTGCATTAATTGAATCTCAAGTACTGCATAGCCTTTACTTTTAAACCCCACCGAAGCTTGTTCCTCCATCCCATGAGCCATTACTATAGGAGTTGTTTGAGCCATGCGAGTCGTAGAACAGCATGTGTAGGGTATGTGAGTGTCTGATGGATAACGAGGTACCTAAACAACTTAACCTGAGTAGTGATGGGATAACTAATGAAAGAGGCACCGGTGGGCAATATCTGCTATTTGGTTTTTCATGCTCACTTGTGTCCTGTAGGACCCCGAGTACTTGATTCCTGTTCCTTGACTATTCGCACTATCCACATCCGGGAGGCCGTGGACCCCCCCTAAGCCAGAGCTTGATTCATTTCTATTTCTTGGGGCCACAAACTAGTTTGGGGTTTTATTACTATCTTGTACTTATTCCATGCTTTACTGTTTTATTTACGATTGTGCGTGGATCACCTGTACTGTTTTGGATCGTGACACGTTTTCGCTGTATCGACAAGCCCAGTCACACTTTCGGGTTCCCAGTCGTTTACAGCCGTCCACACAAACCCTGGGTCCGTTCCGGAGCCGGCCAACTTCGTTGCAGGTAGCTTAGTGGGGTGGCCCCCGAAATATTTTATGAATCCTGTGATCGCTTTGTCGTGAATGCCTCGTTGGGTTTTGAGTTGGTTTTTCCGAGGTTGGTCGAGTGTGTGTTGCTATTTGTGCACCCCTGCCGGGTAAAATCCTTCTGAAAGCCGTGTCCACGGTTATGGATGACTTGGAGCACCGTTTCTTGATCATAGACAAGTAGAACTAAAGTACCGCTTTAAATCTGACTAAATACCTGACTAGTAAATAGTGTAATACTCATGGAATGGTTAATAAAACTTCCAACGGATGAGTTGTTCGTCCGCTTTCTCGTTGGTAAGCGAGAAGGAGGATGGATCTGTTTCTTTATACTGTTATAACTGTTGTTACTAATTAACGGACATCCGCCTATCAATGGTTAGGCGGATGGTTAGCGAGTATCTATAGACTTGTTAGCTTTTATCTTTTGCTGCAATTGCGTCACCCCAGGTTTAGTCCCCTTTAGAGGCATAAAGACTTGCTGAGTACCCCTAGGGTCTCACACAATACATTGTTTGATTCAGATGAGCAGGTGTATTCGCAAGATGGATACTGGGTGGAGGAGACAGATGATGTTGGCAACGATCACGTGGTGTAGAGATTCCGGGGATGGGGATCCGCGAGATCTGTGGGCAGGATGTGTTTATTTATGTGGCATCTTATGCCGATTTGCTTCTTATCCGTACTCGGATCTTGTTTTCCGCTTCCACCTGATACTCTGATGTTTGATGTATGAGGAGCTATCCTAAACTATTATCTCTATCTAGGATATTTGGATCTTGCCGTATGGCGTTGCGATATTTCTATTTCTTTTAGATGGAATGGCTCTGAGAACTGTTGTATGGTAGCTTGCATACATACTCACTTGTGTATGTATTTGATCTCTTCGCCTATTGCCTACGCCGCTCGCTCTTGTCCCGATGTCTTGGAAGTGGTTAGGACGGCCGACGGGTCTACACGTGGGCGGTCCCCTAGGCCCCCGATGTACTATTTTAACCACTTCCGTTTCATCCAGGCTTGAACTTAGAGCGTAGGGTCCGAGGTAGTTACAAAGATCAACGATCAAATATCTTTCGAACACATCCCGGTATCAATGGGAAATCTATCAAGGTCATCATCGATGGAGGGAGTTGCCACAATCTTGCTAGCACCGAGTTGTGTGAAAAGCTCAACCTCACCCTCCATCCACACAACCACCCCTACCACGTGCAATGGCTAAGTGACCAAGGGTCCATGGAGAGACATGTATTTTGCAACCGATGACTCCTAGCCAAATAATTGCGGAAAATGCAAAGGATTTAGCGAGAGCACAAACCATAACACAAACTTGTGAGAAGAGCGGTGAGAAAGAGAACCACCTCATAGCGAGTGAGAGCCACAAGCCTAACTCGACTAGAAAAACTAAGAGTGTTCTCCCTGCCACCAAACATGAGATGAGAGATGTGAAGAATAATCCATCCATCTTGCACTACGTCCTCATTTGCAAGGGCCTAGCGCAAGGAATTAATTACTTGACAAATATTCCTCCATCTTTGATGATTATTTTGCAGGAATTCAAGGATGTGTTTCCCAGAGAGCTCCCATATGGACTACCTCCTCGTCACGGAATCGAGCATCACATTGACCTCATACCCGACGCACCTCTTCCAAACCGCGCTGCCTACCGCACGAACCCGAAGGAGACGATAGAGATGGAACGTCAAATCAACCAACTCATCTTCAAACGTTTGATCCAAGTAAGCACTAGTCCAAGTGCGGTACATGTGATTCTTGTTCCAAAAACGAATGATACATTGCCGTCATGCATGGACTGCCGTCCTATCAATGCTATCACCGTGCGTTACAGACATCCCATACCACGTCTCGATGACATGCTTGTTGGAGATATGCCCAAGATGCAATAATAAAAGTGGTTATTATTATATCTTTGTGTTTATGATGAATGTTTACATCCCATGCTATAATTGTATTATTAGGAAACACTAATACTTGTGTGTTTTGTAAACATATAAGAGTCCCTAGTAAGCCTCTTGTTGAACTAGCTTGTTGATTAATAGATGATCATGGTTTCCTGATCATGGACATTGGATGTGATTAATAACAAGGTTATATCATTAGGAGAATGATGTGATGGATACACACCCATAGTAAGTGTAGCATAAGATCAAGTCATTAAGTTCGTATTGCTATAAGCTTTCAAATGCATAGTAACCTAATCCTTCGACCATGAGATTGTGTTAATCACCATCACCGGATGGGTACTTTGATGACATCAAACACCGCTTCGTAACTGGGTGGTTATAAAGGTGTCATTGGGTATTCTGAAAGTATGTGTTGAAGCGCATGGACCAAGATTGGGATTTGTCCATCCATATGACGGATAGATATGCTCTGGGCCCTCTCGGTGGAATGTCATCTAGTTAGCTTGCAAGCATGTGACTGGGTCACAAGGGATGACATAACATGGAACGAGTAAAGAGTACTTATCAGTAACGAGGTAGAACTAGGTATGGAGATACCGACGATCAAACCTCGGATAAGTAGAGTATCTCGTGACAAAGGGAATTGGTTTCGTATGTTAATGGTTCTATCGATCACAAAGTCATCGTTGAGTATGTGGGAGCCGTTATGGATCTCCAGATCCCGCTGATGGTTATTGATCGGAGAGGTGTCTTCATCATGTCTGCATATTCACGAACCATAGGGTGACACACTTCAGGTTCGAAGTTGTTTTAAGTAGATATGGAATGTGCGTTGGGCACCGAATGTTGTTCGGAGTCTCGGATAGGATCCGGGACATCACGAGGAGATCTGGAATTGTCCGGAGAATAAGATTCATATATTGGGGATCATTTTCTGAGTTAGGAAATGTTCCGGAGTATTTGTATGAGGATTCTAGAAGGTTTCGTAATGTTCCAGAAGGTTCTAGAAGATTTCTTGGAGTTTGCTTGAAAACCAAGAAAGGATAAAGGAGTCCTTGTGGGGTAAGACAAGGAGTCGTGGGGGAGGAGGACTCCTCCCCCCCTCCCAATCCGCCGGCCAAGGAAGGGAGGGGAGTCCTACTAGGACTCCCCCTCCCATGGCGCCTCCCTCCTTTAAATAGAGGGGTGGAGGCACCACCCCCTGGCCCTCTCGACTCCAAACCTCAGCCGCCTCTCTCCTCCTCCTTTCTTCTGCTCAGGCTTAGGCGAAGCCCTGCAGAATTCTCTACTCCACCACCACCACCACACCGTCGTGTTGCTGGGATTCCCTGGAGAAGATCTACTACCTCCGCTGCTCGCTGGAACGAGGAGAGGAAGGTCTGCTTCGACTCCGCACGTGTGACCGACTGTGGTAGCGCTGCCGGAACATGGCGCCGGAAGGATCGTCCACTCGATCTTGAGATCGGCAAGTGATCGACTACATCAACCACGAGATCCAATCTCGTAACGCCTTCGGATCTACAAGGGTTAGTACAGATCTATCTCGTTGCACATGTCTAATAGATTAGATCTTGGCTTTTATCTAGATTAGATCTGGGTTTTGTTCGTTCTTGCGGTAGAAATTTTTTGTTTCCATGCTACGAACCCATCAGTGGTATCAGAGCCGTATCTATGCGTAGATCTGTTGCACGAGTAGAACACAATGGTTTTGTGGGCGTTGGTGCTCGTGCCGTCTTTTGCTTTGTGTACTTTGCATCTTGCGGTATGGTGGGATGAAGCGGCTCGGGCTAACCTTACATGTCATCGCACATGAGACTTGCTCCACGCTTAACGTGTAACTTGCTTTGCACAAGTGGCTTTGCGGGTGTCTGTCTCTCTCACCATAGTATAGATCCAATTTACACTTTGCACTTGATAGCACTTGTATCAACGTTGTGGTTCAGTTTCGTAGGTAAGATCCGTTCTTATTCGAAAGCCCCAAGCCACGTAAAACATGCAAAGAAAATTAGAGGCGTCTAACTTGTTTTTGCAGGGGTTTTGTGATGTGATATGGCCATCATGTGATTGTGATTATATTTGATGTATGCAATGATCCTTGTTGTAATATGGCAATCGGCAGGAGCCTAATGGTTGTTTTTTAATTCTGTTAAGACCTGCGTGTCTATTCATCTTGTAATAGATTTATTCCAAGTAGTTGTAATAGTTGCTAATGATGATGGACAACCATGAGGCGGTGCCACTGACCTTGACGCAATGCTGGTGATGATGGAGATCATGTCTGTGCTTTGGAGATGAAGATCAAAGGCGCAAGAAGAAAGGGCCATATCATATCACACTAATTATGAACTGCCTGTGATGTTAATCCTTTATGCATCTTGTATTGCTTAGATCGCGACGGTAGCATTATAAGATGATCCCTCTCACTAAATATCAAGTAATAAAGTGTTCGCCCTTAGTTGGCACCGTTGCTAAGACTCGTCGTTTCGAAGCATCTCGTGATGATCGGATGTGATAGATTCTACGTGTGCATACAACGGGTGCAAGCCAGATTTGCACATGCGGAAACTAAGGTTAATCTTGACGAGCCTAGCATGTACAGACATGGTCCCGGAACACGGAAATACCGAAAGGTAGAGCATGAGTCATATAAATGATATGACGAACATGAAGATTGTTCGCCGACGAAACTACATCTTCTCTCGTGAAGATCGGACTTGGTGTAGTGGACTTGGTTCGTGTAATCGCTAAGACAATGTGAGGGATGTTGTTTTGAGTGGGAGTTCACCTAGTTAATTTAAGAATTAAATTTGAACTCAATTTATCATAAACTTAGTCTAAACCACTTGCAAATTTGTTGTAGATTATGGCGACCCCCTCCATCAATTTCAATGCGTTCCTAGAGAAAGAAAAGCTTAAGAACAATGGAAGCAATTTCACGGACTGGTTCCGTGGACTGAAGATCGTCCTCAGGGCTGGTCAGTTGACCTATGTGCTCGAAGCACCGCTAGGTGACCCACCTGCAGAAGATGCCACCGATGACGTAAAGAATGTTTACGCCACTCGGAAAAATCATTACTCCACAGTTCAGTGTGCCATCCTGTACGGTTTAGAAGCGGAGCTTCAGAAGCGTTTTGAGCACCATGACCCGTTCGAGATCATTAAGGAGCTCAGGCTGATTTTTGAGACTCGCGCGGCCATGGAGAGCTATGAGGCCTCCAAAAAGTTCTTTAACTGTAAGATGGAAGAGGGTAGCTCCGTTAGCGAGCACGTGCTCACCATGTCTGGGTACGCAAACAAGCTCCAAGAGTTGGGGATATCGATTCCTAATGAGTTAGGGATTCACCGTCTCCTCCAATCACTGCCACCGAGTTATAAGAACTTTGTGATGAACTACAATATGCACTGCATGAACAAGACGTTGCCTGAACTATCGTCCATGCTGAAAACTGCTGAAGTGGAGATCAAGAAGGAGCACCAAGTGTTGATGGTCAATAAGACCACCAATTTCAAGAGACAGGGCAAGCCTAAGAACAAGGGCAACTTCAAGAAGGACGGCAAGAAAGCTGCCGCACCTGCAAAGAAGCCCAAGGCTGGTCCCAAGCCTGAAACTGAATGCTTCTACTGCAAGGGTGCCGATCACTGGAAGCGTAACTGCCCCAAGTACCTGGCGGATCTGAAGAATGGCAACATCAAGAAGAAAGGTAAATTTGATATATATGTTATTGATGTGTATCTTACTAGTAATCGTAGTAGTGCCTGGGTATTTGATACTGGTTCGGTTGCTCATATTTGTAACTCGAAACAGGAGCTGTGGAATAAACGAAGACTAGCGAGAGACGAGGTGACGATGCGCGTTGGAAATGGCTCCAAGGTTGATGTGATCGCCGTCGGCACGCTCCCTCTACATCTACCTTCGGGATTAGTTTTAAATTTGAATAATTGTTATTTGGTGCCTGCGTTAAGCATGAACATTATATCTGGATCTTGTTTATTGCGAGACGGTTACTCTTTTAAGTCCGAGAATAAAGGTTGTTCGATTTATATGAGTAATATGTTTTATGGTAATGCACCTGAGATGAATGGTTTATTCTTATGGAATATCGATAGTAGTGATACACATGTTCACAACATAGATGCTAAACGAATAAAATTGAATGATAATTCTACATACATGTGGCACTGTCGTCTTGGTCACATTGGAGTGAAGCGTATGAAGAAACTCCATTCTGATGGACTTCTTGAATCACTTGATTTTGAATCACTTGAAAGATGCGAAGCATGTCTAATGGGAAAAATGACTAAGACTCCATTCTCTGGTACAATGGAGCGAGCTATAGACTTATTGAAAATAATACATACCGATATGTGCGGTCCAATGAGTGTACCATCGCGTGGTGGATATCGTTATGTTCTCACTTTCACGGATGACTTAAGTAGATATGGGTATGTCTACTTTATGAAACATAAGTCCGAAACTTTCGAGAAGTTTAAGGAATTTCAAAGTGAAGTGGAAAATCATCGTTACAAGAAGCTTAAGTTTCTGCGTTCTGACCGCGGAGGTGAATATCTGAGTTATGATTTTGGCATGCATTTAAAGAAATGTGGAATAATTTCGTAGTTGACACCGCCAGGAACACCACAACGTAATGGTGTGTCCGAACGTCATAATCGAACTCTCTTAGATATGGTTCGATCTATGATGTCTCTTACAGATTTACCGGTATCGTTTTGGGGCTATGCATTAGAGACAGCCGCATTCACTTTAAATAGGGCACCATCTAAATCCGTTGAAACGACACCGTACGAATTGTGGTTTGGAAAGAAACCTAAGTTGTCGTTCCTTAAAGTTTGGGGTTGCAAAGCATATGTAAAGAAGTTACAACCTGATAAGCTTGAACCCAAAGCGGAGAAATGCGTCTTCATAGGATACCCTAAAGAAACAATTGGGTATACCTTCTATCATAGATCCGAAGGCAAAGTTTTCGTTGCCAAGAATGGATCCTTTCTTGAGAAGGAGTTTCTCTCGAAGGAAGTGACTGGAAGGAAAGTAGAACTCGATGAGGTTATTGAACCTTCTCTCGGATTTGAGAGTAGCGCAGCACCGGAAGATGTTTTTTTGCCGCCTGCACCAATTGGAGAGGAACCTAATGATGATGATCATGAAACTTCAAACGAAGTTACTGCTGAACCTCGCAGGTCAACGAGGGTTCGTGCCACTCCTGATTGGTATGACTCTGCCTTGAACATCATGTTGGTGGACAATGTTGATGACCCTGTGACGTATGAAGAAGCTATGGTGAGCCCAGATTCCGACAAATGGCTAGAAGCCATGAAATCCGAAATGGGATCCATGTACGAAAACCAAGTGTGGACTTTCGTGGACTTACCGGATGGCCGTAAGGGTGTCGAGAATAAATGGATTTTCAAGAGAAAAACAGATGCTGATGGTAATGTTACCGTCTATAAAGCTCGACTTGTCGCCAAAGGGTTCCGACAAATTCAAGGAGTTGACTATGATGAGACATTCTCACCAGTAGCGAAGCTAAAGTCTGTGAGGATTTTGTTAGCAATTGCTGCACATTTCGATTATGAGATTTGGCAGATGGATGTCAAAACGGCGTTCCTTAATGGTGACATTGAGGAAGAGTTGTATATGGTAACAACCCAAGGGTTTTGTCGATCCTAAAGATGCTGACAAGGTATGCAAACTTCAGCGCTCCATTTATGGACTGAAGCAAGCATCCCGGAGTTGGAATCAACGTTTTGATAAAGTAATCAAAAACTTTGGATTTATACAGACTTATGGAGAAGCTTGTATTTACAAGAAAGTGAGTGGGAGCTCTGTAGCATTCTTAGTACTATATGTAGATGACATATTATTGATTGGGAATGATATAGAACTTCTTAATAGTGTCAAAGCCTATTTGAATAATAGTTTTTCAATGAAGGATCTTGGCGAAGCGGCATATATTCTAGGCATCAAGATTTATAGAGATAGATCAAGACGCCTAATAGCGCTTTCACAAAGTACATACTTAGACAAAGTTCTAAAGAAGTTTAGAATGGAAGATAGCAAGAAAGGGTTCGTGCCCATGTTGTTAGGTAAGACCTTGAGTAAGACTCAAAGTCCAGCTACGACAGAAGATAGAGAGAAAATGAATAATATTCCCTATGCCTCGGCCATAGGTTCTATCATGTATGCCATGCTGTGTACAAGACCGGATATAGCACATGCTGTTAGTTTGACTAGCAGATATCAAAGTGATCCTGGAATGGAGCACTGGACAGCGGTCAAGAATATCCTAAAGTACCTAAATAGGACTAAGGATATGGTTCTTTCTTATGGAGGTGATGAACAGCTTGTTGTAAACGGTTACACCGATGCTAGTTGGAACACCGATCCGGATGACTCGAAGTCACAGTCGGGATACATATTTATTTTGAATGGTGTTGCAGTGAGCTGGAGGAGTGCCAAGCAAAGCGTTGTGGCGAAATCTTCAACTGAATCGGAATACATAGCTGCTTCGGAGGCTGCGCAAGAAGCCATATGGATGAAGGAATTCATTACTGAACTTGGCGTGGTTCCCAGTGCGTTGGACCCGATGGCCATCTACTGTGACAACACAGGTGCCATAGCTAATGCACAGGAGCCAAGGTCACATAGCAAGCTGAAGCACATCAAGCTACGTTTCCACGCTATTTGCGAGTATGTCTGAGATGGTGACATAAAGATTTGCAAAGTACACACTGATCTGAATGTGGCAGATCCGTTGACTAAACCTCTCCCTAGAGCAAAGCATGACCAGCACCAGAACGCCATGGGTGTTAGGTATATTACCATGTAATCTAGATTATTGACTCTAGTGCAAGTGGGAGACTATTGGAGATATGCCCAAGAGGCAATAATAAAAGTGGTTATTATTATATCTTTGTGTTTATGATGAATGTTTACATCCCATGCTATAATTGTATTATTAGGAAACACTAATACTTGTGTGTTTTGTAAACATATAAGAGTCCCTAGTAAGCCTCTTGTTGAACTAGCTTGTTGATTAATAGATGATCATGGTTTCCTGATCATGGACATTGGATGTGATTAATAACAAGGTTATATCATTAGGAGAATGATGTGATGGACACACACCCATAGTAAGCGTAGCATAAGATCAAGTCATTAAGTTCGTATTGCTATAAGCTTTCAAATGCATAGTAACCTAATCCTTCGACCATGAGGTTGTGTTAATCACCATCACCGGATGGGTACTTTGATGACATCAAACACCGCTTCGTAACTGGGTGGTTATAAAGGTGTCATTGGGTATTCTGAAAGTATATGTTGAAGCGCATGGACCAAGATTGGGATTTGTCCATCCATATGACGGATAGATATGCTATGGGCCCTCTCGGTGGATTGTCATCTAGTTAGCTTGCAAGCATGTGACTGGGTCACAAGGGATGGCATAACATGGAACGAGTAAAGAGTACTTATCAGTAACGAGGTATAACTAGGTATGGAGATACCGACGATCAAACCTCGGATAAGTAGAGTATCGCGTGACAAAGGGAATTGGTTTCGTATGTTAATGGTTCTATCGATCACAAAGTCATCATTGAGTATGTGGGAGCCGTTATGGATCTCCAGATCCCGCTGATGGTTATTGATCGGAGAGGTGTCTTCATCATGTCTGCATATTCACGAACCGTAGGGTGACACACTTAAGGTTCGAAGTTGTTTTAAGTAGATATGGAATGTGCGTTGGAGACCAAATGTTGTTCAGAGTCTCGGATTGGATCCGGGACATCACGAGGAGATCCGAAATTGTCCGGAGAATAAGATTCATATATTGGAGATCATTTTCTGAGTTAGGAAATGTTCCGGAGTATTTGTATGAGGATTCTAGAAGGTTTCGGAATGTTCCAGAAGGTTCTAGAAGATTTCTTGGAGTTTGCTTGAAAACCAAGAAAGGATCAAGGATTCCTTGTGGGGCAAGTCAAGGAGTCGTGGGGGAGGAGGACTCCTCCCCCCTCCCAATCCGCCGGCCAAGGAAGGGAGGGGAGTCCTACTAGGACTCCCCCTCCCATGGCGCCTCCCTCCTTTAAATAGAGGGGTGGAGGCGCCATCCCCTGGCCCTCTCGACTCCAAACCTCAGCCGCCTCTCTCCTCCTCCTTTCTTCTGCTCAGGCTTAGGCGAAGCCCTGCAAAATTCTCTACTCCACCACCACCACCACGCCGTCGTGCTGCTGGGATTCCGTGGAGAAGATCTACTACCTCCGCTGCTCGCTGGAACAAGGAGAGGAAGGTCTGCTTCGACTCCGCACGTGTGACCGACTGCGGTAGCGCTGCCGGAACGCGGCGCCGGAAGGATCGTCCACTCGATCTTGAGATCGGCAAGTGATCGACTACATCAACCACGAGATCCAATCTCGTAACGCTTTCGGATCTACAAGGGTTAGTACAGATCTATCTCGTTGCACACGTCTAATAGATTAGATCTGGGTTTTGTTCGTTCTTGCGGTAGAAATTTTTTGTTTTCCATGCTACGAACCCATCAATGCTTTATGAGTTGTGTGGAGCCACTATTTTCTCAAAAATTGATCTTTGTAGTGGTTACCGTAAAATACGCATGGCAAAAGGTGATGAGTGGAAAACCGCCTTCAAGACCAAACTTGGTCACTATGAATGGTTGGTCATGCCTTTTGGATTTTCTAATTCCCCATCCACCTTCATGCGCTTTATGAATCATATTTTGCGTGCTCTCATTGGAAAAAGTGTTGTTGTCTATTTCGATGATATACTTGTTTATAGCAAGTCACTTGAGGAACATGTTACACATGTCAAGGAGGTCTTGGAAGTCCTTCAACATGAAAAGCTCTATGCTAATCTTCCCAAGTGCACTTTTGCTAAAGACAAGTTGATTTTTCTTGGATTTGTCGTTTCTTTGAAGGGCATTGAAGTTGATGTTTCCAAGGTAAAGGACATACGAGATTGGCCCATCCCCACAAATGTGAGTGAACTCCGAAGTTTTCATGGGTTGGCCAGTTTCTATCCTCGCTTTGTGAAAGACTTTTCTACCATTGCTTGTCCACTCAATGAGTGACCAAAAAGTATGTCACCTTTGTGTGGGGTAAAGAACAACAAAGAGCTTTTTATGAACTCAAAAGGAGGCTTATCGAAGCACCTCTTATCGCACTACCGGATTTCAGAAGAACTTTCGAGATAGCCTGTGATGCTAGTGGTATTGGTATTGGAGGAGTCCTTATGCAAAATGGACGTCCTATTGCCTACCATAGTGAGAAACTTGATGGCGCACGCCTCAATTATCTGATTTATAACAAAGAGCTTTTTGCCTTAGTTCATGTTCTTCAAGTTTGGCAACACTACATTTGGCCTAAGGAATTTATCATACATTCCAACCATGAGTCGTTGAAATATCTCAAAGGCCAAGCCAACTTAAGTAAGAGACACGCTAAGTGGGTTGACTTCATGGAGTCTTTTCCGTACATTGTCAAGTACAAGAAGAGCAAACATAATGTAGTTGTGGACGTTTTGTCTCACAAGCACACAAGCCTTCTTACTCGACTGGAAGTAAACGTGTTGGGTCTCAATGAAATCAAAACTTTGTATGCTTCTGACCCGTTCTTTGCACCAATTTTTGCAAAGTGATCCATTGACAAAGGAATTGATGATTTCTATTTTCACAAGGGCTTTTTATTTAAACAAAACAAGCTTTGCATTCCGAGGTCGTCTCTTCAACTTTTGCTTCTACGAGAATAACATGGTGGACGCCTCAAGGGTCACTTTGGCCGTGACAAGACATTGGACATGGTTTCCACTCATTACTATTGGCCCAAGATGAAGCGAGACGTGGAGCGCTTTGTTCAACGATGCATGACATGCATTCAAGCTAAGTCCGAGTCCAATCAATTTGGTCATTATATGCCATTGCCTATAGCTCATGCACCTTGGTCCGACATTAGCATGGATTTTGTGTTAGGATTGCCTAGGTCTAAGCATGGTCATGATTCTATATTTGTTGACATGGATTGCTTCTCAAAAATGGCACACTTCATACCGTGTCATAAGACAGACAATGCTTCACATGTTGCCAACTTGTTTCTCAGGGAAATCATTCGTCTTCATGGTGTGCCAAGAACAATCGTCTCCGACCGTGACGTAAAATTCATGAGCTACTTGTGGAAGACCTTCATGGCCCAGCTCGGTGTCAAGCTACTATTCTCTTCCGCATCACACCCACAAATCGATGAGAAAACCGAAGTCGTCAACCAAAGCCTCGGTACTCTACTTCCCGTGTTGATCAAGAAGAACTTGAAGGATTGGGAGGAATGCATTCCCCACACCGAGTTTGCCCACAATTGATTCATACACTCTACAACCAAGATGAGTCCATTCATGATCATCTATGGCTTCAAGGCCCTCAACATGCTCGACATCCTACCACTACCTCTCCATGAGTGCTCCATCATGGACATTGACAACCGTGCCCAAGATATGAAGAAGCTTCACGAAGAAACAAGAGCTACAGTCGAGCAACAAGTACAATGCCAAGCAACAAGGCTCAACAAGGACAAGAAAGAATTTATCTTCGAGGAAGCTGACCTCGTATGGATACACCTAAGCAAAGAACGCTTCCCCAAAGAACACGACTCCAAGCTTAAGCCACGGAGAGATGGTCCCTTCAAGGTCCTCAAGAGAATCAACAGCAATGCCTACATCATCGACATTCTGACCTCCAAGTACCTTGTGGGCAATACATTGAACATCAAGGACCTCTCGCCTTTCCATGGAGATGTTCAAGATGATAACCATGAAGAGTCGAGGACAACTCTTTCCCAAGGGGGAGTTGATGCAGCCGTCCTATAGACGCCTCTACATCTACACCACCAAATCCCCCAAGTGGACCAATGACTCGTGCCCAAGCTAAACTCCTGCAAGCTAAGGTGAATTCGCTCCTATCCTCATATGATTTCTATACATCATTGGGTGGCTTGCTACTTCATGCCAATACCCTATGCATCCTAAGATATGAACCCCATGAAGAAATGCCAAGAGAAGGAGCGAAGCGATCGCAAGACAGAGCTCCATACCAAACCAGCGCCAGGATCGGCGGACCTGATACCTCGCTAGAATTTCCGGCGCAAGCTCCGGCGGACCGGACCCCCGACCGGAATTTGCGGCGCATGCCAAAACCAACCGGCGCACGCCAAAACACGAATCTGTAAGCCATTCCGTTGGCTGACCAGAATGACCAGCACGGACCAGAATTTCCGGCTCCCAGTCCTAACACGCTGGACTTATCACTGAAACGCCCAGTCTCAAAGTCAACAAGGGTTTGATGTCCGAGAATATTCCTATTTCATCCAGTTTTTACCCTTTTGTGCCCAAACTACCTCTGTTTAAGTGCATGGCCCATATATAGCCCCAACGCCCCTTGTATTACTCAAACTTGGATAATTGAAATTAGAAGACACCCTTGTGGATGTCCCTAATTTCTAATCCCATGCTCCTTGAGAAAGGATCACCAATTATCCCCCACCTTGTTGGAGTTTGCATCGTGCCTCCCTCGTTGTACAAGGCATTGGCATCAGAGCCCCTGGCCAAGATGTCAAGATCTCACCAAGACTCTCCACTCGTTGTGCCGGTTCGACAGAGAGATCTTCGCCCGACACTGATCCTAGGGATTGTGCCGGACCGGTCACCGCCGACGTGAGCTATAGGTGTGTATCGTGTCTTCGTGTGTGTGTGTGTGTGTGTGTTCATCGTGTTCATGATGCATGAGTTCGCGAATTTCACCCTCTCCCTCACCCCTCCTCCTCGATTTCAAGGGATTCGTGAAATATCGGGCCATCCCCGAGGTTTGCCCTCAATAGCCATGGTTAAGACAACCGCAATGATAGGCAAATCTCAGGGATGGTCATGGTGCGGGTGAAGACAACCGCAATGATAGGCGCCAACACCCACACCATGACCATCGATTGGGAGCTCAATAGCCATGGTGAAGACAACCGAAATGAAGACGTCGATGCATACATTGATTGGGAGCTCAAAGTTGACAAATCTTCCGAGTTCACAACTACTCCGAAGAGAAGAAAGTTGCAATGGGATCCCTTGAGTTTGAGGACTATGCAAATGTTTGGTGGGAAGACTACCAAAAACACCTTGAGAACCAAGATGAACCTCCAATTGAAACTTGGACGGACATGAAGGAAGTGATGTACAAGAGATTCATCCCCGAGCATTATAGAGAAGATCTCTTTGACAAGCTACAAAATTTGAGGCAAGGCACCAAGTCAATTGAAGAGTTCTACAAGGAAATGAAGAAAACTATGATGCGAGGTGATGTGAGAGAACTCGAAGAGAAAACCATAGCATGGTTCCTCAACAGTATGAGCTGCCCAATAAGGAAGGTTGTTGGCATTCAACTGTACAAGAACCTCACCGAGCTCCTCCATCAAGCTACTAAAGTCGAGCGCCACTTGAAAAAAGAGAATGCTTATGAGAAGGCAAAGGAATATTTTACGTTTGTCAATGCAAATGCCTCTGACAAGCCAACAAATTAAGCATCGAGCTCATCCAAGCAAGAAAAGACAACGGTAGCATCCTCCTCCAACCCGACATCGGATAGTCAAGTCACTTGCTTCAAGTGTGGAGTGAATGGTCACAAGTCATATGAGTGCACCAACACAAGCGTGATGCTTACAGATGAGAATGGCGCAACCTACTCCGTGAGTGAAGAGGAATATGAAGCATTGACTCAACGAGCGATTGCAAGGGAAGCCGCAATGGAAGTGGATGACACCCTCATATGTGAGCATGATCCAAGCCATTCCCTAGTCCTTGCTCAAGTCTTGACAGCAAAATCCATCCCAGGAGAGGACCAATGCCTCAATATCTTCCAAACTCGTGCAGGAATTAATGCCAGATCCATAAAGGTGATCATTGATGGAGGTAGTTTCCAAAACCACGCAAGTATAGAGCTTTGTGAGAAAATCATGTTGCCATGCATTGAACACCCTCACCCCTATCACGTCAAATGGCTTGATGACAATGGAGAACCTAAGATAACATCAAAGGTCAACGTCTCCTTCAAGATTGGCCCATATGAAGACACCGTCGAGTGTGATGTCGTGCCAATGTCCATGTGCTACATGCTACTTGGGAGACCATGGAAATACGATAGGAGAGCCCATACATCATGGTGGCACTAACCAATACTCCTTCAAGTGGAACGACAAGACATTTGATCTCCAACCCATGATGCCAAGCCAAGTTATCTCATCCAACATGACATCCATGCACAAGATAAAGCAAGCTAAGGACCCTTGTGAGATGAGTGGTGAAAGAGTGAACCACCATCAAGAGAGTGAGTGCCACAAGCCCCAAATGAGTTGAAAAATCATGAGTGCCACGACGCAAGCCACCAAATGTGACAAGAGAGATTTGAGTGTGACCCATACTAACAATCCATCGTACAATTATCTCTCTTTGTTGTCGGTTTAGCAATGTACCCAAGATAGACCACCTTCTACAAGGATCATGCTACAAGATCTCCAACCACAACACGATGGCAAGAAGTACCACAAGATCTTCAACATGTTTGAAAATGGCTTCGACACCGGTGATCCATCCGTGTACAAGAAAAAGGCCAAGGGCACACCCCCTTCCTTGCATGATGAAAGAACAACATCGAGGTCGACTCGTTTTCAAGCGGGCGAAGATGATGCAGCCTAATACATGGCGTTAACCATTGGTCCACATCATGCTACGCTAACCATCACTCCAAAGTTGAATTCCTTCCATACCTCTCCTTCCTTTGGTTACCATGTGAATGGGATCCTACTTGAGACAAATATGTATGATGTGACTAGGTCTGTGAACATGATGCCAAGAGGATGCAACAGGGATGAACCTGGAGCCAAGACACCCAAGCAAGAGGCCTGGAAGAGAAGTCGCAAGAAGTTGTGGAGCCAGACCGGAGTCTCTAGCCCAGCCCACCGGAATCTCCCGTCTACTACACCCGATCTCTAGACTAGCCCCCGGACCCGTGCCAGGGACAATCTGAACCCCACTTCGGAGACGGACCGGAGAAAAGAAACTGAGGCCGAAGTCTCTGGCCACACCAGAGTCTCCGGACAACCCACACCGAAGACTCCGGACTGAGCATCGCAGGCCTACGCGCCTCAAGTTGGGCATGGCCCATGCAACGCCCAGAACTTCCTGTTTATGCCCATTTTACCCCTAGCTCGTGGTTGGCCTATATATATGCCCCCACCCTCTCCTTGAAACCCTAGAGATAATGATGAATTAAGGCATGTCCCTAACCCTAGATGGGAACCCCCTCTCAATAGGTTATCTATGAGTTGTACAAGGCCTTGGAGTCGGTGCCCTTCTCCAAGTCGTTAAGACCATCCTCAAGTGTTTGGTCTCTCCCTATCAAGGATTCTAGTAGTGCTTGGTCTCTCCCCTTTGGGATTCTACTTGGTTGCTACTCTCTCCTTGATTTGGATTCTATCATCCGCTTGCCGATCTCTCCTTTGGTGATTCTATTGCAAGGTCTCTCGCATAGGATTCTATTGGATTGGTTATTCAAACCAATGGGAGCAAATCAAAATCAGGTATGGTTTGGCATTTGTTTGTATCTTTACCTTTCACTAGAGTTGTGTTCATCATGTTCATCGCATGTTCCCTCACTCCCCGCCTCAAATTTGTGAAGACCAGGCCACTCCAAGGCTAAATCCACATGGAGACCCATATCAAGAAATCTCCGGCTAGAGGGATTCATCAATCCAGTCCACCATGTGGCACTTATGTGAGTTATAGTGGCAACCCATGAACTTGTGGTCAGTGTCCACGCCCTCGTATGCCACGAGCCGACGCGGGATCAACCCACAGTCGCATCTATGTCATTACGGTGCTTGTTATGGATCCACTTAGGCACTTTGTCGGCATGCGAAGAACAACCCCAATTGTTCATAATAGAGATCGATCAAATAATCCAACAATAATAGTTATGGATAAAGAAAACCAACAAATGGAGGATAACGTACGATGCCGCCGCCGCGCTCAACCTTACTGTCGTCGTCGCAAATTATCGTGTTTTCGCATCGGCGTTGGCGCCGCTGCTATAGCTACTACCCCATCGGATAAATCGAATGTCCATCGCGTGAGATGGGTTGCTATGGTGCACGGATAATGTGATTGGGTCGGTATGTGTGAGAGTGGTAGTGGATGATGGTTGATAAGGAGACAACAACTCATTGTGAGGCACACATGTCAGTGAGACAGGCTTGAGCAGTTCGATCCACGTGAACGTCTCGAAATAAACACGATGCAAAATTAAATGTCTCTATTTCCATGGCACGGCAATCGGGGCTGTCGTTATTATTTCAAATGTGCCATGACACTCCAATATGCTGGCATCGAGTGTGTCACGGCATATAAGTGGTCGACGCGAAAAAATGGTGTTGCGACAGCCCATCTGCCATGTAACCAACTATTGTCGGTTCTTTTCGCTTATACCGCCCCAAAAATCCACCGGGTATGGGGGTATTTTTGTAGTGGTGGAAATTGATACCAAGGTTGATGGCACTAGAAGCTATTATGGCGGTGACTAGGAGGTGGGGGAAACAGTCCCCCGCTGGCATGAAGAGTTTGCACAGAATCGAAACTCTAAAGGAACTAGACGCTAAGACTAGCAACACAATACAACAATGTAGAGAGAAATTCAACGATGCAATGCACTGAAAAGAAAATTGTGATGGATGAAATTGTTTATGGGATAGTATGATCTAACCTGAACATATTTTTGGATTTTTCGTGGACTGCAGGTATGAAGAACAGATACAAACTAAACTATGAAAATAGTAAGATCTCATAGAAGAACCTGAAATTTTATACCACTTGATAGAAGAAAGTAGGCTGATCTTTCGATGTGAAGGGAATAATTATATTTGGTGGAGTTTTACCTTGACGATCTGACTATAACGTGCAACGACATTCCACCAATGCAATCACTAAACCAATCTCCTAGAGGTTACTTGATGCAGCCCGTCCTGCGGACGCTACTACATCCACAACGCCAAGTCCTAGTGATTGTCCCCAAGTCAACCAAGAAGATGGACCAGGAGCAGCCAGCTCCAGAACGAGAGTCTCCACCATCATCGCCTCGTAAAGTCCGCCTGAATCCAGTCGGAGTGTCCGACACAGCCGGACTGTCCAGCGCGACTCAGCCGGAGTGTCCGGCCTACCCCAGCCCCGTCCTGGCATGGACATTCTCTGTGCTACACCGGACTCTACCCGGACACTACCCGGAGTGTCCGGCCACCCCGGACTGTCCGGCCCACTCGACCCGGAGTGTCCGGCCTACGCGATGGGCCTGCGTGCCAATATCTAGGCCATTGGCCCATGTACCCCTCTATTTCGCACCAAACCCTAGTTTTATGCCCAAACTACCCCTGAACTTGTGGTTGGATTATAAATAGATCCCCCACCCCCTCATGTATCCCTTAGGCATAGATGATAGACTAAAGACAACCCCCTTTGTGGAATCTCTAGTTTTGCCTCATCCCCTTCTACCAAAGGGGATCGAGTATCGTCACCACCTCGTTGGAGTTTGCATCGCGCCTCCCTCGTTGTACAAGGCCTTGGCATCGGTGTCCCTTAGCCAAGACGTCAAGACCGTCTCCAAGGTGTTCTTCCCTCTCTGCTTGGGATTGACGGGAGCACGTTGACCGATCATTCCTTGCGAGGATTCTATCGGACCGGTGGCCAGGTCCGGGCTCGGGCAGGCCGGACACTCCGGCTGAGTCGGGCCGGACACTCCGGCTTGATCCGGGCGGTCACTCTGGCTCTGGCAGCTTTAGGACAGGTGCAGCTCCAGGGCTCGTGGGTCGACGCGGCGGGGGCTCGTACCTGATGATGCACAAAGTAGTGGTATGAAGTAGCACGCCATCCAAGGAAGTATCGAATTGGCATGAAGAGAGGAGCGAGTTCACCTTAGCTTGGAGGAGTTTGGCTCGGGCAAGACTCATGGGTCCACTTGGGGGACTTGTTGGTGTAGATGTAGAAGCGTCCGTAGGACGGGCTGCATCAGGTAGAGTGCCAGAACGGAGTTTTCTGGTGCCGATTTGTGGAATCTGGTGGTGGCGGTGAAGCGGAACTCTTTCTGGAAAAACATCAAACCCCCCTTGGTTTTTAGGTCAAGAGGCGACTTATAGGCAAAGAGGGAGGCCAAGGGGGTGACCGAGGCTGCCACACCACCCCCAGGCGCATCCTGCCCTGGCCCGCGTGACCAGGCGGTGTGGGCCCCTTGTTGCCCTACTCCGTCTCGTCTTCTGGCTCCATGAGTCTTCTAGTGAAATAGGATTTTTGGCATATTTTTCGGGATTTTTCCTGATAGTTGATTTTCTGCACAAAAACTAGACACCAAGGTAATTCTGCTGAAAACAGCGTCAGTCCATGTTAGTTGCATCCAATTCACACAAGTTTAGAGGAGTAACAATAGCAAAAGTGTTCGGGAAAGTAGATACGTTTTGGACGTATCAACTGCTTGTTTGTGCAGATTTGCACTGTGTAACCGAAATATTGTATAGACATTTTATCAAAAAGGTCGCATGTTTCATACCAGATTTTGATTGTATGATGTATTCTCTCGTTGGGGGATCCGACAAACTTATGTTCATGTACGGTAGAAGTTTTATGTCACGGAATACTTTCTTAATTTATTGATAATAATGAATAAGGGTACATTGTGATGGCGTGATCGCCTAGCCATTGGCCTTTATTGAGTAGAGAGTGCATCTTAATAGAGTTTTTCTGGAGGAACATCGACTTCTGTCATTGGGGAGCTTCATCATCTTCCGTATGGTGGTGCTCGTAACTTGGCAATCAGTGGGTCTTCTTATGCGGGACCATTATTGGAGGCCGCATATGTTGCTTTTTGCGAGACTGTTGCGTGCTTGCTGTTCTGATATTTTCTTTTTGCGGGTGTGCCCTTCGTGTGTCGATTCTTCATCCGTCAGTTTCAGTTGTCCAAGCTCCGCCTCCATCTCGAAAGATTCTGAGATTTTGTTGAATTCTTGATCACAATTGTCTGCGCAGCTGGAGCTTCCTTTGACTATGATGACCCCGTTTAGGGCTGGCACTTTTAACACTAAGTATGCATAGTGAGGTACTGCCATGAACCTAGCGAAAGCTGGTCATCCCAGGATCGCATGGTATTGAGATGGCCAGTCCATGACTTTGAATTCTAGCTTTTCTCGTCTGAAGTTGTTTTTTGACCCAAAAACTACGTCGAGGTGGACTTTGCCTAATGGAATTTCGGCTTTTCCTGGAACTATCCCGTGGAAGGTTGTGTCTGTTGGTGTTAGGTTTGTCATGGACCAGTTCATGGCCCGCAGACTATTGGCGTAAATCAGATTGATGTTGCTTCCTGCATCTAAGAAAACCTTGATCATGTCGAACCTGCCAATTTGCGCTTCTACTATTAGTGCTGACTGGCCTGGCTGAGGGACCCGTAATGGATGGTCAGCTCTACTGAAAGTAATTTCTTGTTCTAACCAACGGAGATACTCCGGTGTAGGAGGTGGCTTTGTTACCGCCAAATTTACTTACTAGTGATCAACTTCTGTGTTCCGTTAGAGGGTGACCCCTTCTGGATCATTGACATTACTCCCTTTGATCTTGGATATTCGTTGTCTTGGTATACTGTGTTTTGCGGCTGTCCCGCTGGTGGAGGCCCCTATGGCGGGTGTGGAGCGCCAATGGCGAAAGTGCCAGGTGTAGGGGCATAGTTTCTGTTTGTTGCTTCGGCTTCCTTTGCGTTGCATAGTTCTTGCATCTTTAGGAATGTCCGGCAGTCCTTTAGGAGGTGATTTGATCGCCTTTTCCCCGTTGAGTCGACGTAGTAGTGCATATTGCAGGGTCCTTCCAACATTTGTCCTGCTGACATTGGTGGGTCTCGGTTCACTGACTGGTATCGTTGTCGTGGCTGGCTTTCACTGACGTTGTCCCTACTGCCACGATATCCGCTATTGTAGTCATCACTTCGTCAGTTGTCCGTTCCAGAAAAGCTCGCTGCGACGTAACTGGGTGTATGATATCCATCGTTGGATTGTTGTCTCTGGTCGTTGTTACGATAGTCCCTGTCATCAGGTGAATGGGTCCTTTTGTTGTGTACTGCATCCTCTCCGTTGGCCCAACAATTGGCTATTTCCATCAGCTGTGAAATTGTCCTTGGCTTGGTTCGTCCTAGTTCTTCAATGAACTCCTGTCGACAAAGACCATCATTGAAGGTGTTGATTGCTCTTTTGTTCGATATTTCCTCAGCCAAATTTTTGGTAATGTTCCATCGTTGGATGAAGGCTCGTATTGATTCTCCTGTCTTTTGCTTGCAGGCACGCAATCGCTCCAAAGACGTGGGTCCCTTGAATGTAGATAGGAAGTTTCTAATAAATTTGTCTTCAAGATCACTCCAACTGCTGATAGAATCTTCTATTAGTTGCTTCAGCCAGGAGCATGCTGCACCGGTTAAGTGGAGCTGCAGGCTTTGCATCGCTGTGGCTTTGGATCCTCCTTGTAATTTGACAGTCGCCAGATAATCTATCAGCCAAGCTTCGGGTTCTTGGAGGCCATCGTATTTTTGTCGATCTTGGGGTAGCTTAAAATCTTTCGGCACCAGAGTTTTGCAAACCCGTCGGGTAAAGCAGCTAGCTCCGCATAATTCTTGTTCATCCTTGTTTTCACTGTCACGGTATCCTCGGGTGATGTGCTCTTCTCTTGATGGATCAATCCTTTGCTGGGTGATGTCGTTTCTCGCGTTGTTGCGCGGTTCTTGTTCTAAAAACTAGACCCGATGTGGCGACCGTGATCATCAGGTGTGACCTCCTTGCCGAGGGCTGCTGCGACGGCGTGGGGACCTGTCATGTTGCCTCGTGGTTCCTTTATTTACTTGTGCAAGAGTTTCCCCCACCAAGCCAAGGTTCATTAAGGCGGATCGGTGGAGGGCCACGCAAGCATCGTCGGGTGCAGGTTGTGTTGTGATTAGGTATGTTTGCGCGGCCACAATAGCTGCCTAAGTTGTTGTTGCCTTGATATTTCCATCTTGGTCTACCGACATAAACGAGATATCAAGGTCTCGGATTAGTCCGCTTCTCCCTTCTTAGGGTATACCTCGTAATCTAGACGTTCCACTTGTTGGCGATGCTCCTCCTGTTATGCTGCTTGATCCTCGGGTGGGGCTTAGCTATGCTCACCGTAAGCTAGATTCATCGGCTACCCTTTATCTTTTGTCGAGCTGCCTTTGCATCCTGAGGATGTATCTCTTTTTGTGGTGTAGAAGACACTGGTATGCCAATATATCTTCGTGGGTGGCGTCTGTTGTCATTGGGACCACACCCGAAATTGCTGCTCTTGCCTTTTCCCATGCATTGGCTGTTAGGTTAAGGGTTCACCTCTCATCTTCACATGGTTGCTCTTCTTCCTCATTTTCCGGGTTGACTATTGGGTCTGCCCTGTTTCCTCGACTTCCTTCGCTGTCATTACTTCCTGCATTATGGCTTGAAAGAATATCGGCGGGGTTAAGAATTGGGTTACCATTGGAGTCTTGCTGGGTCGTGGCGTCTCCGATGATCATGCAGACTTGGTGCTGAGTGGCGTACAGACTGGTAACGTCGTTGTATTCGCTGATGGAGACACTATCAGATGAGCTAGTGAAGTCCATCAGTTTTTGCTCTAGATAGATTTCTGCCATCTGAATTCCAAAGTCGATGCTTTCGCTACTTTCTTCAGGTTCTTAATTGGCTGGGCTTGCTTCACATTGTGGTGTGAATGGTCAGTCTAATCAGAAGGAGAGATTGTCATAGAGCCCATCAAGATCCCCAAGTTTCGCACCGATTTGCCCGCTTTCATTGTCTTCTTTGATCAGTGATTCAACTTCCATTGAGGATCTGACGGAAGGTTCCTGATGCAGCCCGTCCTACGGACGCTTCTACATCTACAACAACAAGTCCCCCAAGTGGACCCATGACTCGTGCCCGAGCCAAACTCCTCCAAGCTAAGGTGAACTCGCTCCTCTCCTCGTGCCAATTTGATACCTCCTTGGATGGCGTGCTACTTCATACCACTACTTTGTGCATTATCAGGTACGAGCCCCCGCTGCGTCGATCCACGAGCCTTGAAGTTGCACCTGTGCTGAAGCTGCCAAAGCCGGAGTGTCCGGCGCAACTCAGCCGGAGTGTCCGGCCTGCCCGAGCCCGAACCTGGCGCAAACATTCTGTGTGCCAGTTCGGACACTGCCCGGAGTGTCCGGCCACCCCGGACTGTCCGGCCCACTCGACCCGGAGTGTCCGACCAGCCCGGACTGTCCGGCCCACTCGACCCGGAGTGTCCGGCCCAAGTGATGGGCCTGCGAGCCTAGCTGGGCCCTATGGCCCATGTACCCCTCTATTTCGCCCAGAACACTAGTTTAATGTCTGAATTACCCCTGACTTTGTGGTTGGCCTATATATAGACCCCCACCTCCATTGTAAACCCTAGGCTTGATATTGGAATTAGTGGAAACCCCTATGTGGATCTATCTAATTCTTGCCTCATGCTCCTTGACTAATGAGAACCAATATCCCCAAACCTCGTTGGAGTTTGCATTTTGCCTCCGCGTTGTACAAGGCCTAGGCATCGGTGTCCCTTTGCCTAGACGTCAAGATCTCATCGAGTCTCCCATCTCGCCGTGCCGGTTTGAGAGAGAGTCTTGCGCCCGACGCCGATCTTGGGGATTGCGCCGGACCGGTCACCGTCGGCGTGAGCTATTGGTGTTTATCGTGGTTTTGCGTGTGTGTGTTCATCGCTTTCTTCATGCGTGTGTTCGTCGTGTTCATCCTTCCCTCCCCCCCCCCCCCCCCCCCGCACTCCACCCTCAATTTGAAAGGGAATCGTGAAAGATCAGGCCACCCTAGAGGTTTGCCTTCAACATATTGGTATCAAGAGCTTCGTTGCTCACGATTTCCCCGACAAATTTTTCTTCTATCCATCAAAAATTCGAAAATCCCCACAAAAAACAGCCCATATTTGCTTTTGGATCGATCTCTTGATTTGGAGTGTTATTTGTGGTTTGGATCCAACCAAACCTTGTCTAAGGAGTTGGTCCAGCTTTATCCTACGTTTCCCCAGCCCGATTTGGTCAGTTTTTCGCGGATTTGAGGCTCGAAGGCGAGAATTTCCGTTCAAGAAAACGAGTAGGAAACCCGTGCCGGAGTGTCTGGCATGTAACGACTGGAGTGTCCGGCCCGACCGGAGTGTCCGGCCGAACCAGACCGGAGTGTCCGGCCGAACCAGACCGGAGTGTCCGACCAGACCGGAGTATCCGGCACAGACAGACCGGAGTGTCCGGCTGTAACTCCAGTTTTGACAGTTTTACCTCATTTTTCGCATTGGCTAATCTCCTTTGTTTACTCGTGTTCCGTGTGCGTGTCAGCAACTACCAGCAAGCTTCCGCATCATCAACTTCCGCGCTCATCAACACCACGGACCACGAATATCATCCTGCTCCACCGACGCCAAGTTCATCATCAAAGAAGGTATAACTTGCGTCACCTTGTTAACCCACATCTTCCTTTGTGTGTACCTATCCCGTGAGAGTGGCTCATCTTGTGTTTGCTTGAGCATTGTGCATTTGTCCTTGGATAGTGAGAGTGCAAGAGCAATAGCAAGTGTGACTAGGTAGCATCAAGGGAGAGCAAAAAAAGTGAAAAAGATATAAAGAAAAAGCAAAAGAAAAATAGTCTCCCCTTGCAAAAGAGAGTCTCAAAGCTTGTAAGCAAGAGAGAAAGAAGAGCGCCCAAGGCAAGTGCACAAATCCGTTGCTCACTTTTCCTCTTTGCAAATGAGCCACGGTCTCTCCTTGCATTGGCACGACAACGAGCATAGTCTTCGTTAGGACATTTTGTTTGCTCATTTTCATAGTCGTGTCAATCCCAACTTTCTCCACGTGTGTGTATATAGTCGTAGGTTCCCGTCACCCTTTTGAGTTGTTGACCTTCGCCTTTGACTTGAGTTTTGTTGGATTTTACCCACTTTTGACTATCCCTTTTCTTTTGGTTGGCTCTTTGGCTTTCCACAATACTAACCTACCACCAAGAAGCTGTTGAGAGTTAGTTCTTTCTTTAGTGTGAGTTTTCTTTGCAATTCCACTTTGCACGCTTATAGCTCTCACTTGTGGTCTCTAGTTTGGTGCAATCCCCAAGGTGAGGTACAAGGCTAACACCACCATATTCCACTTCCATATACAATACTCGTGTGTTTTGCATGATGGATAGGCACGGTGAGACGAGCCAACCCACCCCCCAAGAAGAAGATCTAGGTCCGTACATGACGCGCGCAAGTCACTTCATCGTTCGACAAGAGTTCCGTGAACATTACCAAGCCCTTGAGACGCGACAAGATGAACAATTTGGCGAGACGCAAGCCGAGTTCAAGAACATCGACAACCGCTTCGACGGCCTCGAACGACAATGCATGCAATGCATCACAACTTCGGCCACCAAAATGAAGCGCTCCAATGCTCCGTCGCCGAAACAAATGACAATCTTCGACGCCTCATCGACGGCATGGCAAGACCACGTTCACGCGCATCAAGCTCGGCAAGTTCTTCGCATCGTCATGCACCTCTTCCACAAGATCTACATCAAAGTGCTCAAAGACGCAATGATGCCCCCGTGGTTGAAGATGGAATCTCTTTGAACTATGTACCTTCCCCACGGCACGCCGCAACGTCAAGCTATGATGGTGACCTCTCTTCAAGGCCATGAGCAAGGCAAGAAGCACATCGTCATCACGCAAGGGCACTAGTGATCCGACAAGAGCAACCACAAGAGGAACTGCAAGTGCAACCGCAAGTACAACCGCAAGTCTACCACCATCGACCGCGACACATACTTGACACAACAAGTGATGACTCCAACTTGGAGAATCAAGCTCATCATCGACGTGAAGCTCTCCAAGATCCTCCTCCTCGTCATCAACGTCATGAACGTCAACAATGACACCATGGTCATCACGCGGCGCCTCCTCCACATCAACAAAACTTGAAGCGTCAAGTGATACAAGTTGAGCGACGCCCACCACGTCAAGAGGCCCATGACCATGTTCTTCGCCGTGAGGCCCATGTGCCTAACCAACATCACCAACCGAGGAACGAGCCTCCTCTTCGTCATCAACCGCGTCAAGAGGCTCCACACCCTCGCCACCATGAGGCCCAAGCGCCTCAACCACGTCAACAACCGCGCCAAGAGCAAGAGCAAGCTCCTCCTCAACAACAATATCAAGAGCAAGCTCCGCACCAAGGACGCGAGAACTAAGTTCCTCCTCCCCAACTACAAGATCATCAACAAGGTCACCAAGATCGTCGCAATGACCGCAACGATGAAGAAAGTTTTGGCAAGCTCAAGTTCATGATGCCCAAGTTCACCGGATCCAATGACCCCGAAGATCTCGTGGGCACTCAAGGTCGACAAGATCTTCCGCATGCACAACTATAGCAACGAGAAGATGATCGCCATGGCTTCGCTTGAGTTCGATGATTACGCCAACCTTTGGTGGGAACAAGTTCAAGTTGCTTGTGATGCAAGACAAGAGCCACCAATCACAACTTGGCATGACATGAAGGCTCACATGTGATCCCGGTTTGTCCCCGCGCACTACACGTGTGACCTCTTCAACAACCTTTAAGCTCTTCGTCAAGGGACAAAGATCGTGGAAGAATACTTCAAGGAAATGGAACTCAACTTGATTCGCGCCAACATTGATGAGCGTATGGAGCAAACAATGGCACGTTTCCTTATTGGCTTGAATCACCCAATCAAGCGCATCGTCGAGTTCCAAACATACAACACCATGATTGAGCTTGTGCACATCGCAACAACGGCTGAACGTCAAGTGCAAGAGGATATCAAGTACAACAATCCCAAGACGTACTTCACCTACAAGCAAGCTTCAACCCCTACACCAACAACTTTCAATGGTAGCTCCTCAAGTACCTCCAAGCCTTCCTTCAAGCCCACACTTCCTCAAGGAAAACTGCCCCCAAGGAAAACTGCCCCCAAGTGGCAAGCAAGCAAAGAGTGATACACCTTTCAACGGTGAATGCTTCAAGTGTGGAGGTAAAGGACACAAGTCGGCCGAATGTGGAAACAAGAAAGTCTTGTTCATCCATGACAATGGTGATGAAGAGTACTTGAGTGAAGATGAGTTTGATGCCCGTGTCAAGGAAGCAATGACAAGGCAACGAGTGGAAGATGATCAAGAACTCCTCATGTGTGAGCATGACGCAAGTCCATCGCTTGTCGTCACAAGGATCTTGACCACTCAAGCACAAGAGCATGAAGACCAACGCTCCAATATCTTCCAAACACGAGCCGACATCAACGGCAAATCTATCAAGGTGATCATTGACGGAGGGAGTTGTCACACCTTGCTAGCACCGAGTTGTGTGAGAAGCTCAACCTCACCCTCCATCCACACAAGCACCCCTACCACGTGCAATGGCTAAGTGACCAAGGGTCCGTGAAGATCAAACATACCGTATCGGTCCCCTTCGCCATTGGTCCTTACAAAGATACGGTGGAGTGTGATGTGGTTCCTATGACAGTTTGCCACATGCTTCTTGGTCGACCATGGCAATTTGACAAGGCTGCTCAACATGATGGTCGCACCAATATATACACCTTCAAATGGCTCAACAAAACATGTGTTTGGCAACCGATGACTCCTAGCCAAATAATTGCGGACAATGCAGAGGCTTTAGCGAGGGCGCAAAGCACAACACCTACTTGTGAGAAGAGCGGTGAGAGAGAGAACCACCTCATAGTGAGTGAGAGCCACAAGCCAAATTCGAGTGGAAAAACTAAGAGTGTTCTCCTTGCCACCAAAAGTGAGATGAGAGATGTTCGGAACAACCCATCCATCTTGCACTATGTCCTATTTTTCAAGAGACTAGCGCAAGGAACTAATGAATTAACCAATGTTCCTCCATCTTTGATGAATGTTTTGCAGGAATTCAACGATGTGTTTCCCGAAGAGCTTCCACATGGACTACCTCCTCTTCACGGCATCGAACATCGAATTGACCTCATCCCCGGTGCACCACTTCCCAGCCGCGCCGCTTACCGCACGAACCCGGAGGAGATGAAGGAGATCGAACGTCAAATCAACCAACTTGTCTCCAAAGGTTTTATCCCAGTTAGCACTAGTCCAAGTGTCATACCCGTGATTCTTGTTCCAAAGATGGATGATACATTACAGTTATGCATGGACCGCCGTGCAATCTATGTTATCACCGTGCGTTATCGACATCCCATACCACGTCTCGATGACATGCTTGATGAGTTGTGTGGAGCCACTATTTTTTCGAAAATTGATCTTCGTAGTGGTTACCATCAAATACGCATGGCTGAAGGTGATGAGTATAAAACCGCCTTCAAGACCAAACTTGGTCTCTATGAATGGTTGGTTATGCCCTTTGGTTTATCAAATGCCCCATCCACCTTCATGCGCCTTATGAATCACATCTTGCGTTCTCTCATTGGAAAAAGTGTTGTTGTCTATTTCGATGATATTCTTGTTTATAGCTAATCACTTGAAGACCATATAGCACATGTCAAGGAAGTTTTGCAAATCCTTCGACATGAAAAGCTTTATGCTAATCTTCCCAAGTGCACTTTTGCTAAAGACAAGTTGATTTTTCTTGGATTTGTCGTTTCTTCGAAGGGAATTGAAGTTGATGTTTCCAAGGTAAAGGACATACGAGATTGGCCCATACCAACAAATGTGAGTGAACTCCGAAGTTTTCATGGGTTGGCCGGTTTCTATCGTCGCTTTGTGAAAGACTTTTCAACCATTGCTTGTCCCCTTAATGAATTGACCAAAAAGAATGTCACCTTCGTGTGGGGCAAAGCACAACAAAAAGCTTTTGATGAACTTAAAAAGAGGCTCACTGAAGCACCTCTTCTTGCTTTACCGGATTTCACAAAAACTTTTGAGATAGAGTGTGATGCTAGTGGTATTGGCATTGGAGGAGTCCTTATGCAAAACGGACGTCCTACTGCCTACCATAGCAAAAAACTTGATGGTGCTCGCCTTAACTACCCGATTTATGACAAAGAGCTTTTTGCCTTAGTTCGTGTCCTTCAAGTTTGGCAACACTACCTTTGGCCCAAGGAATTTATCATACATTCCGACCACGAGTCGTTGAAATATCTCAATGGCCAAGCCAACTTGAGCAAGAGACACGCTAAGTGGGTTGAGTTCATGGAGTCTTTTCCATACATTGTCAAGTATAATAAGGGCAAAGATAATGTAGTTGCGGACGCATTGTCTCGCAAACATCCAAGCCTTCTTACGAGACTTGAAATCAACGTGTTGGGTCTTGAGGAAATAAAATCTTTGTATGCTTCCGATCCGTTCTTTGAACCAATTTTCGCAAAGTGCTCCAATGACAAAGGAGTTGATGATTTCTATTTGCATAAGGGCTTTCTATTTAAACAAAACAAGCTATGCATCCTGAAGTCGTCGCTTCAACTTTTGCTCTCCAAGAATCTCATGGTGGAGGCCTTATGGGTCACTTTGGTCGCGACAAGACATTGGACATGCTCTCCAATCACTTCGTTTGGCCCAAGATGAAGCGTGACGTGGAGCGCTATGTTCAACGATGCACGACATGTGTTCAAGCTAAGTCGCAAGCTAATCCCTATGGTCTTTATATGCCATTGCCTATTTCTCATACACCCTTGTCCGACATTAGCATGGATTTCGTGTTAGGATTGCCTAGATCTAAGCATGGTCATGATTCTATATTTGTTGTTGTGGATCGTTTTTCCAAAATGGCACACTTCATACCGTGCCAAAAGACCGACGATGCTTCACATGTTGCAAATCTGTTTTTCAGGGAAATTGTCCGTCTTCACGGTATGCCAAGGACAATCGTCTCCGACCGCGACGTCAAATTCATGAGCTACTTGTGGAAGACCCTCATGGCCAAGCTCGGCGTGAAGCTCCTCTTTTCATCCGCATCACATCCTCAAACTGATGGCCAAACCGAAGTTGTCAACAGAAGCCTCGGAACTCTCCTTCGCGTGTTGATCAAGAAAAACCTAAAGGATTGGGAGGAATGCATTCCACACGCCGAGTTCGCCTATAATCCGGCCAAGCACTCAACAACCAAGATGAGTCCATTCATGATCGTATATGGTTTTGAGCCCCTCACCGCGCTCGACATCCTACCACTTCCCCTCCATGAGCGCACGAACATGGACGTCGAGAAGCGCGCCCAAGCTATGAAGACGCTTCATGAAGAAACAAGAGCTACTATCGAACAACAAGTCCTTCGCCAAGCTTCAAGGTTAAACAAGGACAAGAAGGAGATGATATTTGAAGAAGGTGACCTTGTGTGGATACACCTAAGCAAGGACCGCTTCCCCAAGGAACGTGACTCCAAGCTCAAGCCAAGAGGAGATGGTCCCTTCAAGGTCCTCAAAAGAATAAACAACAACGCCTACATCATCCACATACCGACCTCCAAGTACCTTGCAAGCAATACATTCAATTTCAAGGACCTCACACCCTACCATGGAGATGCTCAAGATGATATCCATGAAGAGTCGAGGACGACTCTTTCCCAGGGAGGGGGGGGGGAGCTGATGCAGCCCGTCCTACGGACGCTTCTACATCTACAATAACAAGTCCCCCAAGTGGACCCATGACTCGTGCCCGAGCCAAACTCCTCCAAGCTAAGGTGAACTCGCTCCTCTCCTCGTGCCAATTTGATAACTCCTTGGATGGCATGCTACTTCATACCACTACTTTGTGCATCATTAGGTACGAGCCCCCGCCGCGTCGATCCACGAGCCCTAAAGCTGCACCTGTGCTGAAGCTGCCAAAGCCAGAGTGTCCGGCGCGACTCAGCCGGAGTGTCCGGCCTGCCCGAGCTCGAACCTGGCGCGGACATTATGTGTGACAGTTCGGACACTACCCGGAGTGTCCGGCCACCCCGGACTGTCCGGCCCACTCGACCCGGAGTGTCCGGCCACCCCGGACTGTCCGGCCCACTCGACCCGGAGTGTCCGGCCACCCCAGAGTGTCCGGCCCACTCGACCCGGAGTGTCCGGCCCAAGTGATGGGCCTGCGAGCCTAGCTGGGCCCTATGGCCCATGTACCCCTCTATTTCGCCTGGAACTCTACTTTAATGCCTGAATTACCCCTGACTATGTTGTTGGCCTATATATAGACCCCCACCTCCATTGTAAACCCTAGGCTTGATATTAAAATTAGTGGAAACCCCTCTGTGGATCTATCTAATTCTTGCCTCATGCTCCTTGACTAAGGAGCACCAATATCCCCAAACCTCGTTGGAGTTTGCATTGTGCCTCCGTGTTGTACAAGGCCTTGGCATCGGTGTCCCTTTGCCTAGACGTCAAGATCTCACCGAGTCTCCCATCTTGCCGTGCCGGTTCGAGAGAGAGTCCTCCGCCCAATGCCGATCCTAGGGATTGCGCCGGACCGGTCACCGCCGGCGTGAGCTATTGGTGTTTATCGTGGTTTTGCGTGTGTGTGTTCATCGCGTTCTTCGTGCGTGCGTTCGTCGTGTTCATCCTTCCCTCCTCCCCCCGCACTCCACCCTCAATTTGAAATGGAATCGTGAAAGATCGGGCCACCCTAGAGGTTTGCCCTCAACAGTTCCTGTACTTCTGTTGACGTAGCTGTTTGGTTGGGCGGGCGTGGATCTTCTTTCGTCGATTTGATGGTTGGTGGAGAGCGTTCCGCTGAACCCATGTTTCCAACGTTCAAGTTTCCCATAGATAGCGCCAATTGACGAGGGGTAACCTCGGCAATGCCCATGGTGACGGACTTAGGGTTTCGCGGAAAAGAGAATGCTTGGGATTTAGTCGGATGTCGGGGAAACAATGGAATCAAAGTCGCCTAAATATTGGGAAGACACACTCTTACAAGTTGTGCACTAGATTTCAGCACCCTCACCTGGGCTTCTCCCATCCTATATATAATAGGCCGGGTCTCAAAGCTATATGGAGATAGGTTTCATACACCCATGATTTACAATATCAACACAATGTTGGTTCGTGGTTTCTTTCCTAATACAATTAAAGTCTTTTGTCGGTTGCTTCCTTGGGCTGTTATCTGGAATCTTCATGGGCCTTAGGCCTTTTACCCAATATAGGGTAGCGAATAATGAGCATCCGAGTAATCATACCCATGTCACTGTCTATTTCCCCAAGAAGATTGATAGGACTTATGGCCTAAATTCAATTGAAAATATTGAGGGCATCCAAGTTGGAGGAATATATTGTCCCATACCACGAGAAAACTATGAAATTATTATGATTGGGACTATTGGTATCAAGGTTGAGGTAACATAATCATTTTGTGGAATGCAAAGTTTTGTTTCATATAAAATTGTTTTGGTAAGAAGACATGATCAACCTTATTAACAAAGGGAGTTTAATGAATAAAACAATGCTTTCACCATGATTATCCTTGCTTACTTTTATTTTATCCATTTTTAATTTTTGCTTTCACTTTGTTTACTTTTCCATTTTCTAGTTTCTTGCATATTAGAATGTCTTAGAACTTCTAAAGTTTTAGTTTTGTTTTGTTTTTCATCATTCCAAATCATCTTTCTGCCAAAAAATCATTCATTAATACCTGAAAATTGCTCAAAATAAAGTTTCTCGAAAAATTCCAGAAAATTCATATTAAATTTTTACGTCAAAAAAGGGGCAGAGAAGTACCTGGAGTGACCTAGGGGCCCACCAGTCAGGCACACCACCTGGTGGCACGGCCACACCAGGGGCGTGCCTGGCCATGTTGTGGGCCACCCCTGGCCCTCCACTTATTCTCCCACCTGCCACTTCTCTCTCTCTCCCGAGAAAATACCAGTTCATTGCTCAAACTCATGTTCCTGCTGTTCTTGCTTGCGGTTTTCGATCTCCTTGCCCAGCCCACCTTTGCTGCTAAAATTTGGAGCATTTGTTATCTGGTATGTGACTCCTCCGCTTGTCCAAGTAGATTTGTGATTGGTAGATTATATCTTGAGTATTTTGCTACTGTAGGTGACAAGTTATATAAGCTTGCATGCTTGTTCTATGCTTAGAGAAATTGTTTTGATGCATGTTTAGCCCTTTTGCAACTCCATATAAGTAGTTCCTTTCATTATGTAATCACTTTGCAATTATTATTTATAATGGTTATCTAAAATTTTAGAATAAGGAGAGATGGACAACCATACTTTTGGAGAAGTATTTGTGAGACACACACCCAGGAGGGCAGGGCCTTCGAGATCAGCTTCTCAATTTAGGCCATCATATAATGAAGATCTTATGGCCCCGCGCTTTGGCAATGAGGGAGATGAGGGAGATGCTCACTCATCTACCTTCCCTTGTTTTGCCTTTTTGCAAGCTGCAGGGATCCTTGCCGATTTCCTACTCCTTGTTCAGAGGGTTGGTCTAACCACTTACATGCAGGATGAGAGTGACCAATATGCCATGCTCACCAAAACTTTCACTGAAAGTTTCACTTTCACTAACACCCCTTATTGGTCAATTATTTCGTTCAAAATTTATAATATGCCTATTACCATGCCATTGGAAAGACTTTGCAGCATTATAGGCATAGGCATGACTGGGACAGTGAACAAGATCCAAGGTCGACCCGCTGATTTGCTGGAGCTCTACCGAAGTGTGACAAATGACGATGACCGCACAGCTAAGCGCGGGGAGATAAGGAACATTCAACTCCCAGCTCTTAGATATTTTGCTTATTATCTTGCCACTAGCATTCTTGGTAGGGAGAACACTAATAATATTTCTAATTATCATTTAGCCTTTCTTGCTGTTGCACTGAATAATACAACCAAGCATAATCTTGGCTCTCTCATTGCTCGCCGTCTAGCTGCTAGAGGACCCATTTATGGGGGCATCATCGCTGTGCGGATGGTTGTTGCTTTAGAACTTTCCGTTGATCCTAATGATATGGTGCTAACTCCACAAAGGCTTGATCTCGCTGCTATGAAAACACATCACTTTGTTACTTCTAACTCTAGTACAGAGAGTTTAGTTTACAGGATGTTGTTTACTGACGGAGACGAGAGGGAAATTCCCTTGCCACAGTTCACTTTGTTCAGTATTTGCAGGATGACATGGTCGCGCTCCAAAGAGGAGGTGGATGAGCAACTCCGTTTGCTTGGTTTCCATGGGCAACACCAGGGGGATGCGCCCTCTTACGACTACTCTGCGCACTACACCGAGGCATCCTCGAGTTCGTATCAGGATGAAGGCCCTTCTTCGTCATATTATGGAGGCACTCATTCTTGGCCAGCTTGGGATTGATCCCCACATAGGCCAAAATCCTAAGCTTGGGGGTAGGTATACCGACATCATACTCATCTACATATCATGTTCAGTCGGTACTTTGCATATCCATAATTCGCTTTCTTTTTAGATTTTGTTCTCGCTTTATTTCTGCTTTCGAAAACACGAAAGACCAAAAATATTTCCGTTACTTCTCTTTGTTTGCTTCTTTATCTTTTAGCCTTGGTTTGCTTCATCCTTTTTATCTTTGTTCCAATTATTTGTAAAACCCAAAAAGATTTTTGCTCTGTTTGCTCTTTCTTCCGGTTCTTGTCTTTAAAAATTGAAAAACGAAAAATATTTGTTGTTCTTCTCTGGTTTTGTAAAGTTCGTTGTAGGGTTAAGCGGTCCCAGTGACTCCTTGGAGTTTGGTTTTATCTTATTATTCAAGTCACACAAATGAAAGGCAATGATGATTTACGAAAACTCGAGGTGTGGTAAGAGGCTGGTATGAACTCTATTTGTTTTCATTTTTGTACATATACTCATCATTGTGGGCATGCTTAGTCTATTCATGTAAGGTGTATGTTATTTAATGGATGCTTAGTAGTCCTTGCTCTCCTATGACCAGTTCCAATCCACTAATAGTTTGTAGCATGTAATATAAATGTTTGCTTGCATTATTCTATTCATAACTTACTATGACATTGTGGTATCCTCCTCTGAATGTTTACTTTGAATTGACTTGGCACATGTGATACGTCCATTTTGCATCACTATTCTATGTCTTAATTCACTATTATTCATTGATATATTTCGTATTGAGAGGTGATAGTTATGTTATTTCATCTATTTTTGCATGGTTGATGACTTTTGGATCATGGACCGCTGCAGTCAGGATTCTGATGGAAAAGGTGCTGTTTGGAGGCAAAATTCGCGAAGATCAGAAAATCCGGGAAAATATACGGAAAATCCTATTTTTCCAGAAGACTAAGGATGCCAGAAGATGGAGTGGAGGTGGGCCACAGGGGGCCCACCCCACACCATGGCGTGGGTAGGCCTAGGCCGCGCCTGGAGGTGGTGTGGCCGCTCTGGCCCACTCCAGCCTCTCCTCGCTGGCGTATATCATCCCCACGAAACCCTAAGACTCGGGGAGCGACCACAGAAAGATTCTGCCGCCTCTGCGGGGCGGAAAACACCGAGAGAGAAAGATCTCTCCGGCAGACAGATTTCTGCCGGGGGAATTCCTTCCGGGAGAGGGGAAATCGTGGCCGTCAACACCACCATCAAGCTGGACTTCATCGGGATCATCATCATCACCACCACCACCATCATCACCATCAGCACCCACATCACCATCTCCATATTGCTGTAACAATTGAGTTGAATCTCACATGGTTCATAGGGGAAACTTTCCTGATGTTGATTACTCTTTGTAGTTGATGCTATTGAGTGAACCGTTGAATTATTGTTTATGTTCAGTCTGTTATACATCATTATTCCATCTCTGATCATGATCCATATGATGTCTTGTGAGTAGTTCGTTTTGTTCTTGAGGACATGGGAGAAGCCTTGTTGTTAGTAGTGGAGTTGCGTTGAGAAAGATTCAATAGATTGTTATTTAAGTTGTGGTGTACTTTTTCTAGTGGTGTCATGTGAACGTCGACTACATGACACTTCACCTATATGGGCCTAGGGGAATGCATTGTGTATTTGGCTACCAATCGTAGGGGTTGCCGGAGTGACAGAAACCTGAACCCCCATTAGGAAACCATTGCACAAGGGACGTAAGGGTCTTAGAGTTTAAAGCTGTGGTTAGGTTTCTACCTTAATTACTTTCTTGTACTTACGGATGTTTGCAAGGGGTATAATCACAAGTATGTATTAGTCTTGGATGGGGCGGTACATTAGCACAGGTTCACCCACACAACACTTAGCAAGCTTGAGAAGATTAATCGACTATATGAAGCGAAAGCACTTGACAGTCTTCCCATGTGTCCTCGAGAACGTTTGGTCATCTTAAGTAATACAACCGGCTTGTCCTTTGCTGCATAAAGGATTGGGCCACTTGCTGCATTCATTCCTACTGTCTTTTATTTACTCATACTTTGTTTACTTGCTTTATCAAAAACCCCTAAAAATCTGTTTGCTAAATATTTGCAGAGAATTCCTGATCCATACCACGAGCCAGTACCTTCTGCTCCTCGTTGAGTTCGACACTCTTACCTATCAAAAATACTGCGATACTCCCCCTATACTTGTGGGTCATCAAGACTATTTTCTGGCGCCGTTGCCGGGGAGTGAAGCGCTATTGGAGAGTGGAGCTGGTAAAGGAAACTTCTACTGTGAGTATTGTCTACTTCTGCTAGTTGCTTTATTTTCGTTATGGATAATTCGTTGAGTTTCTTATTTGGTAGTGCTACTACCACTGCTAAGGTAGTAGACAAGCCACCACCTGCTGAGAATGATGTTTTCAAAATACCTACAAGAATTATTGATCATGTTATGGATAACTACTATGTTGGGGATGGAACTGTCCATCCCGGTGATCATTTGCTCTTTATACACGAATTATGCGGGTTGTTCAAGTGTGCAGGTATTACTACAGATCAAGTTAAGAAGAAGTTATTCTCATTATCACTGAAAGGAAGAGTTGAGGAATGGTATAAGCTGCTGAAGAATGGACAAGCTCTGGAATGGGAGGAAATAGTGCCTCTCTTTTATTCAAAGTTTTATCCTCCTAGTGAGATTCATAAAGATCGGAATCAAATATACAACTTTTGGCCTCTTGATGGAGAGAGTACAGCTCAAGCTTGGGGGAGATTGAAGTTACTAATGCTCAAATGTCCCATTCATGAGCTCCCCAATAATATTATTATCAATAACTTTTATGCAAGGCTCCCTCTACATGATAAAGATTTATTGAATGCTTCTTATGCTGGATCATTCACTCGCATGGAAGAAGAAGCTAAATGGGACCTTCTAGACCGTATTCAAGACAATGCTGAAGCTTGGGAGAATGACAAAGGTAGAAAGTCAGGTATAAATTATGATTATGAATGCATTGAATCTTTTATGGGAACTGACGACTTTCAAAGTATTAAAAATTCTTATGGTCTAGACTCTCAAGCTATTGCTTCTTATTTTAAGGCTTTTTCTTATTATATTGAAGTGCCTAAAAAGAAGTGGAATAAATATCATGAACCTTATAAAGATATTGCTAAGAGTGTTCCTGCAAGAAGTATTGAAGTTTATACTGCTAATCATGTTTTACCTGAACCTTATATTGAGAAAATGCCTTTTCCAGTTAAGGTAAAGGAACATTCTATGATGGCTAGTATGGTACATGAAAGTACGGATGAAGCTATTGAACCTGATAAACAAAAGGTTGATAAAACTATTATAGCAAATGTGAAAGACTTTGTTACTAAATATGAAAAAGAGGGACACCCTATCCTTTGTAAGGATACCTCTAATATTGTTTCACAAAGTAGTGTTATGAGAGCTAGTATTCCTGTGTTTTCTGTTAGAATAAGTGATCATTGCTATGATGGCCCTTGTGATAGCTATATTGTTAAGTTTATGCATGATACTAAAAGTTATTATGAGAGAGGGAAAAGTGTTCTTATGCATCTCAATAATATCAAGTTTCCTCGTTTTATGCTGAAAGTTTTTATGTTGCACTTCTTTTTCCTTCTTATGCAAGTTGCCTTTGGTTTCAATAACTTGTTTGTTTACAAAATCCCCTTGCATAGGAAGTGAGTTAGACTTAAATGTGTGGGTGTTTTTTCTTCTTAATGCTCTCTTTCACTTCAATCCATATCCCTATGAGAGCTTCTTCAAAATTATCATGCCCATCTTAATGGCTATAAAGAAAGAGCTTTATGGGAGACAACCCAATTTGTTTTTGCTTTTAGTTTGTTTTTGTTTTTTTGAGTCTTGGAAGTTATTACTTTGGTAATAACCGCTCCTTATCCGTTTTGTTTGGTTTTTGTGTCAAGATCAACCTCTAATGAGAGAGAAGTAAGATTTGGGGAAGTTGCTGTCCCGAAACAGATTTTTGTGCTTCACCGTAAAAATTCGTGAGAGATCTCTGTATGTCGGATTGAGCTGTAATTTCTTGTGCTTCTGCCCCAGGTTGTTATTTAACTTTCGTTAGTTTTGCACTTTTTGATTTGAGCAACAGAAGATTTTCGAAAAATTTGATCTTTACCTGCTGGTCTGTTTTGACAGATTTTGCCAATCTTGCATTTGCTTCTCTATTCGATTTCCTTTTTGAATTCTTTTTGGGATTTCGGAAGGAGTTTATATATAGCTTTTGTTTTGATGGTTTTCAGTTGAAAGTTGAACTCAAAAGGTTATGTCACTTCACTTATACTAATGTTGCTACTGAGAATTGTGTGAAGTTTTGTAAATTTCTAGGAAGTGGAGATAATGGTGTAATAAGGAAGAGAAGGGTTTTATGACTCAAGTAATAAGTATATGAAGATGAAGATATTGATGATTCAAGTGGTGACTCCGGAAGGATCCAAGAAATACCAAATTCAGAGACCTGTAGAGTCTGTTTCCAACCAGGTAACAATTCTGGTAAGAAAAGTTCCGCGAAAAACAATCCAACTATATTTTTGCAGTTTTCAGTCGATAAGGAAAGCTACAAAGCGAAAAAGGAACGGAAACGGAGCCAGGGTGGCTCACACCACCCTGTGGCACGGGCCCACCCGTGGTCGCGCCACCAGGTGGTGAGTCCACTCCGGACTCCGCCTCCGACTCGTTTTCTCCCAGTACCTTCCTTTTGATATGAAACTTCGTAATATATAACCCCCTGGATCCCCCGAGGTCCATATATCGTGTTTTCGTCGTGTTTTTGTTTCGATCTGTTTCTGTCAGGACATACTCTTTGAAAGCTTAGAAGCACAATGGTGTCTGCCAAGGATAAATGGAAGGAGCCCATGGAGGAAGACCTCCAAGACCCCGGGAAGGAGAAGGAGATCAAGAGTGAAGGTGAAGAGGAGCAAGGCTAACACCCGCGGACCAACACTACCATCGCAAGAATTGGAGTGGTGGCAAACCAGCCATTGGAGGGAAGCCTCCTCATCATCATTCAGATCCCTGGTCACTTCCTCCACGCACCAGGATTCCTTTTCACACTCTTATCCATGAGCATCAATACCAGAATATGCCCAAGGAGAAATTACCCTCCAATTGGGATTTGCCTCGTTCTAGTCATGCAGGAAAAGAAGACTTCAAGGAGGAAGAGTGGGGAAAGAATAGCAAGAGCTGGAATTCTCAACACGACATGATCATGAGCCGCATTGAGCAAAACTCACAGCTGATTCGTAATCTCACCTTCGAGATTGAGGACTTTGGGAAACTGATCAGAGAGCTCATCGAGAGGATACCACCACCACCTAAGGAGTAATTCGTCATCAGTTTTGGCATCCCCTTGGTTTGTTCCAAGCTTGGGGGAGTGCCGCGGTATCATATCACTATCTTCTATCTTTTTACCTTATTAGTAGAGTCATATCATGAATAAAGGAGTTATTATGTAGTATCGTTTGCATTATGGAAGTGTCCCCTCTTCGTTAGATTGTATCCCTTGGTGTGAGTTGCCATTATGGTTTATTAATGAGAAGTTCTATCATTCACTCTTTTGCATAGCTTATATTAGCTTTCAATTCGTGGTTATATGATTGATCTTGTTGTTAGTATTGGTATCACTTTGAGATCATTGAGTTAATTTAGTTGGTTCTCGGTCAGTAGCAACACCTTTTTGAGAGTTGAAAAGAAAAAGATAGAAGTACTCTAAAGAAAAATAATTTCATCATCTTTCTTTCTTGATTTGCTCATAAGTCTAGTCTTCTCTAGTTAAGATCTTTTGTGCTTCTAAGGAAGATTGCATGTTTGTCTTTATCATTTGTATGTTTGGTTGTTTCCTTCAACTCTTGTACTTGCTACCCAGCCTTGCTAGCCAAAAACCTGTACTGAGAGGGTATTCTTCTCGTGCATCCACCTCCTTTAAACCAAACCCATGCCATTTGTGTCCACCATACCTACCTAGTAGCATTATTGCTATTCCAAGTAAATTCTTGTTTTATCTACCTCCCAAATTAAACTTGTTATGTGAAAATTAGTGATTAAAGCTCTCACGAACTTGATGGCACACTTTACTTTCTTGCATTTAATAAACTTGAACCATTGTGCTCATCTATGTTGCGTATATTCTTGCGCTTTATAAGTTGTGAATTAGCAGAACCATGTTGTCATGGGGAACGCTTTCAACATTGCACTGGTGCTTTGTACCAAGTTGATATCATGTTCTTTTGTCTATGGATGTCGTCGGTGTGAAATGAAAGGGGAGCTTGTAAGTCCATGGAGTTATGCATATGTGTTAGAGAAACGCCTGGGCTGCTGGTCTAATCCATGCTGACATGGTGGAAACCTGCAGCGTAACCATAACGAGTATCTATGAAGCATTCTTCTTATAAAAAAGAGATAGAGACTGAGAAAAAAAGAAAAAAAAGAGATTATGAAAAGAGGAAAGAGAGAAAAAAAGCACCATATTCCCATGGTAAATAAGAAGATTGAGGAGATACTTATTGTCTGCTTGCCTTGTCATTTTGATATGGGGATTCTTCCGTATCATCGGGCAAGGGGTACCCCGTTGGTGGTTCTCTATGATACACATATGCTTACAATGACAAGAACTTACCGGTGACTAAACTTGAGTAGCATGAGGAGCGGCCCTCGTATTCAAGGGACATGAGATTCGCAACTTACGAATTGTCAATGCATATCCTCATATTTGATCACTTTAACCTTAATCACCTAAAGATGCCTATGATAGGGGCAATGAGAGCTGAAAGCTAGTAAGTATCATAATTTTTGGGAGCTCTTTATGAGACTTGCAATCCCTGCTTCCCTCTGCAAAGGGCCTTTCTTTTGCTTTGTAGTTGAGTCAGTAAACCTACTCCCTTCTATCTCAGCAAGTATTTTGAGTTGTTGTGTTTCATTCATTCATATGATGGTTTATGCAATCATGTTTCTTATGTTCCTTGTTTTGCACATTGCTCTTATCTTGATGTTTACTACTTTGAAAGCTTTCATTGAAAACCAGCTATTTGTGAACTCCAGCAAATTATCAACTATTCTTCGACCAAGAGCTAAGTTTACCATTACCAATTCTGATTCACTTTATGTATCTTTATTGTGTTTCCTTTACTCATTGCAAGTTGAGTTATATAATAGTGAGTTGTCTTCTATTATGATCTATGTATTTGATGAATGTGATGCTTCTTGTCCGTATTCTTTTATCGACTATTCAATCCATAAACCTGAGGTCATGTTTATTGAGCTCAGTTTCGCTTTGGGACAAGCAAAGTCTAAGCTTGGGGGGAGTTGATACGTCCATTTTGCATCACTATTCTATGTCTTAATTCACTATTATTCATTGATATATTTCGTATTGAGAGGTGATACTTATGTTATTTCATCTATTTTTGCATGGTTGATGACTTTTGGAGCATGGACCGCTGCAGTCAGGATTCTGATGGAAAATGTTCTGTTTGGAGGCAAAATTCGCGAAGATCAGAAAATCTGGGAAAATATACGGAAAATCCTATTTTTTCCAGAAGACTAAGGATGCCAGCAGATGGAGTGGAGGTGGGCCATAGGGGGCCCACACTACCCCATGACACGGGCAGGCCTAGGCCGCGCCTGGAGGTGGTGTGGCCGCCCTGGCCCACTCGGGCCTCTCCCCTCTAGCGTATATCATCCCCAAGAAACCCTAAGACTCGGGGAGTGACCACAGAAAGATTCCGCCGCCTCTGCGGGGCGGAAAACACCGAGAGAGAAAGATCTCTTCGGCAGACAGATTTCTGCCGGGGGAATTCCTTCTCGGAGAGGGGAGATCGTCGCCATCAATACCACCATCAAGCTGGACTTCATCGGGATCATCATCATCATCACCACCAGCATCACCATCAGCACCCTCATCACCATCTCCATATTGCTGTAACAATTGAGTTGAATCTTGCATAGTTCATAGGGGAAACTTTCCCGGTGTTGATTACTCTTTGTAGTTGATGCTATTGAGTGAACCGTTGAATTATTGTTTATGGTCAGATTGTTATACCTTATTATTCCATCTCTGATCATGATCCATATGATGTCTTCTGAGTAGTTCTTTTTGTTCTTGAGGACATGGGAGAAGTATTGTTGTTAGTAGTGGAGTTGCGTTGAGAAAGATTCAATAGATTGTTATTTAAGTTGTGGTGTATTTCTTCTAGTGGTGTCATGTGAACGTCGACTACATGACAGTTCACCTATATGGGCCTAGGGGAATGCATTGTGTATTTGGCTACTAATCGTAGGGGTTGCCGGAGAGACAGAAACCTGAACCCCCGTTAGGAAACCATTGCACAAGGGACGTAAGGGTCTTAGAGTTTAAAGTTGTGGTTAGGTTTCTACCTTAATTACTTTCTTGTACTTACGGATGTTTGCAAGGGGTATAATCACAAGTACGTATTAGTCTTGGATGGGCGGTACATTAGCACAGGTTCACCCACATAACACTTAGCAAGCTAGAGAAGATTAATCGACTATATGAAGCGAAAGCACTTGACAGTCTTCCCATGTGTCCTCGAGAATGTTTGGTCATCTTAAGTAATACAACCGGCTTGTCCTTTGCTGCATAAAGGATTGGGCCATTTGCTACATTCATTCCTACTGTCTTTTATTTACTCGTACTTTGTTTACTTGCTTTATCAAAAAACCCTAAAAATCCGTTTGCTAAGTATTTGCAGAGAATCCTGATCCATACCACTAGCCAGCACCTTCTGCTCCTCGTTGGGTTCGACACTCTTACTTATAGAAAATACTGCGATACACCCCTATACTTGTGGGTCATCAACATGCCCACCATGCATATGACTAAAACAAAAGGTCAGTTAAGCCTCGGTGATTTATTTTGCCTCCGAGTTCTTGTGTAACTTTGATGCTACTATTAATTTTGTTTTGTCGCAAGCATGATTATGGCAGTTATTTTGCTATCCTTTACTTTACTTGTGCATCCAACTCCCCAAAACCAAGATTGTCAAAAACAGTCCACCATATCTACCTACATCTTTGCTACTCCTTGCATATTTATTATGCTTTGTTTTCTTCAAATAAAAACGTTTCCTTGTTATGTGAAAATTAGTTAGTAAAGCTCTCACAAACTTGATGGCACACTTTACTTTCTTACACTTAGTAAACTTGAACCATTACGTCCATCTATGTTGCGTATATGCTTGCACTTTATAAGTTGAGAATTAGCAGAACCATGCTGTCATGGGGAACATTTTCAACATTGCACTTATTATTTAGTTGATATCATGTTCTTTTGTTTATGGATCCCGGCGGTGTGAAATAAAAGGGCAACTTGTAAGCTCATGGAGTTTGTACATGTGTTAGAGAAACGCCTGGGCGGCTAGCGTAGGCCATGCCTAATCATGGTGGAAACTTGCAGCATAACCATAGTGAGCATTCTGTGAAGCATCCTCAATAGAAACCTATGCAAATAGCAAATAAAAAGATTGCTGAGATGCTCATTGTCTGTTGCCTTGTCGTTTTGATATGGGATAGCTCTTGTATCATGGGGCAAGGGGTACCCCGTTGGCGGTTCTCCATGATACACATGTACTTACAATGAAAGGAACTTGCTAGTGACTAAAGTTGAGTAGCATGAGGTCCGGGACTCGTAGGCAAGGGGCATGAGAATTTCAACTTATAACTTGTCAAGCATATCCTCATATTTGTTCACTTTAACCTTAATCACCTAAAGATGCTTATGATAGGGGCAATGAGAGCCCAAAGCTAATGAGTACCATACTTTCAACATTTGGAAGCCTTTCAAACTTTTCAAATCTTTTCTTTTACTTTTATGTTGACTCACCATTTATTCTTTGAGCACCTTCCCGAGAGTATAGCTGTCATTCTTAGTGTAATGTGCTTGTCCCAAAACACGGTTAATTGTGACATAACTTTGACGCATGTAATCTTTGATATTTTTACTTCTAGTCTTCACTTAAAACTTCATAGGTGCCTTGGTATTATGAGCATTACAATTCTGCATATACTTATGTGTCATGTTGTTTATTATTATTGGGTTGAAATCTCTTCATAGCTTGCATGACTACTGGGTAGACTTATTTGCATACTCTTTATTATGAATTGCCTAAGTATTTGATCATATGCTGAGAATATATAGATCTTATGAAGCAAATGTGCTCGTGAAAGTTTCTTTTATCGCACTCGGTTTTCAACTGAATTTCTTGAGGACAAGCAATAAGCTAAACTTGGGGGGAGTTGATACGTCCAAAACGTATCTACTTTCTTGAACACTTTTGTTATTGTTTCTTCTCTAATTTGTGTGATTTGGATACAACTAATGCGGACTAACGCTATTTTTAGCAGAATTGCTTTGGTGTCTCGTTTTTGTGCAGGAAATCAACTTTCAGGAAAAATCCCGGAAAATATCACAAAATCCCTATTTTACCAGAAGATTCACAAAGCCATAAGACAAGACGGAGTGGGGCCACGAGGGGCCCACACCACCTGGCTACGCGGGCCAGGCCAAGCCGCGCCAGGGGGTGGTGTGGCCGCCCCGGTCTCTGCCTCGACCTGTCCTTTCGCCAATATAAGCTCTCTGACCTAAAAACTGGAGGGGGTTCGATGTTTTTCCAGAGAGAGTTCCGCTGTGCCGCCACCACTAGAAACCACGATTCAGAACTAGAAACTCCGTCAACTATCTGCGGGATGGGGAATTGGAGGAGATCATCGCCATCATCATCACTAGCGCTTCTCCATCAACCATCCATAATTCCTTATCCATGAGTGAGTAATCCCCCGCAGTAGGCTATGGGGATGGTAGGGATTGAATGAGATCGTTCATGTAATTTCATCAGATTGTTAGGACATGGTGCCTAGTATCTAGTGTTAGTGCTTTTTGACATTGTTGCAACTTGTTCTGCTTAATGCTTGTCACTAGGGCCCGAGTGCCATGATTTCAGATCTGAACATGTTATTGATTCATGATGATAGTATTGTTTATGATCTTACCTGCAAGTTGTATTCACATATTATTGTCCGGAACCCGAGGCCCCGAAGTGATAGAAATCGGGATAATTGGAGGGGATGGCTATGATGTGAGGATCATGTGTGTTCACGGAGTGTTAATGCTTTGCTCCGATGCTCTATTAAAAGGAGCACTTTAATTGCCAGTAGATTCCCTCGAGGCCCCGCAGCAATGGGCTGGCAGGATAAAAGATGTTGTGCAAGTTCTCATTACGAGCATGTATGACTATATATGGAACACATGCCTATGATTATTTAGTACTTGGATGCTTTATCTTATTTATCTGCAAATGCCCTATTTCTTGATTGTTATATGAATTGTCTTGTCCATGCAACACCCGTCCATCCATCCCTGTGCCTACCGTGCTTTAATCCTACTGTTTACTGCAATTGTTACCACTGTCTTTATTTTTCTACTACTATTACTTTGCGGTTGCTATTACAAAACTGTTGCTACTGATAAACTACTGCGAGCAAACTGTTTCCAGGTGCAGATGAGTTGACAACTCAGTTGTTAAGGCTTATAAATATTCTTTGGCTCCCCTTGTATGAATCAATAAATTGGGTTTTACTTCCCTCGAAGACCATTGTGATCCCCTATACTTGTGGGTCATCAATTATTATGGTGGCTTCAAAGTTCTGAAGTATTCACTTCTAGTATTATCCTCAATCCTCACAAGGTTGCTGTCATGTCCATGCATGAGAATGCTCCATTGATTGTCCATCTTGTCCATGCTAGGTCCATCATTTTTAGGTAACATAAATACATCTGATTTAAGGCAGCATCATATTCTCATGTATATTAGGTAAGGTTCCTAGAATCGAAAATATCTAATTATTGAGTTCACGTGTATGAGATCTTGTGAGAGGTCCATGTCAATGGTTGTTAAATAGTAGGGATGTCCTCATCACGAGCCAAAAATGAAAAAGCCGAAATATTGATCTTGGCCCATGTAACTGACTAAAATTGATACGGGAAAATATAAATAGGTTGAATTTTTTGGCTCGATCTATGTAAAGAACCGAACTATACCCGAACGATTTTGATTTACGACCATTTGGTCTGGTTAAAGAATTTCCATCTAGGATTGGCCATGCAAGATTCGATACAGACGTGCGAGATCGTGAGTGACCAAAATTCCTTGTCATAAAATCTACGACCATCTATTTTAGTCATAACCATTTCTAAGCATTTCAGAAAAAGGTTTTTATTGTTCATTAGTGACATTCAGCTTTTGACCATCTGCTTTTCGTCATAAGAATCTCATAAATGGAAAACTATGACAGTTCGGTAACCAATATCTCGTAGATTCAAAACATAAAATGTTTTATTTCTTCAATCATAAGAAATTTAAATATAATTTCACAATTAGCTTTGTCATGATGAGATTTTTTAAACTAGATCATGATTGATACATGTTTGAAAATCTATCTCACTCTTGTTGTTAGATTATAATCACTTGTTCCTCGGGTATAGTTAAGTTCATTACTAGATTAAAATAGTTACAAGGTTTTTTGAAATTTTCTTATGAGTAATATAAGACTTTCATGATGGTAATATCATATTTTACATATTTAGAATGGATCGAATAATTGATGTCGGGACTTGTACTCCCTCCATCCAAACATAAGTGACTTCAATTTGTTTCGATTCATATGTATCTATACGTATTTTAGTGTGTAAATACAGGCGAATATAGAAAAAACCAAGTCACATTAATTTTTCAAAAAAATGAAAAAGCTTTGCATTTTGATTCATTGATAGGAGAAGAGTTTTTTGTACAAAGTATACACGGGCGCCAAATGGTGCAAACCCGACACACTCAAGACAGTACATGGCCGATGTCGTGGGAATGACCACGGCAGTTGCTACTAGGGCTAGCGATTGATAGGATTTGGGGCAAGAGCTAGTCGCCATCTACGGTGCTAGATTGGAACAAGAGATAACGGATTTACCCATGTTCGCGCCCCCTGTAGGGTAAAGACCTACTCCTGCTAGATTGTATTATCGGCGAGTGGATTACAAGGTGGGTGAGCTCGATGGCTAGGCAACGAGTTGCGTGGATGGGGTGGCTAATAGTGTGTAAGTATGGAGATTACCCTAGGGAGGTTTATATAGGGGGTACCATGCTAGGGTTTAAAGGATTATAACCGAATTAGTTAAGGTTTCGGAGGATATGACCTAATCTGACTAGGCCTATCTATGCTGGTCGTCCTCCAGGTTCCAGTCGCTAGGCCTCCGCATCAGTCGCTCGTCATTCCTGCAGGCCTATTTGCATTGGACTTGGCCTTGTTGAATCGCCCTTCTGGGTATACCCCGATTGGTATATCCCATCGGTAGTCCCCAAGGGAAACGAGGGTTCGGCGCAGGGGTTAACTTGGCAGTCGGAGTAGGCGAGTCCAGGTGCACGCCCAATCGAATCGGTGGTGGACTCCTCCAATGAAGGGAGGAGCCTTTTTTTGTCACTTCAGTCACAGCATCGGCGAGTGTAAAAATGTGCTCAAGTCACCATGCCTAGTCGATTGAACAAGGTGGGCAAGCGGGCGAGTCGAGTGACTGAAGTTGGATCGTCAAGCTGGTCAAACTAGCCGTTGGTTAATTCCAACGGTAACTTCGGCGAATTTACCGCGAAGTAACGACTAGCCCGAGATTGTCAGGTAGCGCCACTATATAAGAAGACTAGCAGGGGATTCGCGGGTATTCTTCTCATTTCCCCGCCTCCCCTTAGCCTCAGTCTCCAGATCTATTCCGATCAAGAATTTCCAGACCAAGCAACCTTCCTCTCTCGATGGCGCCTTCTTAATATTTGTGGGGAAAATTGAAGTGCACCACGGCTGCCCTGAAATCCTTTCAGGACGTCAGGATCCTCTGCAAGGGGAATTGGCGGATCCCTACGGCCAGCAAGACCGAGCTGAAGCCGTGCCCCAGAGAATTCATCTGCTTTTAGAGCCACCTAGAAAGGGGACTAGGATTCCCCACGTTGATCTTCTTTCGGTGCTTCTGCACATACTACACAATCAAGCCATCGAACCTAGGCCCGCACAACGTCGAGCAGCTCGCCATCTTCGTCGCATTTTGCGAGTGTTATCTAGGGTGCCGTCCAATTTACCCCTTTGGCTGGAGCTTTTCCATTGCATCCTCAGTCGCGAGGGGACGGGTGGCCCCATCTTGGCGGCGAGTGGCGTCACCTTTCAATTGAAGCCCAAGGCCAAATTCATGCAGCTGATGCTGCTGAAGAAGGCTATGAGTGAGTGGAAGAAACACTTGTTCTATGTGAAGGAATCAAATCCTTCTGGTGAGGTGGCGTTGTCAACGTACACCGCCGAAAGAAGCGAGCCACCCGGTTGTCAGTGGCCAAGCTTCCTGACGACCAAAAGATGGCCGTGGAAGAAATGTTGACTCTAATACAGGAGCTAAAGGACGAGGGGCTCAGAACCATCAATATGTACAACTATTGGATCGGGCGGCGTCTGGTTCTGCTGGCTACGTGAGCCCACTGGATGTACTAGTACACTGGGAAGGGAGATCCCACAAGATCATGAAGCGAGTCTTGGGAGTCAAAAGACTACACCACAGCACTGAAGGAGATCACGGAGGCGGAATACGTCGACCCCAAGGCTGGACTAGCCCCATACATTGCCGGAAAGCAGAAGGCTCCTCCGGTGAGTTTCCTTGTTCACCTTTTTTGCAGCTTCACACTCACAATTTTGCAGTCACAATTTGTAGTCGTGGTTTGATAATCGCTTGAATCGAGTCATTGTTTCTTTTAACTTTGCCTGCTGTTCGAAGTGCTCGAGGATTGGCTTCCTCCGCTTGATGAAGAAGTTCCCAAGGAGCTCGAGGAGGAGGAATAATCCTCCAGAAGCGAAGAAGAAGTCATAGAGGTGCATGCGCCCTCATCCGCGGCGCGAAGTTGAGGCGAGTTGTAGCCTCGAGGAGCGTGACATCAACGTTGACATTGTCGAGGAGCATGGCTCACAGAGAATGGACACACTGGCTAAGCCTGCACCAAAGCTAAAGTTGAGGTCGCTGGCGAAGGCCAAGCTGCTAGCGAAGGCGAAGTCGCTAGCCAAATCATCAGCAATGTTCGAGTCGGGCGACGTGCCAGACGAGGAAGAGATCGTAAGTAAATGCTTTTGAAAATGGTTTCCTCTGGCTCTCGCCCAAACTTCAAATCTACGGATTTTAAAAATAACTAGGATCTAGAACCCGATGAAGATAATGGGAACAAGATGAAGGCAAGCAACTACTAGCAAACACAGGGAGACTACAATATCGCCCTACCTGCGGAATCCTCATAATCAGGAGACATCAGGGTGACACTATCAAGAAACGTCCAAGACACGATGAAGGCCTCATCTGCAAGATAGTGACTTCGACATGAAGAAAGATAATATCTAGGGTCAATAGTCCTAAGGATAGGATTCCCCTACATCGCGAGTAGTTAACTCCTTGGTCCCTAGCATTGGCCATGTTTGCTTGCCTAAGTGCCTCCTATGTTGCTTGATGTGTGATGTTTGCCAAGGACATTGCGACCCCCTCCCTATGTTTGCCTTGTTTGTATGTTCTGGTTTGCTTTGACCTATTTACAAATGTGACTCGAGGAGCCATAACCCACCTAGTAACTCAGGAAACCCCTGTGCTAGCAGTCGGTAATGAGACCCAGACTAACCTCAAGAATATATGGGAGGAAAAGCATCTCAAGAACCAGGAGTTCGAGATCTTCAAGTCAGAGCAAATCAGAGACTTCACCCCAGCAGGATGGCATACCACGTCCAACTCACCTCGCAAGACTCGTCAACAACACCACACTCCCTTGTTCCTCAGTCTATTACAGCAAGAGATCCGTTGGAGCTAGAAGTCGATCACCGAAGGATCCTCAATATCCACAAGAAACCACCGAATAAGTCAACCAAGACAAGAAGTGAAGACCTAACCACGCTGACCTTCGGTATGTTAGAACTTCCGACCACCTCCGGAGACTACCTATTATAGTCAAACCTACCCAAAACTGAAGGAAAGTTCCTCCCTAGAAGGTCAGGATCACCCCTAAAGCCAGATGATAAGGAAGCGTGATGACAACGAGTTACTCCATCTTCGAGTAGGAGCAACCCCAAGTGATCAAGAGACGACCACCTCCCTAACACTAGATGACTCTACCCGGAGGAAGCACTACCAAGAAATGTCGTAAACCGCTATTTTACCTTGAGCTAACCACCCTAAAGGCTTCATTAGGAAACCACCCACCAAGGTTAGTACAGTAGGTCGTTGCCCGAAGACCTCAGCTCAAGATTCAGGAAAGCTATATCCTTCCGCTAACAGCAAGACAGCCTACCAAGACAGAAGCTCCAAACCATTCCTGATGCACCTTAGTGAAGTGCTAAGGTGCGTCTTTCCACTCAATCTTCAGGAGACCGCCTACCAGAAGAGGCTTCAGAAGAGACCCTAGGATCTGAAGTCTTCCCTCCAGACAACAACCTGGAAGTTATCAGAGGAGGAAGAAACTGAAGATGCTACGAAGTCCCTCCGCTACTTCAGCTGAAGACCCACCCGAAGGACCGCCGAACCACTAACCCCTAGGTCCTTAATGCTTAGAGGACGTGAGACTCCAATGACTCCACCAGGCTCAGTATGAATAATAGCAGTATATAAGCCCCATTGGCCATAGCTTCACGGTGCCTTCTGAAGATTTCGACTCCAGGAGAAGGATGGAAGAAAATCTTCAAAACCACCACCAATGAAGTCAAGAAGGAAGGAATGCGTACCCCCCCCCCCCCCCAAGCTAACCTAGTCAAAGTCTAAGGGGGAAAGTGCGTCTTTCCCACAAAAATAGAATAACCCTCTACCAGGAGTAACCTCAGAAGTCCCGACCCAAAAATAGTTAAATAGGATACACTACGACCTTAAGGAAGAGCTGTGAGTCTTTAGACAGAAGTACCCCCCCCCCAACTATAAATTCTATCCTCCGACGAGTCCTCCATGAAGTTCAGCATCGAGATAGTCTGCCCGGTCTAAGCCCTCGAGAGATAGAGTCCGGAAGGAAAGGAAGGTCATCCCTCACTATCGGGACTAGACTCTGCTCAACTCCCCGTGCATCCCGGAAGACTGAAGCTCAACTTCATCGTCAGATTAGTCACCTTCAAAGGCGGAGTCCTTAAGATAGTACGCGTAAGACACCTAGTATCAACCCAGCTCAAAATCCCCTAACTCTATTCTCCGGAATCTCGGGACGAGATTCTTTTAAGGGGGAAAGATGTGTAACATCCCAATTTCAGCAACCCTGATTAGTTGACCAGAATGCAAAAATCAGGGGGAACAAAAACTTTTTCTTGTCCATTGGTGCAGTGTTTGCTTGTTGTTTGGATATGCTTAAGCACATGAATGTGTATTAGATGATATACTCCTTACCTTAACACCAGTTGACAAAAGCTACTTTCCAAAACAGTCTTGGCTTAATTCCCATATTCTCAAATATTCTGGCATTCCAAAACCTGAGCCAAGATGCTTATGTAACAAAAACTATTTTGGTTGCTTCTATTGACAAAACTATGGAGAGATATATAATTGAATGTCCTTATGTTTTCAATACATAACCTTCTAATACTCTTACCTCTAGATTTAACAAAATCTTTTTGTAAAACTTTTGAATTATACTATTGGTAGAGATACCAAGGACCTTACCTTGTTCAAACTCAAACCTATTTCAAAATACCCATCCTTACCTCAAGCAAGGCTTGATGGTAACCCTAGTAGTAGTTGATTTGTTTGTAAGATGAGTTGCCTTGATCTGCTGTTTGAATTGTCTGCTTAGGAGATAGTATGAGCTACTATAGGAGCTCATCACTAGGATCAAGATGTCTCCAAATCATCCCACCCTAAGCAAGCATACAATTTGGATCTGATCTCTAGCTACTCATTAGTCATCTAAAAACCCTTAACCAGATCAAGTCTGAGGATATCCATACTAGAAGCTTCCAAGTCAATGAAGACCAGTATCAAGCATGGATCCTTACTACTCAATCTACACCCTAACATAATCCCCTTGATGATGCTTGGGTACCTTCCCACCCATCAAAAACATCCCCTCTCATGTTCTAGTCAAAAACCCTAAATCTGCTAAATTTGGCTAAGTCTGGAAATCTGTTTCCAACATCACCCTTTTGAATGCCTCCTTTTCCCAACCCTTGTGCATTATTGGAAATGCACTTGAATCATATTGTTAACCATCCTACGGACTACCAAGGACCACTTTTTCCCTTGGTTAGATCACCCTTCAACCCACTAGTTCTTGATGGTTTTGCAGGCAAGAAAATAACTTTTCATGCAAATCGAGTCATCATGCCAACTTTGCTAGAAGCTCCCACCACCATCCAAACCTCTATGGACCAACTCTTTGCATGGTTGTGTTCTACTCATATAGGTCTATCATTACCTACTTCACTTTTTCCAATTGGATCCTTGAGTTGTTGACAGACACAAGGTTTTGAAGGCTAGTTGATAATCTGCTTTGGCAGGCTTATTTTATTCAAAGTTTGAAAGCTTGTCTTGGTGAGCTGAAGCAGGATCAAGCTCAAACCTCTGTACCATGTTGATGTACATCACTTGGTCTATAGAAAAATCTACCCAATGCCCCAAGGGGAGATCTGAACTCCAAGATAAAACCATGTTTTCATGGTATGAAATTAACACTACCCTAGATCTCTAATCTATGGTATTCCACCAAAATAAACTTGGATTCTCCAATCCCAAGGTTGAAAATGCTTGATACACCTTGTCTACATCATCTACCTAGATCATAAAGATTTATCATATATTATCCATAATTATTTTGGCTCCAAATCTAATTAATTTCTTTAATAGCCAGAATCTCCAAAACTCCTCTCATAAAGGCAAGTTTGGTTTTTACCAAAGAACTTCCCCAACTCTTGGCTCGATTGAGACACACATATCCTACCCCATCTTTCCACTTCAAAAATAAATATTTTTTAAGAGTTTTATTATTTCTTTTTGCCTATTTTCTTAAATGGCTAAAATGGAATAATAAATGTTTTAAATACTTTTAAACCCCAATAAATCTTGGGAAAATTCCCCTAAGTGTGTATTCACATTTGGGATCATCCCACATCAAAAACTCCACCTGTACAGAGTAAATTTATCAAATGATCCCCTAGAAACTACTTATGTACTTCTTGAGTAAATGGATTTAAGTGGACTTTAATTCCTCTGAAAAATCCCAAATAAATCCTGGAAGTATATATTGACCTCATCTATCTACCAGTACCATTTTCCCTCATTGTCCTATGCAAAATTTTGAACTTCCCTCACAAGCACATATTTACTCAATTTGGCAAATCTAGCTAGTTTTGAGCTAAATTAATATAAAACCACCACCAATATTGCAAAGTAATGCACCACAACAACTCCACCTCCCCTGGTCGAGCCCACACTGTAGCAACACTGTAGCAACTTACACCTCTTGTGTCTAGTGCTTGTCCATGATGGGGACACAAGCCAACCCCTCTTTTTCCTTGCCCTCAAAGCTTTACAACAACTGCCCCTGCTCCTCTCGGACCTGCCCACGACCAGAACCACCCCTCCACCGCCCCCAGAAAACCCGCCCCTGGTTTCACCTCCCTCCTCCACAAGCTCCATGGACCAAGTCCATCAAAAACCTCCCCCTCTCGGTATATAGTGCTAGAGGCCAATACAGCTCTCCCTTCCCCCTCATTTGCGTCCCTTACCTCTCCCCTACCCATCCCCAAGCTCCTGATCTGGCAGCCGAGCTCCCCATCGCCATGGAGAAGAAGGAACACTCCCCTCGGCCTCTTTCGAGTGGTGCCTTGCACGGTCGATCTACACCCTCCCAGCTCCCTCACTGCTTGTGTCTACCCTCCCCTGGATCTAACCTATCTCTCCCTCTGCTCTCTCTTTTCACATGTACGCCGGAGCCCTTGTCCAAGTGCATACCCGAGTGACGCCCCTCTGACGAGTTTAATACTCATGCGCCTCTGCAACCTCCCCAAGGGCCATTCCCGGGCATCATACCTCCTCCTAGTGCCCCCAAGCATCTCCCCGCCAACATGCAGACGCCCCGGAGCACCCTCCGGCGAGCTCCCGAAGCCCACCGCGCCGCGGAGGTGCACGACCTCATCTCTGCTCGCAAACTGCCGCTCCCACCCGTCGCCGGGACCGCCGTCAAGTGCCGCGTCGCCTCCGACCATCCTCGCCTCCTCCCGGCGCCCTAGGTGAGCTCCCTGCCGTCGCCCGAGCCTCCCCCGTCGCCTAGGGTTCCCAGCGCCGCCGCGTGCGTCCCAGTGAGGAGGACGATCTCTGGGCCGTCAATCCTCTTCCTAATCCGACGAACCACAGAGCCCTATACCTCTTCAACCTCCTAAGTCGCTGACCACCGGGCCCACCTGGCAGCCCTTCGAAAATTTTCCTCCCACGCACAGCGCCGCTGCAGTGGGCCGGTTCCTCGCCGGGCGGCCCATCTCGGCCTGGTTTCAGCCCAGGCGCTCTGTAGCTCTTTTTCTTTTTCCCAAATCTACAAATCTGACTGTTAGGATTAAATACGAACAAAAATGTAAACTACTATGAAATACTTAAATTAAAATTTTTGCAGTCTCCCAAGTGTCTTGCCTAACATTCAGAATAAGCCCCCGGCCCAAAATCATTTTCATGATGTTCTGGGAATACTTCTCTCAGCTAGTATCTTTTCCAATGAATAAATCATAATATGAGTTTTACAGATCCAATTGAGGCAAACCCACTTCCTATTGGAAGGTATCTTTTGTACCCATCTCTGGACCTTGGATTCATGCCAAGGTGAAAAGTAGGTTAACTTGAGTAAAAATAACAAAAGCATTTCATTTATGACTTTAGAAAATTCCCTAGGCTTTTCTACACCACCTATAAGGCTAATTCCAACTCCCAAAGTAGTGGACCATCAAGTACTACCAAAAACCAGGAGCTCATCATTTATTGGGTTTCTGATGAATTTTAATGAATTAAACCTTTCTGTCCCTAGTGTTATCACTAGATTAATCACTACAGTAGCTTTGTAACTCCAAAAAGAGTGATTCCAGATGGTACTGGGAGGTATTAGCCACACCTACACATGGCCCTTTACCTCATATTAAAAGCCTTTGTAGATAAAATGTGGTGAAAAAGACAATTTGTCTACATAACTGCCTTTGGGAATTTCATGAGGGCATTCTGGTAATTATATTGAGTTGATTCGAACTCTCAGTGAACAAGTACATCAAACCCTACTGAACCATCCAGGGAAATAATTGTTGGAGCTCCAGAACCTTTCTTGTGAATTATCTTCTAAAACTAGAGCCTTTAGCACTAGAAAATGCATAAGTAATTCAATAAAAGTGATAAATTAGTGAAACCACTTTTGTTGGTTTCAACTTATCAAATCATATCTGTTGGTATCATGTTTTTACTATGGTATCATACAGAATGTGTCTTGGTCCAAAATCCATCTCCTAGGTAATTTCTAGACTTCTCAATCTCCTATTCCCTTCTCCAAGGCCATCTCAATCTCCTATTCCCAATCCTCTCAAAACCGTCTGAATCTTATGCTAGTATTATTCAATTGCTTACTGTATGTATTGTGGTGATTGTATGCCTTGTATTGATTGTGCCCTTTTGTTTGTTTGCATGTGTTCCCTATCGATGATAGTTCCGATTATATCGTAGAGTAGAAGAAGATGGTTATTATTGTATATTGGTATTCTGGGTTATCTAGAAGAAGTCCTGATATGGGGTGGCCCGATCTTCTCAGCAAGCTCTTGGCGATGGTGATGGTGGATGATAGATAACTAGTGCGTAGCTATGATCTCCCCCGCTCGATCCCTGATGCCAATGCAACAGCTCTCGAACCTTGTAGGATATTCACAACACCACACTTGCGCACGCAGCCGTGACCACGAACGGTAGTATGCAATCTACTAATTCCCAATGAAACAACAGATCACACTCAATTATAGTTGGCAGATTCGATCACAGGGTAATTCTAGAAGTTCTATGAAAGAAACAACTGCAAAATATTTTAACGTGGTCTAAAAACCTAACTTGTGACGGCTACGGAGGTTTATAAGAGGGCTGGGGCGTCCTCCCCTCTAAACGGGCCTAAAAACAGCCATAACTTGGCCCAAACTGACTCGGTTCGACTCAAACTGATACATACCGACCCATATATGGGTTCGGCCTTATTGGCACGCAGTACAAACGTCGTGGAACACCTCAAACATGTAATTCTTGGTATGCCATCTCTCTCTCTTGCTCATACGTGATTTCCTCATTGCATCCTAGTGCGCCTGCCTCCCGCTCCTCCCTCGCGCACTTGTTGATATTGGAAATCAGCGCTTGTCCTTCTTGCTGCAACTCTCCTCCTCCTCGCGCAACACTTGTGTTATCAATAAACCTGATCATACAAAGATGCATAGACTTAGGTAGTATAAAGTTCTCATTAAGTAAAACATCAGGTTCAATTAAGAATGAATTCACCTGATAATCATTATTGATTTGACTCAGTATTTCCTTCCAGTTCAGGCAGTCAGAATCATCATAATCCCTGTAGATATCCTCATCATCCTCCCTTTCTTCATGAAAAGCCGTCCTCGGCTTTAGGTAAGCTGAAAGTGGGAGAAACAAAAAGAACAACGTGTACGCAAAGTATATGTATATATAACATGTTGTATTATTGTTGTTCACATGAAAAGTATGTCCAGTATACATCAAGCAACTTAAATTGCAGGTATAAGTGAAGTACAAAGAATCATGATCATGGTAAAAACAACTAAATAGATAGCCATGTTCTTCAATATTAAATTCAGTTTTCTCAAAGAAGATCTATGATCAAATTTGTGAACAAGATCAAACCAATTTAATATGTCTGAAAACCAAATTGAATCATGCCATGCTTCAACTGCGCTACTCTGATTATTATGAACATGATCATGTTGTCCAGTATGTAAAATGCAACTCAATTTGCAAATATAAGTGAAGTATAAAGCATTAGCACAACTAGACAATGAATTTTGGGATAAACACAACGAATAAGAAAACTGGGGTTCTATTCTAGCAAGATTACAACGATCCAACATAGGTAAAATTACTTGTATTGGCTGCATTATATCAACTAGACCTGACTTTAGTTTCATATTATCACAAATTTTAGCATATATCTCACAACACAAAAGCGTCGACACACAACATGTATGGCTGAAAACAGCATGTTTCAGTTCAGCGATTCGATCACAAGTAATGCATATGTGATCCACAAGAAAATTTTCATGCATGCTATATTCACCAATCAGATTGAAAGTGAAACAAGGAGAATATGTGCTAGAATTCAGAAATGAAATTTCAGAAATCTTATCCATAGCACAACTCATACTCATAGGTTCATTTAGCATGATGGAGTACACAATATCAGCAGGTGGTATTCGAGCAAGTATTTCCTTATGTGTTATCAGTACCACATGATCAAAATTTGAATTTGGTAAACTATCACATGGTGCTGAAACAGTAGTGCAAGGCAAATCAGAAGGAGGCTTCAGTAAAGGAATAGACTCACAATATGTCGCACATGTTGGCTGAAGCTCCAAATCAGTACCAATGTCATTAACAAACTTCTCAGCTGTAGTAGGTACTACGACATCCTCCTCAAGTAACAATACCAGATCGTGTGATGCAGGTTGTAAAATAGGCGGCTCCCTTTCTTCAAAAGCAACCTGCATAGCACAAGAAACAATACCAGGAGTAGAGATGATTACATTAGTAGAAATATCCTCACATGTATTAGCATCTACTGCACTGATGTTTTCTTTTTCTCTCATACTCTTAGAATGGATGCTCTCAACCTCACGTTTAGTGGAATCACACAGCGCACTTTTGATAACACTCTCACTCAGCTTGGCTATGTGGCTCTCATTCTCACATGGGTTGTAATGCACACCGTGTTCAAGATGAAAAATAATAGAATTGTCACCATTCATCATGACCTTGTACTTAGCAGACAAACTGAACTCTTTTGTCCTCTCCTTGCGAAGAAGATGATACTCATGAAATTTGTCGGCTGAAATCCTGAGCATAACACACCTCTTCATGTTCCATTTGAAAGAAATCCTTCCAACAACAGGACATATTTGAGCGTCAAACCTTCTGCTCCAAGGTTCTCCCAATAGTATGTGACAAGAATCAAGTGGTATAGGAGATACATCACAGCGCACAATCTCAGTATGCTCTTTAAAAGTCATAGGAACATCAGCGGTGTGTGAAATCAGCAATGTGCCATATGATGAATGCAAGAGATATGGCACCGCACGGGCACATGTGGGTAGCTGCAACTTTTGTACAACTTCAACGCTGACCAAATTAATAGTAGAGTTACTATCAATGGTAATGGAAGCACATCGCTCACCAATCATCACACTATGGTGGAAAAGACCATCACCATCAAAAATACCGCGTTCTTCCTTCCAAAAAGTTCCACTACAATGCCAATTGTCGATGAATTTGTAACTATACGTCTCCACATTATTTGTAACATCACCTGCCTCCATTTTCTGCATCACATCAACACTACTAGAAGACATGATTAGTACATTAGTGCACAAATCAAAATCAGTATGGTGGAAACTCTCACAACTCACTCACAACTGATAAGAAAGAAGATCTTACCGTTCCAAAGTGAATAGAGATGCTCTACCAAACGTAATCAAAGACTGATGCACTGAAGTGATGAAGTGAATACCAAAGGCATAGAGAACGATCGCAGGGCACACAGGTTATTTATGGTGGAGTTGTAGGTATGGTATCCTAACTACACCGCAAACAAGTCCTAGTGCTGATCGTATGACAAAGACCCACGGAAACACACACGGTGGAGATAAATGGGGCAATTGCAACTATGAAAATGAGCTCAAAAAGTAAGGTATGTCGGAGGAATGCTCGTGTTGCAATGCACAAGGAGAGACGCTAGCAATGTCTCAACGAAACGGGCACAAGATTGCTAACTGAGCAGCCCGTAGAGCACTAAGCACGCTAGTCTCGTAGGATAGTTATAGACACAAAGAAAGGCTTACTAAGGCCCACAAGGATAGGTACGCTATGTGGACTCAGTAAAAATAAATAAACAAAAAAAAGAAAAAAAATTGACCTGAGAATTGGTCTCTGCCACGGCAGAAAAACGGCCTAAAATCCTGCCGCGGCAGGATGCCGGCAGATTTTTTTTCTCGTACTAGCACAGACTGGTCTGTGGTAAGGCGACGGTTTGATTTTTTTTTTTTTGAAATTTTTTTTTTCGGAATTTTTTTTTGGGTCACGCTAGAGCACAGACTTGTCTGCGGTCAGGCGTGAGGCAGCGAGCCGAAATTTTTTTTTTTGCTCGCCAAGTAGTACACAACTAGGACTCTTTACTTGGATCGGATCTGACTTGATGGTAGCGGAAAAAGATGGTGGAAAACAACTAGAACACTAGAAAAAAAATCTACGAAGAACAGATCTAGATCTAATCTAATAGAGGAACGCGATCAGCAACTATTACTCGAATACGATGTAATCTAGGCTATGGCAACTCATTTTGTGGGGCTTTTTCTGTATAGGATGAAAAACACTCTCTAATCTATGAATGGATTGTGGATTGCTTACCGAGGCAACGAGGAAATCTGATACCAAGATGATATGGGGTGGCCCGATCTCAGCAAGCTCTTGGCGATGGTGATGGTGGATGATAGATAACTAGTGCGTAGCTATGATCTCTCCCGCTCGATCCCTGATGCCAATGCAACAGCTCTCGAACCTTGTAGGATATTCACAACACCACACTCTTGCGCACGCAGCCGTGACCACGAACGGTAGTATGCAATCTACTAATTCCCAATGGAACAACATATCACACTCAATTATAGTTGGCAGATTCGAACACAGGGTAATTCCAGAGGTTCTATGAAAGAAACAACTCCAAAATATTTTAACGTGGTCTAAAAACCTAACTTGTGACGGCTACGGAGGTTTATAAGAGGGCTGGGGCGTCCTCCCCTCTAAACGGGCCTAAAAACAGCCATAACTTGGCCCAAACTGACTCGGTTTGACTCAAACTGATACATACCGACCCATATATGGGTTCGGCCTTATTGGCACGCAGTACAAATGTCATGGAACACCTCAAACATGTAATTCTTGGTGCGCCGTCTCTCTCTCTTGCTCATACGTGATTTCCTCATTGCATCCTAGTGCGCCTGCCTCCCGCTCCTCCCTCACGCACTTGTTGATATTGGAAATCAGCGCTTGTCCTTCTTGCTGCAACTCTCCTCCTCCTCGCGCAACACTTGTGTTATCAATAAACCTGATCATACAAAGATGCATAGACTTAGGTAGTATAAAGTTCTCATTAAGTAAAACATCAGGTTCAATTAAGAATGAATTCACCTGATAATCATTATTGATTTGACTCAGTATTTCCTTCCAGTTCCGGCAGTCAGAATCATCATAATCCCTGTAGATATCCTCATCAAGTCCAGGGACAATTATGCCATATTGCTGATCTCAGGCAAGCCACCTTCTTGCTCATAAGCCTTGTCCTACTATTTTACTTATGCATGCTTTATCAACTGTTTATCAAAATTGCATTGTTTTGCTATATGTGGATATATACATATATATGGTAATGGTTTTGCCCCTCCGAACCATTACACTTTGGTACTACTAAGTACAACCCCCTTGGTGACACCTACTTATCCCTAGTAGAATAGATGGTGCATATCCACCATGCCCCTTTGGAGACCCTGTTTTAGCCGGAGCAAAAACTAGCGGATGGGAAGACCCCAGAAAAAGTTTTACCAAATGTTTTATGATAAAACCTTGGTGAGGTGGGACCTCCCAAGAGATGTTGAAAAAGAAGAAGGTTTTGTTTTACAAAATGCTGGAGGAAAACTGGAGTAAAAAGGTTTACAAAAACACACCTGGTTCTTTGCAGTCTAGCTATAACAACTTAACCCTGTGCAACCACATTACTCTGGTATGGGACAGGGATGGATTTGATGGTTGTCTATTCTGGTATGAGATGCCTCGCAACTACTACAGGGGATCGGGGATCCCTGGAGGGTGGGCCTTCTCCGATAAAGGTGGGACCTGGAGAAGGAACGAAGGGTCGACAAGCCTCCACGCGTTACTATGGGCCCCTCATTTAAAGCGCACACTCTCGAGGAGTGGAAAAAGCGCTCCGGTTGGTCCTTGCCCGACATCCCGGTTTTGAGGGGATTAACACCCATAGGGTAGGCACTTATATTGGAGTGGGCATCCGGAGAGTCTTGATCGGTTACTCGACCCACGGCCGATGAAGATCAGGGTAGGGTACCCGGATGGTGTGGGTAAAGTGTACAACCTCTGCAGAGTGTAAATCTATTCGAATAACCGTGTCCGTGGTTGAGAACGGGTTGGTCAAACTTTTGTAGAGCGGTGCTGGTTTTGTTTTCAAAAAGGGATTTCTGAAAATAAATGGTTTTCGAAATGTTTTGACCATGGGATGGTCGGAAAGGATCCCTGGTTTGACCATGGGATTGTCAGCAAGGGATGGAAGGAGTTTGGTCGTGGGACGACCGGGAGAAGGAAACAAACGAGTGACCCAGTCCTAATGTTTTCCCAAAACTTTTCAAAACGGGTTTCCAAAATGTTTACAAAAGTTTTCAACAAAGATATGTAGATGCTATATCTACAAGAGAAACTATTTGAGAAAAGAACCTCTCTTGGAGCCCTCCCATTATCACAGCCATAATGCATACCCTCTTGTTATTACTATTCTACTAAGGTGGTTTGCGAGTACATTCAAAGTACTCACGGGCATTGTCCTTGGCTATTAACTTGGTCAGGTTCCAAGAAGAAGGTGGTGAGGGCGACTATGTGAGCTAGGACGTTCTCCTAGTCAGTTGCCTGTAGGTTAAGGCATGGCTCGGCTCTGCGCTTGGTGAAGTCCGCTGCTGATTATTGATGTATCCATAACGGCATTTATGTAAGTCTTGTCATTCGGTATATTCTCGGATGTTGTAATGATACTTGTCGGTTATGTGCCACGACTAACTGATCATGGGATCGTGGTTGTATGCATAACAAGGATTCTCGGGGGATTAATCTGGGGGTCCCACAACACTCGTGGTAGAAAGCTCAGTCATATGTGCTACAGCACTTTCATTCTTACTCCACAAAAAGGTTCTTTCTCAACAATGGTTATGTAAGATAAATAAAGAGATAAATCATAGACTTTAATTTTAATGTTGATGGGAGATGTAGCAAACTTATCATTAGGAGATAATTTGGGTTTTATAGTACGCCTCTCAAGGATACTCTTAATAGCACTTTTACCATGAGTATTTTGACATTCTTTAATAAATTCATCATTTATTTCTATATATCTGTCTTCAATATCATAGCTCTCTATAGACTCAGGTGAACTGATAGGTGTAGTAGTGTCTTCATTAGGAGTTTCAGTATTTCCAGCTATAGTTCTAGCAATCGTAGCATCTAGGAAAGGACCTAATGAACCACTCTTATCAAGCACAGTAGAAGCAACATCATAAGTATCAGAAGTTTCAGAGTCAGCAGTAGTAACAGTATGTGTAGCACGTGTATGTGGTGGTGTAAGGACCTTACTCGTCACAGATGGTGAATCAAGAGAAATAGAGGCGTTCAGAACCGTACCTCTCCTTGTAGTGGATGGTAATATAGGAACTTTTCCATCACGAGACTTACCCATGATGAATTGGCGGCAGCGACCAATAGTGATTCCAAGTGAACTTAATAAATAGAGCTATGCTCCCTGGAAACAGTGCTAGAAAATAGTCTTGATGACCCACAAGTATAGGGGATCGCACCAGTCTTCGAGGGAAGTAAAACCCAATTTATTGATTCGACATAAGGGGAGCCAAAGAATATTTATAGGCCTTCACAACTAAGTTGTCAATTTAGTTGCACATGGAAACATTCTTCCTCGCAGTAGTTTATCAGTAGCAATAGTTTTGTAGTAGCAATGGCAAAGTGATAGCAGTAGTAAAAGTAAAGACAGTAGTAACAATAGCAGTAAACAGTAGGAGTAAAGCGTGGTAGGCATAGGGATGGATGGATGGGCATTGCATGGACAAGACAATTCATATGGCAATCAAGATATAGGTCATTTGTAGATAAATAAGATAAAGCATCCAAGTACTAAATAATCATAGGCATGTGTTCCATATATAGTCATACATGCTCGTAATGAGAACTTGAACAACATCTTTTGTCCTGCTAGCCCATTTGCAGTGTGGCCTCAATGGAACTACTGACAATTAAGGTGCTCCTTTTAATAGAGCACCGGAGCAAAGCCTTAACCCTCCATGAACACATGTGATCCTCACATCAAAGCCATTCCCTCCGGTTATCCTGATTATTGTCACTTCGGGGCCTTTGGTTCTGGACAACAATATGTGTATACAACTTGCAGGTAAGATCATAAACAATGCTATCATCATGAATCAATAACATGTTCAGATCTGAAATCATGGCACTTGGGCCCTAGTGACAAGCATTAAGCATAACAAGTTACAGCAAAGTCAAAAATCACTAATAATAGATACTAGGCACCATGCCCTAACAATCTGATGCCATTACATGAACGATCTCATCCAATCCCTACCATCCCCATAGCCTACAGCAGGGGATTACTCACTCATGGATGGGGGAATCATGGATGGTTGATGGAGAAGCGATGGTGATGATGATGGCAATAATCTGCTCCAATTCCCCATCCCGGCAGGGTGCCATAACGGAGTTTCTGGTTCTGAATCGCGGTATCTGGTGGTGGCGGCACATCGGAACTCTATCTAAAAAACGTCGAATCCCCCTAGATTTTTAGGTCTAGAGGCATCTTATAGGCAAAGAGGGAGGCCGAGGGGGTGCCCGAGGCGTCCACACCCCTCCTAGGCACGGCCAAGCCTGGCCCGTGCGGCCATGGGGTGTGCGCCCCTCGTGGCCCTCCTCCGTCTCATCTTCTGGCTTCGTGAGTCTTCTGGTGAAATAGGATTTTTGGCATATTTTCCGAGATTTTTTCTGATAATTGATTTTCTGCACAAAACTAGACACCAAGGTAATTCTGCTGAAAAAGCGTCAGTCCGTGTTAGTTGTATCCAAACCACATAAGTTTAGAGGAGAAACAATACCAAAATTGTTCGGGAAAGTAGATACGTTTTGGATGTATCAGCTTGACACATGGAGTCCATAGAGTCATTGCATTTGTTCTTTCCCATGCCACATGGATCCACTAATGTCATTGCATGTGCTCTCTTCCAAAACCACATTGATCCACATGATGACCAAACAATCTCCAGTGGATTTTGTGATGCAACTTCTGCCACACTGGTGCAACATCAATGTGGAAGCGGCTTCCCTATGTGTTTTTGGTCTCTATGACAATGACTAGACACAAGGAGTCCATTGAGTCATTGCACTTGTTCTTTTCTCATGGCACAAGGAACCACTGGTGTCATTGCATGTGCTCTATTCCTAAACCACATTGACCCACATGACCACACACACTCTAGTGGATTCTATGATGCAACTCCTACCATATCGGTGCAACATGCAATGTGGAAGCTGCTTCCCTATGTGTTTTTCGTCTCTCTGACCATGGTATGACACATGGAGTCCCTAGAGACATTGCATTTGTTTATTTCCCATGCCACATGGATCAACTTGTGTCATTGCAGCTGCACTCATCCAAAACCACATGGATCCACATGACCACACACACTCTATGGATTCAGTGGTGCAACTTCTGCCACACTAGTGCAACATGCAATGTGGAAGCTGCTTCCCTGTGCGTTTTTGGTCTCCATGACCATGTCATGACACATGGAGTCCCTAGAGTCATTGCATTTGTTCTTTTCCCATGACACATGGATCAACTAGTTTCATTGCATGCACTCTCTTCCTCACATTGATCCACATGATCCCACACACTCTAGTTGATTATGTGATCCAACTTCTGACACACTAGTGCAACATGTAACGTGGAAGGTGCTTCCTTATATTTTTTGGTCTCTATAGCCATGGATTAACACCTGGAATCCTTGGAATTATTCATTTGTTCTTTTCCCATGCCACATGGATGCACTGGTGTCATTGCATGTGCTCTCTTCCAAAACCACATTGATCCACATGACCAAACACTCTCTAGTGGATTCTATGATGCAACTTCTGCCACACTGGTGCAACATGCAATGTGAAAGATGATTCCCTATGTGCTTTTGGTCTCTATGAGCATGGCATGACACATGGAGTCCCTAGAATCATTGCATTTGTTCTTTTCCCATGACCATGCTCTGTTACAACACCACATTGATCCACATGACGATGCACACCCTAGTGGATTCAGTGATGCAACTTATGCCACACTAGTGCAACATGCAATGTGGAAGCTGCTTCCCTATGTGTTTTTGGTGTATGTGACCATGGCTTCACACATGCACCCCGTAGAGTCAATGCATTTGTTCTTTTCCCATGCCACATGGATCAACTGGTGTCGTTGCATGTGCTCTCCTCCAAAACCACAATTATCCACATGACCAAACACTCTCCAGTGGATTCTGTGATGCAACTTCTGCCACACTGGTGCAACATGCAATGTGGAGGCTGCTTCCCTATGTGTTTTTGGTCTCTGTGACCATGGCTTGACACATGGAGTCCCTAGAATCATTGCATTTGTTGTTTTCCCATAACACGTGGATCCACTAGTGTCATTTCATGTTCTCTCTTCCCAAACCACATTGATCCACATGACCACACACACTCGAGTGGATTCTGTGATGCAACTTCTACCACACTAGTCCAACATGCAATGTGGAAGCTTCTTCCCTATGTGTTTTATGTCTTTGTGACCATGGCTTGACACATGGAGTCCCTAGAGTCATTGCATTTGTTATTTTCCCATGCCACATGGATCCACTAATGTCATTGCATGTGCTCTCTTCCAAAAAATCATTGATCCACATGACCAAACACTCTCCAGCGGATTTTGTGATGTAACCTTTGCCAGACTGGTGCAACATGCAATGTGGAAGCTGCTTCCCTGTGTGTTTTGGTCTTTATGACCATGGCATGACACATGGAGTCCCTAGAGTCACTGCATTTGTTATTTTCCCATGACACATGGATCCACTAGTCTCATTGCACATGCTCTCTTCCAACACCACATTGATCCACATGACCATGCACACCCCATTGGATTTTGTGATGCAACTTCTGCAACACTGATGGCTCAGTGTTGATGTAGAGCTCGTTGGGAACCCCAAGAGGAAGGTATGATGAGCACAGCAGCAAGTTTCCCTCAGTGATGAAACCAAGGTTTAATCGAACCAGTAGGAGCAAGGAAACATGCCAAAGGTGTTGCTAGCTGAGCCTTGGCAGGGCGCACTACCGGTGCTAGTAGAAACGTGGAGACCTGCACAACACAACCACAGAAATTTGTGCCCAACTTGCAATGAGGTTGTCAATCTCACCGTGTTTTGCGGAAAACAAAGGATTAATCGTATCGAATGGAAAGTAAAAGGTTGCAGAAAGTAAACACAAAACAGTAAACAATTTGTAGATTGTATGTAAAAGAAAAAGGACCGGGATCCATAGTTCACTAGAGGTGGCTCTCCTTGATAGATAACATGCTGGGTGAACAAATTACAGTGGGGCAATTGACAAACATCGAGAAAGCAATACATGCATATACTAATCATCTTGACTCCTTTGAGATTCGATTGGGCATTACAACATTATACATAGACCGCCATCCAACTTCATCTATGACTAATAATCCACCTTCAGGTTATCATCCGAACCCCCTCCAGTATTAAGTTGCAAGCAACAGATTATTGCTTTACGAATTGCGTGTAATGTAAACAATACGATTGTTCTATGAACAAAGGATCGTTGTTTTCTCCCTAGTAGCAACAACACATCTAGTACCTTAGAGATTTCTATCACTTCCCCAGATTACTAGAGGCATGAACCCACTATCGAGCATAAATACTAACTCTTTGAGTTGCTAGCATCTACATGGCCAAGATAGCTACTAACAACGGAAAGCATGCAAGATCACAAATAACAAAGACATGATAGAATCAATAATCAATCTGAAATAGCATCTCAATATCCATCGGATCCCCGCAAACACAACATGCAGAATTACAAATAGATGATCTTGATCATGAACGGAGTTCACAAGATCTAAACATGAAATCACAAAGGAGGAGAACCAGCCATCTAGCTACTACATGGATCCGTAGTCCAAGGATGAACTACTCACGCATCACACCGGAGGCTCGCATGGTGATGAAGAAGGCCTCCAGTGTGAATTCCCCTCTCCGGCTGGGTGCCGGGAAGAGCTTCAGATCCCTCCCGTTCTAGGGATGGAGATGACGATAGCTACAGACTCTTTCGTGGATTTTTGATCAGGTCCTTAGGGTTTTCTCCCCGAGGGCATCTTATAGGCGGAAGGAGAGGCCAATGGGGTGCTGGGGTCAGCCAGACCACCCCCTAGCGCGGGACAGGCCTGGCCACGCGGCCAGGTGGTGTGGCCGGCCCCCAGCCCTTCTTCATCTCCTATTCTGGCATCTGATGCCTTCTGGAAAATAGGCACTTTAGCTTTTGTCCCATCCAATTCCGAGAATATTCATTTTCTGACTATCCTGGAACCAAAAACAGCAGAAAACATGCAGCTGGCACTTTGGCTCTTGTTAATAGGTTAGTCCAAGAAATCATATGAAAGGTACTCCAAAGTGTGGACAAAACACAAGAGAGTGGATAAAACCAAGCATGGAACATCAAAAATTATAGATACATTTGAAATATATCACACATTGGTGCAACATGGAATGTGGAAGCTGCTTCCCTACGTGTTTTTGGTCTCTGTGACCATGGCTTGTTACATGGAGTCCCTAGAGTCATTGGATTTGTTCTTTCCCCATGCCACATGGATCCATTGATGTCATTGCATGTGCTCTCTTCCAAAACCACATTGATCCACATGACCAAACAATCTCTAGTGGATTCTGCGATGCAACTTCTGCCATACTGTTGCAACATGCAATGTGGAAGCTGCTTCCCTATGTGTTTTTGGTCTCTATGACCATGGCTTCACACATGGAGTCCATAGAGTCATTGCATTTGTTCTTTTCTCATGACACAACGAACCACTGGTGTCATTGCAATTGCTCTATTCAAAAACCACATCGACCCACATGACCACACATACTCCAGTGGATTCTGTGATGCAACTTCTACCATACTAGTGTAACATGCAATGTGGAAGCTGCTTCCCTATGTGTTTTGGTCTCTCTGACCATCGTATGACACATGGAGTCCCTAGAGTCATTGCATTTGTTTTTTACCCATGCCACATGGATCAACTGGTGTCATTGCAGGTGCACTCTCCCAAAACCACATTGATCCACATGACCACACACACTCTATGGATTCTGTGGTGCAACTTCTGCCACACGAGTGCAAAGTGCAATGTGGAAGCTGCTTCTCTGTGTGTTTTTGGTCTCTATGACCATGGCATGACACATGGAGTCCTCAGAGTCATTGCATTTGTTCTTTTCCCATGACACATGGATCAACTGGTTTCATTGCATGCGCTCTCTTCCAAAACCACATTGATCCACATGACCACACAAACTCCAGTCGATTTTGTGATGCAACTTCTGAAACACTAGTGCAACATGCAATGTGGAAGGTGCTTCCTTATATTTTTTGGTCTCTATGACCATGGCTTGACACCTGGAGTCCCTAGAATCATTCATTTGTTCTTTTCCCATGCCACATGGATGCACTGGTGTCATTTCATGTGCTCTCTTCCAAAACCACATTGATCCACGTGACCAAACACTCTCTAGTGGATTCTATGATGCATCTTCTGCCACACTAGTGCAACATGCGATGTGGAAGATGATTCCCTATGTGTTTTTGGTCTCTATGAGCATGGCATGACACATGGAGTCCCTAGAGTCATTGCATTTGTTCTTTTCCCATGGCACATCCTCTCTTACAACACCACATTGATCCACATGACCACGCACACCCTAGTGGATTAAGTGATTAAACTTCTGCCACACTAGTGCAACATGCAATGTGGAAGCTACTTCCCTATGTGTTTTTGGTGTATGTGACCATGGCTTGACACATGCAACCCCTAGAATCAATGTGTTTGTTCTTTTCCCATGCCACATGGATCCACTAGTGTCATTGCATGTGCTCTCCTCCAAAACCACATTAATCCACATGACCACACACACTCAAGTGGATTCTGTGATGCAACTTCTGCCATAGTGGTGCAACATACAATGTGGAAGATGAATCCCTATGTGTTTTTGGTCTCTATGAGCATGGCATGACACATGGAGTCCATAGAGTCATTGCATTTGTTCTTTTCCCGTGACACATGGATCCTCTAGTGTCATTGCACACACTCTCTTCCAACAGCACATTGATCCACATCACCACGCACACCCCAGTGGATTCTGTGATGCAACTTCTGCCATAATGGTGCAACATGCAAAGTGGAAGCTGCTTCCCTATGTGTTTTTGGTCTCTGTGACCATGGCTTGACACATGGAGTCCATAGAGTCATTGCATTTGTTTTTTCTCATGAGACAAGGAACCACTAGTGTCATTGCATGTGCTCTGTTCCGAAACCACATTGACCCACATGACCACACACACTCCAGTGGATTCTGTGATGCAACTTCTACCACACTAGTGCAACATGCAATGTGGAAGCTACTTCCCTATGTGTTTTTGATCTCTCTGACCATGGCATGACACGTGGAGTCCCTAGAGTCATTGCATTTGTTTTTCCCATGCCACATGGATCAACTATTGTCATTACAGGTGCACTCTTCCAAAACCACATTAATATACATGACCACACACACTCAAGTGGATTATGTGGTGCAACTTCTACCACACTAGTGCAACATGCAATGTGGAAGCTGCTTCCCTATGTGTTTTATGTCTTTGTGACCATGGCTTGACACATGGAGTCCCTAGAGTCATTGCATTTGTTATTTTCCCATGCCACATGGATCCACTAATGTCATTGCATGTGCTCTCTTCCAAAAAAAAACATTGATCCACATGACCAAACACTCTCCAGCGGATTTTGTGATGTAACCTTTGCCACACTGGTGCAACATGCAATGTGGAAGCTGCTTCCCTGTGTGTTTTGGTCTTTATGACCATGGCATGACACATGGAGTCCCTAGAGTCACTGCATTTGTTATTTTCCCATGACACATGGATCCACTAGTCTCATTGCACATGCTCTCTTCCAACACCACATTGATCCACATGACCATGCACACCCCATTGGATTTTGTGATGCAACTTCTGCAACACTGATGGCTCAGTGTTGATGTAGAGCTCGTTGGGAACCCCAAGAGGAAGGTATGATGAGCACAGCAGCAAGTTTCCCTCAGTGATGAAACCAAGGTTTAATCGAACCAGTAGGAGCAAGGAAACACGCCAAAGGTGTTGCTAGCTGAGCCTTGGCAGGGCGCACTACCGGTGCTAGTAGAAACGTGGAGACCTGCACAACACAACCACAGAAATTTGTGCCCAACTTGCAATGAGGTTGTCAATCTCACCGTGTTTTGCGGAAAACAAAGGATTAATCGTATCGAATGGAAAGTAAAAGGTTGCAGAAAGTAAACACAAAACAGTAAACAATTTGTAGATTGTATGTAAAAGAAAAAGGACCGGGATCCATAGTTCACTAGAGGTGGCTCTCCTTGATAGATAACATGCTGGGTGAACAAATTACAGCGGGGCAATTGACAAACATCGAGAAAGCAATACATGCATATACTAATCATCTTGACTCCTTTGAGATTCGATTGGGCATTACAACATTATACATAGACCGCCATCCAACTTCATCTATGACTAATAATCCACCTTCAGGTTATCATCCAAACCCCCTCCAGTATTAAGTTGCAAGCAACAGATTATTGCTTTACGAATTGCGTGTAATGTAAACAATACGATTGTTCTATGAAAAAAGGATTGTTGTTTTCTCCCTAGTAGCAACAACACATCTAGTACCTTAGAGATTTCTGTCACTTCCCCAGATTACTAGAGGCATGAACCCACTATCGAGCATAAATACTAACTCTTGGAGTTGCTAGCATCTACATGGCCAAGATAGCTACTAACAACGGAAAGCATGCAAGATCACAAATAACAAAGACATGATAGAATCAATAATCAATCTGAAATAGCATCTCAATATCCATCGGATCCCCGCACACACAACATGCAGAATTACAAATAGATGATCTTGATCATGAACGGAGTTCACAAGATCTAAACATGAAATCACAAAGGAGGAGAACCAGCCATCTAGCTACTACATGGATCCTTAGTCCAAGGATGAACTACTCACGCATCACACCGGAGGCTCGCATGGTGATGAAGAAGGCCTCCAGTGTGAATTCCCCTCTTCGGCTGGGTGCCGGGAAGAGCTTCAGATCCCTCCCGTTCTAGGGATGGAGATGACGATAGCTACAGACTCTTTCGTGGATTTTTGATCAGGTCCTTAGGGTTTTCTCCCCGAGGGCATCTTATAGGCGGAAGGAGAGGCCGATGGGGTGCTGGGGTCAGCCAGACCACCCCCTAGCGCGGGACAGGCCTGGCCAGGCGGCCAGGTGGTGTGGCCGGCCCCCAGCCCTTCTTCATCTCCTATTCTGGCATCTGATGCCTTCTGGAAAATAGGCACTTTAGCTTTTGTCCCATCCAATTCCGAGAATATTCATTTTCTGACTATCCTGGAACCAAAAACAGCAGAAAACATGCAGCTGGCACTTTGGCTCTTGTTAATAGGTTAGTCCAAGAAATCATATGAAAGGTACTCCAAAGTGTGGACAAAACACAAGAGAGTGGATAAAACCAAGCATGGAACATCAAAAATTATAGATACATTTGAAATATATCACACATTGGTGCAACATGGAATGTGGAAGCTGCTTCCCTACGTGTTTTTGGTCTCTGTGACCATGGCTTGTTACATGGAGTCCCTAGAGTCATTGGATTTGTTCTTTCCCCATGCCACATGGATCCATTGATGTCATTGCATGTGCTCTCTTCCAAAACCACATTGATCCACATGACCAAACAATCTCTAGTGGATTCTGCGATGCAACTTCTTCCATACTGTTGCAACATGCAATGTGGAAGCTGCTTCCCTATGTGTTTTTGGTCTCTATGACCATGGCTTCACACATGGAGTCCATAGAGTCATTGCATTTGTTCTTTTCTCATGACACAACGAACCACTGGTGTCATTGCAATTGCTCTATTCAAAAACCACATTGACCCACATGACCACACATACTCCAGTGGATTCTGTGATGCAACTTCTACCATACTAGTGTAACATGCAATGTGGAAGCTGCTTCCCTATGTGTTTTGGTCTCTCTGACCATCGTATGACACATGGAGTCCCTAGAGTCATTGCATTTGTTTTTTACCCATGCCACATGGATCAACTGGTGTCATTGCAGGTGCACTCTCCCAAAACCACATTGATCCACATGACCACACACACTCTATGGATTCTGTGGTGCAACTTCTGCCACACGAGTGGAAAGTGCAATGTGGAAGCTGCTTCTCTGTGTGTTTTTGGTCTCTATGACCATGGCATGACACATGGAGTCCTCAGAGTCATTGCATTTGTTCTTTTCCCATGACACATGGATCAACTGGTTTCATTGCATGCGCTCTCTTCCAAAACCACATTGATCCACATGACCACACAAACTCCAGTCGATTTTGTGATGCAACTTCTGAAACACTAGTGCAACATGCAATGTGGAAGGTGCTTCCTTATATTTTTTGGTCTCTATGACCATGGCTTGACACCTGGAGTCCCTAGAATCATTCATTTGTTCTTTTCCCATGCCACATGGATGCACTGGTGTCATTTCATGTGCTCTCTTCCAAAACCACATTAATCCACGTGACCAAACACTCTCTAGTGGATTCTATGATGCATCTTCTGCCACACTAGTGCAACATGCGATGTGGAAGATGATTCCCTATGTGTTTTTGGTCTCTATGAGCATGGCATGACACACGGAGTCCCTAGAGCCATTGCATTTGTTCTTTTCCCATGGCACATCCTCTCTTACAACACCACATTGATCCACATGACCACGCACACCCCAGTGGATTAAGTGATTAAACTTCTGCCACACTAGTGCAACATGCAATGTGGAAGCTACTTCCCTATGTGTTTTTGGTGTATGTGACCATGGCTTGACACATGCAACCCCTAGAATCAATGTGTTTGTTCTTTTCCCATGCCACATGGATCCACTAGTGTCATTGCATGTGCTCTCCTCCAAAACCACATTAATCCACATGACCACACACACTCAAGTGGATTCTTTGATGCAACTTCTGCCATAGTGGTGCAACATACAATGTGGAAGATGAATCCCTATGTGTTTTTGGTCTCTATGAGCATGGCATGACACATGGAGTCCATAGAGTCATTGCATTTGTTCTTTTCCCGTGACCCATGGATCCTCTAGTGTCATTGCACACACTCTCTTCCAACAGCACATTGATCCACATGACCACGCACACCCCAGTGGATTCTGTGATGCAACTTCTGCCATAATGGTGCAACATGCAATGTGGAAGCTGCTTCCCTATGTGTTTTTGGTCTGTGTGACCATGGCTTGACACATGGAGTCCATAGAGTCATTGCATTTGTTTTTTCTCATGAGACAAGGAACCACTAGTGTCATTGCATGTGCTCTGTTCCGAAACCACATTGACCCACATGACCACACACACTCCAGTGGATTCTGTGATGCAACTTCTACCACACTAGTGCAACATGCAATGTGGAAGCTACTTCCCTATGTGTTTTTGATCTCTCTGACCATGGCATGACACGTGGAGTCCCTAGAGTCATTGCATTTGTTTTTCCCATGCCACATGGATCAACTATTGTCATTACAGGTGCACTCTTCCAAAACCACATTAATATACATGACCACACACACTCAAGTGGATTATGTGGTGCAACTTCTACCACACTAGTGCAACATGCAATGTGGAAGCTGCTTCCCTATGTGTTTTTGGTCTCTATGACCATGGCATGACACATGGAGTCCCAGAGTCATTGCATTTGTTCTTTTCCCATGACACATGGATCAGCTGGTTTCATTGCATGCGCCCTCTTCCAAAACCACATTGATCCACATAACCACACACTCTAGTTGATTCTATGATGCAACTTCTGACGCACTAGTGCATCATGCAATGTGGAAGGTGCTTCCTTATGTTTTTTGGTCTCTATGACCATGGATTGACACATGGAGTCCCTAGAATCATTCATTTGTTATTCTCCCATGCCACATGGATGCACTGGTGTCATTTCATGTGTTCTCTTCCAAAACCACATTGATCCACATGAACAAACACTCTCTAGTGGATTCTGTGATGCAACTTCTGCCACACTGGTGCAACATGCAATGTTGAAGATGATTCCCTATATGTTTTTGGTCTCTATGAGCATGGAGTCCCTAGAGTCATTGCATTTTTATTTTCCCATGACATAAGGATCCACTAGTGTCATTGCACACGCTCTCTTCCAACACCACATTGATCCACATGACCATGCACACCCCATTGGATTATGTGATGCAACTTCTGCCACACTGGTGCAACATGGAATGTGGAAGCTGCTTCCCTATGTGTTTTTGGTCTCTTTGACCATGGCTTGACACATGGAGTCCCTAGAGTCATTGCATTTGTTCTTTTCCCATGCCACATGGATCCACTGATGTCATTGCATGTGCTCTCTTCCAAAACAACATTGATCTACATGACCAAACAATCTCCAGTGGATTCTGGGATGCAACTTCTGCCACACTGGTGCAACATGCAATGTGTAAGCTGCTTCCCTATGTGTTTTTGGTCTCTATGACAATGGCTTGACACATGGAGTCCATAGAGTCATTGCATTTGTTCTTTTATCATGACACTGGTGCCATTTTATGTGCTCTGTTCGAAAACCACATTGACCCACATGACCACACATACTCCAGTGGATTCTATGATGCAACTACTACCATACTGGTGCAACATGCAATGTGGAAGCTGCTTCCCTATGTGTTTTTGGTCTCTCTAACCATGGTATGACACATGGAGTCCCTAGAGTCACTGCATTTGTTTTTCCCCATGCCACATGGATCAACTGGTGTCATTACAGGTGCACTCTTCCAAAACCACATTGATCCACATGACCACACACACTCTATGGATTCTATGGTGCAACTTCTGCCACACTAGTGCAAAAAGTGCAATGTGGAAGCTACTTCTCTGTGTGTTTTTGGTCTCTATGACCATGGCATGACACATGGAGTCCACAGTCATTGCATTTGTTTTTTCCCATGACACATGGATCAACTGGTTTCATTGCAAGCGCTCTCTTACAAAACCACATTGATCCACATGGTCACACAAACTCCAGTCAATTCTGTGAAGCAACTTCTGACACACTAGTGCAACATGCAATGTGGAAGGTGCTTCATTATATTTTTTGGTCTCTATGACCATGGATTGACACCTGGAGTCCCTAGAATCATTTATTTGTTCTTTTCCCATGCTACATGGATGCACTAGTGTCATTTCATGTGCTCTCTTCCAAAACCACATTGATCCACATGACCAAACACTCTCTAGTGGATTCTATGATGCATCTTCTGCCACACTGGTGCAACATGCAATGTGGAAGATGATTCCCTATGTGTTTTTGGTCTCTATGAGCATGGCATGACACATGGAGTCCCTAGAGTCATTGCATTTGTTCTTTTCCCATGGCACATCCTCTCTTACAACACCACATTGATCCACATGACTACGCACACCCCAGTGGTCTAAGTGATGCAACTTCTTCCACACTAGTGAAACATGCAATGTGGGAGCTGCTTCCCTGTGTGTTTTTGGTGTATGTGACCATGGCTTGACACATGTAGCCCCTAGAGTCAATGCATTTGTTCTTTTCCCATGCCACATGGATCCACTGGTGTCATTGCATGTGCTATCCTCCAAAACCACATTGATCCACATGACAAAACACTCTCCAGTGGATTCTGTGATGCAACTTTTTCCACACTGGTGCAACATGCAATGTGGAAGCTGCTTCCCTATGTGTTTTTGGTCTCTGTGACCATGGTTTGACACATGGAGTCCCTAGAATCATTGCATTTGTTTTTTTCCCATGCCACATGGATCCACTAGTGTCATTTCATGTGCTCTCTTCCAAAACCACATTGATCCACATGACCACACACACTCCAGTGGATTCTGTGATGCAACTTCTGCCAAAGTGGTGCAACATGCAATGTGGAAGATGAATCCCTATGTGTTTTTGGTCTCTATGAGCATGGCATGACACATGGATTCCTTATAGTCATGGAATTTGTTCTTTTCCCATGACACATGGATCCACTAGTGTCATTTCACACTCTCTCTTCCAACAAGTCATTGATCCACATGACCACGCACACCCCTGATACGTTGCTAACGTATCTATAATTTTTGATGTTGCATGCTTGGTTTTATCTACTTTCTTATGTTTTGTTCCAACTTTGGAGTAGTTTCCATAGACTTTCTTGGACTAACCTATCAACAAGAGCCACAATGCCAGCTGCCTGTTTTCTGCTGTTTTTGGTTCCAGGAAGTCAGAAAATGAATATTCTTGGAACTGGACGGGACAAAAGCCAAAGTCAGTTTTTCACCGAGGGGGACACGGAGCCAGAATACGAGGCGAAGAGGGGCAAGAGGGACGCCACACCACCTGGCCGCACGGGCCAGGCCTGGCCGCACCAGGGGGTGGTATGGCCGCCTAGGCCACCCCCTCGGCCTCCCCTTTCGCCTATAAGATGCCTCCGATATAGAAACCCTAAGTACCCGATCAAAATTCCACGAAATAGTCTATAGCCGCCATGATCTCCATCCCTAGATCGGGAGGGATATGAAGCTCTTCCCGGCACCCTACTGGAGGGGAGAATTGACCCTGGAGGCCTTCTTCATCACCATGCAAGCCTCCGGTGTGATGCGTGAGTAGTTCATCTCTGGACTACAGGTCCATGTAGTAGCTAGATGGCTGGTTCTTCTCCTTTGTGCTATCATGTTTAGATCTTGTGAGCTCCGTTCATGATCAAGATCATCTATTCATGTTGTGTTTGCAGGGACCTGATGGATATTGAGATGCTATTTTAGATTGATTATTGATTCTAGCATGTCTTTGTTTTTTGTGATCTTGCATGCTTTCAGTTGTTAGTAGCTATCTTGGCCAAGTAGATGCTAGCAACTCCAAGAGTTAGTATTTATGCTCGATAGTGGGTTCATGCCTCTAGTAATCTAGGGATCTTATCTGGGGAAGTGACAGAAATCTCTAAGGTACTAGATGTGTTGTTGCTACTAGGGAGAAAACAACAATCCTTTGCTCATAGAAAAATCGTATTGTTTACTTTACACGCAATGCGTAATGCAATTATCTGTTGCTTGCAACGTAATAATGGAGGGGGGTCGGATTATAACCTGAATGTGGATTATTAGTCATAGATGCAATTGGATTACGGTCTATGTATAATGTTGTAATGTCCAATCAAATCTCAAGGAGTCAAGTTGTTTAGTATATGCATATTGCTTTCTCTATGTTTGTCAATTGCCCCTCTGTAATTTGTTCACCCAACATGTCATCTATCTTAAGGAGAGCTACCACTAGTGAACTATGGACCCCGGTCCTTTCTTTCATCATCAATCTAAAACTATTTACTACTTTCTGTTTACTTTCTGCAAGCTAATACTTTCTTCCACACAATACGTTTAAACCTTTGTTTTCAGCAAAACCGGTGAGACTGATGTGGCATCCCGCTAAAACCACTACTAGAAAATCGTTGTGTTTTTGTGCATTGCATCATCATGACCGCATCCTCATGTCATCATGTCGCATTGGATTTGAGCATCGTCATCATCATGCATGGTTTTGCCAAAAACTATTTTCAAAAAGCCTGTCTCAATTTTCTAAATACCCCCGTGTTTATTTCAAATCAAACCCTGGTCTCTTCCGGATCTTTTTTTTTGGCTAAAAACTATTTGCAAGAGGTTTACAACTAAAATAAAATAATAAAACTATTTTCGGATCGGGGAGGCAGCCCAGCCGTTAGGCCAGGCCACCTACAACCCGACCCAGCTAAATTGAACCTAGACCAGTCCACCCCAAACCCTAACCCCTCTCTCTACCCCAGTCTCCACCTCACCCTGGCCAATCCCAGGCCTCCACCTCACCAACCCCTCCCTAATCTCCCTCCACCTCACCAACACAGCACACACACCCCCACCAACTCCCGCTTTCCCACGTCTAACCGCGTCCCGCACGTCGCCTTCGCCCCTGGCCCCACCACCCCGATGCATCCACCCCCACGCGCAACACATCTCCCCGTGACCCCCGCGGTAGACGCGCTGGCCACCTGCCGCACGCTACCCGCTCGCGCACCCAGCAACGGAGCCTGACCCCACCACGGTCAACCCCGCAGTCGCCGCTCACCCACCCCATCCCTCGTAGTGTGCCTGGCCCACCCGCATCTCATGCATCCCCGTCTCCCTTCCATACCGCACGCGTTCGACAGGAGCCCGACCCCTGTTTTACCAACCACCGTCGCGTCTCTCCCTCCCGATGATCCTCCACCTAGCCCGTTCCTCTTCTCGTGGCCCCGCACGCGAGAGAGCTCCTCCGTCCTCTCCGGTCACCTTCCTCCCGGACGCGTGCTGCCGTTCCCGGCCTCCCTCGCCCGCGGTGCGGTCCCGCCTTCTCCGTCGCCGCTCGAGCTTGCAGCAACCACCTCCATCGCCGCGGTTCCCCTCGCCTCCATCCCCTCCGGCCACCGTCCTGGACCCTGCTGGCTGCGCATCCGGGCCCTCCCCGTCTCCCTGCCTCCGTCGCCCCTCCTCGTTGCTGGCACCGTCTGATCCTGCCGTCGGCGAGCCTCCTCGCCGCAGGCGCGGCCGCCGTCGTCACCTCCCTGTCACGCTCGCCTGAGCTCCTCTACCGGCCTCCGTCATCGACCTCACCGGCCGCCCTCTGCTCTGGTTCTGGGCGGCCCGTCCTCGAGCTCAGCGCCCCATCTCCAGGACCCCACCTCGCGAGCCCCGCTGGCCTCTGCTTCCACCATCGCCCTCGTCCCCAGTGTCGTGCTCTGCCCCGTCCCTACGTCAGCGCGTCCACCCTTGGCGCTCCCCATGACGCTGCTCGGCCATGGCCAGGCCCCACGCAGGCCGCGCCTCCCACTGCCTCGCGGGCCCCTTCCCAGCGCGACCTCGGCTCTATGCCCCAAGCTCGAGCGTTGCCGCCGCTTCCAGGAACGTCATCTCTCCTTCCTGCATGGTTGGCTCCGCGAGCGCCGCAGACCCCTACGCCTTCCTCCTCAACCCGCGGAACCACGTCGTTGAGCCTCCTTGTCCTGCGTCGTACCGGGGGTCCTCCGTTCTCGTGGTGTCTGCAGGGTGTGTGGATGTTGGAGTTTGTGGTGTCTTTTTCTGCTCGGCCTCCTACCCTCGTCGCCCAAGACCGTCTCATCGACATGATCTTCCTCGGACCTACGCAACAACCGGACAAGGACTACCTACGAGAACCGGTGTCGATTCAAGCATGCCCTCGACACCGAAGCCGAGAACCCCAACAAGATCTTCCGAGTGCCAACGGCGCCGAACGGAACCCCGAAGACTCGATCCGAAGTCGAGACTGCAAAAGTGGAGACATCATCGAGTTCTTCCGATGACCGCCAAGATCGCCACACGAAACAACAAGCGCTTCATCTCGGAACACCAAGTCCTTCTTCCCAGAATGCCAAGCTCTCCTTCCAGGATTCGATGTTCGAAGCTCCGAAGGCCGATCCCATCGAACCGAACCCCCCCAGATCTGGACCCTGAGACCGAACCCCGTCGGACCCTCAGAACCCAAGATCTTCCGAACCCAGATGTGTGACCCTAAGCCCCTATGTTTATAATATGACATTATCAACTGTCGGATATTAAAATTTTCATGCATGCATATCTGTCTGTGGTTTGGGGGCATTATGCCGATTCACCTCATAATTAAATATGGAGTGTTTATGCGGAATACCTTTTGTCTTATTCCGGACTCCATTTAAATTTGCGTAGCGAATCGATGACATGTTTTGCCTTGTTAATACAACATTTAATTTGCGGGGTAGATAAACAACATGAACCACTTAATTAATTGTCGGGACCCCGGTTCCACTTAATATTGCCTAATTGCACCGCATCTATGCCATGCCATGCATCATATCATAATCATGTCGGATCTTCTGCCGTAGTATTAAATATTGCATCCGGTGTTTCTTCTCGTGTTTGCTTCTTCACGGATTAGGCCAATGAGATGTTGTGAGATTTGACAAGTTCTCCGGATATGAACCTTCGGCAGTGTTTTCCTAGGCGAGCATCTCTTCCCCTTCTACCTATTTTGCATTTATAGTCTTTATTTCCTCCTGTTGATCTATTGCTATCCGTGTCGCGATGCTTTAGTTTCCGTACACCGGTTATATCCCGTGCAGCCTCTATATTGCCTTGGACACCTCCTATTACCTATGTTTGGTAGATAGCTAGCCCTGCGAGTCGTAGTTGCTTGCTCAGGTGCGATCTCGTGTTGTCGAGTACCACAGTTGTTGGAATGCTGGCAGATGTTAATGGTGGGGATGCTTTATGGTGGAGATGATCATGTCTTTAAATACAACTATTAAAATGCTAGATATAACTAATGCAGAGGCATCGGTGGGCAATAGATGTTATTTGGTTCTTCCACGCTCACTTGTGTCCTGTAGGACCCCGAGTACTTGATACCTGTTCCTTGACTATTCACATTATCCACATCCGGGAGACCCTATGGGATCCCCCTGAGCCAGAGCTTGATTCATTTCTATTTCTTGGGGCCACAAAGTAGTTTGGGGCTTTATTACTATCCTGTACTTATGCCATGTTTACTGCTTTATTTACGATTGTGCGTGGAGCACCTGTACTGTTTTGGATCGTGCCACGTTTTCGTGTATCGACAAGCCCAATCACACTTTCGGGTTCCCAGTCATTTACAGCCGTCGCCGCAAACCCTGGGTCCGTTCGGGAGCCGGCCAACTTCGTTGCGGGTAGCTTAGTGGGGTGGCCCCCTGAAATATTTTATGAATCATGTGATCTCTTTGTCGTGAAAGCCTCGTTGGGTTTTGAGTTGGTTTTTCCGCGGTTGATCGAGTGTGTGTTGCTATTTGTGCACCCCTGCAGGGTAAAACTTTCTGAAAGCCGTGTCCCGCGGTTATGGACGACTTGGAGCACAGTATCTTGATCATAGACAAGCATAACTAAAGTAGTGCTATAAACTTGACTTAATATGTGACTAGTAATTCAGCTTCACTACAATGGAATGGATAATAAAAATGCCAACAACTGGTGGATCTGTGGTGATCTGTGTCATACAATACCTGCCTAGTAAGTATTACAACTCCAATGGAATGTGATAAAAGTGCCAACAACTGCTGGGTTTTGGGATTCCTCAGGACAATTATATCTGACTAGTAAATGTTCCAACTACAACGGAATGGTGATTAAAACTTCCCACTACTTATGCTTCAGGATGACTCATGCTATCTATATCTGATTAGTAAGAGCTTCAACTATAACGAAATGAGTAAAATTGCCAACTTTGTGAGTTCCTTGGTCCAACTTCCTCGTTTGGTCTCGAGGGGGAAATACTAGGATGGGTATGTTTGGTGTTAGTATCAGGTTGGATCTGAATAGATCTTTCTTACCCCTCTCTAATAGCCGACAGATGAATCGAGTCTCTATAGGTTGTTTAGTGCATGCTTCGCTGCCGCTTCAGTCCACCATACCTATGTAGGCGAGAGCCGCCGAAACTTGCCGTGTACTGGCCTCAGTACTGACACTCCTCTTTTTCCTTTGCACTTTGTCGGCACCCCTTTTGTTTTAGCAGGTTTGAGATCGACGTCGCTAGCAGGGTTACCCTTCTGGCTTGGCCTGGGCAGGGTTATGGACGCCATTGGTTATTCTTCAGGGCTCTTAGCCCCATTTGCTTCTTGTCCATACTCGGACACTGTATCGCTTTCAAGGTGATTTGGATCTTTGTATTGTATATATGTATTCTTGACTCGTTGAGTCGTTGTTGTATATATATATCTGTTCTGTGGGTCCCATCGAGGACTGTTGTGTAATGGTATTACTTCGTTTTCCACCCGCACGAAAGTGCCTGGTGGGCGTCCTTGAATTGTTTCTATGCGGGTTTGGCGGAAAGGGCTAAAACTTGCATAGGGCCGATTTGAGGGTGTTACAATTGACAACCTCACTGTAAGTTTGGGGAAGTTATGTGGTTCTGTTCTGTAGGTTTCCACGTTGCTGCTGGCGCTGGTAGTGCGCCCTGCCAAAGTCCAGCTAGCAACACCTTGGAGTCGTTTCCTTGCTCCTATTGGGTTGATAACCTTGGTTTCATAACTGAGGGAAAACTTGCCGATGTGCTCATAATACCTTTCTCTTGGGGTTCCCCAACAAGCTCGATATATTTTGGGCCATCAAGCTATTTTTCTGGCACCGATGCCGGGGAGTCAAGGACATCTTCATAAGGGGAGTCTCTCATAACCAATCTCTTTACTTTGTTGTTTTTGTTTTGCTTAGTTTATTTTTTCTTTGTTTGCTTGTTTCTTTATCAAATACACACAAAAATTAGTTGCACTAGTTTGCTTTCTTTATTAAAAACACAAAAATATTAGTTCCTATCTTAAGTTGCCATTAGGTCTAGCATTGCTCCAATCAATATGTCACCTAAGGAAATTATTTTCAGTTTCAAACAAGGAATTGAAGAAAGTTTCAAAGAAGCTTGGTCTAGAATCTCTAATTTACATGAAAAAACTGAACCTAAAATGACTCAAAGCCTGTTCCTTAGCAGTTGTTACCTTGGAATTGCTCTTTGCTATAGATATGCTTTGGATGCTATCGTGGGAGGAGATTTCCTCCAATGAAATGAGGATGATGCCATTAATGCCATAAATAAGTTGGTCTTTACTTACAACTTGCCTAGAAAATCTAATTCCTCCTTTATAAACATATTTGCTAGATTGAACACTCTTGAGACCCGCACTACTTGTTTAAAGGATTGGTATAACACGCTTAGAGAGAATCATGATTATGTTCCAATAAACTCTGAACCCTCAAAGTGGCTCCCCACAGAAAAGATTGTTATAAATAATGAAACTTTTCAAGCTCCCTATGATATCATGTCTGAATTTTGTCTTATGCCCAAAGATATCTATGAATCTTTGAATCTTTGGGGGCTTTCTGAAGGAGGAGAAGAAATATTTCTTGCTAATAATGCCACAATATTACCCATTGGAATAGTTGAAGGTGTGTTTACAAAGATCCTAGGAAAATGGTTTCTACTGATTATCTTGTTATTGAATGTGTAGGAAAAGGACAAATTGCTCTTGGAAGATCCCTATTAAAACTCCTTGGAGCAATAATAGAAGTGGAAAAAGGGCACCATGCACTTTGCTTCTCCACCAAACAAACATATGTTCCCCAAGGTTAAGAATAAAAGTAAGAGAGGTATGGGCAAGAAATTTGGTTTTAATGCTTCTTCATTTGAGAACACTTGATTCTTCTTCTTGCTTCTTATACCTAACTTAAAGGCGTTAAAGAAAAGTACTTATTGGGAGATAACCCAAAAGTTTTAGATGAGTCTTGAAAGTTATTACTTCTGTAATAACCGCTCCTTATCCTTTTTATTTGCTTTTTGTGCCAAGAGTAACCTCTAATGAGAGAGAAGTAATGATTGGGAAAGTTGTTGTCCCGAAATAGATTTCTGTGCTTCACCGTACAAATTCGTGTAAAATCTCTGTACATCATTTTGAGGCGTGATTTTTTGTACTTCTGCCCCAGGTTGTTATATAACTTTCGTTAGTTCAACACTTTTTGATTTGAGCAACATAAGGTCTTTGAAAAAAATTGGTTTTTACCTGCTGGTCTGTTTTGATAGATTTCTGCCATTATTTGCATTAGCTTCTTGTTGGTTCCTTTTTGAGGTCTTTTTGAGGGGAATTGAGCTTGGGGATGCCCAATGCATCCCTTCTTCATCAATAAAAATCCTATTGTTTACTTTACACGCAATGCATAATGCAATTATCTATTGCTTGCAACTTAATACTGGAGGGGGTTCGGATGATAACCTGAAGGTGGATTATTAGTCATATATGCAGTTGGATTACGGTCTATGTATAATGTTGTAATGCCCAATCAAATCTCAAAGGAGTCAAGATGTTTAGTATATGCATATTGCTTTCTCGATGTTCGTGAATTGCCCCGCTGTAATTTGTTCACCCAACATGTCATCTATCTTAAGGAGAGCCACCACTAGTGAACTATGGACCCTGGTCGTTTCTTTTATCAACAATCTACAAGTGTTTACAGCTTTTTGTTTACTTTCTGCAAGCTATTACTTTCTTCCACACAATATGTTTAATCCTTTGTTTTCAGCAAAATCGGTGAGATTGACAACCTCACTGTAAGTTGGGGGCCAAGTTCTCTGGTTGTGTTGTGAAGGTTTTCACGTTGCTGCTGGCGCTGGTAGTGCACCCTGCCAAAGTCCAGCTAGCAACACCTTGGAGGTGTTTCCTTGCTCCTACTGGATTGATAACCTTGGTTTCATAACTGATGGAAAACTTGCTGCTGTGCTCATCATACCTTCCTCTTGGGGTTCCCCAACGAGCTAGATATATTTTGGGCCATCAAGCTATTTTTCTAGTGCCATTGCCGGTGAGTCAAGGACATCTTCACAAGGGGAGTCTCTCATAACCAATCTCTTTACTTTGTTGTTCTTCTTTTGCTTAGTTTATTTTTTCTTTGTTTGCTTGTTTCTTTATCAAAACCACAAAAAAATTAGTTGTTCTAGTTTGCTTTCTTTATTAAAAAACACAAAAAAATCTAGTTCCTATCTTAAGTTGCCATTATGTCTAGCATTGCTCCAATCACTATGTCACCTGAGGAAATGATTTTCACTTTCAAACAAGGAATTGAAGAAAGTTTCAAAGACGCTTGGTCTAGAATCTCTAATTTACATGAAAAAACTGAACCTAAAATGACTCAAAGCCTGTTCCTTAGCAGTTTTTACCTTGGAATTGCTCTTTGCTATAGATATGCTTTGGATGCTGTTGTGGGAGGTGATTTCCTCCCATGCAATAAGGATGATGCCGTTAATGCCATAAAGAAGTTGGTCTTTACTTACAACTTGCCTAGCAAATCTAATTCCTCCTTTATAAACATATTTGCTAGATTGAACACTCTTGAGACCCGCACTACTAGTTTAAAGGATTGGTATAACACGCTTAGAGAGCATCATGATTATGTTTTAATAAATTCTGAACCCTCAAAGTGGCTTCACACAGTAAAGATTGTTATAAATAATGAAACTTTTCAAGCTCGTTGTGATATCATGTCTGAATTTTGTCTTATGCCCAAAGATATCTATGAATCTTTGGAGGCTTTCTGAAGGAGGAGAAGAAATATTTCTTGCTAATAATGCCACAATATTACCCATTGGAATAGCTAAAGGAGTGTTTACAAAGATCCTAGGGAAAATGGTTTCTACTGATTATCTTGTTATTGAATGTGTAGGAAAAGAACAAATTACACTTGGAAGATCCCTATTGAAACTCCTTAGAGCAATAATAGATGTGGAAAAGGGCACCATGTACTTTGCTTCTACACAAAACAATCATATGTTCCCCAAGGTTAAGAATAAAAGTAAGAGAGGTAAGGGCAAAATTTTTGGTTTTAATGCTTCTTCATTTGAGAACACTTGATTCTTCTTCTTGCTTCTTATGCCTAACTTAAAGACGTTAAGGAAAAGTACTTATTGGGAGATAACCCAAAAGTTTTAGATGAGTCTTGAAAGTTATTACATCTGTAATAACCGCTCCTTATCCTTTTTATTTGCTTTTTGTGTCAAGAGTAACCTCTAATGAGAGAGAGTAATGATTGGGAAAGTTGCTGTCCCGAAACAGATTTCTGTGCTTCACCGTAAAAATTCGTGTAAAATCTTTGTACGTCATTTTGAGGCGTGAATTTTTGTGCTTCTGCCCCAGGTTCTTATATAACTTTCGTTATTTCAACACTTTTTTATTTGAGCAACATAAGGTCTTCTAAAAAATTGGTTTTTACCTGCTGGTCTATTTTGACAGATTTCTGCCATTATTTGCATTAGCTTCTTGTTGGTTCCTTTTTGAGTTCTTTTGGGAAATTGAGCTTTTTGAGGGAAGTGCTACAGTAGCTTGTGTTTTAATGGAAGTTTTATTGGTGTTGAAACTGAACCTAAAGATTTAATATCTTGAGTGCACTAATGTTGCTAATAAAAATTGTGTGAAGTTTTGTATGAAGAAAAATTTCCGGTGTATAGAAGGAATGAGTAATGAGATGAAGAATGGAATAAAGCTAAAGCTTGGGGATGCCACGCGTGTCACCCCAAGAAATATTCAAGAGGTACAAGCATCAAAGCTTGGGGATGCCCAATGCATCCCCTTGTTCATCAATAAAAATCCCAGGTTTCTTCCAAACACTTCATTTTTATTGTTTCGTGCACAATTGTGTTGTTCTTGGAGCATCTTCTTTTTTGTTTTCGTTTTGGTTTTTCGTTTGCTTGGTTTTCTTAGTTTGCTGAATAAATTGGTTGGACCCCCTCTTTCATACATTGGTTTTCAAATAGTTTGGTTTGGATTGGAAAAGAGTAGGAAAGCTCGTGCTAAGTGGTAAAGGGAGCTTGTTTTTGACTGTGGCCTATGCTTTGTCATGCCATGCTTGATATTGTTTTGGCTTTATGCTTAGTATTCTTTGTTGTAGCATGACTTGTTATAAACAATTGAGATTTCTTAATGTGCCTTGGAAGAATCACGCGTTGTTTTAGCATATTAAAGCATAGTATTGTGGTATTCTCCTTTGATGCTTTATTTGGGTTGACTTGGCAAATGCTCACAACATGTTATGACTATCCCAAGTCACCATAGCCTTTATGATCCTTTAGTTTTCGACTTGTAATATCACTTTATGCTTTGATTAATGATGTTTTGTCGCTCTGCATGATTATGGCCATTATTGCTCTCTTAGTTGCTCGCTCCCAGTCTTTTGCTAGCCTCCATAACCAAGTATGAGTTCCACTCATGCATCCAACTCCTAAAACCGAGTTATTCCAAAGAGTCCAACATACCTATTTATTAGCATTTGCTATTCCAAGTATATTCATGTTTTTATCTACCTTCCGAATTAAACTTGTTATGAGAAAACTAGTGATTAAAGCTCTCACGAACTTGATGGCACACTTTACTTTTCTTTCCCTTAATAAACTTGAACCATTGTGTCGTCTATGTTGTATATGCTTGCACTTATATGTTGGGGATTAGCAGAACCATGCTGTCATGGGGAACGCTTTCAACATTGCACATGTACTTTGTACCTAGTTGATATCATGCTCTTTTCTCTATGGATGTAGTCAGTGTGAAATGAAAGGGGAGCTTGTAAGTCCATGGAGTTATGTATGTGTGTTAGAGAAACGCCTGGGCCGCTAGTCTAATCCATGCCGTCTTGGTGGAAACCTACATCGTAACCATAATGAGCTGTCTATGAAGCATTTTTCTTATAAAAAAAGAGTCAGATATTGAGAAAAAAGAGAAAAAGAAAAAAAAGATATGAGAAAAGAGGAAAGAGAGAAAAAAGCACCTTTTCCCATGGTAAATAAGAAGATTGCTGAGATGCTCGTTGTCTGCTTGCCTTGTCATTTTGATATGGGGATTCTTCCATATCATCAGGCAAGGGGTACCCCGTTGGCGGCTCTCTATGATACACATGTACTTACTATGACAAGAACTTACCGGTAACTAAACTTGAGTAGCATGAGGAGCGGCCCTCGTATTCAAGGGACATGAGATTTCCAACTTATACTTTGTCAAGCATATACTCCATAGTTTGTTCACTTAAACCTTGATCACTTCAAGATGCTTATGATAGGGGCAATGAGAGCTAAAAGCTAATAAGTACCATAATTTTTGGAATCTCTTTATGAAACTTGAATCCCTACTTCCTTGTATGAAGGCCTTTCTTTTTCTTTTATGTTGAGTCTCCACCTTCTATCTTTATGCACCTACTTTGAGAGCATAGTGGCCATTCTTAGTTCTATGTACATTGTCCCAAGACTTGTTGATTGATGCATAACTTTGATATTTCTTGTTTTAAACTATTTGTATCTAGTCACTCTTATAAACTTTGAAGGTGTCCTATGCATTTATGTTTACTACTCTATAAAGGACAAGCTGAATGCCACTATGCTATGTTTTCTTTATGTGAAACAAACAAACGTCTTGCAAAGCATTGTTATTCATGAATCTATTGTTTGTGCCTTTTCATGTTCCAACATACTTGCTATGTCTAATTGCTAGAACTTTATCTTTCATCTTATGTTGAAGTACTTTGATCCTAGCTTTCAATATTTTACAAATACTTTGATCAAGTTTATGATGGTGCATGTCACCTCAAAAATTATTCTTTCTTTTTATCACTTACCTACTCGAGGACGAGCAGGAGTTAAGCTTGGGGATGTTGATACGTTGCTAACGTATCCATAATTTTTTGATGTTCCATGCTTGGTTTTATCTACTTTCTTATGTTTTGTTCCAACATTGGAGTAATTTTCATAGACTTTCTTGGAATAACCTATTAACAAGAGTCATAGTGCCAGCCGCCTGTTTTCTGCTGTTTTTGGTTCTAGGAAGTCAGAAAATGAATATTCTCGGAATTAGAGGGGACAAAAGCCAAAGTCAGTTTTTCACTGAGGGGGACACGGAGCCAGAATACGAGACGGAGAGGGGCCAGAGGGCCGCCACACCACCTGGCCGCGCGGGCCAGGCCTGGCCGCGCCAGGGGGTGGTGTGGCCGCCTAGGGCACCCCCTCGGCCTCCCCTTTCGCCTATAAGATGCCTCTGATACAGAAGCCCTAAGTACCCGATCAAAATTCCACGAAAGAGTCTATAGCCGCCGTGATCTCCATCCCTAGATCAGGAGGGATCTGAAGCTCTTCCCGGCACCCTGTCGGAGGGGAGAATCCACCCTGGAGGCCTTCTTCATCACCATGCAAGCCTCCAGTGTGATGCATGAGTAGTTCATCTCTGGACTACGGGTCCATGTAGTAGCTAGATGGCTGGTTCTTCTCCTTTGTGCTATCATGTTTATATCTTATGAGCTTCGTTCATGATCAAGATCATCTATTCATGTTGTGTTTGCGGGGATCCGATGTATATTGAGATGCTATTTCAGATTGATTATTGATTCTATCATGTCTTTGTTATTTGTGATCTTGCATGCTTTCAGTTGTTAGTAGCTATCTTAGCCAAGTACTAGCAACTCTAAGAGTTAGTATTTATGCTCGATAGTGGGTTCATGCCTCTAGTAATCTGGGGAAGTGACAGAAATATCTAAGGTACTAGATGTGATGTTGCTACTTGGGAGAAAAACAACAATCGTATTGTTTAGTTTACACCCAATGTGTAATGCAATTATCTGTTGCTTGCAACTTAATACTGGAGGGGGTTCGGTCTATTTATAATGTTGTAATGCCCAATCAAATCTCAAAGGAGTCAAGATGTTCAGTATATGCATATTGCTTTCTCGATGTTTGTCAATTGCCACGCTGTAATTTGTTCACCCAACATGTCATCTATCTTAAGGAGAGCCAACATTAGTGAACTATGGACCCTGATCCTTTCTTTTATCATCAATATACAATTGTTTACTTCTTTCTGTTTACTTTCTACAAGCTATTACTTTCTTCCACACAATATGTTTAATCCTTTGTTTTCAGCAAAACCGGTGAGATTGACAACCTCACTGTAAGTTGGGGTTGTGCAGGTTTCCACATTGCTGCTGCCGCCGATAGTGTGCCCTGCCAAAGTCCAGCTAGCAACACCTTGGAGGTGTTTCCTTGCTCCTACTAGATTGATAACCTTGGTTTCATAAATGAGGGAAAACTTGCTGCTGTGTCATACCTTCCTCTTGGGGTTCCCCAACGAGCTCGATATATATTGGGCCATCAACCCTAGTGGATTATATGATGCAACTTCTACCAAAATGGTGCAACATGCAATGTGGAAGCTGCTTCCCTATGTGTTTTTTCTCTCTATGACCATGGCTTAACACATGGAGTCCCTAGAGTCATTGCATTTATTCTTTCCCATGCCACATGGATCCACTGATGTCATTCCATGTGCTCTCTTCCAAAACCACATTGATCCACAAGACCAAATACTCTCCAGTTCTGTGATGCAACTTCTACCACACTGGTGCAACATGCAATGTGGAAGCTACTTCCCTATGTGTTTTTGGTCTCTGTGACCATGGCTTGACACATGAGTCCATAGAGTCATTGCATTTGTTTTTTCTCATGAGACAAGGAACCACTAGTGTCATTGCATGTGCTTTGTTCCAAAACCACATTGACACACATGACCAGACACACTCCAGTGGATTCTGTGATGCAACTTCTACTACACTAGTGCAACATGCAATGTGGAAGCTACTTCCCTATGTGTTTTTGATCTCTCTGACTGTGGTATGACACGTAGAGTCCCTAGAGTCATTGCATTTGTTTTTTCCCATGCCACATGGATCAACTATTGTCATTGCAGGTGCACTCTTCCAAAACCACATTAATCCACATGACCAAACACACTCTAGTAGATTCTGTGGTGCAACTTCTGCCACACTAGTGCAACATGCAATGTGGAAACTGCTTCCCTGTGTGTTTTTTGGTCTCTATGACCATGGCATGACACATGGTAGAGTCATTGCATTTGTTCTTTTCCCATGATACATGGATCAACTGGTTTCATTGCATGCACTCTCTTCCAAAACCACATTGATCCACATGACCACATAAACTCTTGTCGATTATATGATGCAACTTATGACACACCAATGCAACCTGAAATTTGGAAGGTGCTTCCGTATGTTTTTTGGTCTCTATGACCATGGCTTGACACATGGAGTCCCTATAATCATTCATTTGTACTTTTCCCATGCCACATGGATACACTGGTGTCATTTCATGTGCTCTCTTCAAAAACCACATTGATCCACATGACTAAACACTCTCTAGTGGATTCTGTGATGCAACTTCTGCCACACTAGTGCAACATGCAATGTGGAAGATGATTCCCTGTGTGTTTTTGGTCCTTATGAGCATGGCATGACACATGGAGTCCCTAGAGTCATTGCATTTGTTATTTTCCCATGACACATGCTCTCTTCCAACACCACATTGATCCACATGACCACGCACACCCTAGTGGATTAAGTGATGCAACCTCTGCCACACTAGTTCACATGCAATGTGGAAGCTGCTTCCCTATGTGTTTTTGGTCTCTATGACCATGGCATGACACATGGAGTCCCTAGAGTCATTGCATTTGTTCTGTTCCCATGCCACATGGATCCACTGGTGTCATTGCACGTGCTCTCTTCCAAAACCACATGATCCACATGACAAAACACTCCAGTCGATTCTGTGATGCAACTTCTACCACACTAGTGCAACATGCAATGTGGAAGCTGATTCCCTATGTTTTTTTGGTCTCTGTGACCATGGCTTGACACATGGAGTCCATAGAATCATTGCTTTTGTTCTTTCCCCATGTCACATGGATCCACTAGTGTCATTTCCAGTGCTCTCTTCCAAAACCACATTGATCCACATGACCACACACACTCCAGTGGATTCTGTGATGCAACTGCTTCCATAGTGGTGCAACATGCAATGTGGAAGATGAATCCCTATGTGTTCTTGGTCTCTAGAGCATGGCATGACACATGGAGTTCCTACAGTCATTGCATTTGTTCTTTTCCCATGACACATGGATCCACTAGTGTCATTACACACGCTCTCTTCCAACACCACATTGATCCACATGACCACGCACACCCTAGTGGATCCTGTGATGCAACTTCGGCCACACTAGTGCAATATGCAATGTGGAAGCCGCTTTCCTATGTGTTTTTGGTCTCTGTGACCATGGCTTGACACATGGAGTCCCTAGAGTCATTGCATTTGTTCTTTTTCCATGCCACATGGATCCACTGATGTCATTGCATCTGCTCTCTTCCAAAACCACATTGGACCAAATGACCAAACACTCTCAAGTGGATTTTGGGATGCAACTTCTGCCACACTTGTGCAACAAAAAATGTGGAAGATGCTTCCCTATGTGTTTTTAGTCTCTGTGACCATGGCTTGACACAAGGAGTCCATAGAGTCATTGCATTTGTTCTTTTATCATGACACAAGGAACCACTTGTGTCATTGCATGTGCTCTATTCCAAAACCACATTGACCCACATGACCACACACACTCCGGTGGATTCGGTGATGCAACTTCTACCACACTGGTGCAACATGCAATGTGGAAGTTGCTTTCCTATGTGTTTTTGATCTCTCTAACCATGGTATGACACCTGGAGTCCCTAGAGTAATTGCATTTTTTCCCCAAGCCACATGGATCAGCTGGTGTCATTGCAGGTGCACTCTTCCAAAACCACATTGATCCACATGACCACACACACACTCTACTGGATTCTGTGGTGCAACTTCTGCCACACTAGTGCAACATGCAATATGGAAGTTGCCTCCCTGTGTTTTTTGGTCTCCATGACCATGGCATGACACATGGAGTCCCCAGAGTCATTGCATTTTTCTTTTCCCATGACACTTGGATAAACGTGTTTCATTGCATGCTCTCTCTTCCAAAACCACATTGATCCACATTGTAGCACCCCGGTAAAACCACTACTAGAAAATTGCATGTTATTTTTATTTTGTGCATCATCATAACCACATGCTCATGTCATCATGCACATTGCATTTGAGCATCGTCATGTCATCATGCATAAGTTCGTCAAAAACTATTTTCTAAAAGCCTAGTTTTGTTTTCTTAAATATCCCCCTCTTTATCCAAATCAAAACCCCGGTCTCTTCCGATTATTTTTATGTGTCAAAAGATATTTACAAAAGTATTCTAAAGAGAAATAAAAATAAAAGTGTTTTTAGGGAGAGGCATCCGGCCATGCCTAAGGCACAACCAGCTACCTACAATCTCGACCCGACCCAAAACCACCAGCCCCATTAGACCAAAACCTAGACTAAAAATCTACCTAACCCTCATCCTATCTACTCCTTGCCACTGCCACCCTCTAGCCACACAGCGCACACACCGCATGCTTCCACACCCACCTGACCCGGTCCACCCCACAGCGCACCTAGCTACCACGATCGACATGCACCTGGCCGCACTCGCAACACGATCTCGGCCCCACCTCCTCATTCTGTGTTCCTCGATTCCCCAACCTACCCCTCTCTCTCCCTGATGCTCCTCTCCCCTCCCTCGTCGTCGCTGCCCTGCAGCGCAAGCCCCTGCCGCCGCTCGGCCCTCTTCGTCTGCTCGCTTCCCGTTGGAGCTTTGCTCGCGTCCCCTCTCTCGCCAACGACCATTTCCGCTCCTCCGGCCGCCGCCACGAGCGCCCTCTTCCCCGTTGCTAGCGGCCATGGCTCGATCTGTATCACCTCCAGCGCTCCCGCCCTATGCGCCGCGACCCCGGCGCTCCTCTGCAGGCCGCCTCCAAGCCCTGCATCGCGAGCACCCCGATCCCTGCTTCCCCTGCGAGCCGGCCTTCTGGAGTCTTGCTTCTCCGCCACCGCCAGGCTCGCGGCTCCACGCCCTCCTGCATCTCGCCTTCCTCTCCGTCCGCCCTGCCGTCCCGATGCCGCGATATCCTGCCGCCCGCGAGACCTCTACCTCGTGCTTCTGCGGCCAGCGTCGCCGACCGCCTCCACCTTGACTTCACCCGGGCGTTGTGCTTCCTCTGCATGGCCTATCTCGACTCTGCTTCTCCAGGTCTCCGTGCGACCTCGCCCTGCACCGCCGTCCTTGCTCGTTTTCCAGTGTGCCCCTGTGTGTGTACTAGAAGGAAGAAGCCTGCGGCTTGCTGCTCCTGTACCTGTCATGCTGCCTCGCATCGACCTCCCTAAGATGACCATCTCCTTTTGTTCTATATGTGTTTTCCATGCATATCACCTGTTTGTGCCTTTGTTTAAAAGAGGAATCACCTGTCCCAGGAAATTAATTCAAGGCGCTATCTATTTTTGTTGCTCCTCGGCTACTCCCATTACAACGCTTACCCAAGTCCACCACTGACAAAATATGGACGACATGGAACCCGATAGCAATGGCGTTGGAAAACAAGACCTTTGACACGCGATGGTGTTGGAAAACAAGACCTTCGACACGGAACATCGAGTTCTCCATCTCAAACGACAAGCACACCGACATGGAACGGAGACCCGAAGATCCCCGGACCCGAAGGTCGATCTCCTTCATGGACTCAAGATCTCCTTCCCGGACCCGAAGACCGATCCCCGTCGAACCCTGAGACCCCGGATCCGAACCCCCCAATGTGTGATCCCCTTTCCGAGAACCCTATTTTATAAATGCCATCTATACAGTTGTTGCATATTCAATCATCCATACTTGCATGCATATTGTGGATGTTTGGGGGTATTTTGTCGATTCACCTCATAATTAAATATGGAGACCATATGTGGGCGAATCTAGTCTTGTATGGGCTCCATTTAAATTTGTGCAGCGAACCGATGCCATGTTTTGCTTGTTAATACAACATTTAAATTGCGGGGTATCTAAACAACATGAAGCACTTAATTAATTGTCGGGACCCTGGTTCCGCTTAATATTGCCTAGTTGCATCACATCTTTGCCATGGCATACATCATACATACATCATGCCGGATCTTTTGTTGTAGTATTAAATAGTGCATCCGGTGTTTCTTTTAGTGTTTGCTTCTTCACGGATTAGGCCGTTGAGTGGATGCGAGTATCAGCAAGTTCTTCGGATAATGTCTCTTCGGCTATGTTTTCCCAGGCGAGCATTCTCCCCCTTTCTACCTATTTTGATTTTATAGTCTTTACTTCCTCCTATTGATCTATTGCTATCCGTGTTGCGATGCTTTAGTTTTCGTGCACCATTTATATTCCCTGCAGCCTCTATATTGCCTTGGACACATCCTATTGTCTGTTGTTTGATAAATAGTTGCCCTTGTGAGTCATAGTTGCTTGCTCAGGTGCTGCTTCGCGTCATTGTTGTTCCACCGTTGTTGGAAGGTTGGCACATGTTTAATGGTGGAGATGATCATGACTTTAAATACAACTATTAAATTGCTAGGACAACTAGTGAAAGAGGCACCGGTGGGCAATATATGCTATTTGGTTTTTCATGTCCACTTGTGTCTCGTAGGCCTCGAGTACTTGATACCAGTTCCTTGAATATTCGCACTATCCACATACAAGAGACTATGAATCCACCTTAGCCAGAGTTTGATTCATTTCTTATTTCTTGGGGCCAAAAAGTAGTTTGGGGCTTTATTACTATCCTGTACTTATGCCATGCTTTACTGCTTTATTTAAGATTGTGCGTGGAGCACCTGTACTGTTTTGGATCGTGCCACGTTTTCGCGGTATCGACAAGACCAGTCACACTTTCGGGTTCCCAGTCGTTTACAGCCGTCGTCACAAACCCTGGGTCCGTTCTGGAGCGGGCCAACTTTGTTGCGGGTAGCTTAGTGGGGTGGCCCCCTAAAATATTTTATGAATCTTGTGATTGCTTTGTCGTGAAAGTCTCGTTGGGTTTTGATTTTCTTTTTCCGAGGTTGATCGTGTGTGTGTTGCTATTTGTGCACCCCTGCAGGGTAAATCTTTCTGAAAGCCTTGTCCGTGGTTATGGACGACTTGGAGCATAGTATCTCGATCATAGACAAGCATAACAAAAGTAGTGCTATAAATTTGACTTAATATGTGACTAGAAATCAGCTTCACTACAATGGAATGGATAATAAAAGTGCCAACAACTGGTGAAACTGGGGTGTATCTTGTCATGTTATACCTGCCTAGTAAATATCGCAACTCCAATGGAATGAAATAAAAGTGCCAACAACTGCTGGGTTTGGGATGTCACATGCTAATTGTATCTGACTAGTAAGTACTGCAACTACAACTGAATGGTGAACTAAAACTGCCCACTACTTGTGCTATCAGGATGACTCATGCTATCTATATCTGACTAGTAAGTGCTTCAACTATAATGGAATGAATAAAACTGCCAACTGTGTGAGTTCCTCGGTTTGACTTCCTCGTTTGGTCTCGAGGGGAAATACCAGGATGGGTATGATTGGTGTTAGTATAAGTTTGGTTCCGAATAGGTATTTCTTATCTCTCTAATAGCCGACAGTTTATCGACTCTCTATAGGTTGTTTAGCGCATGCTTCGCTGCCGCTTTAGTCCACCGTACCTGTGTAGGCGAGAGCCGCCGAATTCTAGACTCACCGTGTACTGGCCTCAGTACTGACGCTCCTCTTTTTTCCTTTGCCCTTTGTCGGCACCCCTTTTGTTTTAGCAGGTTTGAGATCGACGTCATTAGCAGGGTTACCCTTCAGGCTTGGCCTGGGCTGGGTTATGGATGCCATTGGTTATTCTTCTGGGCTCTGAGCCCCATTTGCATCTTGTCCATAGTTGGACGCTATATCGTTTTCAAGGTGATTTGGATCTTTGTATAGTATATCTGTATTCTTGACTCATGGAGTCGTTGTTATATATATATATATATATGTTTCTGTGGGTTCCATCATGGACTATTGTGTAATGATATTACTTTGTTTTCCACCCGCACGCAAGTGCCTGGTGGGCATCTTTGAATCGTTTCTATGCGGGTTTGGCGGGAATCGCTAAAACTTGCATAGGGCCGATTGAGGGTGTTATACACATGACCACACAAACTCCAGTCGATTCTGTGATGCCACTTTTGACACACTAGTGCAACATGCAATGTGGAAGGTGCTTCCTTATGATTTTTGGTCTCTATGACCATGGCTTCACACCTGGAATCCCTAGAATCATTCATTTATTCTTTTCCCATGCCACATGGATGCACTAGTGCCATTTCATGTGCTCTCTTCCAAAACCACATAGATCCACATGACGAAACACTCTCTAGTGGATTGTATGATGAGACTTCTGCCACACTGGTGCAACATGCAATGTGGAAGATGATTCCCTATGTGTTTTTGGTATCTATGAGCATGGCATGACACATGGAGTCCCTAGAGTCATTGCATTTGTTCTTCCCATGACACATGCTCTCTTCCAACACCACATTGATTAACATGACCACTCACGCCCCAGTGGATTAAGTGATGCAACTTCTATCGGACTGGTGCAACATGCAATGTGGAAGCTGCTTCCCTATGTGTTTTTGGTCTCTATGACCGTGGCATGACACATGGAGTCCCTAGAGGCATTCCATTTGTTCTTTTCCGATGCCAAATGGATCCACTGATGTCATTGCCTGTGCTCTCTTCCAAAACCACATTGATCCACATGACCAAACACTCTCCAGTGGATTCCGTGATGCAACTTCTGCCACACTGGTGCAACATGCAGTGTGGAAGCTGCTTCCCTATGTGTTTTTCGTCTCTGTGACCATGGCTTGACACATGGAGTCCATAGAGTCATTGCATTTGTTATTTTCTCATTAGACAAGGAACCACTAGTGTCATTGCATGTGCTCTATTCCAAAACCACATTGACACGCATGACCACACACACTCTAGTGGATTCTATTATGCAACTTTTTGCATAGTGGTGCAACATGCAATGTGTGAAGGAAATATGCCCTAGAGGCAATCATAGAGATGATTGTATTTCATGTGTATCCATGAGTTATTATAATGTTCCTTGAATATCCATATACCAGGCAACTTGTATTGATTGGCAATTATGTGAATTGTTTGTGAAACTCTTTACTTGTATGGTTATCTAATAATTGTCCCTAGTCGGAGTTCATGCGAGGACACACGTGAATATTAGACTAGCACATCGATTGGTTAATGACTATGTTTCGCAAGTCATTGACATAGAGATGTCAAACCAATGATGTGGACACATGTTATGAACATGGGGTTGGACTGACCCAACATGAGACTAGCAATAATACTTGCAGCTCTCTCTACACATCGTGTACGTTTTGTCCTTAGACCTGAGATTGTCGCATGTACTTGAGATGTGGATCGACCTACTTTGGGGCTATCAAACACTACTCCGTAACTGGGTAGTTATAAAGGTAGCTTTCGGGTTTGTCCTGATACATGCTGCAAGGCATCGGTCAATCAAGATGGGATTTGCCCCTCTCTACTTGAGAGAGATATCTCTGGGCCCCTCGAGTGATCGGATCCAGAAATGCATGGCCGTGCTACATATGGTTAAGAGTTAACCTAGTAAAGGGATTCTGAATCACAGTATCGAGAAAGAGAGGTCAGCTTAGAGCTAGACCAAATATCGTGAGGCAAAGGGAAAGACATGTACTCAACCTTGTGATGGTTCGTCCGAATGATCTTTATATGCGTTTAGGAGTTGGCACGTCTTGCTAGAGGCCGCTACCAACTATTGACGGAGTAAGTGTACTCGCGTCATGTCTATACGTGTATGAACCTATAGGGTTACACACTTTAGGGGCTGGAAGCCTAATGAGGATTGGATCCGAATTAGACCAGGCTTAGGCTGCTAATGGGCTGCTAATGTAGAAGCCCACCAGGGATGCCTATATAAGAGGGAGTGAGGCGAGCTGAAAAGGAGAGAGCATTCCACCCAGCCGCCACTCCTCTTCCGCCTGTGTTGCACGCGCAGACCTAGCAGTCTGGCGTGTGACGGCTTCCACTCCGGACGTGTGGATACCTCGGAGGTGCTGCATCTGTAGCACTTGGACGAGCCGCGCAAAGGGGAGCTGCTCATGGGACGAGGACGAGGAGGAGACGTAGAACATCTACACTGCCGCAACGTGCTTCATCGAGTTCCGCACCTGCGCGTCTAGCGGTAATCCCGTGATCTATGACCATAGTATTCCTGGTTGACGCGGTAGAAATTTTTGATTTTACGCTAGTGTAGCCTACCCGTTACCCTACAATGTGGAAGATGAATCCTTATATGTTCTTGGTCTCTATGAGCATGGCATGACAAATGGAGTCCTTAGAGTCATTGCATTTGTTCTATTTCGATGACACATGGATCCACTAGTGTCATTGCACACACTCTCTTCCAACACCACATTGATCTAGGTGACCACGCACACTCTAGTGGATTCTATGATGCAACTTCTGCCACACTAGTGCAACATGCAATGTGGAAGCTGCTTCCCTATGTGTTTTTCGTCTCTGTGACCATGGCTTGACACATGGAGTCCCTAGAGTCATTGCATTTGTTCTTTTCCCATGCCACATGGATCCACTGATGTCATTGCATGTGCTCTCTTCCAAAACCACATTGATCCACAGGACCAAACACTTTCCAGTGGATTCTGTGATGCAACTTCTGCCACACTAGTGCAACATGCAATGTGGAAGCTGCTTCCCTATGTGTTTTTGGTCTCTCTGACCATGGTATGACACATGGAGTCCCTAGAGTAATTGCATTTGTTTTTTCCCATGGCACATGGATCAACTAGTGTCATTGCAGGTGCACTCTTCCAAAACCACATTAATCCACATGACCAAACACACTCTAATGGATTATGTGGTGCAACTTCTGCCACACTAGTGCAACATGCAATGTGGAAGCTGCTTCCCTGTGTGTTTTTGGTCTCTATGACCGTGGCATGACACATGGAGTCCATAGAGTCATTGCATTTGTTATTTTCCCATGACACATGGATCAACTGGTTTCATTGCATGCGCTCTCTTCCAAAACCACATTGATCCACATGACCACACAAACTCCAGTTGATTCTGTGATGCAACTTCTGACACACTAGTGCAACATGCAATGTGGAAGGTGTTTCCTTATGTTTTTTGGTCTCTATGACCATGACTTGACACCTGGAGTCCCTAGAATCATTCATTTATTCTTTTCCCACGCCACATGGATGCACTAGTGTCATTTCATGTGCTCTCTTCCAAAACCACATTGATCCACATGACCAAACACTCCCTAGTGGATTGTATGATGAAACTTCTGCCACACTAGTGCAATATGCAATGTGGAAGATGATTCCCGATGTGTTTTTGGTCTCTATGAGCATGGCATGACACATGCAGTCCCTAGATTCATTGCATTTGTTCTTTTCGCATGACACATGCTCTCTTCCAACACCATATTGATCGACATTGATCCACCTGACCAAACACACTCCAATGGATTCTGTGATGCAACTTCTACCACACTGGTGCAACATGCAACGTGGAAGCTGCTTCCCTATGTGTTTTTGGTCTCTCTGACCATGGCATGACACATGGAGTCCCTAGAGTCATTGCACTTGTTATTTTCTAATGCAACATGGATCCACTAGTTTCATTGCATGTGCTCACTTCCAAAACCACATTGATCCACATGACCAGACACACTCTCCAATGGATTTTGTGGTGCAACTTCTGCCACTCTAGTGCAATATGCAATGTGGAAGCTACTTCCCTATGTGTTTTTGGTCTTTGTGACCATGACTTGACATATGGAGTCCCTAGAGTCATTGCATTTATTCTTTTCCCAAGCCACATGGATCCACTAGGTTAACTGCATGTGCTCTGTTCCAAAACCACATTGATCCACATGACAACACACACACTCAAGTGGAATCTGTGATGCAACTTCTACCACACTAGTGCAACATGCAATGTGGAAGCTTCTTCCCTATGTGTTTTTGGTCTCTTTGACAATGGCTTGACATATGGAGTCCCTAGAGTCATTGCATTTGTTCTTTCCCATGAAACATGGAACCACTAGTGTCATTGCATGTGCTCTCTTCAAAAACCACATTGATCCACATGAGAACACACACTCTAGCAGATTCTGTGATGCAACTTTTGCCACACTGTTGCAACATGCAATGTGAATGCTGCTTCCCTATGTGTTTTTGGTCTCTCTGACCATGGCATGACACATGGAGTCCCTAGAGTCATTGCATTTGATCTTCTCGCATGACACATGTATCCACTAGTGTCATTGCATGTGCTCTCTTCCAAAACCACATTGATCAACATGAACAAGCACACTCTAGTGGATTCTGTGATGCAATTTCTGCCACACTAGTCCAACATGAAATGTGGAAGCTGCTTCCCTATGTGTTTTTGGTCTTTGTGACCATGGATTAACATATGGAATCCCCAGAGTCATTGCATTTGTTCTTTTCCCATGCCACATGGATCCACTGGTGTCATTGCATTTGCTCTATTCCAAAACCAAATTGATCCACATTACCACACACACTCTCCAGTGGATTCTATGATACAACTTCTACCACACTTGTGCAACATGCAATGTGGAAGCTGATTCCATATGTGTTTTGGTCTCTTTGACCATGGCTTGACATATAGAGTCCCTAGAGTCATTGCATTTGTTGTTTTCCCATGAATCATGGATTCCCTCGTGTCACTGCATGTTCTTTGTTCCAAAACCACATTGATCCACATGACCACACACACTCTACTGGATTCTGTGATGCAACTTCTGCAACACTAGTGCAACATGCAATGTGGAAGCTGCTTTCCTATGTGTTTTTGGTCTCTCTAACCATGGCATGACACATGGAGTCACTATAGTCATTGCATTTGTTCTTTGCCCATGACACATGGATCCATAGATGTCATTGGATGTGCTCTATTTCAAAACCACATTGACCCACACTACCACACACACTCTCTCTAGTGGATTTTATGATGAAACTTCTGCCACACTAGTGCAACATGCAATATGGATTCTGCTTCCCTATGTTGGTATCTGTGACCATGGCTTGACACATGGAGTCCCTAGAGTCATTGCATTTGTTCTTTTCCCATGACACATGGATTCATTAGTGTCATTTCATGTGATCTCTTCCAAAACCACATTGATCCATATGACTAAACACCCTCGAGTGGCTTCTGTGATGCAACTTCTACCACACTGGCGCAACATGCTATGTGGAAGCTGCTTCCCTATGTGTTTTGGTCTCTCTAACCATGGCTTGACACATGTAGTCCCTAGAGTCATTGCATTTGTTCTTTTCCCATGACACATGGATCCACTGGTGTCATTGCATGTGCTCTCTTCCAAAACCACATAGATCCACATGACAAAGCACACTCTAGTGGATTTTGTGTTGCAACTTCTGCCACACTAGTGCGACATGCAATGTGGAAGGTGCTTCCCTATGTGTTTTTGGTCTTTGTGACCATGGCTTTGAAGGGAATATGCCCGAGAGGCAATAATATAGTGGTTATTATCTTATTCCATGTTTATGATAAATGTTTATTTTGCATGCTATAATTGTATTAATTGGAAACGTTAATACATGTGTGTTTAATAAACAAAATACAAAGTTCCTAGTATTGCCTCTCATATAAACTAGGTTGTTGATTAACAAGATGATCAAGGTTTCCTAATCATGGACATTGGATGTTGTTAATAACGAGGTCACAACATTGGTGGAATGATGTGATGAACATTCATCCGAAGTATAGAATTACAATCAAAGTCATTATGTTTATATTTCTATAACATCATACGAAGTAATCGTAGTCCTTAGACCATGAGATCATGTTAATTGCTGACACCGGAAGAGTATCTTGATAACATCAAACGTCACACCGTAACAGGGTGACTATAAAGGTGGGTTCAGTGCTACAAAGGTGTTATGTTGAGGCTCATGGATCAAGAGTGGGATTTGTCCATCCCGATGACAGATAGATATACTCTGGGCCCTCTCGGTGATATCACATTAAGATAGCTTACAAGCAAGTGATGTGATCACTAGAACGTTATATCATGGGAATGAGAAAAGAGTGCATGGCATGACAAATGGAGTCCTTAGAGTCATTGCATTTGTTCTATTTCGATGACACATGGATCCACTAGTGTCATTGCACACACTCTCTTCCAACACCACATTGATCTAGGTGACCACGCACACTCTAGTGGATTCTATGATGCAACTTCTGCCACACTAGTGCAACATGCAATGTGGAAGCTGCTTCCCTATGTGTTTTTCGTCTCTGTGACCATGGCTTGACACATGGAGTCCCTAGAGTCATTGCATTTGTTCTTTTCCCATGCCACATGGATCCACTGATGTCATTGCATGTGCTCTCTTCCAAAACCACATTGATCCACAGGACCAAACACTTTCCAGTGGATTCTGTGATGCAACTTCTGCCACACTAGTGCAACATGCAATGTGGAAGCTGCTTCCCTATGTGTTTTTGGTCTCTCTGACCATGGTATGACACATGGAGTCCCTAGAGTAATTGCATTTGTTTTTTCCCATGGCACATGGATCAACTAGTGTCATTGCAGGTGCACTCTTCCAAAACCACATTAATCCACATGACCAAACACACTCTAATGGATTATGTGGTGCAACTTCTGCCACACTAGTGCAACATGCAATGTGGAAGCTGCTTCCCTGTGTGTTTTTGGTCTCTATGACCGTGGCATGACACATGGAGTCCATAGAGTCATTGCATTTGTTATTTTCCCATGACACATGGATCAACTGGTTTCATTGCATGCGCTCTCTTCCAAAACCACATTGATCCACATGACCACACAAACTCCAGTTGATTCTGTGATGCAACTTCTGACACACTAGTGCAACATGCAATGTGGAAGGTGTTTCCTTATGTTTTTTGGTCTCTATGACCATGACTTGACACCTGGAGTCCCTAGAATCATTCATTTATTCTTTTCCCACGCCACATGGATGCACTAGTGTCATTTCATGTGCTCTCTTCCAAAACCACATTGATCCACATGACCAAACACTCCCTAGTGGATTGTATGATGAAACTTCTGCCACACTAGTGCAATATGCAATGTGGAAGATGATTCCCGATGTGTTTTTGGTCTCTATGAGCATGGCATGACACATGCAGTCCCTAGATTCATTGCATTTGTTCTTTTCGCATGACACATGCTCTCTTCCAACACCATATTGATCGACATTGATCCACCTGACCAAACACACTCCAATGGATTCTGTGATGCAACTTCTACCACACTGGTGCAACATGCAACGTGGAAGCTGCTTCCCTATGTGTTTTTGGTCTCTCTGACCATGGCATGACACATGGAGTCCCTAGAGTCATTGCACTTGTTATTTTCTAATGCAACATGGATCCACTAGTTTCATTGCATGTGCTCACTTCCAAAACCACATTGATCCACATGACCAGACACACTCTCCAATGGATTTTGTGGTGCAACTTCTGCCACTCTAGTGCAATATGCAATGTGGAAGCTACTTCCCTATGTGTTTTTGGTCTTTGTGACCATGACTTGACATATGGAGTCCCTAGAGTCATTGCATTTATTCTTTTCCCAAGCCACATGGATCCACTAGGTTAACTGCATGTGCTCTGTTCCAAAACCACATTGATCCACATGACAACACACACACTCAAGTGGAATCTGTGATGCAACTTCTACCACACTAGTGCAACATGCAATGTGGAAGCTTCTTCCCTATGTGTTTTTGGTCTCTTTGACAATGGCTTGACATATGGAGTCCCTAGAGTCATTGCATTTGTTCTTTCCCATGAAACATGGAACCACTAGTGTCATTGCATGTGCTCTCTTCAAAAACCACATTGATCCACATGAGAACACACACTCTAGCAGATTCTGTGATGCAACTTTTGCCACACTGTTGCAACATGCAATGTGAATGCTGCTTCCCTATGTGTTTTTGGTCTCTCTGACCATGGCATGACACATGGAGTCCCTAGAGTCATTGCATTTGATCTTCTCGCATGACACATGTATCCACTAGTGTCATTGCATGTGCTCTCTTCCAAAACCACATTGATCAACATGAACAAGCACACTCTAGTGGATTCTGTGATGCAATTTCTGCCACACTAGTCCAACATGAAATGTGGAAGCTGCTTCCCTATGTGTTTTTGGTCTTTGTGACCATGGATTAACATATGGAATCCCCAGAGTCATTGCATTTGTTCTTTTCCCATGCCACATGGATCCACTGGTGTCATTGCATTTGCTCTATTCCAAAACCAAATTGATCCACATTACCACACACACTCTCCAGTGGATTCTATGATACAACTTCTACCACACTTGTGCAACATGCAATGTGGAAGCTGATTCCATATGTGTTTTGGTCTCTTTGACCATGGCTTGACATATAGAGTCCCTAGAGTCATTGCATTTGTTGTTTTCCCATGAATCATGGATTCCCTCGTGTCACTGCATGTTCTTTGTTCCAAAACCACATTGATCCACATGACCACACACACTCTACTGGATTCTGTGATGCAACTTCTGCAACACTAGTGCAACATGCAATGTGGAAGCTGCTTTCCTATGTGTTTTTGGTCTCTCTAACCATGGCATGACACATGGAGTCACTATAGTCATTGCATTTGTTCTTTGCCCATGACACATGGATCCATAGATGTCATTGGATGTGCTCTATTTCAAAACCACATTGACCCACACTACCACACACACTCTCTCTAGTGGATTTTATGATGAAACTTCTGCCACACTAGTGCAACATGCAATATGGATTCTGCTTCCCTATGTTGGTATCTGTGACCATGGCTTGACACATGGAGTCCCTAGAGTCATTGCATTTGTTCTTTTCCCATGACACATGGATTCATTAGTGTCATTTCATGTGATCTCTTCCAAAACCACATTGATCCATATGACTAAACACCCTCGAGTGGCTTCTGTGATGCAACTTCTACCACACTGGCGCAACATGCTATGTGGAAGCTGCTTCCCTATGTGTTTTGGTCTCTCTAACCATGGCTTGACACATGTAGTCCCTAGAGTCATTGCATTTGTTCTTTTCCCATGACACATGGATCCACTGGTGTCATTGCATGTGCTCTCTTCCAAAACCACATAGATCCACATGACAAAGCACACTCTAGTGGATTTTGTGTTGCAACTTCTGCCACACTAGTGCGACATGCAATGTGGAAGGTGCTTCCCTATGTGTTTTTGGTCTTTGTGACCATGGCTTTGAAGGGAATATGCCCGAGAGGCAATAATATAGTGGTTATTATCTTATTCCATGTTTATGATAAATGTTTATTTTGCATGCTATAATTGTATTAATTGGAAACGTTAATACATGTGTGTTTAATAAACAAAATACAAAGTTCCTAGTATTGCCTCTCATATAAACTAGGTTGTTGATTAACAAGATGATCAAGGTTTCCTAATCATGGACATTGGATGTTGTTAATAACGAGGTCACAACATTGGTGGAATGATGTGATGAACATTCATCCGAAGTATAGAATTACAATCAAAGTCATTATGTTTATATTTCTATAACATCATACGAAGTAATCGTAGTCCTTAGACCATGAGATCATGTTAATTGCTGACACCGGAAGAGTATCTTGATAACATCAAACGTCACACCGTAACAGGGTGACTATAAAGGTGGGTTCAGTGCTACAAAGGTGTTATGTTGAGGCTCATGGATCAAGAGTGGGATTTGTCCATCCCGATGACAGATAGATATACTCTGGGCCCTCTCGGTGATATCACATTAAGATAGCTTACAAGCAAGTGATGTGATCACTAGAACGTTATATCATGGGAATGAGAAAAGAGTGCATGGCATGACAAATGGAGTCCTTAGAGTCATTGCATTTGTTCTATTTCGATGACACATGGATCCACTAGTGTCATTGCACACACTCTCTTCCAACACCACATTGATCTAGGTGACCACGCACACTCTAGTGGATTCTATGATGCAACTTCTGCCACACTAGTGCAACATGCAATGTGGAAGCTGCTTCCCTATGTGTTTTTCGTCTCTGTGACCATGGCTTGACACATGGAGTCCCTAGAGTCATTGCATTTGTTCTTTTCCCATGCCACATGGATCCACTGATGTCATTGCATGTGCTCTCTTCCAAGACCACATTGATCCACAGGACCAAACACTTTCCAGTGGATTCTGTGATGCAACTTCTGCCACACTAGTGCAACATGCAATGTGGAAGCTGCTTCCCTATGTGTTTTTGGTCTCTCTGACCATGGTATGACACATGGAGTCCCTAGAGTAATTGCATTTGTTTTTTCCCATGGCACATGGATCAACTAGTGTCATTGCAGGTGCACTCTTCCAAAACCACATTAATCCACATGACCAAACACACTCTAATGGATTATGTGGTGCAACTTCTGCCACACTAGTGCAACATGCAATGTGGAAGCTGCTTCCCTGTGTGTTTTTGGTCTCTATGACCGTGGCATGACACATGGAGTCCATAGAGTCATTGCATTTGTTATTTTCCCATGACACATGGATCAACTGGTTTCATTGCATGCGCTCTCTTCCAAAACCACATTGATCCACATGACCACACAAACTCCAGTTGATTCTGTGATGCAACTTCTGACACACTAGTGCAACATGCAATTTGGAAGGTGTTTCCTTATGTTTTTTGGTCTCTATGACCATGACTTGACACCTGGAGTCCCTAGAATCATTCATTTATTCTTTTCCCACGCCACATGGATGCACTAGTGTCATTTCATGTGCTCTCTTCCAAAACCACATTGATCCACATGACCAAACACTCCCTAGTGGATTGTATGATGAAACTTCTGCCACACTAGTGCAATATGCAATGTGGAAGATGATTCCCGATGTGTTTTTGGTCTCTATGAGCATGGCATGACACATGCAGTCCCTAGATTCATTGCATTTGTTCTTTTCGCATGACACATGCTCTCTTCCAACACCATATTGATCGACATTGATCCACCTGACCAAACACACTCCAATGGATTCTGTGATGCAACTTCTACCACACTGGTGCAACATGCAACGTGGAAGCTGCTTCCCTATGTGTTTTTGGTCTCTCTGACCATGGCATGACACATGGAGTCCCTAGAGTCATTGCACTTGTTATTTTCTAATGCAACATGGATCCACTAGTTTCATTGCATGTGCTCACTTCCAAAACCACATTGATCCACATGACCAGACACACTCTCCAATGGATTTTGTGGTGCAACTTCTGCCACTCTAGTGCAATATGCAATGTGGAAGCTACTTCCCTATGTGTTTTTGGTCTTTGTGACCATGACTTGACATATGGAGTCCCTAGAGTCATTGCATTTATTCTTTTCCCAAGCCACATGGATCCACTAGGTTAACTGCATGTGCTCTGTTCCAAAACCACATTGATCCACATGACAACACACACACTCAAGTGGAATCTGTGATGCAACTTCTACCACACTAGTGCAACATGCAATGTGGAAGCTTCTTCCCTATGTGTTTTTGGTCTCTTTGACAATGGCTTGACATATGGAGTCCCTAGAGTCATTGCATTTGTTCTTTCCCATGAAACATGGAACCACTAGTGTCATTGCATGTGCTCTCTTCAAAAACCACATTGATCCACATGAGAACACACACTCTAGCAGATTCTGTGATGCAACTTTTGCCACACTGTTGCAACATGCAATGTGAATGCTGCTTCCCTATGTGTTTTTGGTCTCTCTGACCATGGCATGACACATGGAGTCCCTAGAGTCATTGCATTTGATCTTCTCGCATGACACATGTATCCACTAGTGTCATTGCATGTGCTCTCTTCCAAAACCACATTGATCAACATGAACAAGCACACTCTAGTGGATTCTGTGATGCAATTTCTGCCACACTAGTCCAACATGAAATGTGGAAGCTGCTTCCCTATGTGTTTTTGGTCTTTGTGACCATGGATTAACATATGGAATCCCCAGAGTCATTGCATTTGTTCTTTTCCCATGCCACATGGATCCACTGGTGTCATTGCATTTGCTCTATTCCAAAACCAAATTGATCCACATTACCACACACACTCTCCAGTGGATTCTATGATACAACTTCTACCACACTTGTGCAACATGCAATGTGGAAGCTGATTCCATATGTGTTTTGGTCTCTTTGACCATGGCTTGACATATAGAGTCCCTAGAGTCATTGCATTTGTTGTTTTCCCATGAATCATGGATTCCCTCGTGTCACTGCATGTTCTTTGTTCCAAAACCACATTGATCCACATGACCACACACACTCTACTGGATTCTGTGATGCAACTTCTGCAACACTAGTGCAACATGCAATGTGGAAGCTGCTTTCCTATGTGTTTTTGGTCTCTCTGACCATGGCATGACACATGGAGTCACTATAGTCATTGCATTTGTTCTTTGCCCATGACACATGGATCCATAGATGTCATTGGATGTGCTCTATTTCAAAACCACATTGACCCACACTACCACACACACTCTCTCTAGTGGATTTTATGATGAAACTTCTGCCACACTAGTGCAACATGCAATATGGATTCTGCTTCCCTATGTTGGTATCTGTGACCATGGCTTGACACATGGAGTCCCTAGAGTCATTGCATTTGTTCTTTTCCCATGACACATGGATTCATTAGTGTCATTTCATGTGATCTCTTCCAAAACCACATTGATCCATATGACTAAACACCCTCGAGTGGCTTCTGTGATGCAACTTCTACCACACTGGCGCAACATGCTATGTGGAAGCTGCTTCCCTATGTGTTTTGGTCTCTCTAACCATGGCTTGACACATGTAGTCCCTAGAGTCATTGCATTTGTTCTTTTCCCATGACACATGGATCCACTGGTGTCATTGCATGTGCTCTCTTCCAAAACCACATAGATCCACATGACAAAGCACACTCTAGTGGATTTTGTGTTGCAACTTCTGCCACACTAGTGCGACATGCAATGTGGAAGGTGCTTCCCTATGTGTTTTTGGTCTTTGTGACCATGGCTTTGAAGGGAATATGCCCGAGAGGCAATAATATAGTGGTTATTATCTTATTCCATGTTTATGATAAATGTTTATTTTGCATGCTATAATTGTATTAATTGGAAACGTTAATACATGTGTGTTTAATAAACAAAATACAAAGTTCCTAGTATTGCCTCTCATATAAACTAGGTTGTTGATTAACAAGATGATCAAGGTTTCCTAATCATGGACATTGGATGTTGTTAATAACGAGGTCACAACATTGGTGGAATGATGTGATGAACATTCATCCGAAGTATAGAATTACAATCAAAGTCATTATGTTTATATTTCTATAACATCATACGAAGTAATCGTAGTCCTTAGACCATGAGATCATGTTAATTGCTGACACCGGAAGAGTATCTTGATAACATCAAACGTCACACCGTAACAGGGTGACTATAAAGGTGGGTTCAGTGCTACAAAGGTGTTATGTTGAGGCTCATGGATCAAGAGTGGGATTTGTCCATCCCGATGACAGATAGATATACTCTGGGCCCTCTCGGTGATATCACATTAAGATAGCTTACAAGCAAGTGATGTGATCACTAGAACGTTATATCATGGGAATGAGAAAAGAGTGCATGTCGGCAATGAGATCAAACTAGGTATGGAGATACCGATGATCGAATCTCGGACTTGTAATATATCGTGAGACAAAGGTATTTAGTTACTAGCGTTAAAGGTTCTCATGATCACAGAAGTCATCGTTGAATGTGTAGGAGTCAGTATGGATCTCCAGGTCCCGCTTTTGATTATTGATCTGAGAGGGGTCTCGATCATGTCTGCATTATTCATGAACCGTAGGGACACACTTAAGGGATACCGACACCATTTGGAGCAAATATGTTTCAAATAAAGATTTAAGAAAGCACTGGAATTATTTCAATAGACACCGAAACTGTTTCGGGTGAAATTGCTGAAATTGGTTCTGCATGTAATATTGAAATGTTGCAAGGGGTTTTATGTGAATATTTATTAATTAAAGTAATTAACAAAATTCTGAATAAAATTAATGAAAGATTTTTATTAAATGAGAGAGCATTAAATTTGGAGAAATTTAATGCATTTAAAGTGGAGACTTTACAAGAGAATGTGAAGGGGCAGATTTATGTGGAGGGAGTTACCCCCACATGAATGAGGAGGTGAAGGGTCACCCCTTGAGGTGCCGGCCATGGGGAGGGGTACCCTCCCCTCCTCCTATAAAAGTCCCCCCTCTCACACCTTCACACTCACACCTTCTCGTGAAGGATCTCTCTCCCCCTCTAGTATTAATCCCCCATGGTTTCGGATTAGCGAGATACATGTTCCCGGTGGCTTTATCTGGAAAGGAGTTGCTGCTTCCGCTAATTTGTTGGAGCGAGGGACGGAGGTTGTCGGGGTACCGGACGTGTGTGTGATCACGGATGCACCGCTGCTTTGCGGTGCTGGACTTGGTGGTGCTGGACTTGCTGGAGCTGGATCTAATGGACGTGCTGGAGCCGGACCTGCTGGACTTCACCATGATCTTGAGATCGGCAAGTGTACAACTACATCATCCACGAGTTCCAACTCATTAACAAAGCTTTGTTGTCTTCGAGGGTAAGTTCTCTATGGATGTATATCCACCCGTTGCTTGTATCTAGTAGATAGATCTTAGCGTATAGTTCCCATCCTAGGATTTTTTTGGTTTCTATGCTGCCAACCCCAACAATGGTATCAGAGCCTGATCTATGCGTAGGTGCTTTGCACGGGTAGAACACATAAGAGTATGTGGGCGATGATGATCATGTTATTGCTTCTTTCATGTATTTTGGATATTGGTGGCATAGTGGGATGAAGCGGCCCAGACCAACCTTACATGTCATCGCACATGAGACCGGTTCCACGACTGACATGCAAGTAGTTTTGCATAAGTGGCTGGCGGGTGTCTATCTCTCCTACTATTGTCAATATCTTATTTATAACGAGTTGCTAATAATTTGGTTATCATCGTTGTGGTTCCATGTTCGTAGGTAAGAACGGATCTATCTTCGAAAGCCCTAAGCCATGTAAAACTTACAATTGATAAATTAGAGGCGTCTCGTTTGGATCGTTGCTGGGCTAGTGTCATGATATGGTAATGTTGTAAGTAGATGTATGATAGATACTCTTACAACACACCTAACGTGTAAGTTCCATATACCTTGGCCTTACACACAAAGGAATGATAGAGATCATACCACGATGCATATGATAGAGATCAAACGCATGGACCATATCATCCCACTTTACACATTAGATGTTTGCATCTTACATTGCTAGTTTGGCGTTTTAGTAGCATTATAAGATGATCCCTCATTTAAATATCAAGATAAAATGTGTTCTTCCTTAAGTATGCACCATTTTATGGATCATGTTTCGAGACATCACATGATGATCGGGTGTACTCGACTCTACGCTTTCATACAAACGGGTGTAAGACAGTTTTACACATGCGAGTACTAAGGTTCTTACTTGACGAGCCTAGCATGTACAAACATGGCCTCGGAACACGGACCGAAAGGTTAAGCATGAGTCATATAGTTGATATGATGCCCATATTGATGCTCGCCTTTGAAGCTACACCGACTCACGTGATGATCGGACTTGGTGTAGTGGATTTGGTTCATGTAATCACCAAAAAGGCACAAGGGATGTTGATACATTGCAAATGTATCTATAATTTTTGATGCTCCATGCTTGGTTTTACCCACTTTCTTGTGTTTTGTCCACACTTTGGAGTACTTTTCATATGATTTCTTGGACTAACCTATTAACAAGAGCCACAGTGCCAGCTGCCTGTTTTCTGCTGTTTTTGGTTCCAGGAAAGTCAGAAAATGAATATTCTCGGAATTGGACAGGACAAAAGCCAAAGTGCCTAGTTTTCCAGAAGACTCCAGGAGCCATAATACGAGACGGAGGAGGGCCAGGGGCTGCCCACACGCCCCCAGGCGTGGGCTGGGGCTGGCCGCGCCAGGGCATGGTGTGGTGGCCCCAGGCACCCCCTCGATATCCCTCTTCGCCTATAAGTTGCCTTCTGACCTAAAAACTTCAGGGGGGGGTCGATGTTTTTCCAGAAGAAGTTCCGGAGCGCCGCGACCTCCGAAGGGGAGATTCGGGGGACAGAAAGTCTCTAATCCGTCACCCTGCCGGGACGGGGAAGTGCCCCGAGAGCCATCCCCATCGATCTCCACCAGCATCTCCATCGACCATCCATGTTTCCCCATCTATGAGTGAGTAATCCCCTGCTTTAGGCTACGGGGATGGTAGGGATTGGATGAGATCGTTCATGTAATGGCATCAGATTGTTAGGGCATGGTGCCTAGTATCTTTTATTAGTGCGTTATGACTTTGTTGCGACTTGTTATGCTTAATGCTTGTCACTAGGGCCCGATTGCCATGATTTCATATCTGAACATGTTATTGATTCATTATGATAGTATTGTTTATGGTCTTATCTGCAAGTTGTATACACACGTTGTTGTCCGGAACCAATGGCCCCGAAGTGACAGAAATCGGGATAACCGGAGGGAATGGCTTTGATGTGAGGATCACATGTGTTCACGGAGTGTTAATGCTTTTCTCCGATGCTCTATTAAAAGGAGCACCTTAATTTCCAGTAGTTCCCTTGAGGCCCCGCTGCAAATGGGCTGGCAGGACAAAAGATGTTGTGCAAGTTCTCATTGCGAGCACGTATGACTATATATGGAACACATGCCTAGGATTGTCTAGTACTTGGATGCTTTATCTTATTTATCTGCAATTGCCCTATGTTCTGCTTGTTATGTGAATTGTCTTGTCCATGCAACGCCTGTCCATCCATCCCTATGCCTACCGCACTCGAATCCCACTGTTTACTGCTTTTGTTACTACTGTCTTTACTTTGTTACTACCGCTACTTTACTATTCCTACTACAAAACTGTTGCTACTAATAAACTGTTGTGAGCAAGATTGTTTCCAGGTGCAGCTGAATTGACAACTCAGTTGTTAAGGCTTATAAATATTCTTTGGCTCCCCTTGTGTCGAATCAATAAATTGGGTTTCACTTCCCTCGAAAATACTGCGATACACCCCCTATACTTTCTAGCGCCGTTGCTGGGGAGCATAGCTTTATTTATCAAGTCCACTTGGATTCACTATTGTTCAAGCTAAGTTTATTTTCTCCTTGTTTGCTTGTTTCTTTATCAAAAATACAAAAAAATTAGTTCCTACTCTAGTTGTTATTTTCGTTGGTCTGTTATTGTCTTGCTTTATCATGCTTGTTGTCAATGGTTGGTTTCTTTGAAACTGAATCTTATTGGCAAGGTGGGTTCACGGAAGATCAAAAATATTATTATAAGTAACACCGCTTGTCACAAAAATGGAAACACTTACGGGAACAAATTGATAAATTGCATACCATTGCTAGAAACGTGTGCTCTACTTATAATGTTACTTATTGCTGTGATAAATCTCGTTGCAGAAAGAGGTATAAACACCTCCCTTTTCAGTGTGAGTATAATGATAATGATACCATATCTTCTTATGCTAAAGGAATTTATGACTTTTATGATGCGGAACAAATTGAAGAATTTATTGCTTGGAAGGGTGCTTTTGAACTTGCTAGTTTGCTTGAAAATATTGATGATTCACCTTACAAATATGAGGTTTATGGTATACTTAAATTTTGCTATGATAATTACAAGTATGAAAATGGCTATATTCTTGAATATTTTAATAGATGCTTTCCACAAATGGGAGAGACTAATGCCTTGCAGGATCCTATAGAAGAAGAAATTGCTGAACCTGAATTCTCATTAGATGAAAAAGAGGAGGAGAGTGATGAACAAAAGGAGGAATAATGGATTAGCTACCCATGCCTACCTTCTAATGAGAGTAACTCTTTATCCCTTACATTATTTGATTGTCCTCCATGCTTACTAAAGAAGGATGAATGTTATGTTCCTGAGGATTCTTTTGAAGATGTTTATGATAAAGCTCTAGTGCTTGTAGATGATGAAAAGCATGCTTTATGTGATAGTTATATTGTTGAGTTTATTCATGAGGCTACTGAAAATTATTTTGAGAGAGGAAAATATGGTGGTAGAAGTTTTCCTGGTATTGAAACACCTCTCTATGTGCTAAAAGTTTTGAAGTTAGTCTTGTTTTATCTTCCTATGCCTGTCACTTTGTTCTTTGCGAATTTATTTGCATACATGATTCCTATGCATAGGAAGTGGGTTAGACTTAAATGTGTTTTGAATTTGCTTCTTGATGCTCTCTTTTACTTCAACTCTTATTTCTTATGAGAGCATCCTCTCAAACTATTATGCCTGAAGATGATAATATGTCTATTATTTTTGGGAGACCTTTTCTGAAACACTGCAGGAGTTGTTATTAATTGTAATCAAGGGAAGGTGACCTTCAATGTTAATGACAAGGAACATACTGTCTATTTCCCCAAGAATATTGGAAGGACTTATGGTTTGAATTCAATTGAACATGTTGAGGGTATTCAAGTTGGAGAAATATATTGTCCCATACCAAGAGAAAAATTTGAAACTATTATGATTGGGACCATTGCTATCAAGGTTGAGGTAACATAATCATTAGTGGAATACAAAGTTATGACTCATATGAAATTGTTTTGGTAACAAGACCTGATAGACCTTGTTAACGAAAGGATTTCATTGAACAAAACAATATTTTCACTATGATTATCTCCGCTTACTTCTATTCTATCCATTTTAGTTTTTGCTTATGCCTAACTTAAAGGCTTTAAAGAAAAGTACTTATTGGGAGATAACCCAAAAGTTTTAGATGAGTCTTGGAAGTTATTACTTCAGTAATAACCGCTCCTTATCCTTTTTATTTGCTTTTTGTGCCAAGAGTAACCTCTAATGAGAGAGAAGTAATGATTAGGAAAGTTGCTGTCCCGAAACAGATTTCTGTGCTTCACCGTAAATATTCGTCTAAAATCTCTGAACATCTTTTTGAGGCATGAATTTTTGTGCTTCTGCCACAGGTTGTTATCTAACTTTAGTTAGTTCAACACTTTTTGATTTGAGCAGTAGAAGATCTTCGAAAAAATTCGTCTTTACCTGCTGGTCTGTTTTGACAGATTTCTGCCATTTTCTACATTTGCTTCTTGTTGGTTCCTTTTTGAGTTCTTTTGGGGAATTGAGCTTTTTGAGGGAAGTGCTACAGTAGCTAGTGTTCTAATGGAAGTTTATTTGGTGCTAGAACTGAACCTTAAGACTTATTTATCTTGAGTACACTAATGTTGCTAATAAAGATTGTGTGAAGTTTTGTATGAAGGAAAATTTTCAGGTGTATGGAAGGAATGAGTAATAAGATGAAGGATGGACTAAAGCTCAAGCTTGGGGATGCCACGCGTGTCACCTCAAGAAATATCCAAGAAGTACAAGCGTCAAAGCTTGGGGATGCCTTGGGCATCCCCTTCTTCATCAATAAAAATCCTAGGTTTCTTCCAAACGCTTCATTTTTATTGTTTCATGCACAATTGTGTTGTTCTTGGAGCATCTTCTTTTTCGTTTTTGTTTTGGTTTTTCGTTTGCTTTGGTTTTCTTAGTTTTCTGAATAAATTGGTTGGACCCCCTCTTTCATACATTGGTTTAAAAATAGTTTGGTTTGGTTTGGAAAAGAGTAGGAAAGTTCATGCTTAAGTGGTAAAGAGAGCTCGTTTTTGACTGTGGCCTATGCTTTGTCATGCCATGATTGATATTGTTTTGGCTTTATTCTTAGTATTCTTTGATGTAGCATGACTTGTTATAAACAATTGAGATTGCTTAATGTGCCTTGGATGAATTATGCGTTGTTTTAGCATATTAAAGCATAGTATAGTGGTATTCTCCTTTGATGCTTTATTTGGGTTGACTTGGCGCATGCTCACACCATGTTATGACATCCCAATTCACCATAAGCCTTTATGATCCTTTAGTTTTCAACTTGTAGTATCACTTTATGCTTTGATCAATAATGTTTTGTCGCTCTGCATGATTATGGCCATTATTGCTCTCTCGTTTGTCGCTCCCTTACTATTGCTAGCCTTCACTTCCACTGAGTGTTTTACTCAAGTTTCCATCTCCCTAAACCAAATATTTCCAAAGTGTCCACAATACCTACCTATTAGCATCATTTGCTACTTCCGTGCATATTCAATATGCTTTGTTTTCTTCCGAATAAAATATTTGCTTGTTATGAGAAAATTAGTTAGTAAAGCTCTCACGAACTTGATGGCACACTTTATTTCCTGCACTTAATAAACCTGAACCATTGTGAACTCTCCATGAAAGTTATATGCTTGCAAATTATAGGCTAGGGATTAGCAGAACCGTGCTGTCACGGGGAACGCTTTCAACACTTGTAAATATATACCCAGTTGATACCTTGCTCTTTTGTTTACGGATGTCGTCGGTGTGAAATAGAAGGGGACCTTGTAAGTCCATGGAGTTATGTATGTGTGTTAGAGAAACACCTGGGCCGCTGGTCTAATCCATGCTGACATGGTGGAAACCTGCAGCGTAACCATAATGATATCTATGAAGCATTCTTCTTATGTAAAAAAGAGAGAGATAGCTATTGAGAAAAAGAAAAGGAGTTTTATAAAAAGAGGAAAGAGAGATAAAAAGCACCATTTTCCCATGGTAAATAAGAAGATTGCAGAGATACTCATTGTCTGCTTGCCTTGTCATTTTGATATGGGGATTCTTCCGTATCATCGGGCAAGGGGTACCCTGTTGGCGGTTCTCAATGATACGCACATACTTACGATGACAAGAACTTACCGGGAACTAAAGTTGAGTAGCATGAGGAGTGGCCCTCGTACTTAAGGGACTTGGGATTTTCAGTTTATAGTCTGTCAAGCATATAACTCAGATTGGACCTCACTTTCACCTTAACCACATTAAAGATGCTTATGATAGGGGCAATGAGAGCTCAAAGCTAATGAGTACCATACTTTCAGCATTTGGAAGCCTTTCAAACTTTTCAGACTTTTCAAAACCTATTCATTTCCTTGTTGAGTCTCCAAAGATTCTATGAGCACTTTCTTGAGAGCATAGTGGCCATTCTTAGTTCTATGTGCATTGTCCCAAGACTTGTTGATTGATGCATACCTTGATATTGTTTGTTTTAAACTATTTGTATCTAGTCACTCTTGTGAACTTTGAAGGTGTCCTATGCATTTATGTTTGCTACTCTTTGAGGTACAAGCTGAATGCCACTATGCTATGTTTTCTTTATGTGAAACAAACAAATGTCTTGCAAAGCATTGTTATTCATGAATCTTTTGTTTGTGCCTTTTCATGTTGCATCATAGTTTCTTTGTCTTATTGCTAGAACTTTGTCTTTCATGTTATGATTGAAGTACTATGATCCCAGCTTTGAATGATTCACAAATATTTTGATCAAGTCTTTGAGGGTGCATGTCACCTCAAAAATTATTCTTTCTTTTTATCACTTACCTACTCGAGGACAGGCAGGAGTTAAGCTTGGGGATGTTGATACATTGCAAATGTATCTATAATTTTTGATGCTCCATGCTTGGGTTTATCCACTTTCTTGTGTTTTGTCCACACTTTGGAGTACTTTTCATATCATTTCTTGGACTAACATATTAACAAGAGCCACAGTGCCAGCTGCCTGTTTTCTGCTGTTTTTGGTTCCAGGAAAGTCAGAAAATGAATATTCTCGGAATTGGACGGGACAAAAGCCAAAGTGCCTATTTTTCCAAAAGACTCTAGGAGCCAGAATACGAGACAGAGGAGGGCCAGGGGCTGGCCACACCCCCCAGGCGCGGGATGGGCCTGGCCGCGCCAGGGCATGGTGTGGTGGCCCCAGGCACCCCCTCGGTCTCCCTCTTCGCCTCTAAGTTGCCTTCTAACCTAAAAATTTCGGGGGGGTCGACGTTTTTCCAGAAGAAGTTCCGCAGCGCCGCCACCACCAAAGGGAGATTAGGGGGACAGAAAGTCTCTGTTCCAGCACCCTGCCGGGACGGGGAAGTGCCCCCGGAGCCATCTCCATCGATCTCCACCAGCATCTCCATCGACCATCCATGTTTCCCCCATCTATGAGTGAGTAATCCCCCGCTGTAGGCTATGGGTGATATGGGGTGGCCCGATCTTCTCAGCAAGCTCTTCGCGATGGTGATGGTGGATGATAGATAACTAGTGCGTAGCTATGATCTCTCCCGCTCGATCCCTGATGCCAATGCAACAGCTCTCGAACCTCGTAGGATATTCACAACACCACACTCTTGCACACGCAGCCGTGACCACGGACGGTAGTATGCAATCTACTAATTCCCAATGGAACAACAGATCACACTCAATTATAGTTGGCAGATTCGAACACAGGGTAATTCCAGAGGTTCTATGAAAGAAACAACTCCAAAATATTTTAACGTGGTCTAAAAACCAAACTTGTGACGGCTACGGAGGTTTATAAGAGGGCTAGGGCGTCCTCCCCTCTAAACGGGCCTTAAAACAGCCATAACTTGGCCCAAACTGACTCGGTTCGACTCAAACTGATACATATCGACCCATATATGGGTTCGGCCTTATTGGCACGCAGTCCAAACATCGTGGAACACCTCAAACATGTAATTCTTGGTGCGCCATCTCTCTCTCTTGCTCATACGTGATTTCCTCATTGCATCCTAGTGCGCCTGCCTCCCGCTCCTCCCTCGCGCACTTGTTGATATTGGAAATCAGCGCTTGTCCTTCTTGCTGCAACTCTCCTCCTCCTCGCGCAACACTTGTGTTATCAATAAACCTGATCATACAAAGATGCATAGACTTAGGTAGTATAAAGTTCTCATTAAGTAAAACATCAGGTTCAATTAAGAATGAATTCACCTGATAGTCATTATTGATTTGACTCAGTATTTCCTTCCAGTTCAGGCAGTCAGAATCATCATAATCCCTGTAGATATCCTCATCATCCTCCCTTTCTTCATGAAAAGCCGTCCTCGGCTTTAGGTAAGCTGAAAGTGGGAGAAACAAAAAGAACAACGTGTACGCAAAGTATATGTATATATAACATGTTGTATTATTGTTGTTCACATGAAAAGTATGTCCAGTATACATCAAGCAACTTAAATTGCAGGTATAAGTGAAGTACAAAGAATCATGATCATGGTAAAAAACAACTAAATAGATAGTCATGTTCTTCAATATTAAATTCAGTTTTCTCAAAGAAGATCTATGATCAAATTTGTGAACAAGATCAAACCAATTTAATATGTCTGAAAACCAAATTGAATCATGCCATGCTTCAACTGCGCTACTCTGATTATTATGAACATGATCATGTTGTCCAGTATGTAAAATGCAACTCAATTTGCAAATATAAGTGAAGTATAAAGCATTAGCACAACTAGACAACGAATTTTGGGATAAACACAATGAATATGAAAACTAGGGTTCTATTCTAGCAAGATTACAACGATTCAACATAGGTAAAATTACTTGTGTTGGCTGCATTATATCAACTAGACCTGACTTTAGTTTCATATTATCACAAATTTTAGCATATATCTCACAACACAAAATCGTCGACACACAACATGTATGGCTGAAAACAGCATGTTTCAGTTCAGCGATTCGATCACAAGTAATGCATATGTGATCCACAAGAAAATTTTCATGCATGCTATATTCACCAATCAGATTGAAAGTGAAACAAGGAGAATATGTGCTAGAATTCAGAAATGAAATTTCAGAAATCTTATCCATAGCACAACTCATACTCATAGGTTCATTTAGCATGATGGAATACACAATATCAGCAGGTGGTATTCGAGCAAGTATTTCCTTATGTGTTATCAGTACCACATGATCAAAATTTGAATTTGGTAAACTATCACTTGGTGCTGAAACAGTAGTGCAAGGCAAATCACAAGGAGGCTTCAGTAAAGGAATAGACTCACAATATGTCGCACATGTTGGCTGAAACTCCAAATCAGTACCAATGTCATTAACAAACTTCTCAGCTGTAGTAGGTACTACGACATCCTCCTCAAGTAACAATACCAGATTGTGTGATGCAGGTTGTAAAATTGGCGGCTCCCTTTCTTCAAAAGCAACCTGCATAGCACAAGAAACAATACCAGGAGTAGAGATGATTACATTAGGAGAAATATCCTCACATGTATTATCATCTACTGCACTGATGTTTTCTTTTTCTCTCATACTCTTAGAATGGATGCTCTCAACCTCACGTTTAGTGGAATCACACAACTCACTTTTGATAACACTCTCACTCAGCTTGGCTATGTGGCTCTCATTCTCACATGGGTTGTAATGCACACCGTGTTCAAGATGACAAATAATAGAATTGTCACCATTCATCATGACCTTGTACTTAGCAGACAAACTGAACTCTTTTGTCCTCTCCTTGCGAAGAAGATGATACTCATGAAATTTGTCGGCTGAAATCCTGAGCATAACACGCCTCTTCATGTTCCATTTGAAAGAAATCCTTCCAACAACAGGACATATTTGAGCGTCAAACCTTCTGCTCCAAGGTTCTCCCAATAGTATGTGACAAGAATCAAGTGGTATAGGAGATACATCACAGTGCACAATCTCAGTATGCTCTTTAAAAGTCATAGGAACATCAGCGGTGTGTGAAATCAGCAATGTGCCATATGATGAATGCAAGAGATATGGCACCGCACGGGCACATGTGGGTAGCTGCAACTTTTGTACAACTTCAACGCTGATCAAATTAATAGTAGAGTTACTATCAATGGTAATGGAAGCACATCGCTCACCAATCATCACACTATGGTGGAAAAGACCATCACCATCAAAAATACCGCGTTCTTCCTTCCAAAAAGTTCCACTACAACGCCAATTGTCGATGAATTTGTAACTATACGTCTCCACATTATTTGTAACATCACCTGCCTCCATTTTCTGCATCACATCAACACTACTAGAAGACATGATTAGTACATTAGTGCACAAATCAAAATCGGTATGGTGGAAACTCTCACAACTCACTCACAACTGATAAGAAAGATCTTACCGTTCCAAAGTGAAGAGAGATGCTCTACCAAACGTAATCAAAGACTGATGCACTGAAGTGATGAAGTGAATATCAAAGGTATAGAGAACGATCACAGGGCACACAGGGTATTTATGGTGGAGCTGTAGGTATGGTATCCTATCTACACCGCAAACAAGTCCTAGTGCTGATCGTAGGACAAAGACCCACGGAAACACACACGGTGGAGATAAATGGGGCAATTGCAACTATGAAAATGAGCTCAAAAAGTAAGGTATGTCGGAGGAATGCTCGTGTTGCAATGCACAAGGAGAGACACTAGCAATGTCTCAACGAAACGGGCACAAGATTGCTAACTGAGCAGCCCGTAGAGCACTAAGCACGCTAGTCTTATAGGATAGTTATAGACACAAAGAAAGGCTTACTAAGGCTCACAAGGATAGGTACGCTATGTGGACTCAGTAAAAAAAATAAACAAAAAAAGAAAAAAATTTGACCTGAGAATTGGTCTCTGCCACGGCAGAAAAACGGCCTAAAATCCTGCCGCGGCAGGATGCCGGCAGATTTTTCCTTTTTTTTTCTCGTACTAGCACAGACTGGTCTGTGGTAAGGCGACGGTTCGATTTTTTTTTTTCGGAATTTTTTTTTGGGTCACGCTAGAGCACAGACTTGTCTGCGGTCAGGCGTGAGGCAGCGAGCCGAATTTTTTTTTGCTCGCCAAGTAGTACACAACTAGGACTCTTTACTTGGATCGGATCTGACTTGATGGGGTGGCCCGATCTTCTCAGCAAGCTCTTGGCGATGGTGATGGTGGATGATAGATAACTAGTGCGTAGCTATGATCTCTCCCGCTCGATCCCTGATGCCAATGCAATAGCTCTGGAACCTCGTAGGATATTCACAACACCACACTCTTGCGCACGCAGCCGTGACCATGAACGGTAGTATGCAATCTACTAATTCCCACTGGAACAACAGATCACACTCAATTATAGTTCGTAGATTCGAACACAGGGTAATTCCAGAGGTTCTATGAAAGAAACAACTCCAAAATATTTTAACGTGGTCTAAAAACCTAACTTGTGACGGCTACGGAGGTTTATAAGAGGGCTGGGGCGTCCTCCCCTCTAAACGGGCCTAAAACAGCCATAACTTGGCCCAAACTGACTCGGTTCGACTCAAACTGATACATACCGACCCATATGTGGGTTCGGCCTTATTGGCACGCAGTCCAAACATTGTGGAACACCTCAAACATGTAATTCTTGGTGCGCCATCTCTCTCTCTTGCTCATACGTGATTTCCTCATTGCATCCTAGTGCGCCTGCCTCCCGCTCCTCCCTCGCGCACTTGTTGATATTGGAAATCAGCGCTTGTCCTTCTTGCTGCAACTCTCCTCCTCCTCGCGCAACACTTGTGTTATCAATAAACCTGATCATACAAAGATGCATAGACTTAGGTAGTATAAAGTTCTCATTAAGTAAAACATCAGGTTCAATTAAGAATGAATTCACCTGATAGTCATTATTGATTTGACTCAGTATTTCCTTCCAGTTCAGGCAGTCAGAATCATCATAATCCCTGTAGATATCCTCATCAATGGGGATGGTAGGGATTGGATGAGATCGTTCATGTAATGCATCAGATTGTTAGGGCATGGTGCGTAGTATCTTTTATTAGTGCTTTACGACTTTGTTGCGACTTGTTATGCTTAATGCTTGTCACTAGGGCCCGAGTGCCATGATTTCAGATCTCAACATGTTATTGATTCATTATGATAGTATTGTTTATGGTCTTATCTGCAAGTTGTATACACACGTTGTTGTCTGGAACTAATGGCCCCGAAGTGATAGAAATCGGGATAACCGGAGGGAATGGCTTTGATGTGAGGATCACATGTGTTCATGGAGTGTTAATGCTTTCCTCCGGTGCTCTATTAAAAGGAGCACCTTAATTGCCAGTAGTTCCCTTGAGGCCCCGCTATAAACAGGCTGGCAGGACAAAAGATGTTGTGCAAGTTCTCATTGCGAGCACGTATGACTATATATGGAACACGTGCCTAGGATTGTCTAGCACTTGGATGCTTTATCTTATTTACCTGCAATTGCCCTATGTTCTGATTCCTATGTGAATTGTCTTGTCCATGCAACGCCCGTCCATCCATCCCTATGCCTACCGCACTCGAATCCCACTGTTTACTGCTTTTGTTACTACTGTCTTTACTTTGCTACTGTCGCTACTTTACTATTCCTACTACAAAACTGTTGCTACTGATAAACTTCTGTGAGCAAGATTGTTGCCAGGTGCAGCTGAATTGACAACTCAGTTGTTAAGGCTTATAAATATTCTCTGGCTCCCTTTGTGTCGAATCAATAAATTGGGTTTCACTTCCCTCGAAAATACTGCGATACACCCCCTATACTTGTGGGTCATCAGATGTCGTTTTGACTGGGAGTTCATTTCTAATTTGGATTAGTCGAACTAAATTTGTCATAAACTAAATCGAAGTGAATTTGCATGATTTGTTGTAGTCATTAGCATCTGTTCACTACCTTGTGCTTAGTTTTAATTGAGATAATAGAACTATAGAATTCTGGATATTTACTTTACGAACTGGTATCGTTTTGTTTTGAATGTCAATTTAAAGTTTATAAGTCCTATTGCAAACTTTCATCAAACTCTATTTACTCCATGAAGTTTAATAAGTAGTATTAAATCAAGAGTAAGAATTCCAATGTTAGTATCTAAAGTATCATGTTTGCCTCCATGATTATTGATATTCAAAAGTTGTTTTAATATCAAGATTATATAGGAGCTGAAAATTGTTTCATAAACCATCATGTGTGAAAGATATTGTGATATCTGAAACAATGTTTTTGGTTGCATTATGATAGAGTATAATTTAGCAAAATACATGTTCTCATATTGTATGAGAATTTGTGAAGGATGGAGATGCTAAGCATCCGGATCTCCCAAAAAGGTTTTGGGAACTAACATTATACTCGTCATTCTTCCTTACAGGCTATAGTAGCTTGATCATGAAATTTGTCATGATAAGGATGAATAGAAGATGTAAGTAAAATGTTTACTACACTAAAATATTACTAAAGAATGGATTTTTGAAAGAATGCCAAACATTTTATGATGGTGATCCACTTCAAAGTGCAAGTCCAAAGGTATTAGTATTTGACTATATACAAGCTTTGTACCATGTGTCATGTGAATGACACCACTATTGATGTTGATAGATTCTTTTAAAAGAAAAGGAATTGTTGAAAGAGAATCTATAAAATATTTTGCAGAAAAGAAAAGGTTGGAGATGTCCAACTTAGGTATATAGAAGATATACATGTTATGGCTGTATTCCTTGCTTGTAAAACAATGTGGTTCTGAGGTATTGGATACAGAATTGGTTGGTATGAAGTGTCATACAGGACAACGCAATTGATGAACTGCAATGGCCTAAGTAACTGGCAAGAGAATAAGTGATGATGTTCATCGAAAACAAATAAAGTGTTATTGTGTTTTTCGTTGTCATCAAACCTAGCCTTCAAGATTTGTTTTAATAATTGTTATTTTGTTCCGGTATTATGAGAACAATGGTTGTTCAAATAATTACCGTATTCCATAAAGGATGGATGAAGTTTTACAAGTCTAGTGGGAGAAATCACATCCATGAACACTATTGCTAAAATGTCACAAGACAAATGATTGAAAGATCACTTATGAAGTGACATCGTTGTTTCAATTATATTGGAAAGAAAACATGAAGAAACTCCATGTTGATAGATTTTTGGAGTCTTTGATTTTGATCAATTGACGCTTGTGAAACTTTCCTCAAGATAATTGAAACTCTGTTCATAGGCCAAAGAGGAACAGATGACTAACTTATTGGATATTATACATATTGATGTATATAGTCCATTATATGTAGCCATATGCGATGGATCTTTTTGCTTCATATACTTTCTCCAGAAATTTAAGTGAATATATCTATATATTTACTTAATAAGGAAGAAGTATGAAACATTTGAAAATTGTTCAAAGACTTTCAAGATGAAGTGAAAAATCATTGTAACAAGAAAATAAGAGTTTATGATTTGATCATAAAGGAAGATATTTGAGTTACTGTTTAGCAAAACACTTAAGATTTCAGGAATTATTCCATGATTTGTGTTTCCCGATAAACCATAGGAGTATGGCATATTCGAGAGATGAAATCAAACCATGTTTGACATGGTAAGATCAAAGGTGTCATTTATAAAACTGCCATTATGTTTTAAGGATTGAAGCTTTAGAGACTACCGCTTTTAACATTGAAAAGAGCACCATCGTGATCCGTTGAAATGGCACCATATAAGTTATGGTTTGGGATAAAACCCGAATTGTCTTTTCTTAAATTTTGGTATGCTATGCATAAGTAAAATGTTTACAACCAAAGTTGGATAAGCACGTCTTTGTAGGTTATCCCAAAGAATTTTTTGGGAATTTCTCCATAACATCGAGGACAAAAGAGTTTGTTACTTGGAATGTTAAGTTTCTCGAGAAGGAATTTTTCGCAAAAAGTTATGTGGGAGGACAATAGAACTTTGATAAGGTTGTGGAACCTTAGCTATATGTGCTAAGTAGCGTAGCACCGAAAAGTGTCCCGGTGGCGGCCACAATGCTCATGGCTCCCGTGATTACAAAGGTTATGATCTCGGAGATTAGAGTTCCTATTGAACCGTGTGGGTCGGTAAGAATCAAATAGTGTGATTTGATAAGCAAGTCGTTATTGTTTTGACAATGATGAACCGACTACATGCAAAGAAGCGATGATGGGCCCTAACTCCATAAAATGACTAGAAGTCATAGAATCCGTGATAGTATCCATACACGAGAAATCAAGTTTCTGAACTTGGAAGACCCTCTGGAAAGGCGTGAAGCCTATCGGTCGTGTTTGGATCTATAAAGAAATAGACATGGATGTTTAACATCTAAGAAATAGTCGACATGTCGGAAAGAAGTTTACGACAATGTTCAAGGAGTTGACTATGACAAGATTTGATCTTTCATAGCGATATTTAGTCTTGACAGATTAATGTAGTAACCACTACATATAATTTGATGTATGGTAGTTGAACAAACAAAACAATGTTCTTCTAATAGAATGGTTACCTAGGACGTGTAAAAGACATGGTACGAAGGGTTTTTTAATTCAAAAGGTGCTAAACGGGCTTGCAAACTTCAATAGATGAAGTAAGCATAGCGGAGTTGGAATCTTCACCATGATGAAACTGTTAAAAGAGTTTAAAGTCATCGGAGATGATGAAGATGCTTGCATTTGCAACAAATTAAGTGGGAGCGCTGAGACATATTTCTAATACATTATGTAGAGAACATATTGTTGATTGGAAATGATGTATCTTATATTGACACAAGTTAAGAATTTCATTAAAATAAGATTTCGATGAAAGACTTGGGAAAACCCGGAATATTTGACATCAATATCTATATGGATAGATTGAGGTGCTAATATGGTTGTGCCAGACATACATATGTGAGATATTGAAAGGGTTCAATATGGAAACAATAAGAAAGGTTCTTGCTGCATGGAAAGGATTGTATCAAGATTCAAGTGTTTCAACACTTGGTGAGTAAAATCACATGAAGATTTTGATCGATTATACCATGATATGTATATATCCAGAATGTCCTATGCTCTAAATGTTATGAGCACATACCAGAATGATTCATAAGATGATCATTTGACAATATTAAAGATATTCTTATGAGCTTTGGAAGAACTAAGAATATATCATGTATAAGTGACAAATAGTTAAAGGTAGTTCATTGTAAAGTGTTACATTGATACTAGTTTGGTCACAAGATACAGATTAAATTTATCTCAATTTAGACTATGGGTGGCACAATGTAATGGAAAGGATGTTCCTTGATGGATTTGGATAAGTTCCAAAGTTGAAACATTGTGACGGATACTACAACAAAAGGCTAAGTATATGACTGCTATAGTAGCAGCAAAGGGGGGCATTTGTGTTAAGAAGTTTGTTATCAAACTAGGTGTGGTTCAAAGTGGGCTAATACTATGAAGATATATTGTATAACAATAATATCAACATATTTTCACCCGAACGAACTAAAGGTCTCACTAAAGGACCAAATTTATACAATGCCATCTCATTTGAGAATGAGTGATGCGTAGAGACGCAAAGACATGCAAATACACACAGACCTGAAAGTGCCAGATCCAGAGATTATGTTAACCACTAGCAAACGCGTGTATTCAACACCTAGGTGTTGTATATACAAGTTTACAAACTAGATTATTGACTCTAGTGTAAGTGGGAGACTGAAGGGAATATGCCCGAGAGGCAATAATAAAGTGGTTATTATCTTATTCCATGTTTATGATAAATGTTTATTTTGCATGCTATAATTGTATTAATTGGAAACGTTAATACATGTGTGTTCAATAAACAAAATACTAAGTTCCTAGTACTGCCTCTCATATAAACTAGCTTGTTGATTAACAAGATGATCAAGGTTTCCTAATCATGGACATTGGATGTTGTTAATAACGAGGTCACAACATTGGTGGAATGATGTGATGAACATTCATCCGAAGTATAGCATTACGATCAAAGTCATTATGTTTATATTCCTATAACATCATACGAAGTAATCTTAGTCCTTAGACCATGAGATCATGTTAATTGCTGACACCGGAAGAGTATCTTGATAACATCAAACGTCACACCGTAACAGGATGATTATAAAGGTGGGTTTAGTGCTACAAAGGTGTTATGTTGAGGCTCATGGATCAAGAGTGGGATTTGTCCATCCCGATGATGGATAGATATACTCTGGGACCTCTCGGTGATATCACATTAAGATAGCTTGCAAGCAAGTGACGTGATCACTAGAATGTTATATCGCGGGAACGAGAAAAGAGTGCATGTCGGCAACGAGATCAAACTAGGTATGGAGATACCGATGATCGAATTCTCGGACTTGTAATATATCACGAGACAAAGGTATTTAGTTACTAGCGTTAAAGGTTCTCACGATCACAGAAGTCATCGTTGAATGTGTAGGAGTCAGTATGGATTTCCAGGTCCCGCTTCTGATTATTGATCTGAGAGGGGTCTCGATCATGTCTGCATTATTCGCGAACCATAGGGTGACACACTTAAGGGATATCGACACCATTTGGAGCAAAAATGTTTCAGATAAAGATTTAAGAAAGCGCTAGAATTATTTCAATAGACACCGAAACTGTTTCGGGTGAAATTGCTGAAATTGGTTCTGCATGTAATATTGAAATGTTGCAAGGGTTTTATGTGAATGTTTGTTAATTAAAGTAATTAACAAAATTCTGAATAAAATTAATAAAAGACTTTTTATTAAATGTGAGAGCATTAAATTTTGAGAAATTTAATGCATTTAAAGTGGAGACTTTAAAAGAGAATGTGAAGGGGCAAATTTATGTGGAGGGAGTTACCACCACATGAATGAGGAGGTGAAGGGTCACCCCTTGAGGCGCCGGCCATGGGGAGGGGTACCCTCCCCTCCCCTCCTCCTCCTATAAAAGGCCCCCCTCTCACACCTTCACACTCACACCTCCTCGTGAAGGATGTCTCTCCCCCTCTAGTATTATTCCCCCATGGTCTCGAATTAGCGAGATACATGTTCCCGGTGGCTTTATCGAGAAAGGAGTTGCTGCTTCCGCTGCTTTGCTGGAGCGAGGGACGGAGGTTGTCGGGTACCGAACGTGTGTGCGATCACGGATGCACCGCTGCTTTGCAGTGCTGGACTTGGTGGTGCTGGACTTGCTGGAGCTGGATCTGATGGACATGCTGGAGCCAGACCTGCTGGACTTCATCATGATCTTTCGATCGGCAAGTGTACGACTACATCATCCACGAGTTCCAACTCATTAACAAAGCTTTGTTGTCTTCGAGGGTAAGTTCTCTATGGATGTATATCCACCTCTTGCTTGTATCTACTAGATAGATCTTGGCATATAGTTCCCATCGTAGGAAATTTTTTGTTTTCTATGCTGGGAACCACAACAGGCTTGACATATGGAATCCCTAGAGTCATCGCATTTGTTCTATTCCCATGCCACATGGATCCGCTAGTGTCATTGCATGTGCTCTGTTCCAAACCCACATTGATCCACATTACCACACACACACTCTCCAGTGGATTCTATGATGCATGTTCTACGACACTAGTGCAACATGCAATGTGGAAGTTGCTTTCCTATGTGTTTTTGGTATCTCTGACCATGGCTTGACATACGGAGTCCCTAGAGTCATTGCATTTGTTCTTTTCCAAAGACACATAGATCCACTAGTGTTATTGCATGTGATCTCTTCCAAAACCTCATTGATCCACATGACCACACACACTCCACTAGATTCTGTGATGCAAGTTCTGCCACACTGGTGCAACATGCAATGTGGAAGGTGCTTTCCTCTGTGTTTTGGTCTCTATGACCATGGTTTGACATATGGAGTCCCTAGAGTCATTGCATACACATGGATCCACTAGTGTCATTGCATGTGCTCTCTTCTAAAACAACATTGATCCATATGACCAAACATACTCCAGTAGATTTTGTGATGCAATTTATGCCACACTGATGCAACATGCAATGTGGAAGCTTCTGCCCGATGTGTTTTGGTCTCTCTGACCATGGCTTGACACATGGAGTCCCTAGAGTTATTGCATTTTTTGTTTTCCCATGACGCATGGATCCACTAGTGTATTGCAGGTGCTCCCTTCCAACACCACATCCATCCACATGACCAAACACACTCCAGTGGAATCTGTGATGCAACTTCTGCCACACTTGTGGAACATGAAATGTTGAAGATGCTTCCCTATGTGTTTTTGGTCTCTCTGACCACGGCATGACACATGGAGTCCCTAGAGTTATTGCACTTGTTCTTTTCCCATGCCACATGGATCCACTAAATTCATTGCATGTGCTCTCTTCCAAAACCACATTGATCCCCATGACCACACACACTCTCCAGTGGATTTTTTGGTGCAACTTCTTCCACACTAGTGCAAGGTGCAACGTGGAAGCTGTTTCCCTATGTGTTTTTGGTCTCTATGACCATGGCTTGACACATGGAGTACCTAGAGTCATTGCATTAGTTTTTGCCCATGACACATGGATCCACTGGTGTCATTGCATGTGCTCTCTGGCAAAACTACATTGATCCACATGACCAAACACACTCTAGTGGATTCTCTGATGCAATGTATGCCACACTAGTGCAACATGCAATGTGGAAGCTGCTTCCCGATGTGGTTTTGGTCTCTCTGACCATGGCATGACACATAGACTCCCTAGAGTCATTGCACTTGTTCCCATGCCACATGGATCCACTTGTTTAATTGCATGTTCTCTCTTTCAAAACCATATTGATCCACATGACCACACACAGCCTCCAGTGGATTTTGATGTGCATCTTCTGCCACACTAGTGCAACATGCAATGTGGAAGCTGCTTCCCTATGTGTTTTTGGTCTTTGTGACCAAGGCTTGGCATATGGAGTCCCTAGAGTCATTGCATTTGTTCTTTTCCCATGCTGCATGGATCCACTGGTGTCATTGCATGTGCTTTGTTCCAAAACCACAATGATCCAGATGACCACACACTCAAGTGCATTCTGTGATGCAACTTCTTCCACACTGGTGCAACATGCAATGTGGAAGGTGTTTCCCTATGTGTTTTTTGTCTCTCTTACCATGGCATGACACATGGAATCACTAGAGTCATTGCATTTGTTCTTTTCCCATGACACATGGATCCACTGGTGTCATTCCATGTACTTAGTTCCAAAACCACATTGATCCACATTACCACACACACTCTCTAGTGGATTCTATGATGCAACTTCTGCCACACTAGTGCAACATGCAATGTGGAAGTTGCCTTCCTATGTGTTTTTGGTCTCTGTGACCATGGCTTGACACATGGAGTCCCTAGAGTCATTTCATTTGTTATTTTCCCCTGAGACATGGATCCACTTGTGTCATTGCATGTGCTCTCTTCAGAAACCACATTGATCCATATGACCAAACACACTCAAGTGGATTTTGTGATGCAACTTCTGCCACACTATGCAACATTCAATGTGGAAGCTGCTCGCCTATGTGTTTTGGTCTCTCTGACCATGGCTTGACACATGGAGTCCCTAGAGTCATTGCATTTGTTCTTTTCCCATGACACATGGATCCACTAGTGTCATTGCATGTGCTCTCTTCCAACACCACATTGATCCACATGATCTAACACACCCTAGTGGATTCTGTGATGCAACTTTTGTCACACTGGTGGAACATGCAATGTTGAACCTACTTCCCTATGTGTTTTTGGTCTCTCTAAAAATGGAATGACACATGGAGTCCATATAGTCATTGCATTTGATCTTTTCCCATGACACATGGATCCACTAGTGTCATTGCATGTCCTCTCTTCCAAAACCGCATTGATCCACATGACCAAGCTCACTATAGTGGATTCTATGATGCAACGTCTGCCACACTAGTGCGACAAGCAATGTGGAAGCTACTTCTCTATGTGTTTTCGGTCTCTCTGACCATGGCATGACACATGGAGTCACTAGAGTCATTGCATTTGTTCTTTCCCCTGGCACATGGATCCACTACTGTCATTGCATGTGCCATATTCAAAAACCACATTGATCCACATTACTACACATACTCTCAAGTGGATTCTATGATGCAACTTCTACCACACTAGTTCAACATGCAATGTGGAAGCTGCTTCCCTATGTGGTTTTGGTCTCTATGACCATGGATTGACACATGGAGTACCTAAAGTCATTGCATTTGTTATTTTCACATGACACATGGATCCACTAGCGTGATTGCATGTGCTCTTTTCCAAAACCACATAGGTCCATATGACCAAACACACTCTAATGGATTTTGTGATGCAACTTCAACCACACTTGTGCAACATGCAATGTGGAAGCTGCCTCCCTATGTGTTTTGGTCTCTCTGGCAATGGTTTGACACATGGAGTCCCTAGAGTCATTGCATTTGTTCTTTTCCCATGACACATGGATCCACTGGTGTCATTGCATGTGCTCTGTTTTAACATCACATTGATCCACATGACCAAACACACTCCAGTGGATTCTGTGAAGCAACTTCTTCCACACTAGTGGAACATGCAATGTTGAAGCTACTTCCCTATGTGTTTTTGGTCTCTCAAACCATGGTATGACACATGGAGTCCCTAGAGTCATTGCACTTGTTCTTTTCCCATGCCACATGTATCCACTAGATTCATTGCATGTGCTCTCTTCCAAAACCACATTAATATCCATGACCACACACACTCTCTAGTGGACTTCGTGTTGCAACTTCTGCCACACTGGTGCAAGGTGCAATGTGAAAGTTCTTTCCCTATGTGTTTTTCGTATCCGTGACCATGGCTTGACATATGGAGTCCTAGAGTCATTGCATTTGATTTTTCCCATGACACATGGATCCATTGGTGTCATTGCATATGATCTCTTCCAAAACTACATTGATCCACATGACCGAACACACTCCAGTGGATTTTTTGATGGAACTTCTGCCACACTGGTGCAACATGCAATGTGGAAGCTTCTTCCCTATGTGTGTTTTGGTCCTTGTGACCATGGCTTGACATATGGAGTCCCTAGAGTCATTACATTTGTTATTTTCCCATGTCGCACGGATCCACTAGGGTCATTGCATGTGTTATGTTCCAAAACCACATTGATCCACATGACCACACACACTCTAGTGGATTCTGTGATGCAACTTCTATCACACTAGAGCAACATGCAATGTGGATGCTGCTTTCCTATGTGTTTTGGTCTCTCTGGCCATGGCTTTACATATGGAGTCCCTAGAGTAATGTGCTTGTCTCAAAACTTAGTTAATTGTGTTATTACTTTGACGCTTGTATCTTTGATATCTTTACTTCTAGTCTTCACCTGAACTTCAGAGGTGTCTTGCCATTTATGTTTGCTCTACAATCAAAGGCAAGCGAGATACCACTCTATCATACCTTTTTATGAGCATTGCAATGTTGCTTATGTTTATGTTTCATGCTACTTACTATTTTTGAGTTGGAATCTCTTCATAGCTTGCAATGACCATTAAGTAAACTTAGTTGCATACTCTTTATTGTGAATTACCTAAGTAGTTGATCATATGCTGAGAATATATACATCTTATGAAGCAAATGTGTTTGTGAAAGTTTCTTTTATCACACTCAGTTTTCAATTGAATTGCTTAAGGACAAGCAATAATCTAAGCTTGGGGGAGTTGATACGTCCAAAATGTATCTACTTTCCCAAACACTTTTTCTATTGTTTCTCCTCTAAACTTGTGTGAATTGGATGCAACTAACACGGACTTACACTGTTTTCAGCAGAATTACCTTGGTGTCTAGTTTTTTTTGCAGAAAATCAACTATTAGGAAAAATCCCGAAAAATATGCCAAAATCCTATTTCACCAGAAGACTCACGGAGCCAAAAGACGAGACGGAGTAGGGCAACGAGGGGCCCAGACCACCTGGCCGCGCGGGCTAGGCCATGCCACGCATGGGGGTGGTGTGGCCGCCTCGGTCACCCCCTCGGCCTCCCTCTTCACCTATAAGTTGCCTCTTGACCTAAAAACCAAGGGGGGTTCGATGTCTTTCTAGAAAGAGTTCCGCTGTGCCGCCACCACTAGATTCCGCAATTCAGAACCAGAAACTCCGTTCTGGCACCCTGCCGAGATGGGGAAGGGAGGAGATCATCGCCATCAACATCACCATCGCTTCTCCATCGACCATCCATGTTTCCCCCATCCATGAGTGAGTAATCCCCCATTGTAGGCTATGGGGATGGTAGGGATTGGATGAGATCGTTCATGTAATGGCATCAGATTGTTAGAGCATGGTGCCTAGTATCTATTATTAGTGCTTTTTGACTTTGTTGCAACTTGTTATGCTTAATGCTTGTCACTAGGGCTCGAGTGCCATGATTTCAGATCTGAACATGTTATTGATTCATTATGATAGTACTATTTATGGTCTTACCTACAAGTTGTATACACACATTATTGTTCAGAACCAAAGGCCCTGAAGTGACAGCAATCGGGATAACCGGAGGGAATGGCTTTGATGTGAGGATCACATGTGTTCACGGAGTATTAATGCTTTGCTCCGATGCTCTATTAAAAGGAGCACCTTAATTGCCAATAGTTCCCTTGAGGTCCCGCTGCAAACGGGCTGGCGGGACAAAAGATGTTGTGCAAGTTCTCATTGCGAGCACGTATGACTATATATGGAACACATGCCTATGATTATTTAGTACTTGGATGCTTTATCTTATTTATCTACAAATGCCCTATGTCTTGATTGCCATATGAATTGTCTTGTCCATGCAACGCCCGTCCATCCATCCCTATGCCTACCGCGCCTTAATCCTACTGTTTACTGCGATTGTTACTACTGTCTTTACTTTTACTACAACTGTTACTTTGCTATTGCTACTACAAAGCTGTTGCTACTGATAAATTGCTGTGAGCAAGATTGTTTCCAGGTGCAGCTGAATTGACAACTCAGTTTCTAAGGCTTATAAATATTCTTTGGCTCCCCTTGTGTCGAATTAATAAATTGGGTTTCACTTCCCTCAAAAATACTGCGATACACCCCTATATTTGTTGGTCATCAATGCCCTCGCCACCGCTACCCTCCTCGTCAATATCTGGCCTTGCTGCTCTCGATGGCAATATACGATACACCATCTTATCTTTGGTGCGCTCCCTCGACAACCTTCGCATCTTCGGCTGCCATTTCTACCCTAGCATTGCCGCCACCGCCACACACAAGCTCACCCCCTGCTCCCTTTCGTGTGTGTTCCTCGGCTATCTAGCCAACACCAAGGGTCACCGATGCTACGATCCGGTCTCTCATCGCGTAATAAACTCCCGATATGCCTACTTTGATGAGCTAGTTTTTTCCAGCAAAGTCTCTTAGCGACTCCTTCGACGACACTAGCGGCTCCCACCAGCCCTCTTGAGGTCGCCTCTGCACCACGATGAGTGACCGTGGCCCCGCCCAGTCCCACGGTGCCTGGGCGTACGTCTGCAACCATGTCATTGCCCGGGTCACCGCCTGTCGCGCCTGGTCCCCCGGCGCCTGGGCCCGTGTAATGACCCGCCTCGACGCCACCTCCCAGCTCAGCGTCTTCTTCACCGGCTTCATCATTGCCGACCTCATCATCGGCATCTTCCTCAACCTTAGCTGTTGATGCCCTACTACCTCCGCATGCGGGTGTTATCACTTGCACACGTGCGGGTGTGCACCGGCCGTCCACTCGCTATCCTGCCAACAAGTACGTCTACACGGCCTCTACGTCCGAGCTCGCACCAGTGCCCATGTCTATTCAACATGCTCTTCGGGGGCTACAGTGTCATGCATCCATGTAGGAGGAGTTTGGCGCTCTACAGTGCAACCAGACTTGGGAGATTATCCTGTGCATCCTCCTCGAGACAACGTCATCACTAGCAAATGGGTTTTCAAGGACAAGCTACCTCCTGATGGTACACTCGAGCGCTACAAGGCACATTGGTTGGTCCACAGTTTTTGTCAACGCGCCGGCATCGACTTCACGGATACATTCTCCCCGGTTGTCAAGTCGGGCATGATCGGCACCATTCTACACCTCGCCGTCTCTCAGGCTTGGCTAGTGCATTAGATGGACGTATGCAATGAATTTCTTCATTGACACCTCTCCGAGAAGGTGTATTGCCACCAACCCACCGGTTTTGTTGATGCCGACCATTCAGCACATGCGTGCCTGCTCTCGCATTCCTTATATGGCCTGAAGCAATCACCGCGCACCTGGTACTAGGACATCATGACGTTTCTTCATCAGCTTTGGCTTCCACTCTATGCGCTCTGATGCCTTGCTGTTCGTCTACCGACAAGGAACTGATGCTGCCAACTTGGTCCTCTATGTTGATGACATTATCGTGACGGTGTGAAACACAGCTCTTCTTTGACAGCTCACTAATCAACTTCATGCTGAGTTTGCCATCAAGGACCTTGGGCCGCTCCATTACTTCCTCGGCATTGAGGTGTTACGCCAAGCGGATGGGGTTCTTCCTTCATCAGCGGAAGTATGCTCATCAGTTACTTGAGCGAGTTGGGATGCTTAATTGCAACCCCGTGACCACTCATGTTGACACGAAGGCCAAGTTCTCCGCCACCAATGGATCTCCAGCCCCAGACGCGTTTTTATACCGATCCATTGTTGGTGCCCTGCATTATTTGACGCTCACACGCCCGGAGTTGTAGCACGCTGTGCAGCAGGTGTGTCTCCACATGCACACACCTCGAGATGCTCACTGGACCGTGGTCAAGAGGATTCTTCACTACATCTGTGGTACTATGGATCTCAGCCTCTCGACCCATGCCTCGCCATCCTCGGACATTGTGGCTTATTCAGATGCGGACTGACCTACATGCCTTGACACACGGTGTTCCATCTTGGCTCCTCGCTCATCTCCTGGTCATCCAAGCGCCAACCCACTGTCTCGTGTTCTAGTGCAGAGGCCGAGTATCGTGTTGTGGCTATTGCAGCTGTCGAGTGCACCTGGCTTCGTCAGCTCCTTTCTGAGCTACCTTGTCCTATTGACAAGGCCACAGTCATGTTCCATGATAATGTCTCGGTTGTCTACCTATCCACCAATCCCATTCATCATTGTCGCACCAAGCATATTGATCTGGATATCCACTTCATTCGCGAACAGGTTGCTCTCGGTCAACTTTGAGTTCTTCACGTGCCGACTTATCAGCAGTTTGCGGATATCATGATGAAGGGCTTGCCATCATCGACTTTTGATGAGTTTTAGTCCATTATATGTGTCCGTACTGACCCTTCGACTGCACGGGGGGGGGGGGGGGGAGGGGGGTGTTGAGATATGTTTTTAGTCGGTTCAATTTTCTTGTACTCCAAGGATTGTACTCTGTAATTGACTACATATATACGTGACAGTCGACCCTACTGGTGCTATGCAATCTCTCGTAATATCTCTATAATCGAGACCGGCGGGTTAGGTTCTAGATGCCTACAACAAAAAACGTCATTAGCACAACTCATCTGTCGGCGTAGCTTGATCTAGCAGAGGGTCGTCGCTAGTGTAGCTCAGTTGTTGGCAAAGGTTGCAGACACATGGCGCTAGCGTGTGTGGTTGATAGAGGTTTAACGCATAAGAGCTATGCCGTCGGCATATAGCTCTTTTCCCTTTTACCACATTAATCCTAGAAAAATCATAAATAAGTAATTTTATTCAAAAAAATACAAATAATATATAAAAATTTGTAGAAAAATAAGATCTATCTATCTACACTCAAATATTACACATTTGTGTTCAATAAAATTTAAGTAAAACATAAAAACGTTACACATACTTTAAAAGATATTCAAAATAGAAAATATGGTGGAATACCACAAAAACTTGCATGTGGCTCTAGAATATGTGTACGAGTGTGGTGCAATGTTCATAGAGGAAATATATAGCTCCCGGGTGTGACCATGTTCACATACACATGGTAGCAGTAGTAAAGTTCTGGACCGAGGGGTGGAAACTCCCGCCACGGGGCAACCATAGTGAATCTTGTGGTAAAATGGTCTCATCCTTTGATTTTCATATAGGTATGGCCTAAATAAACAAAAATGAAGATAAAAGTCTATTAGTCAACCATCGTTGGAGGCTGTTCAAAGGGTAGATCTACGGGGCCCTGGTCTAGTGTTTCGGTAGAAATCAAACCACCTGAGTGCCGGAAATACCTCCAAAACTTGCATGTGGCTCTGGAATATGTGTATAAGTGTGGTGAAATTTTCATAGAGGCAATATCTAGCTCCCGGGTGTGACCATGTTCACATACACGCGGTAGTAGTTAATAAATTTCTGGACCGAGAGGTGGAAACTCCCTCTACGGGGCAACCTGATTGGATCTTGTGGTAAAATGGTCGTAACCTTTATTTTCCATATAGTTATGTCCTAAACTAACAAAAATTAAGATGAAAATCCATTGGTCAACCATAGTTGGAGGCCAGTCAAAGGGGTCTACGGGGCCCTCCGTCTATGATTTTAGTGGAAAACCGTCCATCGGAGCACCGCAATACCTCAAAAACTTACATCTCGCTCTAGCATATGTGTACACGTGTGGTGCATTATTAATACATGCAATATATAGCTCCCGGGTGTGACCATTTTCACATACACAAGGAAGAAGTTAGTAAAGTTCTGGATCGAGAGGTAGAAACTCCCGCTACGTGGCAATCAAAGTAAATCTTGTGATAAAATGGTCTCATCCTTTGTTTTCCATATAGGTATAGCCTAAATAAAAAAATGAAGATAAAAATCCATTAGTCAACCATCACTAGAGGCCGGTCAAAGGGGTAGATCTATGGGGCCCTGATCTAGGGTTTCGGCGGAAACCTACCACCGAAGAGCCGAAATACCTCAAAATCTTGCATGTGGCTCTGGCATATGTGCACAAGTGTGGTGGAATGTTCATAGAGGAAATATCTATCTCCCGTGTGTGACCATGTTCACATACATGCGGCAGTAGTTAGTAAAGTTCTGGATAGAGAGGTGGAAACTCCCGCTAAAGGGAAACCATAATGGATCTTGTGGAAAATGGTCGCATCCTTTGTTTTACATGTAGGTATGGCCTTAAAAACCAAATCAAAGATAAAAGTACATTGTTCAACCATCGTTGGAGGCCGGACAAATGGGTAGATATACCGGACCCCTTGTCTAGGGTTTCGGTGGAAACCGACCACCGGGAGCGCCGGAATACCTCAAAAACTTCCATGTGGCTATGGCATTGTACAAGTGTGGTTAAATGTTTATGGAGGCAACACACAGATCCCAGGCATGACTATGTTCACATATGCACGGTAGTAATTAGTAAAATTCTGGATCGATAGGTGGAAACTCTCGCTACAGGGCAACCTGAGTGAATCTAGTGGTAAAATGATCCCATCCTTTGTTTTCCATGTAGGTATGGCCTAAAAAACAAAAATGTGGATAAAAGTCCATTGGTAAAAAATCGTTGGAGGCCGGTCAATGGGGGTAGATCTATAGGGCCCCCAGTCTAGGTTTTCGGTGGAAACCGACCACCAGAGCGCCAAAAACCTCAAAAACTTGCATGCCACTCTGACATATGTGCACAAGTTTGGTGCAATGTTTATAGAGGAAATATATAGCTCCGTGCATAACCATTTTCACATACACATGGTAGCAGGTAGTAAAGTTCTGGATCAAGAGGTGGAAACTCCAGCTATAGGGAAACTAGAGTTAATCTTGTGGTAAAATGGTCTCATCCTTTGTTTTCTATGTAGGTATGCCCTAAATAACAAAAATCAAGATAAAACTCTATTGGTCAACCATTGTTGGAGGCTGGTCAAAGGGGTAGATCTATGAGGCACCCGCTCTAGGTTTTTGGTGGAAACCTACCACTGGAGTGCTAAAATTCCTGAAAATCGTGCATGTGGCTCTAGCATATGTGTACAAGTGTGGTTAAATATTCATAGAGGCAATATCTAGATCCTGGGTGTAACCATGTTCACATACATGTGATAGTAGTTTAAAGTTCTAGATCGAGAGGTGGAAAATCCTGCTGCAGGGAAACCAGAGTGGATATTTTGGTAAAATGGTCTCATACTTTGTTTTCCATTTTGTTATATCCTAAACAAAGAAAAATAAAGATAAAGGACAACTGAATTGGTGGCTCCTGAGATGACAACAAGATGCTAGAACGTAGAACACCCCCACCGTCCCACATCTAGGCGGTTCCATGGCGATATAAGGCCCTGGCCCATTCTTGATGTCGGCGCCGCCTAGGTGCCAGCGGGTGCTAGGGTTGGGGAATCATGCAATCCCCAGAGGGTCGTTGGAAGGTGTCCTACTCCACGATGAGAGAACATGATCACGGAAGAACCAAAGCATATGATGGTGAGATCCACTTCTGGGAGTCGAAGGATTGGTTGGTTCTCATGAATGCTAATAAGGTGTTGATTGTTGGCCGGCAAAGGAAATAAGATTATGTAATTGTTAAGGGTCCAAAATTAATTTCCCTAATCATTCAGTCTTAGTATTGGCATGCGTGACACCCCTGGTACCTCTGTTGGTTGGTTCTCCTATTACATCATCTTCTGGTCTAGTGAAGAAGACTGTTGATCCGCATGATGATGGGGTCGATCTGATCCTTCCCAACAATTTATGGGGCTATTTCTTTGGCTTTGGATTTTAGCCCAAGATTTTATTTTGCCGGAGAGGTTCGTAACTTGGGTTTCTCATATGTGCATTTCTCTACTGATTCAGGTAATTTTACCATGGTAATCTCCTTTGGGAGATCCACATTCAAGTTGACAGAGGATACAGTCTCTTTGGCACTGGAGTTAGCTATTGTTTTTTTGGCGGTCTGAACGTTTCTTTGATGAGAGACAGAGTTTTTTCACACTGTCCAGCAAACAGGTTGGGTTTTTAATATTGAGGAAACACTCCTCATGTGAGCATTTCAAGTGTTTATTCCATCTCTTGGAGCTGGCGGTTCGAATTGGCAAAGGGAATTCTTTGAATGGTAGAAGTAATGTGATGTGGAATGGATATTAGTGACTCCATCCAAATGTAAAGTTCTGCTTGTTTCAATGCTATGAGGGCTAATAAGCCAAAATTGATTATTAGAAGATGTCATTTTTCTTCTCGTCACAAGCTCAATTTTGGCACTGTTCTTTGGTATGATGCTTGTAAAGGTTATAGATACAGAGCCTCTGCTGTTATGATTGGTGATCTTAAACAAGCAGGGTATAATCTGCTTCCCAATGTCAGATTCCAGCTTTGCCATCGCTGAAAATTCATAGAATAGTTACAGAGAAAAGAATTACTTGCACTATGGTTAAGCCACATGCAGATCTGCAGCCGGGAATTCAGGATCCTAACCACACCGATGACGTGCATGGAGAAAGACCGGAGGAATTTCGAAAATCAGCTGCAGAAGCAGTTAGAAGAGAGGCCCATGAAGGCCCAGTTCGCCAGGATGGAAGTGTCAATGACGCGGAGCCTGTTGTGGATGTGGCCTTTGAAAAATTAATGGATATATAAAGTGCAGGATTGCGGGATATACCTACGTATGGTTCATAAGACAGCGGATTGTACTACACAGATGCAGGGCCTGCTACAACTATGGCCACATAAAGAAAAAATGTCTAAGCACTATGGCTAAAAAATTAACATTGGTTGCCAAAAAGAGCGAAACCTGACTTTACTGTTGGGTTCGCAGTATAGAAAAAAAAAATCCTATGATGGAAATACTAAGCACCAAGATCTATCTACCTAGATACAAGCAACGGGTGGATATATATCCATAGAGAACATACCGTTGAAGACCAACAAAGTGTAACTAGATTGGACTCGTGGATGATGTAGTCGATCGCTTATCGATCTCAAGATCGAGAGGAAGTCCTAGAGCCGCAAATCAGCAGCGCATCCGTGATCGCACACACATCCGGTCCACCAAACAACCTCCGCCTCCTCGCTCCAGCGATGCAGCGTAAGAAGTAACTCCTTCCAGACGAAAATCCACCCGAAACATGTATCTCGCTAATCCGATACCATGGGGGAATAATTCTAGAGGGGGAGAGAGATCCTTCACGTGGAGGTGTGCTTTGTGAGAAGGAGAGGGGGGCAGCCGCCTCCCATGCCTCTACTCACATGCATTAATTTTCTACCAAAATTAATGAAACTCTCATTAAATAAAACTATTTTATTTGTTTTATTCAGAATTTTGTTAATTACCATAATTAACAAACATTCACATAAAACTCCCTGCAACATTTCAATATCACATGCAGAACCAATTTCAGCAATTTCACCCGAAACAATTCCGCTGTCCATTGAAATAACTCCAACGCTTTGCAATTCTTTTCTCTGGAACACATTTGCTCCAAATGGTGTCGGTATCCCTTAAGTGTGTCACCCTACGGTTCGTGAATAATGCAGACATGACCGAGACCCTTCTCTGATCAATAATTAGTACCAGGACATGGATATCCATACTGACTCCCACACATTCAACGATGACTTCTGTGATTGTTAGAACCTTTATCGCTAGTAACTAAATCACTTTGTCTCGCGATATGTTACATGTCTGAGATTTGATCATCGGTATATCAATACCTAGTTTGATCTCGTTACTAACAAGCACTTTTTTCTCGTTCCCGTGATATAACATTCTAGTGATCACATCACTTGCTTGCAAGCTATCTCAATGTGATATCACCGAGAGGGCCAATAGTATATCTATCCGTCATCGGGATGGACAAATCCCACTCTTAATCCATGAGCCTCTACATAACACCCTCAAAGTATCTGAACCAACCTTTACAGTCACCATGTTATGGTGTGATGTTTGATGTTATCAAGTTACTCTTTTAGTCTTAGTGATTGACACGATCTCATGGTCTAAGGACTAGAATTACTCTGTATGATGCTATAGCAATTTCAACACAATGACTTTGATCGTATTGCTATACTTCACATGAAAGTTCATCACATCATTCCACCAATGTTGTGACCCTGTTATTAAGAACATCCAATGTCCATGATCAGGAAACCTTGATCATCTTGTTAATCAATGAGCTAGTTTATAAGAGAGGCATAACTAGGAACCCTTTATTTGTTTATTAAACACACATGTATGAACGTTTCCAATCAATAAAATTATAGCATGCAAAATAAACATCTATCATACACTTGGAATACGATAATAACAACTTTATTATTGCTTCTTAGGGCATAATTCCTTCAGTCTCCCACTTGCACTAGAGACAATAATCTAGTTTACATAGTGATAAATCTAACACCCATGGAGTTCTGGTGTTGATCATGTTTTTCCCTAGGGAGAACTTTAGTCAACGGATCCTCTACATTTAGATATGTATGTACTTTACAAATCTTTATATCTCCATCCTTAACATGCTCATGGATGGAGTGAAACCGGCGCTTAATATGCTTGGAATTCTCACGAGACCTTGGTTCCTTGGCATTGGCTATGGCTCCATTGTTTTCATAATATATCACCATTGGGTCTAACGCATACTAGGAACCACACCTAGTTCAGTTATGAACTCTTTGATCCAAACCGCTTCCTGCGCCGCTTCTGAAGCAACAACATATTCTGCCTCCGTTGTTGATCCCACCACCACAGGTTGTTTGGAGCTCCTCCAACTAACTGATGCTCCGTTCATGGGAAATATGTATCTGGATTGAGACTTAGAGTCATCCAGATCGGTGTCAAAGATAGCATCGACATAACACTTAGCGACCATCTCTTCTTCACCTCCGTATACAAGAAACATTTCCTTAGTTCTTATTAAGTACTTAAGGATATCCTTAACCTCTATCTAGTGTTCCGAACCTGGATCAGATTGGTACCTACTAGTCAAACTAATAGCATATGCCACATCTGGTCTTGTACATTGCATGGCGTACATTATAGAGCCTATGGCTGAAGCATAGGGGATCTTATCCATTATCTCTCTTTCTTCCACCGTAGCCGGACTTTGAGTCTTACTTAATGTCTTGCCTTGCAACATAGGTAAGAACCCCTTCTTACTTCTATCCATTTTAAACTTCTTTAAAACCTTATCAAGGTATGTATTTTGTGATAGCCCAATTAGGCATCTTGATCTATCTCTATAGATCTTAATGCCTAATATGTATGGTGCTTCACCAAGGTCCTTCATAGAAAATTTGTTGTTTAGATAACTTTTAACACCTTTTAAAAGATCTATATCATTTACACAATAATATGTCATCCACATATAATATTAGAAATTCCACATTGCTCCCACTTACTTTCTTGTAAATACAAGCCTCTCCATAAGTTTGGACAAATCCAAACTCTTTGATCAGCTCATCAAAGCGAAGATTCCAACTCTTGGATGCTTGCTTTAGTCCATAGATGGATCACTGAAGCTTGCATACCTTGTCAGCATCATTAAGATCAAAAAAAACTTTAGGTTGTATCATATACAACTCTTCTTCAATATTGCCATTGAGGAACGCAGTTTTAACATCCATTTGGCATATTTCAAAATCGAAATATGTAGCAATTGCTAACATAATCCTAACCGACTTTAGCATCGCTATGGGAGAGAGTGTCTCGTCGTAGTAAACTCCTTGAATTTGTCGAAACCCCTTTGCGACAAGTCGAGCTTTATAGATGGTCACATTACCATCAACATCAATTTTCTTCTTGAAAATCCATTTATTCTCAACGGCCTTTCGGTCATGAGGTAAGTCCACCAAGGTCAAAACCTGGTTTTCATACATGGATCCCATCTCGGTTTTCATGGCTTCTAGCCATTTGTTGGAATCCGGTCTCATCATCACTTATTCATATGTTGTAGGGTCATCAATTCCATCTACCATGAAATTCACGACAGGATTTCTGTACAGTTTAGGAGCTTCACATGTCCTGGTTGACCTACGAGGTTTGGTAGTGTCCTCTTTTGGAGTTTTATGATCTTTATCATTAGTTACTTCTTTAGTAGGTGAAGTCAACTCCGAAACAATTTCCGGCGCCGCGCCACTCGCCGTTTCATGAAGAGAAGGTTCAATAACCTCTTCGAGTTCTACCTTCCGACTACTCACACCTTTCTCTCGAAACTCTTTCTCTAGAAAGGATCCATTCTTGGTAATGAAAACCTTGCCCTCGGATCTGTGATAGAAGCAATACCCAATTGTTTCTTTAGGGTATCCTATGAAGACGCATTTTTTCGCTTTAGGTTTGAGTTTATCATGCTGAAATTTCTTCACATAAACATCACATCCCCAAACTTTAAGAAATGACGTCTTAGGTTTTTTTCCAAACCACAATTCATACAGTGTCTTTTCAATTGATTTAGATGGTGCCTGATTTAAAGTAAATGCAGCAATTTCTAGTGCATAACCCCATTATGACAGTGGCAAGTCAGTCAGTGACATGGGCATGCCCTACAGGTAATCGAGCTTGGTATATACGGCTTGAATACATAGAATCCCACAGTGTCGCCAAGGCCCAAAATGAAGAACTCGAGTAACCTACGGACTCTCGATTGCTTGAAGAACAAGAAGAAGCTAAAGATAGAAAGTTCAAAGGGGAAACCCGAACCTGTAACCGACTCGACCTGGTACCCGAGACCTAGCCTATCTATATAAAGGCTAGGAGGGGGCAGCGAGGAGGACACACGCAACCCTATTTTCCACAACCCTCGCCAGATTGCATCTACGCACCATTGTAATCCTCGATTCCTTTGATAATCCCATGAGCAGACAAGCAGGAGTAGGGACCTCTACGAGGCCTGAACTTGGGTAAATCTTCGAGTCCCCTGTGTGCTTGTTTGCTAGCCGATAGATGTCTCCAGCGCTCCCTCCTTCTCGAAAACCCAAGTCCATAACAATGGGCATTGATGAGTTAAACCCTCGTCAATTGGCGCCGTCTGTGGGAATTGGGAGTGCTGATGTTGCGGCTTTTTCGGCCCCATCAACTGCGATCTACAATTCCGCAACAGCGGAGATTCGCCAGCTCTTCGGCGCGTTCGACTTCACCGTCCACACACCGGCCACTCGCCCGGCTTTCGAGTCCGTGGGCGACGGAATCAGCCTGGCAATAGGGAGCTTCCGCTTCCAAGTTGGTCAGATGGGCACGCTTCGCATGCCTGACTAGCCGACAGTGTCGTTGATTGCCCCAGCATCATGGTTCCCTCCATCGATCGGCACCCTCAGTGAGCTCAACGCCCCGACAACAGTCGAGAACACAGTCAGCGACAGCAGTCGTGACTTCGATCTGAGCGATCTGGCCACTGAAGATGGAGTCTACGGCTCCGGATCTGAAAGTTGTGGAAGCAGCAGCTTCCCCAATCACTTCATGTGCGCCATCATCAATGCAGGTGATACCTCCGCCAACCGCGACAACACGGGCAATCGCGATAACGAAACCGACCCGCCTCTCGGTGGCAATGGTGGCAACGGTGGCAACGGCGGCAACGGTGGCAACCGCACCCCCGTCAACAATGGAGTAGCAATCGAACCTCCAACCATAACCAACGAGCAGACCGGCGAACGCGTCGTGGTCAGGCTCAATGAGCTTGAATGGGCTCGCAGCCGCGAGGCCCTACGGGGCAACCCTTTACCCCCCGGTTCCTCGTAGGAACTTCTGATGAGCTACCATTGGCTCCTGAAGGAGGAATTTAAACGCCAAGCGCAAACAATCGCGCAACTCGAAGCATGCAAAAGAGCGGCATATGAATCATGTCTTCGACGTGCTGGGCTCTCCTCCCACGGAGGATCCTCCTCAAAAGGCAACGAGTACCTCGCAAACAAGAGGTGATCTCGGATGTCCCATCTCACTGAGCAAGAACGCATAGAGGCTGCAAAGGTCCTCGACTTCAGCTCCATGACGGTCGACACACGAGGCAATGTGGTCCCAAATATGCCACAAGCTGCAGTTACAGTAGCCACCATGTACCTCCTCAATAACCAGCCGCCAGCTGGAGATCCCTGAGCCACCATGCACCGATCTACAATCGCAGGCTTGGGATTAATCGAGGCCGCCCTCGACAAGGAGCGAACACCGGAGCCAAAGAAAGGCAAAGCGCTACTCCTTGCCCTCATCCAGGAATGACAGTCACGACCTGTCTCGACGTCGCTGCTCACGATGACACGACCACGACTACGACGCACGTGATGACATCACGCAGCGCAAGATCGACAAATCAACGGCGCGGCATGCTCGGTCAGCTAACTCAGAAGAGGAAGATGTGGAGCTCTGCGGCGCCAGATGCTTCAGTAGGTCCATCGGGCAAAAGCGAATGCTCAAGGTGTTCAAACTCCCGTCGGAGAACCCGAAGTTTGACGGCCTACAGGACCCAAAGATCTGGCTAGAGGACCACATCTCCTCCGTCAGGCTCCACGGAGGCAGTCGAAGCACGGCCATGCAATGCTTACAGCTACAGCTGCAGGGCGCCGCCCGAGCATGGCTCAACAACCTCCCACGCGGATCCATTCGCAGTTGGGATGAGCTGGTTTACAGCTTCGTGCGCAACTTCAAGGGCACATACAAGCGGCCCGCATCAATCAAAGAGCTGAGATGCTGCTAGCAAATATCAGGCGAATCGCTACGCTCCTACATCCAAAGGTGGTACATCATCAAGAAATCCGCAGAGAACATCTCGGAGGATCGCACGATTGACGCATTCAACGGCGGCGTCTGCCGCATAGAGCTCAGGGAGGAGCTGGGCCGCTCAAAGCCCAAGACCATTGACCACTTGATGGAAATCACGAATCGGTGGGCCGATGGAGAAGATTCGGTGAAAAATCGCGTTCACTCTGACGAGGAGGCAGAACTCGAGCGCAGACGCAATCGCCGAGGAAAACGCCATATGCGCATCTACGATGACCGCGACGACGTCAACATGGTCGCAGTTGGCTACGCCGACAGACGCGACGATAACCGCAATAGCGGATACCGCAGCGGTGGATACCATGACTCCGGGAAAACCATGCAAGTGTGGCAACGCCGCAGCCGTGATGAGGCACCCGCGACATCCATCGAAGAAAAACTGTCCGGGCCATGCACGGTGCACTTGTACATCGACAAGCATGATGGAAAGAAGAAGTCCAGCCACCTCCTCAAGGAATGCCGTGAGTTCCTCAAATTACATGAGAGAGTGGTTTGGATGAATCGCAACGCAGTCGAAAGGGGTTACGGGGCTGCCCAGGCGCTGTAGCACATGGAGCTCTGCCACCACCACCCGGACAACCCCCAAATGGAACTGCGCCGGACCAGCACCACGGAGGAGAGCCATACCCATGGGCCATGGGTACCATGATGATCCAAAAGGGACGCCCCTCGAATTGAGTGCAGAAGGCCATCACTCGCCAAGTCAACTTGGCCACACACTCGCCACCATCTACCACTGAGTACCTCAGTGGAAGCGAGTCCTGCATCACCTTCGACAAACGCGATCATCCACCTCAAGTACCTCGTCTAGGCCACTGTCCCCTCGTACTCGAGGCACAAATTGGAGGCTTCGACATGAGCCGCATCTTCATGGACGGCGGAAGCGGCATCAACCTTATATTCGCTAGTACCTTGCGAGCAATGAGGATCCCTCTGAGCTGCTTAGAAGCCTCAGACACAACATTCCATGGCATCGTCCTAGGAAAGGGCGTGTATCCCTTGGGCAAAATCAACCTCGACATCATCTTCGGCACGCTGAAAAACTTTCGGCGTGAGCGCATCGACTTTGAGGTCGTCGACTGGCCCTCACAGTACCACTGCATCCTCGGACGTGCGCTAGGTTCATGGCAGTACCACACTATGCCTACCTGCAGATGAAAATGCCAGGTCCAAACGGCATCATCACAGTCAACGGGAGCTTCGAGAGGTCCGAGAGTTGCAACAGGGAATTCAATAGAATTTCCCAGTCCTTCGGCATGTAAGAAGAACTCGCGAAACTAAAGGAATCGACAGACAACAGTCTGCCTCTCCTAAGCCCGCCAAGCTCGCCTGACCTATCTTTCGACTCATCAGTGCACACAAAGAAAGTGTAGGTCCACCCCTCGGATCCCGCCAAAATGGCCCTCATCACCAACAACTTGAGTCCCGCATAGGAACTCGCGCTCGTCAAATTCCTCCGTGAGCACTGGGAAATTTTTGTCTTGTGTCCTGCGGACATGCCAGGGGTTCCCAGGGAATTCGCCGATCACACACTCAACGTCAACCCAGACGCAAGGCTAGTCAAGCAAACAATCCGACGATTATCTGAGCCACGGGTGAAGGAAGTCGGAATGGAGATCAACAGACTCTTTGACGCCAAATTCATACGCGAGATCAAGGAAAGCACTTGGCTCGCCAACACGGTGCTAGTACCAAAAAAGGACACGGATATCCTGCGCATGTGCATGGACTTCACCTCTCTGAATAAGCACTATCCAAAGGATCACTTCCCGCTACCGCGAATCGACCAGATCATCGACTGCACCGCAGGATGCGAGCGCCTCTGCTTCCTCGACGCCTATTCATGCTATAATCAGATTCGAATGAAGGAGGAAGATCAAGAAAAAACAGCGTTTACAACGCCCTTTGGTGTGTTCTGCTACAACACAATGCCATTCAGGCTAAAAAACACAGGAGCCACCTACCAGCGGTGCATGCAGGCTTGCCTCAAGGACCAACTTGGTCGCAACATTCAAGTCTATGTCGACGACATAGTAATCAAGACCAAGGAGGAAGCCTCCCTAATCGACAATTTGCGCGAAACCTTCGCCAACCTCAACCGCTACCGGATCAAGCTCAATCCGGACAAATGCGCTTTGGCATCCCATCTGGGCAACTACTCGGGTACCTCATCTCTGCAAGAGGAATCGCGGCAAACCCGAAGAAAATAAAAGCCATACTAGCCATGGAGAAGCCGAAAAACATAAGAGGCGTTCATCTGCTGGCTGGGTGAATCGCGGCCCTTACTCGGCTCATCAGTCGGATGGGTGAAAAGGCACTGCCCTTCTACCAACTCCTCCGAAAAGCTGAAAAGTTCGAATGGACCAACGAAGCGCAGGAAGCATTCGAGGAGCTCAAGCGCCTGCTATCCACCTTGCTAGTACTAGTGACCCCACGAGAAAGGGAACCACTGTTGCTATATATCTCCGCCACCAACCAGGTGGTCAGCACAGTGCTCGTCGTCGAGCAAGCCGAGGAAAACAAGGTCCACAGGGTACAGTGTAGCATCCTGGTAAAACCACTACCAGAAAATCGTTTGTGTTTGTGCATCATCATGACATCACGCATATTTTTCTTGCATTTTTCTGAGCATAAAAAATATTTTATTAACACCGTATTTTGTTTGCTAAATTATTCATACGGTTTGCTATACATAAGGCCATCCTCCTTTTTCTTAAGTTAAAATTAAGCAAAATAATATTACCGGTCGTTATAAGACTGTAAAAGAGTTTTTCTTATTTTAAAAATAATAAAACTAGGCTAAAAGTCTGTCTAAAATTTTAGCCCAAAACTAGGCCCATCTAGTCTACTTTGGACTACATAAATACTCCGGTCCCCCTACCTACCCCAAAACCTAACTTCCAGTCTCAAATCCAATGTAATTTATCCCCTCACTTCTTCCCCGCCGCAGCAGCCGTGTTCATCTCCCTTTCAACTGATGACCAGCCGACCACCGCTCCTTTGATTTAATCTACCCGGATATATTCTTTTGGTAAGCAATCGAATGCATGTAACGTTGGCCGCCGTGCTGTTCGTGTGATGTTTCCTTTCAAAGCCAATCTAAACTCTACTCCTATTCTTTGCAGCTGAGTTAAATCGATGGACTTTAATCCTGGTTGCATATTGCTCTTCTTCTCTAGCTTGCTTCCCGTGCCATATAAAGCTGCCGCAAACTGCTCCCAAAATGATGTGCTGCCGCCGTTTATTAAATTTGTTTTCCTGGGTACGCGTTGGCCGGCCGAAATTCTCTGTTGCTAGTTCCTTTCTTCATGCGGCCGGGTTCCTCGTGTTACACCCGTGCAGACCGTCCATCAGGTCACATCGCCGCCACACGCCATCTGCAGCATCCCTCCTTGACCACAATAGCGCTACTCTACTCCGTGCGCAGCCCTAGACCCCAGGTCAGGGTGTGCTCTGCTGATTGCTACTTCACGCTGCATAGGAGCCAGTCGCCCCTCGCTGCCGCAAGCAGCTGTCCTGACCGGCAATTTTTCTGGCCCGTATCACGACGCATGCTGGTTAGTTCCCCTATCATCACACTCCTCACCACTGGTTCCTCATGTGCTAGTCGTCTGTCTTTGTCCGTGCTACTGCTCGACAGGTGTTCGATGAAATATCTACAAGTGCTTTGGCCTCTGTTTCTCTACCTGATGTTTGCAATTCGCCATCTCTTCAGGGACTCCTATCTCGTCAAGCTTGACTCTACTTCATTGCGTCGCCCCAGATTTCAGCGCCGATGTCGTAGCCTCCCTATCAAGGTCTTCCTTTGCCTCTCCGACATAAACAGTGAGACCCCGCCCCTAGACCATTATTTTATAAATTTCTATCCATATACCTTGTGCATATCAAATCATTCATGCTTGCATACATGTCATCTTGTGGATTGGGTTAAATAGTCAGTTCATCTAAATTAAATATGGAGACTATATGAGGGCTATTCTAGTCTTATATTGCCTCTATTTAAATGTGTGTAGTGAACCGATACCTTGTTTTGCCTTGTTAATTCAACATTTAATTTGCGGGGTAGCTAAATAACTTGAACCATGCTATTAATCGCCGGTATTCCGATTCCAGTTAATATTGCTAAGTTAGGCCGCATATTGCCATTCCATGCATCATATCATGAACATGCTGAATCGTTCGCGTATTATTAAATATTGTACCGGTTGCTCTTTCTAGTGATTTGCTTCTTCACCGGATAGTCCGATGAGTTGATGTGAGATACGACGAGCCTTTGGTTGATCTTCTCAGGCGAGCAATCTCGCCCTTTCTACCTATTTTGTGTTTATAGTCTTTACTTCTTCCTGTTGATCTATTGTTATCCGTGTTACGATGCTTTAGTTTCCGTGCACCATTTATATTCCTTGTAGCCTCTATATTGCCTTGGACATATCCTATTGCCTATTGATTGATAGACAGTCGGCCTTGCGAGTGATAGTTCCTTGCTCAGGTGCTGCTTCGCGTCGTGTCGTTCCACCATTGATAGAAGGTTGGCACATGCTTAATGGTGGAGAAGCTTAACTGTGGAGATGATCATGGCTTACATTATAACTTGTTAATTAAAATGCTGGAAATAGACATAATGCAGAGGCACCGATGGGTAATAGTCAATATTTGGTTTTAACTGCCCACTTGTGTCCACCTAGGACCCGAGTTCTTGACACATGTTCCGAGATCAAGCACGCTAACCACATGTGGGTGTGTGGGCACCCCATCGGCTTACTACCTGATTTCAAAGTACTGTGCTGGGGCCACAAAGTAGTTTGGGGCTTTATTATTATCCTGTACTTATGCCATGCTTTACTGCTTTATTTATGATTGTGCGTGGAGCACCTGTACTATTTAGGAACAAATGTGGAATGTTTTCGCGGTATCGACAAGCCCAGTCACACTTTCGGGTTCCCAGTCGTTTACAGCCATTGACACAAACCCTGGGTCCGTCCCAGAGCCGGCCGACTTCGTTGCGAGTAGCTTAGTGGGGTGGCCCCCATGTACTTACTTTGGGTCTGGGAAACGTCGTGTCCGAGGCCCCGTCGCATACCGTTGGGTGTATGTTCAGGATCTTGCTCATATTCGGATATGACAACAAGGGTTGAAGTGCGTGTGGATACTTTGGTGCACCCCTGCAGGGTCAAATCTTTTCGAAAAGCCGTGTCTGTGGTTATAGACGACTTGGAGCACAGTTTCTCGATCATAGACAACTATAACTAAAGAATTGTTGTTATAATTTGACTTGTATCTGATATGACTAGTAAGTTGGACAACCACCATGGAATGAATGAATAAAACTGCCAACCGTGTGAGTTCCTCGGTTTGACTTCCTCGTTTGGTCTTGAGGGGGAAATGCCAGGATGGGTATGTTTGGTGTTAGTACCAGGTTGGATCCGAATAAGTCTTTCTTACCCCTCTCTAATAGCCGAGAGATGTATCGAGCCTCTATAGGTTGTTTAGTGCATGCTGCGCTGCCGCTTTAGTCCACCATACCTATGTAGGCGAGAGCCGCTGAATTCTAGCCTCGCCGTGTACTGGCCTCAGTACCGACGCTCCTCTTTTTCCTTTGCCCTTTGTCGTCACCCCTTTTGTTTTAGCAGGTTTGAGATCGACGTCATTAGCGGGGTTACCCTTTCGGCTTGGCCTGGGCAAGGTTATGGACGCCATTGGTTATTCTTCAGGGCTCTTAGCCCCATTTGCATCTTGTCCGTAGTCGGACGCTCTATCGTTTTCAAGGTGATTTGGATCTTTGTATTGTATATCTGTATTCTTGACCCATGGAGTCGTTGTGGTATATATATCTTCTGTGGGTTCCATCATGGACTACTGTGTAATGTTATTACTTCGGCATCTTTGAATCGTTTTTATGCGGGTTTGGCGGAAATCGCTAAAACTTGCATAGGGCCGATTTGAGGGTGTTACATACAGCGCCCAGTATACTACCTCAGCGAGGTCCTCACGCCAACAAAACAGTGGTACCCGCACTACCAAAAGCTGGCGTACGGCGTCTTCATGACCGCCCGGCGACTGCGCCATTACTTCTAGGAACACCCAATCGTGGTGGTCAACGATGCCCCATTGGGGCATATCCTCAATAACCCCGACGCCACGGGACGAGTCGCGCTTTGGGGAATAGAATTGTCTCCACGAGAAATTACATACGAAAAGCGTGACGCAATCAAGTCGCAAGTACTTCCTGACTTCCTCGTGCACTGGATGGAGAACCAGCTCCCTGACAAACCAGATATGTCATACCTCTGGACAATGCACTTTGATGGATCCAAGCGGAAGGACGGAGCAGGTGCGGGTGTCATATTGACATCGCCCCAAGGGGACAAGCTGAAGTACATCCTGCGGATGCAGTTTACCGCCTCCAACAATGAAGCTGAATACGAGGCCCTGCTACACAGGATGAGGATGGCAAAAGCCTACGGCGCCAAAAGGCTCATTATATACGGCAACTCCAAGTTGGTCGTCAACCAAACAATGCATGAGTGCGACGCACTGAACGACAACATGATCGCCTACCGCGACCTCTACGACACACTCGAAGGGGACTTCGACGGCTGCGAGCTGCGACACGTAGGCCGCGAAAGCAATGAAGAGGCGGACGCACTCGCCAACATAGGCTCTACCTGCACCCCCATACCACCTAGGGTATTTCTCGAGCGCATGTACGAACGCTCCATCAAGCCAAAGGCAGCAGAGAAGAAAACAAGCGCAGCAATGGACTCGACGACCCAATGAGCCAAAGCACTCGACGACCTGGAGCTGGATACAGGACTCGAAGGACCAATGAGCGTCATGATGATCGAATCATCCTAGACTCAGCCGTACATCACGTACCTCCTCAGCAAAAGGCTACCGGACGATCCGACTGATGCACGGCACATCCCGCGGCGATCCAAGGCATTCGTCATTATCAACGGCGAACTTTACAAGCGCAGCATCACAAGAGTACTTCAACGATGCGTCTCCATGGCTGATGGAAGAGCCGTTCTCCTCGAATCCATGAAGGAACCTGCAGACACCACGCCGGCAGTCGCGCCCTCGTGGCCAAAGCTCTGCGAGCTGGGTTCTACTGGCCTACGGCCATGCGCAACGCGAAGGACATCGTCCAAAAATGCAACGCGTGCCAACGATTCGCGGACAAGCCGCACGCACCTGGCACAGAGCTCCGACCAATCCCATTGGCCTGGCCCTTCGCGCAATGGGGACTCGACATGGTCGGCAAACTCCCCAAGTCCTCACGAGGAGGTTACGTCTACATCCTGGTGGCAGTCGACAAGTTCACCAAGTGGATAGAGGCCATGCCAATGACCAATCAATCAGGGCACAGTGCAGTAAAATTCTTCAAGTCCATCGTCTTCCACTTCGAGTGCCACACAGCATCATCACAGACAATGGAACAAACTTCACATCCAAGGAGTTCCAAGAATTCTGTGAGAATCTAGGAATCAACATCAGCTACGCCTCGGTAGCACATCCATAGACCAACGGTCAGGTTGAAAAAGCAAACGGGCTCGTCTGCGGCGGCATCAGAAGCGACTCCTCCAGCCACTTGAACAAGCCGCGGGTTGCTGGCCAGACGAACTGTAATCAGTACTCTGGAGCCTACGCATAACTCCAAACAGTGCTATGGGTTACACCCCGTTCTTTATGGTGCACGGGGCTGAAGTGGTGCTACCCGCCGAGGTACGGTACAAGGCGCCGCGCGTGGTCGCTTACAGTGAGCAGGAGTCATCCCTTGCACTCGAAGACTCCGTCGACCTCCTTGACAAGGCAAGGGAAATCGCTGCGGAAAGATCAACGATCTACCAGCAGAACCTGCGCAACTACCACAGTAGGAGGCTACGCCCCAGATCCTTCATCGAAGGCGACCTGGTCCTGCGACTGAAGCAGCAAGGACATCTCAAGATCGAGTCCCCCTAGGAGGGACCATATGTGATTACAGAAGTAATCCCAGGTGGTGCCTATCGCCCACAAGATTTAGAGATAGGAGTCGCATACTCCAACCCCTAGAACGTCGCGCAGCTGCGACGCTTCTACCCTTAGTCGTTTTTACTTTTACATCAAAAATAAGGCACCCAGCCAAGACTACTTAGCCACACATTGTACTTTGTACTGTCTCACGAATAAATAAAGCTAAATGCCCCAAAATCTTTGTGTTCTCCTTTATTTTTCCATAACTTATCCACTTGGGGGCTGCGCCACCCTACACACATCTGTTCTACGAACTAAAATGCGATATCCTGAGTAGCTGGCACATCAATCGAAACCCTTGACCGAACATCAACCTAGTTGCAACGCACCTGACAGGTTGACAAGGGACTGAGATAAGCGCATGGCCAGGCTAACGAAAAGGAGTCGCATAGTGCAACGCACTCACACGCTAACAAGCCCTTTATACATAATCGACAGTCAATTATACACAACATATATACGAACTTTACAACATTGGTACACTTATGTGCAGGATACAAACTAAGCTACTACTGCAACAAAAGAACGTTGGTCTGCTCCTCAAAGAAATCGACGATCTCCTCTGCTGGGCGATCCACTGCCTGATAGTGTGACACCATATTCCAAGCAGAGCCTGCTGGTGGCGCAGGTGGCCCAACCGCAATTGCTGCAAAGTCTACATCAGGACGATGCAGTCGCACCAGCGATAGAGCGGCCTTGGCACCAGCCACCAACTGTTGCCTTACACACTCGCGAACCGCAGCCAGGTCTTGGAACTTGGCAAGAAGGGCCGGCAGGCTTGATGGAGCAACATCCAACGGAAACATCGTCCGATAAATGTCCTTCAAGCATGACTACGACTTCTTCAGAAAGTGCAGCACTCGCGATGCACCATCCTGCAGGGTCGCCAGCGCAATCGCACGATCATGATCCACCCAGAAGTATCCACTCTCCTGAAGTTGCTCTTGGGTCAGATCATGTAGGCGAATAGCAATCATATCCTTCTCATCCTGCGGATGGCGCGCGCTGACAACTATACAAAGCAACAACAGAAGCATAAGGACAACACACCATTGCAAGTGACTACAAGGAAAAGATTAGGGTAAGCAAACTAACACTTAAATTGGTCGCCCAGCTGTGTCACCTCCCCCAGCAGATACTGTTCTCGGGCGGTGGCCCTCTCTGCCTTTGACTTCCATAGATCCGCGTTACCACGGAGCACGGGCAATTCACGCTCCAACTGCTTCACGCGATCACGCAGTCGCGAAAGCAGCGACAGCTCATCCACCCTAGAGCGCGGTGGTGCCAAAGTATCATCAAGGAGCGGCGAATCCTGAGGTTCCCTCAAAGGATCACTTGATGTACCCTACCATAAGCCAAGCAAGAAGCAATAAGAAGGCGAAATCGACATATAGACAAAAGATTCGAGTGCATTCAAGATTGGCAAAAGTATCAGCAGATACACTCGCCAAAGGCATGTTCTTGACAAAAGACATAAACTAATCAACTATTACAAAGCTACTAAGGAGCGATTGGCTTCTTCGACATAGACGGCTTCGGGGGCCTCATTGAGTCCGTGGCGGTGTCAGATGCCACTGACTTTCCGCCAGCCCCTGATGTCGCAGCCTTTGCCGCCTTATTGGCTCGCTGCAGCTCCTCAGAGTACTTCGCAATTGTGTTAATCAGTTGTGGCCCATATTTGCCACAGGCAGTCGCGAAGGGAGCAAAGACTACCTGTTGGTCGTCCGCGCTAACAGGCATCGCCCTCGAAACCGCTGCAGGATCGACCTCGACTCCGTGGGCCTGCACCATGGTGAGTGACATTGACGCGCCAGCCGCACGGTGCGAGTTCTTGAAGCTTGCAGGAACACCCCCGGCAAGAGACTCCACCAGCTCGTTCATGTTCTCGATTAGCTCAGCCTTGGGCATCAACTACTCCCGGAGGCGACTGAACACGCCCTTGGCCTTAGAGAGCATATCCTGAATGGCGGCGCTGCGGTCCTCGACTTCTGAAAGCGGACCCGCCAAGGCATCGTCACGGTGGAGGGCCTGAGGGTCGAAGCTCAAATTGCCAGCATCTGTACATAAACCCACACATGGACACAAACATCAGTGCCAACAGCAAAAATCGAACAGAGAAAGATAATGATATCCAAGCATAGTACCTGAGAGGGCCTTGGCAATCGAGAAAAGCTGTTCTTCGAACAACTTCTCCCTGGCTATGATGGAGGCACGCAGATCCTCTTCGTGCCTCTGTGCCTCGTCACGTGCCGTGATTGCCTCATCGCGGCCCTTCACAGCCGCGGTGAGTGTCTTCTCCATGGTGGCGGCGTGCGCAAAAGGGCATTATGCTTAGCTACAAAACAAAAGGGGATTGACTATCAGTCGACTACATAAAAATGACGCAGAAAAGGGAGAAGTAACGAGCACTTACATTCTACCACGCGATGGCGCGTCTCCAGCATCGCATGCCGGCGGCCCATCGCAAGCACCTGCTCCGCCAAGTGAGCAGCCTCCTTCACAAGGAGCTATGGAAAAGGAAAAAAACAAAGGATCAGCAGAAGCCATCGATAACATCGACTGCAACAACAAAAAGAAGAAATCCTACACTTACATGATCCTCCAATGACTCCGAAGTCGATTGGTGTGCAGTCATCCGGGTAACCATTCGATGCTCCCCTTCATGCGGAGAGCTGGAAGAGTTGTGCCTAGAGTGGGCCGCCAATGGAGGAGAAGGAGAATGCTCGACCTCCTTCTTGGCCCTAGAGGTTGCGACTCCCGATTCTTTCAAAAATTGGACGTCGCCAGAAGATGACGACGCCTGTTGACTGCAAGACAAAATCAACATCAAGAAAGGGCAAATCCAGAGAAGAACCAAAAAGGGCAACTAGAAAACATACCAATCAAACTTATCAAAGTCAAAAGTGGGCTCCCCGACTCTGACGAGGACTCCTTTGGCAGTTGCATCTTCTTGCGAGAAGATGGCACCACGGCGCCCACAGGAATGGCAGGGATTGGCGACTCCGCACCAACGCCTGCGCCTTCCGGAGTCGAAGGAGACAACGCATCGGAATCCTCGCTGCACGAACGCTTGCGAGTATCCGGACTACCCGACTCGGGGGCTTCCTCCTCCACATCGGATAGGATGGTCGACTCCAACTCATGCTCTTCCAAGGCTTCGCGAGGGATAACCCCCTCAGGAAGAGGGGTCATACAGGGTGACAACGCCCAATCCTGCATACAAACAACAGTTTAGCACAAAGATAAGAAACAGCAAAGAAGCAATCAACAAACTAAGCTACTGCGTAGCACAACTATACCTCAGGAGGAGGGTTAGCAGCATCGAACAGAGGAACAACTGGTTCACTGGGGAGCACATCCTTGATGGTGTACCTAGTAACCAGTCGAACCCTTTTATCCAGCTCACTCGCAGACATGCCATCGGCAGACACGCGAGTGACAACATTAGCGCTAGCCCACTGACACATGGGGTGGACTCTGGCCTACATGGGCTGGATGCGATGGCGCAGCCACGTGCGAATGAGGGCGCAACCTCCTTCCTCTTTGCCTATGCGACCCTCGAGGTCGCAGACGCGCTCGTACAACACATCTGTCTCCGCGGACTCGCCGGGCATAACCACATTCTTCCAAGAGCGCCTCCTCTTGCATGGCGTCGAGGGGTCGAAGGGCGCGAGTCCGAAGTGGTCTTCGTCCGCCTTCTGGTCGCAAACATAGAACCACTTGTCCCTCCACCCTTGGACGGACATCATCAGCTTGATGTCGAAGTATGTGGCAGATGGATCGACATGGATTCCGCAGCCGCCTACATCGTAGACTACGGAACTAGATGCCGATTGGCGTTTCAATTTGAAGAGGCGCTTGAAGAGACCGAAATGCGGCTCGATCCTGAGCCAGCACTCGCAGAGGGTGATGTAGCAAGCTACATGGAGAATGGAATTGGGGGACAGCTGATGGAGCTAGAGCCTGTAAAAACAAAGAAGGCCCCTAAAGAAAGGATGCAGGGGCAAAGAGAGGCCGCTAATGATGAACGCTAGGAACATCACTCGAAAACCGACAGGAGGAGAGGGGATTACCTCATCGCCGGGAACGCGCGCATCGGCTACTGCGGCGGACAACACTCCGTCTTGGTGAAGAAGAAGAATATTAGAGACTTGATGATGGATGGACGCCACACGCCATTCGTGACGCGGGTGCCCGTGCCCTTCTTCTTCCCGCCAGCGGCGGAACCGCCCTTCTTCTTCACCGCAGCAGCGGTAGCCGCGGAATCGGCCGCATCACCTCCTTTCTTTTTCCCCATTACGCGGCGGCGATGCGACCGGAGGAAGTAGCGGGGAAATGTGCGGAGCTGGTCCAGCGCCGTGGAGGAAAAGAGCGCAGAGAAAGTAGAGGAGCAGCGGCAATGGCGATGAAGGCAAAGGATGAGCGAAAGCAGATGTGAATTTTACCGTCGCGGCATCACTACTTAACCCCTGGAAGATGCAATCCAACGGCTCAGAAAAACCCTACTAGACGCGTGCGATCATCGTGCTAGACACGTGGAGGAGCTAAAACGCGAACCGTCCCCCCACTACTCCCATTACATGCGGAAATCGAGGAGGCGCGGTTAAAATAAAGATTACGCACGCCTAGTCCAATTAGAGTCAGGGAGTGGGACCCACCGCTCGTCACGTCCTATCAAACTCGCTCACGCGGGCAACTGAGGTCATGAAATCGTCAGCACTGACGTCATCAACAACTACAAGTAGAAGACTTCGATTACTTTAGTCCTTGCTCGAGTCTTCGACTCTACCAAGCACTCGGGGGCTATTCCCATAGGGAGCGCTGGTCGCGCACCCTACGATTTTCTCTTTTTCTTTTACAGGAACATGAACAATCAAAGAAAACCCAATCACTCGAAGCACGGTTCGACTATGGACATGGGTTACTCCCATAAGGAGCGCCGGAAGCAAATTCGACTGAAACAAGCAAATAAAAGATGACAGCAGTCGCAAAAGTTCTTTAGTCCTTGTCTGAGTCTTCGACTCAACCAGGCACTCGGGGGCTACTCCCATAGGGAGCACTGGTCGCGCACCCTATGATTTTTTGTACAAAGTACTGTGTGTTGATAGAATCCACACTCAAAGTTTATGGCGACACCGCCTCATAATTTTTCCCTACAAAGAGACCGCATCTCCTGGGTCACCCAAATCATCTCCGCGATGATAAAATTTGGATGCGCGCTTGCAGCGTGAAGGTAAGACCTAAATAAGGCCTGGAAACGCATTAAGCTGCGCACTACCAGATTTATATCTGTGCCTGCAGGTATGATGAACATGCCTTGACGGACGCGTTGAGTGCTCACACCCATATACTGGAATTCGACTCCTGTAAGACCTCTGCGGCTTGAGTCGAATTACACCAACACTTTTCCGGATTCAAGTCCAGGGACTCGAGTTCGAGTAGATGGCGTTGTTTTACCCTAAGGTAGTTAACTAATACCGATGCATCGGTTAAAATCAGGCACGCACATCAACAATCCCTATGACATAAACAGAGCAGTCGAAAAATGTACTCAGTGATGCACTCAAAAGACTTCATAAAGTCTCCAGTCGAATCTATGATTTCACTGGACACTTGGAGGCTACTGACATGGGCATACCCTACAGGTACTCGAGCTTGGTATATACGGCCTGAATACATAGAAGCCCACGGTTTCGCCAAGGCCCAAATGAAGAACTCGAGTAACCTACAGACTCTCGATTGCTTGAAGAACAAGAAGAAGCTAAAGATAGAAAGTTCAAAGGGGAAAACCCTAACCTGTAACCGACTCGACCTGCTACCCGAGACCTAGCCTATCTATATAAAGGCTAGGAGGGGGCGACGAGGAGGACACACGCAACCCTAGTTTCCACAACCCTCGCTAGATTGCATCTGCGCACCATTGTAATCCTCGATTCCTTTGATAATTCCACGAGCAGACAAGCAGGAGTAGGGACCTCAACCTGGGTAAATCTTCGAGTCCCCTGTGTGCTTGTTTGCTAGCCGATAGATGTCTCCAGCGCTCCCTCCTTCTCAAAAACCCAAGTCCATAACAATGGGCATTGATGAGTTAAACCCTCGTCAGTCAGAGACATCATAAATCGAACCATATCCAATAAATTATGATTACGATGCTCCAACACACCATTACGCTGTGGTGTTCTGGCAGGCATGAGTTGTGAATCTATTCCACACTCTCTCATGTGTGTGCTAAACTCGTAATTTAGATACTCACTTCCATGATGATTTTCCACTTCACTCTGAAATTCCTTGAACTTTTCAAAGGTTTCAGACTTGTGTTTCATCAAATAGATATATCCATATCTACTCAAATCATCCGTGAAAGTAATAAAATAATGATATCCACCTTGCTTCGACATAATCATTGGACCACATACATCAGTATGTATCATTTCCAATAAATCTGTTGCCTGCTCCATTGTACCAGAAAACAGGGTTCTAGTCATCTTGCCCATAAGGCATGGCTCACATGTATCAAATGATTCAAAATCAAGTGAGTCAAAAGTCCATCAAAATGGATCTTATTCATGCGTTTTACGCTAAGATGACCTTGATGGCAGTGCCACATATATGCAGATATATCATTATCAAGTTTAATCCTTTTAGCATCAACATTATGAATACGTGTATTACTACTATCGAGATTCAACAGAAATAAACCATTAATCACAGGTGCATGACCATAAAAGATATTATCCAAATATATCTAACAACCATTGTTTGCATATTTAAATGAATAACACTTTGCAATAAACATGATCTAGATACAATGTTCATTCTTAGTGCATGCACACAATAACAATTATTCATATTTATAACTAATCCCGATGGCATATGGAGAGGCAGCGATCCGATGGTGATCACATCAAATTTTGATCCATTGCCGACACGCATCGTGACCTCATCCCTTGCTAGTTGTCGCTTGTTGCACAGCCCCTGATTCAAGTTACATATATTAGCAATGGATCCAGTATCAAATACCTAGGTGCTACTATGAGTACTAGTCAAGTACACATCAATAACATGTATATCACATATACCTTTTTTTGCCTTGCTGGCCTTCTTGTCCGCCAAATACTTCCAATGGCCAGTCCCCTTGCAACAATAGCACTCGGTATCAGAATTAGGGTCATCTCGGGATTTCTTTTTAGGCATAGCAACAGTTTTGCCGCCCTGCTTTCCCTTTTGTTTACCCTTCTTGTCTTTCTTGAAACCCGTGGTCTTGTTGATCATCAATAGTTGATGCTCTTTCCTAATATCCACTTCTGCAGTCTTAAGCATTGACAGAAGCTCGGGAAGAGACTTCTTCATGCCCTGCATGTTGTAGTTCATCACGAAGCTCTTGTAGCTAGGTAGCAGAGATTGGGGAACACAATGTATGCCTAAGTCAATGGGAATCGTTATTCCCATGGACACAAGATTATCTGCGTACCTAGACATTTTGAGTATGTGCTCACTAACGGAGGTGTTCTCTTCTATCTTACAGCTAAAGAACTTTTCAGAAGCATTATAACTCTCTACGGCAGCATGGGTATCGAAAATCATTTTCAATTCACCCATGGTATCAAAGGCATTGCTATTTTCGAAACGCTTTCGAAGTTCTAGCTCTAGCCCATACAGTATGCACTATGTACTAAATTGTGGTCCTCCGGGTGACTCAGATAGACATTCTTCTCTTCGTTAGGGGCATCAGGAGCTAGGGGCTAGTGGAGCTTCTAGTACATATTTCTTTTGTGCAGCAGTGAGGAGAATCCTCAGATTCAGGCTCAGTTCGTAAATTTTCTACCATTCATCGCAAGTTTCTCTTTCTCCATGAACACATTGAAATTAAAAGCAGGTGGTGCCATATACAACATAATTTTTATAGTTTATTTAGACTATGTTTATGATATATCAAGTTCAACTAATCAAAATTACAAATAAAATCCCACTCAAAAACAACATCCCTCATCTCTTTTTGGTGATTACATGAACCAAATCCACTACACCAAGTCCGATCATCACGTGATCCGTGTAGCTTCAAAGGTGAGCATCTATATGGGCATCATATCTACCATATGACTCATGCTTAACCTTTTGGTCCGTGTTCCGAGGCCATGTCTATATATTCTACACTCGCCAAGTAAGAACCTTAATACTCGCGTGTGTAAAACTGTCTTACACCCGTTGTACGAAAGCGTAGAGTCAAAAACACCTGATCATCACGTGATGTCTTCAAATGCCAGACTTCCTTAATGGTGCATACTTAATGAAGAACACATTTTATCTAGATATATAAATGAGGGATCATCTTATAATGCTACTAAAATGCCAAACAAGCATTATAAGATGCAAACATCATATGCATAAAGTGAAATGATAAGGTTCTTGCACTTGATCACTATTATGTGCATCGTGGTATGATCTTTATCATTCCTTTGTGTGTAAGGCCAAGGTCTATGGATTTTACACATTAGGTATGCTATAATTTCCAAGAGTATCAACTATACTTCAAATTATAACATTACGATATCATGACACTAGCCCAATGATGTCTACGCACTTCTATTCTTGTAGACAGTTGTTGGGCCTCCAAGTGCAGAGGTTTGTAGAACAACATCAAGTTTCCCTTAAGTGGATCACCCAAGGTTTATCGAACTCAGGGAGGAAGTGGTGAAAGGTATCCCTCTCAAACAACCCTACAATCAAGATATAAGAAGTCTCTTGTGTCCCCAACACACCCAATACACTTGTGAGGTGTATAGGTGCACTAGTTCGGCGAAGAGATAGTGAAATACAAGTGGTATAGATAATTAGAAGTGGTAACGGTGCTAGAAAATAGCTTTGATGGCGCGTGGTTGAGACTAAAGGCAATCTGAAATAAAGATGGAAGCTAACAAACATGTAACAGATCTAGTTGCAAACGGTGTTTCAATGCTTAGAAACAAGGCCTAGGGATCATACTTTCTCTAGTGAACACTCTCATATAAATATCTTCTCTTCATGATACTACTCTGAACTACTCTCCGATTGGATAACTCTAATCCACGGTAGGGCTATAACAGCACACCTCAAAGTTCACTTTCCCCATCTAGATAACCCCACACTGTCACCTTGAGCTCTAGATGGTTCCAAAAAACACCACAATTTCATAGAAACATCCAACTCCAAATATAACTCATAACAAGTATTTGTAATCTCTAGCCTAAGTGCCACCATGGTGTGCACGCTGTCACTTTCACACACATGGGGAGAGCAGAGATCTTTTAAAGCACTTGAGTAGCAAGGTAGATCTACTGGATTACAAAGCTCATGATCACAATATGATCATGCATAGAGAGAGAGATGAACACATAGCTACCGGTAGAACCCTTAGCCTCGAGGAAGAACTACTCCCTCATCATCATGGGAATCAGCAACAGCGATGGAGATGGTGGTGGAGATCGATGGAGATTGCTCCGGGGGCACTTCCCCGTCCCGGCAAGGTGCCAGAACAGAGAATTATGTCCCCCAAACCTCCTCTTCGGTGGCGGCGGCGCTGCGGAACTTTTCATTGCTGGAGGCCCAAGATTTAGGGCTTTCTCATCAGAGGATTCTTATAGGCGAAAGGGCAAGGTCGGTGGAGTCCAGAGGGGTCCACACCACCCCGTAGCGCGCTTTGGCCTAGCCTGCGCCACCAGGTGGTGTGGCCAGCCCCTGGCCCCTCTCCGTCTCGTCTTTTACTCCATGAGTCTTCCAGTAAAATATCGACTTTGGCTTTTGTCCGGTCAAATTCCGAGAATATTCATTTTCTGGCTTTCCTAGAACCAAAAACAGAAGAAAACAGGCAACTAGCACTGTGTCATCTTGTTAATAGGTTAGTCCAAGAAAGTGTACAAAAATACTCCAAAGTGTGGACAAACCATAAGAAAGTAGATATAAAACAAGCATGGAGCAGCACAAATTATAGATACATTTGCAACGTATCAACACCCCCAAGCTTAACTCCTGCTCGTCCTCGAGTAGGTAAGTGATAAAAAGAAAAGAATAATTTTTGAGGTGACATGCACCATCACAATCTTAATCAAGCCATTCACAACCATTGAAAGCTGGGATCGAAGTACTCTAAACATGAGCATGAAAGATGAAGTTCTAACAATAAGACATAGTGACCATGCATGCAACATGAAAGGATACAAACAAAGATCATGAATAACAATGCATTGAAATACGTTTGTTTGTTTCACATATAGAAAACATAGCATAGTGGCATTCAGCTTGTCCCTCATGGAGTAGCAAAACATAAATACATATGACACCTTCAAAGTTCATAAGGGTGACTAGATACAAATAGTTCAAGAACAAGCAATATCAACATTATGAATCAATCAATAAGTTTTGGGACAATGCACATTAAACTAAGAATGGCCACTAAGCTCTCTCAATAGGTGCATAAAGATAGAAGATGGAGACTCAACATAAAAGTAAAAGAAAGGCCTTCATAGAAGGAAGCAGGGATTCAAGTCTCATAAAGAGCTTCCAAAAATTATGGTACTTATTAGCTTTCAGCTCTCATTGCCCCTATCATAAGCATCTTCAAGTGACTAAGGTTAAAGTGACACAACTAAGAGGATATGCTTGACAAGTTATAAGTTGAAATCTCATGTCCCTTGCTTACGAATATCGAACCTCATGCTACTCAACTCTAGTCACAAGTAAGCTCTATTCATTGTAAGTACATATGTATCATAGAGAACCACCAACAGGGTACCCCTTGCCCCATGACACAGGAGCTATCCCATATCAAAATGACAAGGCAACGGACAATGAGCATCTCAGTGATCTTTTTATTTACTATTGTCATAGGTTTTTATTGATGATGCTTCATAGAATGCTCATTATGGTTATGCTGCAAGTTTCCACCATGACTAGGCATGGCTTAGGCTAGCAGCCCAGGCATTTCTCTAACACACATACAAACTCCATGATCTTACAAGTTCCCCTTTTAGTTCACACCGCCGGGATCCATAAGAAAAAGAATCATGATATCAACGGAATATAAGTGCAATGTTGAAAGCGTTCCCCATGATACATGGTTCTGCTAACTTCAACTTATAAAGCGCAAGAATATACGCAACAAAGATGGACACAATGGTTCAAGTTTATTAAGTGTAAGAAAGTAAAGTGTGCCATCAAGTTCGTGAGAGCTTTAATCACTAATTTTCACATAACAAGTTTAATTTGGAAGGTAGATAAAAACATGAATATACTTTAAGTAGCAAATGCTAATAGGTAGGTATGGTGGACTCTTTGGAATAACTTGGTTTTATTTGGAGTTGGATGCATGAGTGGAATTCATACTTGGTTATGGAGGCTAGCAAAAGACTGGGAGCGACGAACTAAGAGAGCAATAAGGGCCATAATCATGCAAAGAGACAAAACATCATTAATTAAAGCATAAAGTGATATTACAAGGCGAAAACTAAATGATCATAGAGGCTAAAGTGACTGGTTCATAGTCATAACATGGTGTGAGCATGCGCCAAGTCAACCCAAATAAAGCATTTAAAGGAGAATACCACAATATATGCTTTAATATGCTAAAACAACGCATGATTCTTTCAAGGCACATTAAGCACTCTCAATTATTTGTAACATGTCATGCTACAACAAAAATCCCTAAGCATAAAGCCAAAATAATATGAAGCATGACATGACAAAGCATAGGCCACAGTCAAAAACAAGCTCCTTTTATACCACCTAAGCATGAACTTTCCTACTATTTTCCAATCCAAATCAACCTATTTGAAAGAAATCACAAAGATAATAATAAATAAAGACGAGTGAGCTTGTCTCGCAAATCCAAAAATAAAAACTAAAAAGTTCTAAGCTGAAAGCACAAGAAAACTAAGGCTAAACCTAGCGCTAGCAAAAGAGAACACTCACAAAACAATAAGAATGAAAACTAGAGTGTTCTAAATAATGAAAGCAGAGTGTGTCTCTCTCCAAAAGAAGTGCTGGGATCCAACCAACTTATTGTAGCAAACCAAGCAAAAGAAAACTAAAAAAACAAAGACGCTCCAAGAACAACACAACTATGCATGAAACAATAAAAATGAAGTGTCTAGAAAGACTTGAGATTTTTATTGATGAAGAAGGGGATGCCTTGGGCATCCCCAAGCTTTGACGCTTGTACCTCTTGAATATTTCTTGGGGTGACACGGGGTGGCATCCCCCAGCTTGAGCTTTTGTCCATTCTACATCTCATTACATCATTCTTTCCCTACACCTGAAAAATTCCTTCAAACAACACTTCACACAATCTTCATTAGCAACATTAGTGCACTCAAGATAATAAGTCTTTAGGTTCAGTTTCAACACAAGTAAAACTTCCATTAAAACACAAGCTACTGTAGTAAGAGGCAAATGCAAATAATGGCAGAAATCTGTCAAAACAGACCAGCAGGTAAAAATTGCTTTTTTTTGGAAGACCTTCTGTTTCTCAAATCGAAAAGTGTTGAACTAAAGAAAATTAGATAACAACCTGGGGCAGAAGTACAAAAAATTACAGCTCAAACCGACATACAGAGATTTTCCATGAATCCTTACAACGAAGCACAAAAATCTGTTTCAGGACAACAACTTTCCCAAGCATTACTTCTCTCTCATTAGAGGTTACTCTTGGCACAAAAACCACTCAAAAAGGATAAGGAGCGGTTATTACAGAGGTAATAACTTCCAAGACTCAACTAAAACTTTTGAGTTATCTCCCAATAAGTACTTTTCTTTAACGCCTTTAAGTTAGGCGTGATAGTTTGGGAAGATGCTCACATAAGAAATATGAATTGAAGTAAAAGAGAGCATCAAGAAGCAAATTCAAAGAACATTTAAGTCTAACCCACTTCCTATGCATAGGAATCTTGTAAAGAAACAAGTCATGAAAGCACAAAGCAACAATCATAGGAAAGCAAAAAGTGCAACTTCAAGACTTTCAACATAAAGAGGAGAAACATAATATTGTTGTGATGCATTAAACCATGTTTCCCTCTCTCATAATAACTTTAAGTCGCATCATGAATAAAATTGACAATATAACTATCACATAAAACATTCTTATCACGAGCCACTTGCATAAAAGAATTAATACTCCTAGATAAACATAGTCATTCTTATTAATTGTAGTGGGAGCAAATTCAACAAAATAGCTATCATTTTTATTCTCATCACCATAGTCATCAAATATAGGAGGCATATTTTAATCATAATTAATTTTCTCCTCAATAGTAGGTGGACTGAAAATATCATATTCATCATTGTAATCATCATATATTGGAGGCATAGTATCATCAAAGTAAATTTTCTCCTCCGTGCTTGGGGGACTAAAAAGATCATTTTCATAAAAACTAGCTTCCCCAAGCTTAGAATTTTCTATAGCATTAGCAATAATGGTGTTCAAAGAATTCATACTAATAACATTGCTATTAACATGCAAATAAAGTTCCATAGGTTTTTTAATTTTCTCTTCAAACACTTCATGTCCTAACTCAAGATAAATACTATAAAGCTCTCTAATTTTGTTGTTGTTTTCCATTAAGCCTAACTAGTGAAAATAAAAACAAGAAACAAAAATATATGATTGCAGAATCTAAAGGAAATAACTTCGAGCACTCACACACCAGCAACCGTATTACAATATAGCTTAGTAGCCAAAGGATGTGAGTACCTTTTACCTTACCTCCCCGGCAACGGCGAAAGAAAATAGCTTGATGTCTACGCACTTCTATTCTTGTAGACAGTTGTTGGGCCTCCAAGTGCAGAGTTTTGTAGATCACCCAAGGTTTTTCGAACTCAGGGAGAAAGTGGTCACAAGTATCCCTCTCAATCAACCCTGCAATCAAGATACAAGAAGTCTCTTGTGTCCCCAACACACCCAATACACTTGTCAGGTGTATAGATGCACTAGTTCGATGAATAGATAGTGAAATACAAGTGGTATAGATAACTATAAGTGGTAACGGTGCCAGAAAATAGCTTTGATATCGTGTGGTTGAGACTAAAGGCAATCTGAAATAAAGATGGAAGCTAGCAAACATGTAACAGATCTAGTTGCAAATGGTGTTTCAATGCTTAGAAACAAGGCCTAGGGATCATACTTTCGCTAGTGAACACTCTCATATAAATATCTTCTCTTCATGATACTACTCTGAACTACTCTCCGGTTGGATAACTCTAATCCACGGTAGCGCTATAACAGCACACCTCAAAGTTCGCTTTCCCCATCTAGATAACCCCACACTATCACCTTGAGCTCTAGATGGTTCCAACAAACACCACAATTTCACAGAAACATCCAACTCCAAATATAACTCATAACAAGTATTTGTAAACTCTAGCCTAAGTGCCACCATCGTGTGCACGCTGTCACTTGCACACACATGGGGAGAGCAGAGATCTATTAAAGCACTTGAGTAGCAAGGTAGATCTACTTGATTACAAAGCTAATGATCACAATATGATTATGCATAGAGAGAGATGAACACATAGCTACCGGTAGAACCCTTAGCCTCGAGGAAGAACTACTCCCTCATCATCATGGGAATCAACAACAATGATGGATATGGTGGTGGAGATTGATGGAGATGGCTCCGGGGGCACTTCCCCGTCCCGGCAGGGTGCCGGAACAGAGACTTCTGTCCCCCGAATCTCCTCTTCGGTGGCGGCGGTGCTGCGGAACTTTTCGTTGCTGGAGGCTCAGGATTTAGGGTTTTCTCATCGGAGGCTTCTTATAGGTGAAAGGGCAAGGTCGGTGGAGGCCGGAGGGGCCCACACCACCCCCTGGCACGACCTAGCCTGGCTTGCACCACCAGGTGGTGTGGCTAGCCCCTAGCCCCTCTCCGTCTCGTATTCTGGCTATGTGAGTCTTCCGGTAAAATATCGACTTTGGTTTTTGTTCGGTCCAATTCCAAGAATATTCATTTTCTGGCTTTCCTAGAACCAAAAACAGAAGAAAATAGGCAATTGGCATTGTGGCATCATGTCAATAGGTTAGTCCAAGAAAGTGTATAAAATACTCCAAAGTGTGGACAAAACATAAGAAAGTAGATATAAAACAAGGATGGAACATCAAAAATTATAGATACGTTTGCAATGTATCACCCAGCAAAAATCTAAACTAGATGCTTCTAATTTATCAATTGCAATTTTATGTGGCTTAGGGTTTTTGAAGAAAGAAACAGTCTTGCCTACAAACATGCAACCACAACGATGATAATCAAATTATTAGCAACTCATTGTAAATCTGATATTAACTATAGTTGGAGAGACAGACACTGATACCTTCGATCCGGATTACGGATGTAGTATAGCTCTTTTCCCTAGTAGACCTAGGTTATCGAACCCTTGGGAAGCGAATGCGTAGTGAAGTAACTTTAATTGACCTTCGGGAATTTTAGAATTCCTTTTATGTTTTCACCGGACCAGTAGCTTGCATCTTTTTTGTTGTTGTTGATGATAGAGAGAGAGGGCCTAGGGCGCTCGGTTTCACCTGTAGCTGTGCAAAAACATCTGATGAAAATAAAAGATAGAAATAAAGTATGCGTGTACTTGTTAGAGCAATATAAATTATATGTGGGTAGTGCATCCATAATTTCTATTGCCTCCTGAACCGCTTATAGCAATAACCTACTAGTCTCATCCATAGAATAAAGAGAACTAATGATATGCATAGTGATGTCACTATTAATCCCAAGCAAATCCCTCACATAAACCGTACCACCCCTTTTGTCACTGGGGTTTCCAACCTGTAGATCAGTCATCACTCATACTCCCTATACCTGGCTCAACCCTCGGGCTCTTGGGTACCCGACAAGTCCTTAGATTGAGGCAAGAGAGGATACAATAATCATCATGTCATACAAACTAATACACGATCCCATCTATGATAAATCACATGCACAATTGCTACATGGCTTGGCCAAAGCCCTTAGCCCAAGGAGAATTACTCACACATAGAGATGAGATCAACAATCACAAACATTGTAATGAAAATCATAAGATTGATAGCAATAGTCTTACAATGTCGCCAATCGAAGAAGATATCTACTATTACAAGTGGTGGAAATGGCTATGGAGATGGAGAAGGGTTTGGAGATCTGGAGGCGGCTTTCTAGCGAGGTATGGCTTCTGGGGCGTGGTGTCTCTTCGTTTCTTGTCACTTGAGGCTTCTTTATATAGGGGTCCCTTCACGAAAGTTGTTCTGTTTGACCTAAGGAGGCGGCCATATAGTTGGTCGTTACGGCGTATGCCTTCGCTGGACGGATCTTGGTTTCTTCTGGTCGAAGGAAATATCATATCTTTGGCTTTAATGTAGCGATTCCCTCCTTTAAGCGACATTATCTACACAGGAAAAATACAAGAACAAAGGATTGCATACCCTTCTAAATATTAGCATTAGTGGCAGGGGTTAGAGAGATATTTCATCAAAAATATGATTAATATCCAGTTTAAATGTGGATTAGATGGCTATATTTCAGAGCCATCAACCTCCCCAAGCTTAAACTTGATCGTCCCGAGCAAGAAAACCAAAATCAAAAAGCAACTCAACATTTAAACTGAAATAACGAGATGGTGATCTTACTCATGATTAATAGTCTCATGGTTCCTCCACTTTTATAAATCTGAAAAACTTCGGCATAGATAGAGTAATGGCAAGCGTATCATACGGGTTTCATGCATCCTTATAGCGCAGCAAAATTATTGTAAGCATGGATGATTCAAATGAGTAAATTTTATTCCATGTCAAGTAACCAACTCATATGGCTTGCCTTTAAATAGTAAAGTATAATCATGTAAATTAAGAGTGTGAGAGTTGTCATGAAAAGCATATATACTAGAGTATCTCAATTCTCCCACATGAATGAATCAAGACTTTGCAAGCACTACTTTTCTATTCATTGTCCTTCAAGAATTTCAGTTTTTAAGTAATTGAGAGCATCCCGAAGATTTTTATTAGTTTATCAGGGACTGTGATGGACACTCGTGGCATCGCTAAGGTTTTTGTTCCTTTTGCATAATGATTACTCATAACAGCCCGAGGAGTGATGCCATCATGATTATAGCTACCTAGGAGTGCCAAGAATCTTACCCACTACAGCATTGCTGCTACAAGTGTTTAATCAACTCATAGCCGAAATCTAGGAGTTTCCTCCATGAAGATCGTTCGTAGGCCAGCGGAGTTGTTGGCATCCCATGAAGTTTGACACGCATAAAGCTATATCATTCTTATGATTAACAAGTCAAACTTTGGCATGCTCACAAAAATAGCTAAACATTAATTCAATCGAACAAATCATTTCAAAGAGAGCTATTTAAGTCAATCAACATTTTTAGTGGTGTCGAGTGTCTCAAGAAATAAGCCTTCAAGACTAAACGCTACAACACCCAAGCCTTCAATTGTGAGACTTTTTCTTATTACAATTGTTTAGCAATTTTTAGGCAAGACTTGGTTAATTACTAGAGATTAGACAAAATGAGCCCATTTAAATACCCATGCAAACGACAATCTTATTATGATACAAAGACTCACTCCACCAATATAATATCTCAACATTTACTACTAACTTGCAGGGGTTTCTCAAATCTTAAAAGTGGGGAGTCATAAGGCATACCTCCCATGTTTAGTTCCACTTTCTCTTCCTTTTTTATTTGTTTCATGGAAACTCGAAGTCGATCACTCTCCTGCAAACATACGAAGACCTCGAGGCGACAAGAAAAAGAAAGAGGGAGAATAAGGAAAATGGAGAAATCTTTCTATGATTTTAAGAGACGGAAATAAAGAATAGAAAATTGGCAGCAAAGCTTGGCTAGAAAATTTTGAAATCAAATAGAAAGAACTAAACATAAAGCGTTGGGGAAACCAACACGGGTGCTTATAAACTCAAATAAAAACGTAACCTTGAAATAAAAGCAAATAAACGCCAAATAAAGATACATGAGGAAACTTCCCCAAGCTTAGGCTTTTGCAAGCCCTTCAAATCATTGTGGTGGCAAGAAAAAGTCGTTACTCCAGTTCGTGAATTGAGTGGTGAGGTTACTTGTTGATTCTCGGAGGTTCAAAGGAGGTTGTGCATCCTCTCCACAGTTCCTCCAAGTCCTTGGAAATCTTGGTATGTGGCGAACTAGATTTTGGCTGCTCTTCTTCTTGGTGAGGAACTTCTTGCTCCTCCTTTTGGTCCTCATCCTCTTCAGGAATCTCCTCCTCGGGTTGGTACTGCTCAGCCTGCACATCATATAGCAAACGTATTTACTCGATAGAGAAATGACCATTAGGCAAAGGAGCGGGGTAGATACGCCTAGCTCCAGCAATATGGAGATAATAAACACCACCTCTCCTAGTGAGCATTCCACATGCCGTCAAGGTGGAGAAACCAACAAACATCTCACCTAGTATGGGTTGCAAATCACCTAGATCGATCTCTAGGGCAGTGGCAAGCACGATGATGACGCCTCCTCCTATGATGTTGAATATTCTTCACCTTGTTCACTCTACTAGTGAAGCTCATTCCATTATAGTATTGATCGGGAAGGAATTAAGCCAGTAAAGGATGCGTGTAGAGCATGAACATCATTGTTTGGCAAATTAAAGCATGCGCACCATTGATCCAACGTTAACATGTAGTTTTTGTTCATCAGATGGAAAGAAATAGTATCCTCTCCTTGCCACAGTTTAACAGTGGTTTGCAATGAACTTAGGAATTTAATGGTTAAGCGGCAATAAGTAGGTACATCATTGTACACAAAGTTTTGCAGGCTAACTCTATTGCAAAGTAAATTAAAGTCATCAGAAATACCGAGCTAGTTCAATATAATGGGGCAAGCCCACTTGGTGGCCTTCACTTCGCGATTCTTGATCTTGTTGAAGTGTTCGTGATGGGCCTCATCCCTGAACCGTATCCCCATGTGTTCCTGAGCGACTGCTCGAGAAGCGCTAGCGGTGGCACGAGCACGAGTTTGGCTCCTTGTGTTCATCATCTAAAACATTGAAGAAAGGCAAAAATAAAACTTTTTGATCCAACAATAGTATGTATAATATGTTCCTCATCTAAACACACTAAAGAATCTCCTCAAGATAATAATAATCTAGATAGGAAAATCATGGCAATTGGGTCATAGTAGGTCTGACCCTAGATTGATAATGGTAATAGATCGAAGATGAATTTGCAAAAAGTAATTGGAGGATCGGAGAAGAAACATATCATAGATCACTTGTGTGGGAGGAAATCGAACGAAATTGAGTAGAGATGAAGATCCCTTGAGGTTTTGAGAGAGTTTGGAGGTAGAAGAAGGAAAAATGATTGACGTTTTGGAGTTGGGAGTACCTTCCCATGCGATTTTGTGGTCGGACGCAACTATACGGGCACAACTATACGGGCGGAACATGTGTTCCGGCCGTATAGTTGGCCTTCTGTCAAAATATTAGGTCTTCCTCCTAGCGGCGCAGCTATACGACCGCAACTTTATGGGCAGAACAAAATGTTCCGGCCGTATACTTGGTCATTACACTATCTGTTCCTGTGAAAGAAAATTTGCAAATGCCTCGATATCTATATGACCGGAACTATACGGCTGGAAATTTTATTCCCACCATATAGTTGGTCGTTAAACTCCCATTATATATGGAAACAAATTGTATAGAGACATTGATATCTATACGACCGGAACTATACGGCCGAAATTTTTATTCCCGTTGTATAGTTGGTCGTTAAACTCTCAGTATATTGCAGAAAAAATTTCGATGGCAAAGATAACTATACGACCGGAGCTATACGGCCGGAATTTTTATTCCCATCATATAGTTGGTCGTTAAACCGTCTGTGTCCATCAAAAAAAATTTGTTTCTTGCTAAACTATTTCTTTTCCTGTAACTTACCGATATACCTTGTTTTTGACAGAAATTTGACAGAAAATATTGTCGACCAACAATAGCATGAATAATGCAAAAATTCAAGTACTACCAAATTTCTTCTCTCCAAATGGAGTTTTCTAGCACTCTTTATTGAACATGAACTAAAACTAAAACTAAAAACTTAACTCAAACCTTAATTTAACATGGGTTGCCTCCCATGGAGCGCTCTTTTATGGTAAATAACTTGACCTTGATGATATTAACTTGGGCCAGATGAGTGGAACACCCACTCCAAAGTAATTGGCCTTGAAAGTGATGGCCTCCTTCTCGTCATGTTTAGCTTTCTTCTTTTTGGGAAAATGAATAACAAAAGGATCCCGTGAAGGCAATTGCAACTTCACGTCCCCTTCATGAAGATTAATTAAAGCCTTTATAGTTCTTAAGAGAGGACGGCCTAGTATTATAGGAGCAACAGTGTCTTCAGTCATGTCAACAATAATGAAATCAATGAGAGCAGGACAACCTTTGATGTAAACTAAAGTGTTCTCCTTAATCCCTATAGCTTGTTTGTAGGTAGAATCTGCTAGATGCAATTATAATTTACTAATTTCAAAGGACCCAGGATTTAACTTGTTAAAAAGACTCTTTGGAATTGTTGAGACGTTTGCACCTAGATCACAAAGTGCAGCTATCTCATTAGTTCCAATCTTTATCTTAATAGTAGGCTCAAATATGTCATCTAGTTTGACAGGTAACTTTTCAGCGATTTTCTTGTATTCCTCTTCAAGCTCGCATACCTTAATTGCTACTTGATCAACAAAGTGTTGATACATGGCTTCATCATTACCTTCACTTACCATAATTTTGATGTTGATCCTTTTTACGAGATCTTCGATGGTGTAGCTTGGTGAAGTGGCATTACTATAGTCGAGTTCTTCAGGCTCCTCCCTTTGGATTCTCATCATTTTGAGTTCCTCAATAGGACTGGGCTCAGCTTTTCCTGCAAATTTAGCTAGAATGAGAGTTTGACTCTTGGTTATCTTACCTAGCAGTGCCTCGACGATCCTTCTTCTCTCTTGAAGGGCTTGCAAATCATTTCTCAAACTAACAGAGTGGTTAGATAATTTACCAAGCATAGCATCATGGTTCTCCGTGATTTTGACTAGGATATTATTTTGTTCATTTTACGAGTCTATGAAAGACTTAACTGTTTCTTGGCGACTACCATTACTAGTTCCCATATTATTATTAGAGTTATTTGTAGGACTAGCATATGTTTCTAAAAATTAGGATTATAACTCTTCTTCCAAGTAGGATTATAATCATTACAAGCTACACAGTCTATTTCTTCTATATTTGTTTCAGGGGCGGCTCTTACCTGAGTTTCCTTACCTTTTATGGCTAGTATGAGCTCATCCAACTTAGCATTGAGATATTCGTTCTCTTGTGGTGAGACAGAGTTCACCTTCTTCGTGTTTGCTCTTTCAACATGCCATTGGGCATGGTTGTCTTGCATATTGTCTAGCAACTGCTTTGCTTCCGTAATATGTTTACCCATGAATGTTCCTCCAACTGCAGTATCAAGCATAGACTTAGACACAGGATAAGAGCATTGTAAAATAAATGGAGGATTAACCAATCTTCCATCCCATGACTCGGACAGTTTCTTAGGCATTCTTTCATCCTCTCCCATGCAAGCACTAGTGGCTCACGCTCTTCCTGTCTGAAACCAGTAATATTAGATCGGGGTTGCATAGTCTTTGCAGGTGGGAAAAATTTAGTCATAAATAAAGAAGTACATCCCACCCATGATGTAATAGTATTTTTAGGCAAAGATACCAACCATTCTTTAGCTCTTCCTCTTAGAGAGAAAGGAAATAGACGTAATTTGACCACATCGGGGTCAACGTCTTTTATACGCATCATATCACATATTTTAGTGAAAGTATTTAAGTGCGTACCTGCGTCTTCAACAGCAGAGCCTCCAAATTGATTCTGTTGAACCAAACTTAAATAATGGGGCTTAATTTCATAGTCATCAGCAGCAATTGTTGGCCGAGTAATAGGAGTAAAAATTATAATGGTCAAAAACAAGAATTTTTAGCCATACTTCCTATGTTTTGGGGTTTTCTTAGATTAAAAATTATAATGGTCAAAAACAAGAATTTAAAGACTAACTAATTTTTTGTTTATCAAATAAAGACTGAAAGCAAACTAACAAAATTAAAAAAAAGAATTAAAACTAGCAAGGTTCCTAATAACCTCACTAGGGTAGCTATTGCTTCCCCGGCAACGGTGCCAGAAAAAGGGTTGATACCTTCGATCCGGATTACGGATGTAGGATAGCTCTTTTTCCCTAGTAGACCTAGGTTATCGAATCCTCGGGAAGCGAATGCATAGTGAAGTTACTTTAATGGAACTTCGAGAGTTTTAGAATTCCTTTTGTGTTTTCACCGGACCAGTAGCTTGCATATTTTTTGTCGTTGATGATGATGGAGAGAGAGAGGGCTTAGGGCGTTCGGTTTCACTTGTAGCTGTGCAAAAACATCTGATGGAAATAAAAGATAGATATAAATTATGCGTGTACTTGTTAGAGCAAGATAAATTATATGTGGGCAGTGTATCCATAATTTCTATTGCCTCCGTAACCGCTTATAGCAATAACCTACTAGTCTCATCCATAGCAGAAAGAGAACTAATGATATGTATAGTGATGTCACCGTTAATCCCAAGCAAATCCCTCACATACAACCGTACTACCCCTACTGTCGCTGGGGTTCCCAACCTGCAGATCAGTCATCACTCATACTCCCTATACTTGGCTCAACCCTCGGGGTCTTGGGTACATGACAAGTCCTTAAATTGAGGCAAGAGAGGATAAAATAATCATCATGTCATACAAACTAATACACGATCCCATCTATGATAAATCACATGCACAATTGCTACATGGCTAGGTCGAAGCCCTTAGCTCAAGGAGAATTACTCACACATAGAGATGAGATCAACAATCACACACATTGTAATCAAAATCATAAGATTGATAGCAATAGTCTTACAATGTCGCCAATCAGAGAAGAGATCTACTATTACAAGTGGTAGAAGATGGCTATGGAGATGAGAAGGGTTTGGAGATCTGGAGGCGGCTTTCTGGCGAGGTATGGCTTCTGGGGCGTGGTGTCTCTCTGTTTCTCGTCGTCCGAGGCTTCTTTATATAGGGGTCCCTCCATGAAAGTTGTTCTGTTTGACCTAACGGAGGTGGCGCCAACTATACGACCGGAGCTATACGGTCGAAAATTTTGCTCCGGCCGTATAGTTGGTCGTTACAGCGTCTTCCTTCGCTGAACAGCTCCTGGTTTCTTCTGGTCGACAGAAATATCTTATCTTTGACTTTAATGTAGTGATTCCCTCCTTTAAACGACATTATCTGCGCAAGAAAAATACAAGAACTAAGGATTACATACCCTTCTAAATATTAGCATTAGTGGCAGGGGTTAGGGAGATATTTCATCAAAAATATGATTAATATCCAGTTAAAATGTGGACGTAGATGGCTATATTTTAGAGCCATCAGACACCCACCAGCCACTTATGCAAAACTAGTTGCATGTCAAGCGTGGAACAGGTCTCATGTGCGAGGACATGTAAAGTTATTCCGGGTCGCTTCATCCCACTATGCCACCAATATCCAAAATACATATAATATGCAATAACATGATCATCATCGCCCACATACTCTTATGTGTACTACCCGTGCAAATCATCTATGCATAGATCAGGCTCTGATACCACAGTTGGGTTCGCAGCATAGAAAACAAAAAAATTCCTATGATGGGAAATACTAAGCACCAAGATATATCTACCTAGATACAAGCAACTGGTGGATATACATCCATAGAGAACATACCCTTGAAGACCGACAAAGTGTAACGAGATTGGACTCGTGGATGATGTAGTCAATCACTTGCCGATATCAAGATCGAGAGGAAGTCCTAGCACTGCAAATCTACAACGCATCCATGATCACACACATGTCCGGTCCACCGAACAACCTCCGCCTTCTTGCTCCAGCGATGCAGCGGAATCAACAACTTCTTCCAGACGAAAAGCCCTAGAGAACATGTATTTTTTATCTCGCTAATCCGAGACCATGGCAGAATAATTATAGAGCGGGAGAGAGATCCTTCACGAGGAGGTGTGCTTTGTGGGGAGGAGAGGGGGCCATTTATAGGGAGAGGGGGCAGCCTCGTCCCATGGCCAGCGGCCATGGAGGTGCACCCACCTCTTCCTTCATTCATGTGGGTGGAATCTCCACTCACATAAACTTGCCTCCACTCACACATCAACTCACATGCATTAATTTTCCATCAAAATTAATGCAACTCTCATTGAATAAAACTATTTTTTTTCAGAATTTTGTTAATTACTTTAATTAACAAACATTCACATAAAACCCCTTGCAACATTTTCATATCACATGCACAACCAATTTCAGCAATTTCACCTAAAACAATTCCGGTATCCATTGAAATAATTCCAGCGCTTTGAAATTCTTTTCTCTGGAACACGTTTGCTCCAAATGTTGTCGGTATCCCTTACGCTTCGTTCGGATGTTTGATTTTAGCCTTGATATTGGACATTCGGGTGCATTCAAGGCCGAATACCATGATTCCATCCGTTTGGTTGGTCAACATATTGAAGCGGGGTATTCAAGCTCGATATCGAGGCGCAGTCCCGCGCGTAAAAAAGAAGGAGAGCTGATGTCGAGGAGTTAGCCTAGAGATTGCTCTGTATTCGGTCCGCACCGCTTTGAAGACTAGACTGAGCGGAACAGAATCTCGTCTCTCCCTGCACGACAGCCTTGCACGCGGGCGAGGTAAGTGGCGGCAACGGCATAGGTAGTCCGGCCTCCTGCCATCTCCTTCTCCGGCTGCGCATGGCTCAGCTGGCCTCCCGCCCCACCTTCCTTCTTCCCGGTGCTCTCTCCTTCTCCGGTTGTCTCTCCCTCTTCTCTCATCTCTCTCTTTTCTTTCAGCAGGTACGAAACTGATTGGCCAGAGCTCCGGCGTCCGGCGCACCTGCTCCCCAAGCTTCGGCTTCCTGGTCTAAGATGAGTTGGAGCATCGGAAGAAGCTTTGTTGCCTAGGCATGACAGCAGCTTGGTCGCGTATGCACAACCCTGGTCATGCCGCTCTGTTGCTGTTGTGAACTGCAACCTTCAGTTCACTCTTGCCTGCCTGAGCCTTGCTAGTACGGATGCAGGTTCTAGTCAAACATATAAAAATAAGTGCCGCACTTTAACCCCAGCGATCAATTGTACATTAACCCTTTTATCTCTCTTCAAGTGTGTCTGTATGATGTGGGTGCAGCTGAGCTAGTGTAGACGAGAACAACAAAATTGGACGGAGCATCTGTACGTACAAAGCTTTTATAATATCATATCCTGATTTTCTTTGTGATTAGATTACACGATATCCAACTTTTTACACATGTATATATAACAGTATAATGATCGAAGTCCCGAGAACTTCAATTCATCACTTTAACCATCCAAACAACAATTGGCATTCAACCTCAATATTTAGTACAAATTCTGAATATCTAACACATCCAAACAGAAATATTGTCATTCGACTTCAATATCAATATCTTGGATATTAGACATTCAATCCAATACAATGCCTAGCCTCCCAAAGCAAACATCCAAGCGAAGCGTTAAGTGTGTCACCGTATGGTTCGAAAATAATGCAGACATGATCAAGACCAGTCTCCGATCAATAATTAGTAGCGGGACCTGGAGATCTATACTGACTCCCACACATTCAACGATGAATTTTATGATCGTGAGAAGATTTAACGATAGTAACTAAATCCCTTTGTCTCGCAATATATTACATATTCGAGATTCGATCATCGGTATCTAAATACCTAGTTGGATCTCGTTACTGACATGCACTCTTTTCTCGTTCTTGTGATATAACACTCTAGTGATCACATCACTTGATTACAAGCTATCTCAGTGTGATATCGCCGAGAGGGCCTAGATTATATCTATCCATCATCGGGATGGACAAATCGCACTCTTGATCCATGAGCCTCTACATACCACCTTCGGAGTATCTGAACCCACCTTTATAGTCACCATGTTACGGTGTGACATTTGATGTTATCAAGTTACTCTTTTAGTATTAGTGATTGACATGATCCCATGGTCTAAGGACTAGAATTACTTCGTATGATGTTATAGCAATTTAAACACAATGACTTTGATCATATTGCTATACTTTGGAGGAATGTTCATCACATCATTCAACCAATGATGTGACCGCGTTATTAACAACATCCAATGTCCATGATCATGAAACCTTGATCATCTTGTTAATCAATGAGCTACTTTATAAGAGAGGCATAACTAGTAACCCTTTATTTGTTTATTAAACACACATGTCTTAACGTTTCCAATCAAAACAATTATAGCATGAAAAATAAACATCTATCATATGCTTGGAATACGATAATAACAACTTTATTATTGCCTCTCAGGGCATAATTTCTTCATTTACTTCTGACGATTCCCGCAATCCCACAACCCAGTCGTTTCGCCTCCTCCCTCCCCCATAGTGGAAACCAATCTACCTCCACCTCACCACCTTGGAGTTCTTTTCCTCGGAACCTGCCGCCACCACTATATTTTGTTGGTAGTTCGCCCATGGTAGTATACGATATAGACCCGATGTTGTGGGTGCCGTTGGGGCAGAACATCATCGATGGAGGCCCCACCCGTCTCCCTCTAACCTTCTACAACCCGAGTGTTACTCCACCGTGCAGGCATGACAACTACTGTGTTTCCTACATCGAGCCCCCGCAGCCTAAAAGGTAATAGTTTTTGGCAGGAAGAAGTTAGTGATTTTGTTTAGCATCATCTGGGTTTTGGATGTGATGGATGCTCGGCCATGGTTGTTTGGTGTTGGCCTTTCTCAGATGCTTATCTCTACAACACGTTAGATCCTTGTTCAGCATGCGCCCAGGCAGATCTAAGATAATGATTTTGTTAGATTCACTAATCATGATGAAGGAGAATATCATAGAGGAACTCTTGGATTTAGGAATGGCTGCCTGCTTTTCTTGGGTGTGCCGCTAGATTACAGGAATAACTTTGATCTATCAAATGTTGTTGCAACCTTTGGTCGTTATATAGATTAGTATCGTGCTAACCCACTTAAGTTGTAATGCCCGAAAAATATTCCAAAATAAAATTGCTTGTATTTTTTCCCGGATCATCATGAATATTTTGGTCCCAAAAATATTTTTTCAAAACCCTATTTTGGCTTCTAATTATTCCCCTCCTTTAATTTCAAATTAAAAACCCCTGTGTTTTCGTATATTTTCTGGTTGTCTATAAACTATTTACAAATGGCTTTTCAAATAAAATAGAAAAACCTTAAATAAAAATATTTTAACAAACCAGGGGGAGGCAGCCATCGGCCATGCCCAAAGGCCCAGCTAGCAAGCCACCTACCACCCCTATCCTAAAGCTAACTTGTAACCCTAATCCCATTGGAAACATAACCCAAACTGCTGCCACACCACACCCGCACCATCCCAGCACACACAACACTCACATTGGACACACCCGATCGAACCACACACGCACTCCATCGCACACACGCACACGAAACCCGACCGTACAAAGCACACACGCGCAATGCACGCCATCAACCCCAATCGATCCCATCTCAATCCTTGCCAACCCCGAGCTCGCCTCCCCCCGCGTGAGCGCCGACGCTGCCTACGCCTTGTCCGCGCACCAAGCTCTTCTTCGGCCGCCCTCCTCTACAAATCAAGCTCCCTCACCCCTACACCACCCGGGCTCGATCCCGTCCCTCAACCTCGCCTCCTGCTGGCCATGGTGGATGCGACCTCCCTCTACTACTCCACTGCCCGCCACCATGGCCGCCTCCCACAGCTCCATCGCCACGCTACCTCGCACGGTAGTGTGCCCAACTGTGTCGTTGGGCATGCCCTCCTCTCCAAGCCCACGCTACCTCTGCATCGCCCTCCTCTATACATTATTGTGCTGCCATATGGGTTCCCAAATGCTAGGAATATGTTACTACAACAGTGCCCCGCCAACGTTGGCCTCCTTCGGCCTCCGCTTGTCCTTATTGTGAGGCCATGTGCCTTGCCTATACCATCCATTGTCGCCCTCCGCCAAGAGTCTCCTTTGGGAGTCCCCAACCTCGAGCGCCATCACACGGCCTCCTCTGTTTGTTTACCTCACCATGATCCTATTGATGTAGGCGTTGGTCTATCACAATATGTATGTGTGGTGTAGTGGTGATTTTAAGTTGAAGCTTTGGAGATGCTGTGAAGTGTTGGCAGATTATTGAAGATGCGTGATGACCACTCGACCCAGGGTCACCTAGACTTGTGGTGATGTGGTGTCGTTGTTGCGACATGTGAATATTGATGTAGTGTACTGTGATCTTCTGGAATAAAAGATGGCCAGCAAGATCTCTTTCATGGAATGTGAAGCCTCCACACCGAGAACTCAAAGATTCTCAAATCCCGTCCCCGATCCCTCCGGAGTTAAGATTTTTGAACCCCAAAATGTGTGACCCCTACCTAAACTTGTCTATATTTCGTATAAATGCTATATATTGTTGCATGTAAATTATTCGCGCTTGCATACATATCTGGTGGGTTTGGATTAGATAGCAATTCATCTATTAGGTAAATATGGAGACTATATGCAGGATATTTTTGTCTTAGTCGGACTCCATATAAATTGTGTACCTCACATATGACATGCTTTTATCTTGTTAATTCAACATTTAAATTTTAGGTAGATAAACAACTTGAACCATAATATTTATTTATCGAGACTCTGATTTCGCTTAATATTGCTAAGTTAGACCGCATATTGCCATATCATGCATCATATCATAAACATGCCAGATCTTTCGCATTAGTATTAAATATTGCATCGGGTGTTATTTTTAGTGTTTTGCTTCTTCATCGGAAATAACGATGAGTGGATGCGAGTTGCGAGAGGCCTTCGGTCACCAACTTTGTTCCTCAGGTGAGCATTCTCCCCTCTTTTACCTATTTTTCATTTATAGTCTTTACTTCCTTCCTTTCTCTACTGCTATCCTTTATTGTCGATGCTTTAGTTATCGTACCTTTAACTCCCCTACAACTGCTATATTACCTCGATTATCCTATTACATGTTGCTTGAGTAGATAGGTTGGACTTGCGAGTCATAGTGCATGCTTAGTCTATTGCCCGCTCTCATATAGGTGAATCATGATATCTGGATATGGTTGATAATGTTAATTAAATTGGTAATATTGGTTATGGTTATGGTTTCACCTAACGATAAGGCCCCCGCTTGAGTCGACCGAAGAACCGTTCATTCTATGATACCAGTTCTAAGTTGATCGCGCTAACCAAACGCGGGGGCCTCTGGGATCCCCCTCAACTACCAATGCTATTCGTATATCTAGAGTGTTACAGAATTGGTTTTTCATTTGGTGCATACGCATAATTTGTCCTCAAAGATGGGTGAGTTGAATATGTCTTCGGACTTGGTGATGATATGATTTTGGTGGACAGCCCGAGCAAGCATACATAAAAGGGATACACACTGGCGGTTGGATGGAGATCTACAAGTTATCTTCTGAAGACTGTTCCACCAGTAGACGCAAACGTTGTGCCACCTTGAGAATCGGCTGTGCCTCTTAGCTAGATAAACATAGTAGGTGATGCCTCTGTATATGAGTGTAGTTATGGGATAGTTCTTGTTGTGAGGTTCGAAAGGCACGTGTAATATGTTGCCTGAAGGGTTGAACATGCGTTTTGGTACAGTAGTAAACGCTTGCAAGGTAAATCTTTTTGAGAAGACGTGTGTCCACGGTTATAGAAACCGCAGGAATACAGTGTCATGATCATTAACAACACTAGTTCTTTCCCTCTAATAATATGACTAGTAGTTAGACTTACCAACTAAACAATTGGATAACTAAAATGGCAACGTATGTGTTCCGGAAGAGGACTTCCTCAACTGGACTTCAATGGGGAAATCTTCATATGCTTAGTGTTATATTCTTGTTACTGAATAGTGCTCTGTTATCTCAATCTAATATCCAAAGTTGTAGCGTGTCTCTATAAGTTAGATAGTGCAAGCTTTGTCGCCGCTGAGCCCACTATACCCATGCAGGTGAGAGCCGTCGAATTCTAAGACTCGTTGTGTACTGGCCTTAGTACCGACCGCTCTTTTTTTCTGACCGCTCTCTTTCTTTTTCTTTTTCTCTTTGTTGGCACACCTTTGGTTTTGACAGGTATGTGATTGATGATCTTAGCAAGGTTACCCTTCCGGCTTGGCCTGGACAAGATTATGGATGCCTCTTGGTTATTTTTCAGGACTCTTAGTCCCATTTGGTTTTTAACCATACCTGGATACTACTTTGCCCTCTTCATGATTTGTATATTTGAATTTTATCATTTGTATTCTTGACTCGTCGAGTCGTTCTTGTATATATCTATTTCTTGTGGATTCTGTTGTAAAATATAGTGATGTAACTACCTGTAATAAAACCCACCCATAGAACATGTCTGGGTGGGCGTCTTTGAATCGCTTCTATCCGTATTCTAGCGGAAATGCTAAGATCTACATAGACCCAATTCAGGAGTGTTACATATGGCAACTTTGGTTTTTTCATCTTTTCCTTCGCCACAAGTTGGGCCAGGGAGCGTGGTATTTGGAGAATATGGTAATGTTGGTGGGAATCGTCAGTCTTGGACTACTGCTATTTATGTTCTCACAGCATATTTTGCTGATGCGATGCCAATGGATGGAGATCCAGTGCCTTTAAATGGGAACCCCCACCCACTTTTAGGAAACCTGAACTTTGATCTGTACTACTTTGTTCTGCCACATTACCCAGAGATGGGTTGGGATGATGTGCCTCAGGGCAACGATCAGCAGATGCCAGCTGACTAGCAACCTGAATTTAATGCAGAACCTAAATTTGATCAAGTGGTGGAAGAAGTTGTTTAGAGTTCTATAGTGGTTGATCAATCACTTGACACAGAATCACCTTCGGTTCAGTTAATGCAAGAAGTTTTTATTCCAAGATGACCACGAGATTGATCAACCTAGAAATCAGAACATTGTTCAAGATAATCATATTCGTGACATTGTTCCTTATGTCTCGCTGTAGCTCAATGGGCAAGGTCAGGGTGACAGTGTTCAACAACAGCTTCAATCTCACATTCATATTCTAAATGAAGGTACATATCAGCTTAACATTGGCCCATTGTTCATTGGGCCAAAGTTGGCACCTGCTATGGTTTGGGGCAGGTTGTTCCACTGTATGATTCCTCGGCTGTTGTCTACCAATCTGCCAATTGCTATTAGCACAAGCCCATTTTATGTTGTGGTCAAAGCCAAGCGTACTTGGGCTCCTGCATTTGATCAAGCTGTTGAATTCAATGTTTCAGTAAAGAATGCTGCTATTCTCAGGATGGAGTCACCAGTCACCACCGCAGCGTTGAGTGGCAAGGTCTATTTGTTTCTTGGATGAAGGTTCGTCAGTGGGATCACACTAAAGTGCTCATGCCACCACAGTTCATGGCCTCTCTAGTTGCTTCACGGATCAAGAAACACTATACTAGATGAAAAAGTAGGAGACCCCACTAATGGATACCTCTGTTCATAGGTGCACATGCATGATAGTTAAAAATGATGGGTATCGTCCAAAGCCGGTGCAGGAAGCTTCTGAATAGCCACCGAAGAGGGCCAAGGTGCAGAAGAAGAGTACTAAGAGGAATAAACAAGAGGTCAAGGCACAAGTCCATGATGGAGTGCAACTGCCACCAATCACACCTTTGCGCGTCTTACAGTCAGCTGGCATCAGATTTTGAGGACCATTTAGATTCATTTGCCAAAACCTTTGTGATGAGGTGCGGCGAACCCGAAGTCGATCCTGGAATTTTCGGGAATCACCCTCACCATCCTGGTGGCAATCTTTCGTTGGAGGGAGGTAGGTTCTGGGCTTTCTCCGTCGATGGTGATGATGAGGCACACGAACTCCCATCACAGACAACGGAGGACTACGATGACATTGAACGGTGGCAGGAATTGGAAGATGTTGGATCGGGTGGCGTGGCGTCATCCGCAAGCACGACCAAGCGCTTGGAACGGAGCTGTCAGCAGAAGATCGCGGTGTTGGAGCTGTGGGTGTCGCCATCGACGAAGGTATGTTCATTTTCACCGGATCAAAGCAGAAGTGCGTCTGCCAAAGTGAAATCCTGTTCGGCATGATCCCTAAGGAGACCACCGTTGAAACCTTCAGTGTATCAAATTTCGACTTCAGAGGGGGAAGGTAGGACGACGGTTGGCCGAAGAAGACATTAGAAGATGGAAACGTGCCGTCTTCTTCATCATCCACGGCGGGATCGGTCGATCCAAGATTTACGCATATTTTGAATTTTTGTTCTTTCGGCCCTACATGCGCAAAGATGGGTGCGGATGGCCCATTGTCTGAGTAGGCCATACCAGCGGCTTTTTGACTCATCCGTGCGAACACGTGGCAAGTCCAATCCTCTATCTGAGATCACAAGTACATATACTTGGCGACGCTAATCTCGGGACTACAATACCTGCTCGGCACCGTATCTTCTCAGTGTCACCCGTAACCCTAATCGGGAGGTGCTCTGAGATGAGTCATGGTGGCGGTGGTGGTGGAGGTCTGGGGAGGGGAATGGATCAGGAGGTGGGCCAGGTTACTTCAACAACAATCACAACCAGCCTCACTCTGGTAGAGGTCCCAGGAACCTTTTCCATGGCGAGAGCGACGGTGGTGGTCACAGAGACTTTTAGCGATTTGAGGGCAATCAATCCAATAGCTTCTCGGGCCACAACAACTTCCGTGGCGGTGATGCGGGAGGCTTTCATGGCGGATCATCTGGGTTTCCCAATGAGTCCACAAATAGAACGATGATGTAGGGTGAAAAAAAAGATGGAGATATGAGTTTAGAGCCTCCCGCCGTGTAGGGCAAGCATGGAATAATGGAAGGGGAGGAGGCCGTGTTATTTTTGGAATGAATACTAATAGGAATTTCTCTGGTGGTAATGCTGGACATGTGCCTGGCAATAATCCGCAGGGAGCACTCGATCAAAATCTTATGAAACAGGTGGTGGATGTAGTGGCTGCGGTGGCTCAAAGCGGTGCCATCGCTCTTCCTCAGGTGAATCAGGCATGGTCTGGATCTGCGAGCACTACTGGAGCTGCGGGTTTGGGTGTCGCTAGGCAGACCGTCTCTGCAGCGGCATAGACTATGCCAGTTGTTTCCTCTGGGCAGACTGTTGCCATGCCTAGACAGGCTACCATAGGTGGTGCAGCTATCACGGTAGTGTTGAATGATGCTGCTGCCCAAGAGAAGAAAAAAGGTACGGATATGGGGGTTGATGGCAATGGGCCTGCAAAAAAGCCTAAGAGGAATGACAAGCTGTGTTGCTTCATATGTAATTAGGTAAGCCACTTTCATGAGGATTGTACGGTTATTGTCTATGATAATTGTGAATCTCTGCAACACATGACTGTTTCATGTCCTTTGTTGATCGCTCCCAAACCCTCCGTGGTGGTCCATGGACTAGGGAACGAGAAACTCACATTTCTAGAATTACCTACAAATAATTCCTATAGACCAAGAGTTGATAATTCAAGGGTTAGAAAGGTACTAGTAAAAGGTGGTTCTTTGACGGTGGCACAAGTAATTCAAATTTTAGAGAGGTTGGTTCTATCACCAAATTACATATGAGAGGTAATTGAATTCCAACCCATGGTTTTCATGGTAAAGTTCCCAACTAAGGATGAGGTTCAATGGATGAAGTCAATCAAGCAATACCAAATTCCTGATACCCCAATTTATCTAAAGTTTGATGAGTGGGGCCTGATTGATGAGCCAATGTTCTTACTGCCAGAGGAGACTGTTCAGATTGATGGGGTTACCAAAGATTAGAAGATTTCTTATCTTTATGCGGACTTGGGTCTTTGTTGGGAAAAACCAAAAGTGTGGATATGCCTTTCACTAGACAGAAGGGTTTTGTTCGGATTGTGGTGTTTTGTATTGACCCTGATTTCATCCCACCTTATCTTGATATTTGGACAAAAAGAGGTTTTTATAGGCTCAAATTTATGGTTGAGAAACCGTCTACATCTTCTAGTGTTGAGGATCAACATTACCTAGTAATGATGGGGATGGTGATGTTAATACAGGAAAGAAGAATAGTACAAGTAAGATGGATGAAGATACCAATGTTGATCATAGTAGAAAGGAAACTAATGATTCATAGAAGGCAGGAGGAGGACACACTGTACTAGGAGATATACATATGGCAGAGCTGCCACTTATTCCATACTTACATGTTGGCTCCTTTCATATTCCCATGAAAGAGGTAAAACCTAGAAAAGATTTAATTTTCAAAGTTGGAAAATTTTATGATATACATGTTTTTAATTCTCAAGGTAAATTTTCTTCTGTTCATTCGCAGGACCTCGTGTTACCTTTTACTCTCTCGCCATATTGCATTGTTGCAAAAACGACAAAGTTCTTGTCTGGTCCTGAGGTGAGATGGTCTTCCCCGGAGGAGGAGAGGCCCGTTTCGGTTGGGCCTGCCGTGGGACAACTTTTGTCTGCCAGGGTTCAGACGAATGCTACTGTGGCATAGACTTTGCCTGTCATGGGGCAGCGGCAGACTGCTGTGGCACACAAATCGGCTTCCTAGAAGATGCGGCAGGCTGCCGTGGCACTGAAAATGGCTGCTAGGGTGCAGCAGCAGGCTGCCGCGGCATAGACAACTGCTGTAGGCAGGATGCTGGCGCTTCTTCCCTTGCCGCAGCAGAAGATGTGGGGAGGGCCCTGGCGAAGCCTTCTGTGGATGGCATGTTGTCTGGCTTAAAGGAGGCTTCTGAGGATGATTTGGTGGGTGAACAGACACCTGAAGGGAATATGTCCGAGAGGCAATAATAAAGTGGTTATTATCTTATTCCTTGTTTATGATAAATGTTTATTTTGCATGCTCTAATTGTATTGATTGGAAACGTCAATACATGTGTGTTTAATAAACAAAATACAAAGTTCCTAGTAATGCCTCTCATATAAACTAGCTCGTTGATTAACAAGATGATCAAGGTTTCCTGATCATGGACATTGGATGTTGTTAATAACAAGGTCACAACATTGGTGGAATGATGTGATGAACATTCATCCGAAGTATAGCATTACGATCAGAGTCATTATGTTTATATTTCTATAACATCATATGAAGTAATCTTAGTCCTTAGACCATGAGATCATGTTAATTGCTAACACGGGAAGAGTATCTTGATAACATCAAACGTCACACCGTAACAGGGTGACTATAAATGTGGGTTCAGTGCTACGAAGGTGTTATGTTGAGGCTCATGGATCAAGAGTGGGATTTGTCCATCCTGATGATGGATAGATATACTCTGGGCCCTCTCGGTGATATCACATTGAAATAGCTTGCAAGCAAGTGATGTGATCACTAGAATGTTATATCACGGGAACGAGAAAAGAGTGCATGTCGGTAACGAGATCAAACTAGGTATTTCGATGCCAATGCGAACCTCGGACATGTAATATATGGCGAGACAAAGGGATTTAGTTACGACGTTAAAGGTTCACGCGATCACAAGAGTCATCGTTGAATATGTAGGAGTCAGTACGGATCTCCAGGTCCCGCTGCTGATTATTGATCGGAGAGGGGTCTCGATCATGTCTGCCTTATTCGCGAACCGTAGGGTGACATACTTAAGGGATACCGACACCATTTGTAGCAAATATGTTTCAGATAAAGATTTAAGAAAGCGCTGGAATCATTTCGATGGAAACTAGAATTGTTTGGGTAAAATTGCAGAAAGTGGTTGTGCATGTGATATTAAAATGTTGTAGGGGGTTTTATGTGAATGTTTGTTAATTAATGTAATTGACAAAATTCTGAATAAAATAAATAAAATAGTTTTATTTAATGAGAGCTTGCATTAAATTTGGTGGAAAATTAATGCATGTGTGAGTGGAATTTTGAGTGGAGGCCTTTTATGGGAGTGGGAGCTCCACCCACATGAATGTGGAAGAGGTGGGGGCACCACCATGGCTACCACGCCATGGCCCTTGGGTGCCCCCCTCTCCTCCTCACAAAACACACCTCCTCGTGAAGGATCTCTTTCCCCCTCTAGTTATTCCCCATGGTATTGGATTAGCGAGATACATGTTCCCGGTGGCTTTATCTGAAAAGGAGTTGATGCTTCCGCTACTTTGCTGGAGCGAGGGACGGAGGTTGTCGGGGTACCGGACGTGTGTGCAATCACGGATGCTCCGCTGCTTTGCGGTGCTGGACTTGGTGGTGCTAGACTTGCTAGAGCTGGATCTGATGGACGTGCTGGAGCTGGACCTGCTAGACTTCATCACGATCTTGAGATCGGCAAGTGTACGACTACATCATCCACGAGTTCCATCTCGTTAACAAAGATTTGTTATCTTCGAGGGTAACTTCTCTATGGATGTATATCCACCCGTTGCTTGTATCTAATAGATAGATTTTGGCGATAGTTCCCATCATAGGAATTTTTTTGTTTTCTATGCTGCAAACCCAACAGTGGTATCAGAGCCTGATCTATGCGTAGGTGCTTTGCAAGGGTAGTACACATATGTTTATATGTGGGCGATGATGATCATGTTATTGCATCTTTCATGTATTTTGGATATTGGTGGTATAGTGGGATGAAGCTGCCCGGACCAACCTTACATGTCATCGCCCATGAGACCGGTTCCACGACTGACATGCAACTAGTTTTGCATAAGTGGCTGGCGGGTGTCTGTCTCTCCTACTATAGTCAATATCTGATTTACAACGAGTTGCTAATAACTTGGTTATCCTCGTTGTGGTTCCATGTTCGTAGGTAAGACCGGTTCTATCTCCGAAAGCCCTAAGCCACGTAAAACTTGCAATGGATAAATTAGAGGCGTCTAGTTTAGATTGTTGGGCTAGTGTCATGATATGGTAATGTTGTAAGTAAATGTATGGTAGATACTCTTACAACACACTTAACATGTAAGTTCCATAGACCTTGGCCTTACACACAAAGGAATGATAGAGATCATACCACGATGCATATGATGATGATGATCAAATGCATGGACCATATCATCTCACTTTACACATTAGATGTTTGCATCTTATATTGCTAGTTTGGCGTTTTTAGTAGCATTGTAAGATGATCCCTCATTTAAATATCAAGATAAAATGTGTTCTTCCTTAAGTATGCACCATTCTATGGATCGTGTTTCGAGACATCACGTGATGATCGGGTGTACTTGACTCTACGCTTTCATGCAACGGGTGTAAGACAGTTTTACACACGCAAATACTAAGGTTCTTACTTGGCGAGCCTAGCATGTACAGGCATGGCCTCGGAACACGGACCGAAAGGTTAAGCATGAGTCATATAGTTGATGTGATGACCATATTGATGCTCGCCTTTGAAGCTACACCGACTCACGTGATGATCAGACTTGGTGTAGTGGATTTGGTTCATGTAATCACCCAAAAGGCACGAGGGATGTCGTTTTTGAGTGGGAGTTCATTTCTAATTTGGATTAATCGAACTCAATTTGTCATAAACTAAATCGAAGTGAATTTGCATAATTTGTTGTAGTCATTGGCATCTGTTCACTACCTTACACTTTAGTTTTAATTTACTTTACGAACTGGTATCGTATTGTTTTGAATGTCAATTTAAAGTTTAGAAGTCCTATTGCAAACTTTCAGCAAACTCTATTTACTCCATGAGGTTTAATAAGTAGTATTAAATCAAGAGTAAGAATTCCAATGTTAGTATCTATAGTATCATGTTTGCCTCCATTATTATTGATATTCAAAAGTTGTTTTAATATCAAGGTTATCTAGGAGTTGAAAGAATTGTTTTAGGAACCATCATGTGTGGAAGATATTGTGATATCTGAAACAATGTTTTTGGTTGTATTATGATAGAGTATAATTTAGCAAAATCATGTTCTCATATTGTATGAGAATTTGTGAAGGATGGACATGCTAGGCATCCGGATGTCCCAAAAAGGTGTTGGGAACTAACATTATACTCGCGATACTTCCTTATAGGCTATAGTAGCTTGATCATGAAAGTTGTCATGATAAGGATGAATAGAAGATGTAAGTAAAATGTTTACTACACTAATAGATTACTAAAGAACGGAATTTTGAAAGAACACCAAACATTTGATGATGGTGATCCACTTCAAAGTGCAAGTCTAAAGGTATTAGTATTTGAATATATACACTTTATATTATGTGTCATGTGAATGACACCACTATTGATGTTGATAGATTCTTTTAAAAGAAACAGAATTGCTGAAAGAGAATCTATAAAATATTTGGCAGAAAAAGAAAAGGTTTGAGATGTCCAACTTAGGTATATAGAAGATATACATGTTATGGTTGTATTCCTTGCTTGTTAAACAATGTGGTTCTTAGGTATTGGATAGCGAATTGGTTGGTGTGAAGTGTCATACAGAACAACACAATTCATGAACTGCAACGGCCTAAGTAACTAGCAAGAGAATAAGTGATGATGTTCATCGAAAACAAATAAAGTGTTATTGTGTTTTTTGTTGTCGTCAAACCTAGCCTTCAAGATTTGTTTTAATAATTGTTATTTTGTTCCGGTATTACGAGAACGATGGTTGTTCAAATAATTACCGTATTCCATAAAGGATGGATGAACTTTTACAAATCTAGTTGGAGAAATCACATCCATAAACATTATTCCTAAAATGTCAGAAGACAAATGATTGGAAGATCACTTATGAAGTGACAACACTGTTTGAATTATATTGGAAAGTAAACATGAAGAAACTCCATGTTGAGGGATTTTTGGATTCTTTTGTTTTGATCAATTGACGCTTGTGAAACTTTCCTCGAGATAATTGAAACTCCGTCCATAGGCCAAAGAGGAACAGATGACTAATTTATTGGATATTATGCATGTTGATGTATATAGTCCATTATGTGTAGCCATATGTGATGAATCTTTTGGCTTCATATGCTTTCTCCAGAAATTTGAGTGAATATATCTATATATTTACTTAATAAGGAAGAAGTATGAAACATTTGAAAATTATTTAAAGACTTTCAAGATGAAGTGAAAAATCATTGTAACAAGAAAATAAAAGAGTTTATGATTTGATCATAAAGGAAGATATTTCAGTTACAAGTTTAGCAAAACACCTAAGATTTCAGGAATTGTTCCATGAATTTGCATTTCCCGATAAACCACAGGAGTATGGTATGTTCGAGATGTCAAATCAAACCTTGTTTGACATGGTAAGATCAAAGGTGTCATTTATAAAATTGCTACTATGTTTTAAGGATTAAAGCTTTTGAGACTACCGCTTTTACATTGAAAAGAGCACCATCGTGATCCGTTGAAATGACACCATATGAGTTATGGTTTGGGATAAAACCCAAATTGTCTTTTTTTAAATTTTGGTATGCTATGCATAAGTAAAATGTTTACAACCAAAGTCGGATAAGCACGTCTTTGTAGGTTATCCTAAAGAATTTGTTGGGAATTCCTCCATAACACCGAGGACAAAAGAGTTTGTCGCTTAGAACGTCAAGTTTCTTGAGAAGGATTTTTTCGTGAAAAGTTTAATGGGGGGACAATAGAACTTTGATAAGGTTGTTGAACCTTAGCTATATTTGCTAAGTAGCGCAGCGCTGGAAAGTTTCCCGGTGGCGGCCACAATGCTCATGGCTCTCGTGATTACAAAGGGTGTGATCTTGGAGATAAGAGTTCCTATTGAACCATGTGGGTCGGTAAGAATCAAATAGTAAGATTTGAAACAGAAGTCGTTATTGTTTTGACAATGATGAACCGATTGCATGCAAAGAAGCGATGATGGGCCATGACTCCATAAAATGACTAGAAGTCATAGAATCCTTGATAGTATCCATACATGAGAAATCAAGTTTCTAAACTTGGAAGACCCTCCGAAAAGGCATGAAGCCTATCGGTTGTGTTTGGATCTATAAAGAAATAGACATGGATGTTTAACATCTATGAAGTAGTTGACATGTCGGAAAGAAGTTTACGGCAATGTTCAAGGAGTTGACTATGACAAGATTTGATCTTTCATAGCGATATTTAGTCTTGATGGATTAATGTAGCAACCACTACATATAATTTGGTATATGGTAGTTGAATAAACAAAACAAGGTTCTTCTAAAAGAATAGTTACCTAGGACGTGTACATGACACGGTCCAAAGGGTTTTGTTAATTCGAAGGGTGCTAAAAAGGGCATGCAAACTTCAATAGTTGAAGTGAGCATAGTGGAGTTGGAATCTTCACTATGATGAAAATGTTAAAGGAGTTTAATTTCATCGGATATGATGAAGATGCTTGCATTTGCAAGAAATTAAGTTGGAGTGCTGAGACATATTTCCAATACATTATGCAGAGTACATATTGTTGATTGGAAATGATGTATCTTTTATTGACACAAGTTAAGAATTTCATTAAAATAATATTTCGATGAAAGACTTGGGAAAAACCGGAATATTTAGCATCAATGTCTATATGGATAGATTGAGGCGCTAATATGGTTATGCCAGACGTACATATATGAGATATTGAAAGGGTTCAGTATGGAAACAACAAGAAAGGTTCTTGCTGCATGGAAAGGATTGTATCAAGATTCAAGTGTTTCCACACTTGGTGATTAAAATCACATGAATATTTTGATCGATTATACCGTGATATGTATATATCCAGATATGTCCTATGCTCTAAATGTTATGAGCACATACCAGAATGATTCATAAGATGATCATTGGATGATAGTAAAGATATTATTATGAGCTTTGGAAGAACTAAGAATATATCATGTATAAGTGACAAATAATTAAAGGTAGTTCATTGTAAAGTGTTACATTGATACTAGTTTTGTCACAAGATACAAATTAAATTTATCTCAATTTAGATTATGGGTAGCACAATGTAATGGAAAGGATTTTCCATGATGGATTTGGATGAGTTCCAAAGTTGAGACATTGTGACGGATACTACAACAAAAGGCTAAGTATATGACTGCTATAGTAGCAGCAAAGGAGGGCACTTGTGTTAAGTAGTTTGTTATCAAACTAGGTGTGGTTCAAAGTGGGCTAATACTATGAAGATATATTGTATGACGATAATATCAACATATTTTAACCCAAACGAACTAAAGGTCTCACCAAAGGACCAAATTTATACAATGCCATCTCATGTGAGAATGAGTGATGCATAGAGATGCAAAGACATGCAAATACACACGGACCTGAAACTGTCAGATCTAGAGATTATGTTAACCACTAGCAATCGCGTATATGAAACACCAGAAAGCCATAGGTGTTCAATACGCAAAGTTTTTCAAACTAGATTATTGACTCTAGTGCAAGTGGGAGACTGAAGGGAATATGCCCGAGAGGCAATAATAAAGTGGTTATTATCTTATTCCTTGTTTATGATAAATGTTTAGTTTGCATGCTATAATTGTATTGGTTGGAAACGTCAATACATGTGTGTTTAATAAAAAAAATACAAAGTTCCTAGTAATGCCTCTCGTATAAACTAGCTCGTTGATTAACAAGATTATCAAGGTTTCCTGATCATGGACATTGGATGTTGTTAATAACAAGGTCACAACATTGGTGGAATGATGTGACGAACATTCATCCGAAGTATAGCATTATGATCAGAGTCATTATGTTTATATTGCTATAACATCATACGAAGTAACCTTAGTCCTTAGACCATGAGATCATGTTAATTGCTAACACCGGAAGAGTATCTTGGTAACATCAAACGTCACACCGTAATAGGGTGACTATAAAGGTGGGTTCAATGCTACGAAGGTGTTATGTTGAGGCTCATGGATCAAGAGTGGGATTTGTCCATCCCGATGACAGATAGATATACTCTGGGCCCTCTCGGTGATATCACATTGAAATAGCTTGCAAGCAAGTGATGTGATCACTAGAATGTTATATCACGAGAACGAAAAAAGAGTGCATGTCGGTAACGAGATCAAACTAGGTATTTCGATGCCAATGATCGAATCTTGGACATGTAATATATCGCGAGACAAAGGGATTTTGTTACGACGTTAAAGGTTCACACGATCACAAGAGTCATTGTTGAATATGTAGGAGTCAGTACGGATCTCCAGGTCCCGCTGCTGATTATTGATCGTAGAGGAGTCTCGATCATGTCTGCATTATTCGCGAACCATGGGGTGACACACTTAAGGGATACCAACACCATTTGGAGCAAATATGTTTCAGATAAAGATTTAAGAAAGCGCTGGAATCATTTCGATGGAAACTGGAATTGTTTTGGGTAAAATTGCAGAAACTGGTTCTGCATGTGATATTGAAATGTTGTAGGGGGTTTTATGTGAATGTTTGTTAATTAATGTAATTGACAAAATTCTGAATAAAATAAATAAAATAGTTTTATTTAATGAGAGCTTGCATTAAATTTGGTGGAAATTTAATGCATGTGTGAGTGGAATTTTGAGTGGAGGCCTTTTATGGGAGTGGGAGCTCCACCCACATGAATGTGGAAGAGGTGGGGGCACCACCATGGCTGCCACGCCATGGCCCTTGGGTGCCCCCCTCTCACCTATAAAAGGCCCCCCTCTCCTCCTCACAAAACACACCTCCTCATGAAGGATCTCTCTCCCCCTCTAGTTATTCCCCATGGTCTCAGATTAGCGAGATACATGTTCCCGGTGGCTTTATCTGAAAAGGAGTTGCTGCTTCCGCTGCTTTGCTGGAGCGAGGGACAGAGGTTGTTGGGTACCGGACGTTTGTGCGATCACGGATGCCCCACTGCTTTGCAGTGCTGGACTTGGTGGTGCTGGACTTGCTAGAGCTGGATCTGATGGACGTGCTGGAGCCGGACCTGCTGGACTAGATCAACAAGTGTACGACTACATCATCCATGATTTCCATCTCGTTAACAAAGCTTTGTTATCTTCGAGGTTAAGTTCTCTATGGATGTATATCCACCCGTTGCTTGTATCTAATAGATCGATCTTGGCGATAGTTTCCATTGTAGGGAAATTTTTGTTTTCTATGCTGTGAACCCAACAACACCAACTTCTAGCAAGTTTGATAGGGTATCGCTGTTTGTTTTGGTGGCGGCAAAGGTAAAAGATGATGTCAGTCTATCTGAGGCCTTTTTGCTTGAGAGAGTTTCTGATCAGGTTGAGCTGGGCAAGGGAACTGTGTCACCGAAATTGCACTTGGATTTTCCTTCTATGCCGTTTACAACCAGAGCTTGCAGCAGGGAACCGACTTCCACTAGGGGCATTCCAAATAGACTGAACCCATCCCTGGCTGAGATTATTTCCTTTGTAGGCATTCTGAAGATGGTGGCTACTGATATTTGGTCAAGTGATCGAGATCGCGCTCAGCCTAACACAGACAATACGCAGTTGGGGCGGGCGATGGATCTTGTATAGCGTCGATAGGAATTTAAAGGTAAAAACCTAAATCCCAATTTCTCCATCATGTCTTTTTGAACATTGATATTATAGAAAAAGCTAAATCGCTTGGAGTATCTTTGGGGGGTTCACCTTTGCAAGAAAGTGCGGCAGCCCAGTTACTAAAAGATAATGAAATTTAAAGAACTTTAACTATTCTAGAGCACAATAGAAATAAAACTGATCTAAATAATCTTGGGGAGGCATGTTTGGCAGTTTCCAAAGTTTCTAGCCTATGTGATGATCTAGTAGAGGAGGAAGTTTCTAGACTAGATACTCTTGCTGAGAACCTAGTCAAAGAGACAAACCAGGCGTGTGGGCACAAGAAAAAAGTATATGATACTTCGACTGTTTGTAGAGGGATTAGAGTTAGAAAAAAAAGACCTTCTAATATGCAAGGCATCCGTGGTATGATTTGGAATAGTGAAGGCTTTCATGACACTGTTAAACATTTATTTGTTTATGAGATTGTTAGGGAAATGAATCTAGATTTTGTTGCTCTGTTGGAAACAAGATGGTCCAACTTCATGGTTCCTTTTGTCAAACACTTAACCCCTAGGAGGGATTTTGCGTGGTTTTCCTTACCTCCACATGGGCGTCTTGTGGCATCCTAGTTGCAATTAACACATACACGTTGCAAGTTAACAAGGTTTACTCGGGTGATTTCTGTATTAATATTCATATGAAATGCCGCCAGGATGGTCTCCAATGGATTTTAGTACCCTTTTATGGGGTAGTCTAGGATAACCTGAAACATGAGTTCTGGCGGAGCTGGTTAGAGTGTGTGATAATGAAACTCTTCCCCTACTGGTTGGGGGAGATTTCAATATTCTGCATAGAAGGGATGATAAGAATAATGATAATTTCAACTAACACTGGCCCTTTATGTTCAATGCCATTATTGAGAGTCTAAACCTAAGAGAAATTGTTCTCTCAGGGCGATAGTTCACCTAGGCTAATCGTAGAGATACGCCCACTTATGAAAAGCTTGATCGGATCCTTTCTAGGGTTGAGTGGGGATAAAAGTTTCCTTTAGTCATGGTGAGGGCTCTTACACGGGCATGTTGTGATCATACACCTCTCCTGGTCGATTCAGGAGTGTTCCCTTCAAACTCTCATGGTTGAGACAAGATGGTTTCTTTGATTTAGTAGCCAATGAATGGGCATCCATGACATGTGGTGTCATGTCCATTGAAAGATGGCAGCAAAAGACAAGACACCTTTACAAGTTTCTTTGAGTATGGGCAAAAAACCAAAGTGTAATATACAAAAAATAAAAGTACAAACTTTTATCTATCATTGATGAACTAGATATAAAGGCTGAGACATCTGCACTAAATCAGAATGAAGGAAAGGAACTAAAAACCGCAAATGAACAAGTGACAAAACTTAGGCATGATGAAGAGTCCAAGTGGGCACAACGCACCAACGTGAAACACATTCAGGAGGGCAGTAATAATACAAAATATTTTCATCTAGTTTCTAATGGTAAACATAGGAAAAAGAAGATTTTTCAATTAGAACAAGAGGAAGGCACTATTATGGGAGAATAGAATCTCAAAGATTATATTTTAGAATACTACAAGAAGCTTTTTGGGGAGCCCACTCCCAACAGTTTTAGTCTCATGGAGGACTGGACCTATGATATAGCACAGGTTTGACATGAAGAAAATGAAATATTAACCAATGCGTTTAGTGAACAGGAAGTTTAAGAAGCTATATCTTCTATGGAACACAACAAGGCACCTGAGCCAGATGGCTTCCCAGCTGAGTTTTATCAAACATTTTGGACAGTGATTAAACAGGATCTTATGGCTATGTTTGCACAGATGCATGGAGCTAAATTATCTCTGTTTAAGTTAAACTTTCGTGTTTTCACCTTGTTGCCCAAAAAATAAAATGCAGTATAAATGAAACAGTATAGACCTATTTGCTATTTAATGTTAGTTTTAAAATATTCACTAAGGTTGCCACAAACTGTATCACTGTGATTCCTCACAAAGTTATCAGGCCTACTCAGACGGTGTTTATGCATGGTCGTCATATTCTCGAAGGGGTGGTTGTCCTACATGAGACCATCCACGAGATCCACAAAAAGAAACTTGATGGGGTCTTATTCAAAATTGATTTTGAAAGGCATATGATAAAGTTAAGTGCCTTTTTATTACAAGTTTTACGGATGAAAGGTTTTGATCCACTTTGGTGCAAGTGGATTGATAATTTTGTATGGGATGGAAGTGTACCATCCGTGTCAATGATGATATAGGTCACTACTTTCGGACAAAAAAAGGTCTAACACATGGGCTCCTCTATCTTCGATGTTATTTAATATTGTTGGTGATATGCTTGCCATCTTAATTGCTAGATTAAAAGAGAATGGACAAGTCACCGATTTAAATCCTCATTTGGTTGAGGGGTAGTCTCTATACTGCAATACACATATGATACTATTTTTTTCATGGAACATGATCTGCAGAAGGCGGTCAATATAAAACTAATCATGTGCATATTTGAACAATTATCGGGGCTCAAAATTAATTTCCATAAAAGCAGAATCTTCTGCTTTGGCAAGGCTGCCAAACAAGAAGGAACATATCGTGAGATCTTCGTGTGTGAGGCGAGATCTTTACCGTTTAGATACTTCGGGGTACCTATACATGATAGGAAACTCCGCAACTCCGAATGGAACCCAGTGGAAAATAGATGTGAAAGTAAGTTAGGATGTTGGCAAGGGAAGTTGTTATCATACGGAGATAGACTAGTTCTAATTAACTCTATTCTTTCAATTATGTCTGTGTTTATGTTGTCCTTTTTTGAAACACCAAAAGGTGTGAGGAAAAGACTGGACTTCTATCATTCAAGTTTCTTTGGCAAAGCGATGAACATAAGAAGAAATATAGGCTTACTAGATGGAACATTATATGTAGACCTAGAGACCGGGGGGTTTGGGAATAGAGGTGCTAGATATTAAAACTAGATGTCTACTCAGTAAGTGGTTTTATAAGTTATTAACTAAGGAGGGAGTGTGGCAAGAGTTGCTTCATAACAATTATCTGGCTAATAAAACCCTTGCTCAAGTAGAAGTCAAACCAACCGATTCACCCTTTTGAAAAGGACTAATGGGAGTGAAGAATGATTTCTTTACCCGCGTTTTTTTCGAACTTGGTGATGGGAAAGGTATAAGATGTTGGGAGGATATGTGGTTAGGAGAGCTGTCTCTCGCCCAACAATATACATCTCTATATAATATTGTGCATAGAAAACACGTTCTAGTGCATGATATCCTGTCTCACAGCCCTTTAATTATTTGGTTCCGGCGAACCTTAACTGGAAATAAATGGAATGCATGGTTGCACCTATGTAAGAGGTTGATGAGGATACAGTTGTCTTCAGACCGGGATAAAGTCCTATGGAAACTAACTTAGAATGGGGTGTTTTCAGTTAAATCCATGTATGAAGACCTTATGAACGAACATCCGAGCTTTCCCACAAGGTATTTGTGGAAGATAAAATCCCACTGAAAATTAAAATCTTTACGTGGTTTTTGAACAATAAAATCCTCCTAACTAAACATAACCTTGCTAGACGTAATTGGAATGGATGTAAGAAATGTTGCTTCTGAGATGAGGTCGAAACATTTGAACATTTATTCCTTTCATGTCCTTTTGCAAAGATTGTATGGCGTATGGTTTTCTTCACATATAACCTACATCCACCGACTAATATCACTAATATGTTTGGGAATTTATTAAACTGAGTAGATAAAGCGAATAAGGGGAGGATTCGTATTGGCATTTCGGCCATTTGTTGGTCCATTTGGAAAAGTCGGGACAACTCTATTTTTAACAAGTTTGGAGTTCCTTCCTTTTTGCATTATTCTTATGGCGGCTCATAGGATTTAACTCTGGTCTTTCCTCCTCCCAGAGCACCAGTGCCAACCAATGGTTTCTGGCTGCATCCGTCATGTGGCGGTTACCTCGGATTTCTTCAGCTAGGCTTCATGGCGGCATTCTAGGTGATTGACTGTTGCCTAGATGTGATTTCCATTCTCTGGTGAGACCCTTTTTGTTTTATCAGATGGTCGATCTGCGCATCTTCCTATCTATGTTATGAGCTATAATACTCTTGTGATACTTCGTTGAACTTTTAATAAAGGTTGTGTGCATCCCAAGATGCAGAGGCCGGGGTCTACCCCCATTTCGAAAAAAACAGTCAGTTGGCATCAACCTAGGGATTGATCCGGCGAAGTTGACCAAGGAGGAGCTTGAAGTTATTCCTAAGGCAGGTGATACATGCGACATTTCTAATGAATAGTGCAGCACAGATTCGTTCGGTCTGGGGTCAGTACCTTCCATTATTCTGTTGGTCAGCGTCAGTTGGTTGGCCAGTTATCCCTTCTGTATCTTAGTGTGGCATTATCAGTTGTCTTTATTCCGTGTTTTGGTCTGTTAGTTCGTTAGTTTTCGTCTCGCTTGTCAGTCGTGTGGGAACTTATGGTTTGTTGGTTTTATCTGTAAGACTTTATGCTATGTGTACGATCTTCTTTGTCGTGTGTGAAGCTTCTATTATTAACGGGTAAATTCAGTGAGGTCATTTGGTATCCATCATTTAGGTCTAGAATCTTGGAATTCATTTTGCAATTCCATCCCTATGTTGTTTGGTTGACACAAAAATGAGCTGTCATTTCATTTGGCAAATCCATCGAAATATCCCCATGTGTAAACCCAATTCCTATCTTAGACCCTTCATTTGCAAATTTCGGTGGCAACCAAAGATGTGGGTGTTTTTGGAATCATAATATAAATGAAATGAATCCATATATTCATCTTATTTCTACTAAATGAAATGAATACCTTGATATCAAACGACCTCTAAGAGAAAATGCTTGTATTGTGCTGGAATGTCAGAGGCCTAAATTCTGATGCTAGGCAGCGGGCAGTGCGTGCAAAACTTGAAGAAAGTAACTGTGAAATCTTATGTCTCCAAGAAACAAAATGTGAGTTTATTGATCAGAGATTTATTTGTAAATTTGCGCCAGAGAGGTTTGATAACTTTGTTTATGCTCCACTGATTGGTGCCTCGGGAAGAATACTTGTCTTGTGGAACTTGGATGTGTTCTCGGGCTATCTAGTGGAAATTAAAAGATGTGGCATTACTGTAGAGTTCACTTCGACTCCCAACAATGAATCATGGATGATGACCACGGTCTATGGACCCTGTCATGGCGTTGAGCAAGATGACTCTATGTCATGGCTTTACAACCTTCACATTGGTAACTTGAGAAATTATCTGCAGTTAGAAGACTTTAACTTCATACCTCTCAAGACAACCAAAATCGGTCGGGTGGTAATGTCCAAGACATGTTTAGATTTAATGATTTGATCGGTCACTTGGGGCTGGTGGAGCTACCAACTAAAGGACTCTCCTATACGCAACAGGAGCCATTGCTATAGCAGCTCGACTGGTTTTTCACAGTCCTCGCTCCCTTCCCGGGCGACGGGCGAACCCTAGCCACCGCCTCCCCTCAGCCCCTTCCTCTCTCTCTTCCTGGCCGCTGCCGCCGGCGTAAGTCACCAGGCCTCTCCCGCACGGGGCTAGAAGCGGCGGGCCATTATCTACCCGCACACGTACGGAGGGCGGGGTCTCCCGACGGCGCCGGAGCTCCTCGGTGGTGGATGGCCAGGCTCGGCGGCTTGAGTTCCGTGACCGGCTGGAGGCGTGGCGGTGGTGTGGCCGTTGGCTGCAGGGGATGCGGGCGCCTGCGTGGCCAGGTGGTCACCATCGTGCGGCCGGCAGCGTCTAATCGGCCCACCCAATTGGTCTCAGATCTGGGCCCAATTGGGGTCCATCTGGGCCTCGGCGGGCCGTCCCTGGTGCGGTGGCAACTCCGTTGGTGGTCGAGTAAGCAGGGCGAGGGCTTGGGTTGGCGGCGGCGGTGCCCTGCTGCAATGTTGCGGCGGGACTTCACAGGGCCCTCTTGAGCTCGGTCGGGCCGGCGGGCCTAGTGTATCCTGCTACTACACCCGCCCGGCAGCCCCCTCCCGGTGATAAAGGCGGTGGAGGTAGTTCCCTCCCGGGTGGCACTATGCCACTGACCCTCGCCGGTTTCCTTGCTTATCATCTTTACCGGCCTCACGACGTGGGCCAAGGTGAGATGGTGGTGGTGATTGCAAAACCGTGGGGCGTGCGCTGGTGGGCGACAAGTTTGGTGGACGTTCCGCAGGGCCTAGAGGTGTGGTTTTTGGGGGGGGTCGGGAGAAATCTCAGTCTCGCCATCGACACAGTGACACCTGCGAGTGTCATCTTCCTTCCTGAAGGGCGTCAGTGATTCCCCTTCCCACACTCCATTGTGGACCAGGGGAAACCCTAGGATGTGTTCTGGGGATATCCTTAGGAACGATCCGGGCAACAGCGTCGTCGTCGTCGCGTCCCTTCCTAGAGGTTTTGCTTGGTGCACGGCACTTCGGGACGATAGCAGTATGGTGGGAATTTGTAGCATCCCTATTGTCTAACAATTGCAATGCTGCTTTCCTAGCCTATATATTGTTACTTCATACATGTCATTTGTTGCATTGCATTATATCATGCTCATGTCACCATGCCATATTGCATTTGAGCATCATATAAAACCCCTTTTAATTTGGTTCTTCTCTCATATGCATTTGTATTCTTATTAATTGTATTTGCCGCTTCATACATTGTAGTTGGTTCTTGATATATTGTTAATGCCCAAGTTGAGTTGGGGGCATATCTCTTATAGCTCCACCGCCTTTCTTTGGCTTCATCTAAATTCTATCACCCTAGCCATATATGAGCTATTGCTTTTCTTTTGCTATTTAAATCTAGCTCATGTGTGTTGGGATAAATCCACTTCTATTTTCTACTTTCTTGCATATATGATAACATATTGTTTTCACAATATTAAGTATGGTAGTTTACATGGCCACCTATGCATGCCATGTAATGTAGAATCCCTCTTTACTTTCTTCTGATGGTTCTATCCAAAATTTGGTCCATTTAAATTAAGGAGGCCGTATACACCATAGTGGCTCACACACACTATTAGTGGTCTTCCTACTTTAAATATACCTTTTTCTAAATGAATTCATGAGAGGGAGCTTGAGTGGTTTCCATCATGTCTATTTATGCAAATGCTAGTGGGATGTGTAGAGATTTTCACCACTACCTCATGCATGCTTGAATGCATGGCCCATGCACCATATAACCCTCCACCTTCTCTTCTTAAATTCTTTTGTTTTAGTTTCATGTTTGGTTCCTACAACCTTGAGCTTGTTGAATTGAATTGAAACAAGTTCATCTATCTATCCTATCCTCTTGTGCTTGTCACCATCTTACCCATCTATATGTATGTGTGCCTACTTGTTTTCACATTCTAAAGTCACATGCAATATAGGACCACCTCCCTCTTATTGCTATGTTGGAGTTGTGTTTGAAAAACCAATCCTTTAGAACTTGAGGTGTGTCTGAATCAAATCATGTCCTTTAATCTAGCTAACCTACCCCACCTCACCCCAAAGCACCCCTCCTAGTACAAGCAATCACAAGAAATGTGATATTCATTTTGCTTCTTACTTGAATATTTTTTGAAACCTTGTCTTTGTTTTACTTATGGTAAAACTCAAATCAAACAAATCTAAGCTAACTAAACCCTCTCTAACCGAGTCCCTGTCTCTTTCTACCCCCTCCTAACCCTAGATAAACCCTAATCTAAGCCTAGCTTAAAACCTAAGATACTTGCTAACCTAGCCGGTAGCACCACACCCAGCTAGCCTAGTAGCAGTAGCAGCATGCCAGCATCACGCGCTGCTCAACCGGGTCGCAACCACCTTAACCCCAACGACCTCCTCTCAACCTTGTGCAACCCGACATATTTTGTTTGGCCCTTGATGTCACCGACCTGGTCCCGTTCTCTGGTCTGACTTGACCTAGCAGAGGGACACCGATGAATGCCATGTTTCTCTTCTCGGGCTCAATCACGTGCTCGACACCCGCCTCGCCCATGATGCTTTCGTACTCCCTCCTTTGCATAAAGCCAAGCAGTAGCTGGCGTCCCTATCCTCTCCAGCTACTCTATCTTCATACCCATCAAGATCCCTCCCCTCCCCCTCAGCTTCCTCTTCCCCCAAAAGAAAAGGCTAGAGCCACCAAACCACCACCTCGCTACCGTCTACCCCGATCCACCGTACCATGGCCGCTGCCTCTAGTTTCCGTTGACTGCATGGACTACACCGTGCCAGGACCCCATCCTAGGTGGTCTTTGATGACCTGGCGCTGTGCCTATTCCGGGAGCTCGCCGCGTCATCGACCGGACACCACCGCCTTGTCACACGCCCCCGCTCCTCGTCGATGTGCATGTCATTGACACCATCTCCGTCTCGCATGCATCCTCCAGTAGGGCTGGCTAGGTGAGCCTCCCAGCCGCACTTTCCCTCGCCCACTTCCCCTGACCTGGTCCTGCCCAACGTAACCGCCCACGCACGCACAAGCTGACAAGCGCAAGAAACCATCAACAACCGTCGTGACAACTACAGCCTCTGTTCCTGTATTATTTTTGGTCCGCTATAGGTCATCTTAGAGAATGATCTTCACACTCATGCAATCTTGGTATCTACCGCTTCACCTAGGAACCCCAATCCGAGATCTACAACTCAAGAAAACATTCGACGAAGTTGAGCCAATTTAACCGAAATGTTGTCAAGTTTTTCAGTCAGTTAACACCATTCCCCCCTCTATTCCCATCAAGAAACCGAGGGATACAGTCTAGATCTGGCAAAAATACCTTGACCAATCTTGTAGATCGAGGTCCCCTCTCCAACTTTGATTCCTACAACAGCGCGAGATTCCTCATCTAGTCAAACCTTTGACTTTTGACCCTAATTTAATTGTTTTGCAATTAATATTGTTTTAAATTCATAAATTCAAATAATACTTATAATATATGTTTTCTGATCAGATAAATGCTAGGAATTCAAATATTCCATCCAAAATAATTTTTGAGCAATTCAAAATTTCAAAATTATTTAAAAACTATTAAATGCCTTTTCCTAATAAATTCATAACTTTGTTTCTATAATTCCAAATTCGACAAATAATATGTCTAAATCGATCAACGCAATGAGCCCGTTCTAATTATGCATTCTATGATATTAATTGAAGCATGGATCATATAAATATTAAATATTCAGAACAGTTTATGGGAGTAAAACATGCTTAAATAAATGAATAAAGTTTTTTATTATTGTTTTCACACCTCACCCATGCCATGTTATGTTATACCATGTAATTGCGCATCATTCCATCATGACATACCTTGTTTGCTTGTTGCATTTATTCATATGATTGCACACTTTATTTACTATGGCCCTTTGTGTGTTTGGTTTTTATTCTGGACAGACCCCGAGCAAGAGAATTATCAGGAGAACTAAGAGTACTACCTAGATCCCGGTTACCCTGCTGCTAATCTGACAGGCAAGCAATTCCCCATGCTTGCATACATATAGTATTTATGCCTCTATCTTATTCTTCCATCATTGAGTCACGATTGCATTAAATTGAATCCTAGGTACCGCATAACCTTTACTTTTAAACCCCACCGAAACTTGTACCCACAATCCTATGAGCCATTACTACAGGAGTTGTTTGAGTCATGCGAGTCTTTGGATAATGAGGTACCTAAACAACTTAAATTATGTAGTAATGGGATAACTAAAGAAAGAGGCACTAGTGGGTAATAGCTATTATTTGGTTCTTCCACGCTTATTTGTGACCCATAGGACCCAAGTACTCGATACCTGTTCCTTGACTATTCACACTATCCACATTCGGGAGACTCTATGGACCCCCTTTGCATTAGCTTGATGTGCACTTTATTTCATGGGGCCACAAACTAGTTTGGGGTTTTATTACTATCCTGTACTTATGCCATGATTTACTGCTTTATTTACGATTACGCGTGGAGCGCCTGTACTGTTTAGGAATGCAGAATGTTTTTGTGGTATCGATAAGACGAGTCACACTTTCAGGTTCCCAGTCATTTACATCCATTGTCACAAACCCTGGATCCATCTCAGAGCCGGCCAACTTCGTTTTGGGTAGCTTATTAGGGTGGCCCCCTAAAATGATTCTTGAATCCTGTGAATGCATTGTTGTGAGGCCTTGTTGCTTTTTATTTGGTTCTTCCCGAGGTTGATTGTGCGTGTGTTGCTATTTGTGCACCCCTGTAGGGTAAATCTTTCTAAAAGCTGTGTCCATGGTTATGGATGACTTGGAGCATAGTTTGTCGATCATAGACAAGCAAACTAAAGTATCGCCTTTAATTTGACTAAGACATGACTAGTAAATAGTGCAATACTCATAGAATGGTTAATAACATTGCCAATAGATGTGGATGGGATATTCTTCTGCCTTCTCGTCGGTAGCCGAGAAGGAGGGCAAACGATGATTATTTATGGTGCTTATATAACTGTTGTTACTAATTAACGAGCATCTCTCCATATCTTGTTGGGCGGATGTTGTAGCACGTCTCTATAGAACTATTTAGCTATTATCTTTTGCTACAATTGTGTCACCCCAGGTTGTTCCCTTTAGATGCATTAAGACTTGTTGAGTACCCCTAGGGTCTCACACAATAAATATTTGGTTCAGATGGACAGGTTTACACACAGGAAGGATACTGGGTCGAAGAGACCGCTGATGATGGCAATGACTGTTAGGTGTAGAGATTCCGGGGATGGAGATCCGTGAGATCTATGGGGATGTGCTTATTTTCAGGGCATCTTATGCTAATTTGCTTCATGTCCGTACTCGGATCTTGTTTTCTGCTTCCGCTTGATACTCTGATGTGTGATGTATGAGGAAGTATCCTAAACTATTATCTCTATCTAGGATAGTTGGATCTTGCCCTATGGCGTTGAATCTTTCTATCTCTATTGATTTTAGATGGTGTGGCTCTGATGTACTATTGTATGCCGCTGACATACATAGTCATTTGTATGTTTGATCGCATTACCTGTCGACTACGTTGCTCGCACCTGAAGCATGATCATAAAAGTGGGTGGGATGGTTGGCCAGTACCGTGCCCTACTTCACGAGGTGGGCCTACCATGTGTGGCTGCGCGGCCCCACAGTAGTACATCCTGTCCACTTTTGGATCATACCGGCTTGTCACTTAGAGCATAGTGTTCGAGGTATTACAATTGGTATCAGATCTTTCCGAGGTATTACAATTCGTCGGAGGGCATGGCGGTGGAGAATCATCTCTTTTTTCTTCGAACTGCCATCTTCGGCATTGTTTTCTCTTCCTTTCCTTTTTATTTTCTTTTGGGATTAGATTGTGCTGCTTTGCCACATCGGTGGTATCTTGCTTGTATCGGTGGTTTGCTATATTAATATAGCAAGGCGAAAGTCTATTTCGAGGAGCACTCATTTTCCTAACATGATGGTGTTGCCCCTATCTAAACCTGAGTCAGATCATATTCCGTGTGTGGTCAATATTGATACCCATATTCCTAAAGCAAGTATCCTTCGCTTTGAAAATTATTGGGTCGAAAATCCTAGGTTTATGGAATGTATGAAAGAATCTTGGGATAAGCCCTCTCACAAAAAATCATTTGTTGCGATTATTGTGGATAAACTAAAAAAATCTTTGGTATCACCTGAAGAAGTGGGAAAAAGGTTTGTCAAAAATAAAAATCCTAATATAGAAATGCAACCAGGTCATCTTTATCCTAGATGATTTTGAAGACAAATGGCCTCTGTCCATTGTAGAATTTAATTTTAGGAAAGTAGTTAAGCTACATTTGGAAGAACTTTTACTTGCTGAAGGTAATTACTGGCGTAAGAGATGCACTGTTCGCTAGATCAATATGGGGGAGGATAATACGAAGTTTTTCATGCCATGGCAATAGAAAGGTTTAGGAGGAATTCTATTTTGGCACTAAAAGGTGATGATGGAAGTGCAATTTCATATTATAGTGAGATGGAAGGAATGCTTTGGGCTAGCTATAATGGAAGAATGGGATCCTCGGAGGGGATTGATATGCAGTTTGATTTGAGCAGAATTGTTACTAGAGTGGATGGTTTGGAGTCCCTTTCTAAACCCTTTGAGAAAAAGGAAATGGATGATATTATAAAGTTTATGCCTTCAGACAAAGCACTAGGGCCGTATGGGTTCAATGGTCTGTTCTTAAACTAATGTTGGACCATAATTAAAAAGGATTTCTATGCTCTTGCTCATGATTTCTATGGAGGTAAGATCACCTTGCAAAATATTAATATCTCCTTTATTCTTTCGTACCTAAGAAGGGATCTCCTGAAACTGTCAAAGATTTTTGGCCAATTTCTCTCACCAATGTGTGTCTCAAGTTCTTGACGAATCTAGCTGCAAATAGACTTCAGGACCATATTCTGGTATGTATCCACAAGAAGGAATATGGTTTTATCATATCAGTGACCATTTAGAACTGTGTGGCTTGGGCCTATGAGTATATTTATCATTGTCAATTATTCCAAAAGGCCTATTTTAATCATTAAGCTTGATTTTGTCAAGGCTTTTAATACATCGAGCATGAGGCCATTTTGAAAATTTTGGAACACGAGGGATTTGATAAATTTTGGATAAGTTGGATAAGAGAAGTTCTTTTCTCTGGAACTTCTTCTATTCTTATGAATGGGGTGCCAGGAAAGTAGTTTTTTGCAAAAGAGGGATTAGGTAGTGGGGACCCTCTTTCCCCTCTCTTGTATGTATGTGGTGGAGATCTTCTATAATTAATGATGCATTTTAGAATGAAATTCTAAAATTCCCAGTTGTGAAAAATGAGACTGACTTTCCTGTAGTGTAGTACGTGGATGACACAATTTTGCTCTTATCTACCGAAATGGATCAAGTTCTAGCTCTAAAGGGTATTTTGTATAAATTCGTCTTGTCCACGGGACTGTGAGTGAACTTCCAGAAATCACTTATAATCCCTCTAGATGTTGATCATGATGATGTTCTGGCCTTAGATGATGTGTTGGACTGCCAAGTGGGGTCTCTCCCATTTCCATACCCGGGGTTACCCTTGGGAACTACTAAACCATCCATTCAAGATCTCCTTCCTTTGGTGAATAGTTTGGAACGCAGGCTTACAACCACTTCAATTTTCTTGTCACAAGGAGCTTGCTTGCAATTAATTGCATCTGCTCTTTCTTCAATGCTGCTGCATTTCCTATTGTCTATGAGTAACTTGATAGAATTATATGGCAATGTTCATGGTGAGACAAGGACCTGCCTAAAACCCTGCTTGGCTGCATGGGAAATGGTGTGAAAACCAAATAAGTAGGGGGCTTAGGCATTGTAGATTTTCAAAATAAAAATGATGCCCTTGTTTTATAACATTTGGAGAAAATTTTAAACAATGCACAAGTGCCTTGGGGTCAACTGATATAGACTTCTTACTATGTTGACTCTGTACCTGATAAAGATATGCCTTTTGGCTCTTTATGGTGGCGTGATATTATTAAGGTCATGGACAAATTTAAAGGTGAGGCAGTAGTATATCATGGCATGGGGGGTATCTTTCATTTTTGGACTGATAAATGGCAATTCTTGGGATCGTCAGAGCCGTTGGCTGCATGTTTTCCATGTCTTTTCTCCTTTGTGTTGGACAAGAATATTATGGCTAGAGAGGTTTACGATGAGCTTGATTTCAACTCTCTGTTTTGCAGACCAATGTCAGAGGAAGCCTATGCTGAACTTTGCATGGTATGTCAAGGTATGATGGATTTCCCTTCAACACTAGAGGCGTATGTTTGGACCTATGCATGGGGTGACAAGTACTTGTCTTCAACATACTATGCGCATTTGTATAGTCATATGATGGTACATGCAGTGTATAATTGGATTTGGAGATCAGCTCATGTACTTAAAACTAAGGTGTTTGCTTGGCTAATGTTAAGCAACATGTTAAACACAAGGGATCTTCCCATACGCATGCAGTGGAAGGTTTCAGATGATGCTCTTGTGGGCTTTGTCCCATGAGAGCATATGAGGATCGAATGCATTTATTCTCCTCTTGTAATTTTAGCCAGCGAGTTTGGTCATATCTTTAGATCGAATGGCCGATGGGTGATGATATTCAACAAATAGTCTTTGTGGCAAGGGAAGACTTGGGAAATCCATTTTTCATGGAGGTGATGATTCTTGCATGTTGGCTTATTTGGAAACAACGCAATGCAAAGATCTTTCAGCATGAAAGGCCCACCTTTGCAAGGTGGAATGGCAACTTCATACATGACATTACATTACTTTAGTACAGGATTAAAAGGAACCATAGGCAGGGTCTGAATTCCTAGATTGCCTCTCTAGTTTAGACACTATAAAGCTTTGTAAGTAGTTTTTTTCCTTTTCTTGTGTTTGTAAGTATTTACCTTTGTTCTTTTTTTCTATCGTGCAATAAAATTCACTATGGGGCTTTTGCCTCATAGTTTCTGGGTCAAAACAATATAAAAGTCCATTGGTCAACCATCTTTGGAGGCCGGTCAAAGGGGTAGATCTACAGGGCCCCCGGTCTAGGGTTTCAGTGGAAACCAACCACTAGAGCACCATCATACCTCACAAACTTTCATGTGGCTTTGGAATATGTGTAAAAGTGTGGTTCAATGTTCATACATGCAATATATAGCTCCCGGGGTCTGACCATGTTCACATACATGTGGTAGAAGTTAGTAAAGTTCTAGACTGAGAGGTGGAAACTTCCGCTACGGGAAAACCAGAGGGAATCTTGTGGCAAAATGGTCTCATCCTTTGTTTTTATGTAGGTATGGCCTAAACAGACAAAAATGAAGATAAAAGTCCATTAGTCAACCATCATTGGAGGCTAGTCAAAGGAATAGATCTATGGGGCCCCTGGTCTAGGATTTCGGTGAAAACCGACCACCGGAGCACCAGAATACCTCAAAAAGTTGCATGTGGCTCTGGCATATGTGTACAAGTGTGATGGAATGTTCATAGCGACAATATCTATCTCCTGAGTGTGACAATAATCACATAGATGCGGTAGTAGTTAGTAAAGATCTGGACCGAGAGGTGGAAACTCCCGCTACGGGGCAAACAAAGTGAATCTTAGAGTAAAATGGTCTCATAGATTATTTTCCATGTAGGTATGGCCTAAACAAACAAAAATGAAGATAAAAGTCCATTGGTCAACCATCGTTGGAGGCCGGGTAAAGGGGTAGATAAATGGAGTCCCCGATCTAGGGTTTTTGCAGAAACCGACCACCGGAGCAACAAAATACCTCAAAAAATTTCATGTGGTTCTAACATATGTGTTAAAGTGTGGTGCAATGTTCATAGAGGTAATATATATCCCCAGAACATGACCATTTTCACATAATGTTGTAGAAGTTAGTAAAGTTCTAGACCGAGAGGTGGAATCTCCAGCTACATGGCAACTAGTGTGAATCTTGTGGTAAAATGGTCCCATCCTTTGTTTTCCATGTAGGTATGGCCTAAACAAACAAAAATTAAGATAAGCATCCATTGGTAAACCACCTTAGAGGTCGGTCAAAGGGGTAGATCTACGAGGCCCTCATTTAGGGATTCGGTGGAAACCTACCACCGGAGCACTGAAATACCTCAAAAGCTTGCGTGTGGATCTGTCATATGTGTACAAGTGTGGATAAATGTTCATAGAGGAAATATATAGATCATGGGTTTTACCATGTTCACATACACGCGATAGCAGTTAGTAAATTTCTGGACCGAGAGGTGGAAACTCCCGCTACGGCGCAACTAGAGTGAATCTTGTGGTAAAAAGACATCATCCTTTGTTTTAGATGTAGGTATAGCCTAAACAAACAAAAATGAAGATAAAATCCATTGGTCATCCATTGTTGGAGGCCGGTCAAAGGGGTAGATCTACGTGGCCCTCGATCTAGGGTTTCGATGAAACCAAACACCGGAGCGCTGAAATACCTCAAAAACTAGCATGTGTCTCTGGCATATGTTTAAAAGTGTGGTGCAATGTACAAAGAGGAAATATAGTCACCGGGGGTGACCATGTTCACATACATGCTGGGGCAGTTTGTAAAGTTCTAGACCGAGAGGTGTAAATTCCGGCTACGGAGCAACCCGAGTGCATCTTGTGGTAAAATGGTCTCATCCTTTGTTTTTCCTGTAGGTATGGCCTAAACAAGCAAAAATGAAGATAAAAGTCCATTGGACAACCATCATTGGAGGTCGGTCAAACGGGTAGATCTACAGGGCCCCTGGGCAATGGTTTCGGTGGAAACCGTCCACCCGAGTGTCTAGATACCTCAAAAACTTGCATGTGGCTCTGTCATATGTGTACAAGTGTGGTGGAATGTTCATAGAGGAAATATCTAATTACCGAGTGTGACAATGTTCACATACACACAATAGTACTTAGTAAAGTTCTGGACCCAGAGGTGGAAACTCCCGCTACTGGGCAACCAGAGTCACTACAAGGAATGTGCGAACTGGTGACCCTAAATATTGGTCATAGAAAGGTCATGGTAATTCATCTATGACCTTTCTATGACCAAAAATAGTAGGTCACATAGCAAGGGTCACTATAGACAGCTAATGACCTTTTTTTAAATTGGTCATGGACTACTATGACCAAAATAGATTGTCATAGTGTCCATGACCAAAATTTTGGTCATGGCATTCTGGTATGTCCACGTAAGCCAATCTGACGTGGAATCTGACGTGACACAAATTCATCCCAGTCCTGTTTAGTGCTTTACATGGGCCAAACCCAACAATTCTAACCTTTTGGTTTCTATGTCCAGTTATTTCATGGGCCAAGCCCAAAACTTAAGAACGGATATTTTTAATTTCTGGTGTTTTATTTCGCCCAATATTTTCGTTTTTTTCAATTTTATTTCACAGTAGGTCCCACATGTCAGATGGGTCCTACCTATCAATAATAGTTTCCTACTGGTCCCACATATCATGTATAAATTCCAGACAGGTCCCACTAGTCAATGTTTCATATAGATTCAATTTCTCACATATACAGTCAGGTTTTAGTTCCCATGATTTGACAGTAAAAAACAAATTGGATAAAAGCAGTACATTACAGAATCATATACAGTACACAGGTATCATGCTTAAATTACATTACAATCATTCAACTTGTATATTACATTACAATCATTCAACTTGTATATTACATTACAATCATTCAACTTGTATATTACATTACAATCATGGACAGTACATTACAGAATCATGCAACTTTTGGCTACGAATCAACTGAGATGCATGATCTTAACCTTGACTCCCCCCAGCTCCAAGCAACTTCCAGCACACCAGCTATAGCCTCTCAAACATGTAGAGAAACAAACAGGAAGACAAATTAACAGGCGTATGAGAGATAATCAAATGCATAAACTCTTAAACATAAGAGTGTATTTGTTGCTGGTTGATATAGTTAAGTTTTTCATCTAATTTCCTGTAGCTAGCACGAGTGTAAGTAGCAGATAGAACTTGAACCCAATCCAAGATATCAGAAGTGTACCCAGCCTATAGCTAGAATGTGTGTACCCAGCCCAAGATATCAGAAGAGCATGAATAAAGTACCCTGGATAGCTAACAAAAATAGAACTTGAACAGACCCATCCCCAATCAAAATATTCTCCCTCTCACACGCACAATTACATCAGATCAGACCACACATACACAACCAGATATAAATATTATCATATGGGAGAAAATAAAAGATTGTGAAATTGAGGATCTTGATAGCAATAACCTTACCATGGAAACAACAATCTAGCACAGCACTTTGCAACTTTTGTGACACTTCATCTCGAGAAAGAAAAATTGGTTCCAAGATGGAGTTAGGCCATTGAGTATATATATAAGGTGTGCACTGCATGTATTAAGTAGAGTACATTTATCAGGTAATAAGCTTGATGATGCATATGTAAGTAATCTAGTAGAGAAAAAGTAAATTCTAGTTCAATGTGGGGCATGGCATAGCAGTGTGAGTCCGGCGATGTACAAAGGTCCAGAATCGAGAGGCGTGTAACACTCCTATTATAGGCATATACACACTCCATAAATGTTCGATAGCACTAATCACATGTTCAGTTTCGCATGTTACAGAAAGAAGAACCTCAGGGATAAGCAAATGGTTTTTGTGCATTAGGGAGTATTGCTCACTAACTTGTTCTCCTGTTCACCTACAAAAACAATTACATGTACACTTTGCAAATCATAGAAAAAATTCCATGTACTAAATAGATGGAGGAGAAAATATAAAAAATGCAGGTGGCCGGTGAAGCTGTACTTAGGTGGCAGGCAGATACATCTGCATCATTGCGGGCTGATCCAGGAGGAGAAAGGCCGGGGCAACGCTGGTCCTGGAAGTTAAAGGCAGAGGATGAGGTTCATGTGTACAAGCAAAATGATAGATTGAAGGATAAATAAATAGATTTTGCATGTGTCTGCCTAAGGAAAACTGATACTCCAGATAAATAGGAAAAAACCGAGTCAGAGAAGGATCCAGATGATGTGTCTCTATAGTTTCACATTGCAAATAAGCAAGTAATAATTCAATAAACACTTACAAGCTACATTTCTGATGGTTACATAGAAAGTAATGATTTAATAAACACTATATACTTAAAGTAGAAGCAAGGAGTTCATATGCCTACAGTTCATATGACATCGTGGTAAGGAAGTGTGTCTATGTAGTTTCACATTGCAAATAAGCAAGTAATAATTAAATAAACACTTACAAGCTGCATTTCTCATGGTTACAGAGAAAGTAATAATTTAATAAACACTCTCTACTTAAAGTAGAAGCAAGAAGTTCATGTGCCTACAGTTCATATGACATCGTGGGAAGGAAGTGGGGGCTTACAGTACATGCAAACAAGTAGTTCATTTACTAGTATAGCAAGCACTACATCCAGTTCATCAGCAAAGATATGCATTGACACAGCCATGGGAAGGAAGTGGGGGCTTACAGTTGTATGACCTCGTCTTGGCACTACCAGATGCGTGGGACGGGAACCGGAAACCGCGGGAAGGGTAGGGGTCTCGCCAGCGATGGGGGGTTACGAATCTTGGAGGCATAGACATATGTTCTCAGTGCCTCTTACCATGCATCGCCTCTTTGCCCTCCATGGCCACTTAGCCACCCCACCCGCCTCGGACTTCTTCCTCACCACCTCCCCTAGGAAGAAAGCCCGCCGGCGCCACCTTGCAGGACGACAGGCATACCACTGTAGAAGCCGCCTACGATGTGGCAACCGCTATGTCAGCCACGACCGTTGTGGCTACTACCGCCAAGGCGCGGGTCTTTTGATTGAACCCCACTTTAGAGGTCGCAGATGACCGGGACACGCCAACGCGGTCAGCAGCCTCATGCTGGTCTGGCGCTAGAAGCACTGGTCGCAGGACTCAGCCTGCTCTCTAGATCCGACGTGACGCGCGGCGGCTCTATGAACGAACAGGGAATCGACCACCGCCTTCCTCTAGACCGGTCAGTGGATGCACCAGAGCCTTGAAGCAGTAACGCGGGTCGTGGAGCACCGCCGCAATTGTCGGGCATGACCTAGAGGACCAAGCGGAATACCAGCCGCGGAGACTGCTGCGAGTGCGCAAGGCGGCACGATAGGGCACGGAAGTGGCGTGACGAGGTAAGATAGAGGTAGGCGGCGTACTCACGTGGTGAATTTTGCTCGTGGCGAGCGCTCGCTACCGGATCTGGGAGATGGCTCTACGGTAGATGGGAGGGAGAAGGGTGGAGGGGTGGCGGCAGGGATAGGGAGAAGAGATGCATTAGGGTTGGGGAGGTTCTGGAGCCTAGTGTAGGCTTAGGGTTAAAATATGGTTTGACAAAATGACCCATGGATATTTTCATAGATCGGCTGGGATTTGTGGGGCGTCTGAGTCATTTCGGTCCAAAGTACAAAGGGAGGAGCAGTGAGACATCGGATTTGAATAGACTGTTGAGATCTACTTTTCTAGGGGTGATCTGTGGGTAGGTTGATACATTGTTCTGATTGGCTAGCTCTATTGCACGAAAAGTCGTTTTTCTTAAAAACTGATCGAAAACAATTCAAAAAAAGAAAACCTTCACGTTGTGTCATTTTATATGACATAGTATCCATGAAAAAAAATATGAAAAATCAGGAATATCTTGGAAAAAATTCTCGACCTATCATGCAAGAGGTTTCTTGCATTTCACACAAAACGACCAATGTTATGGCTAGAATTATGGTATAGTTTGTGATAATGTGCCAATATTGTACACTCTTGTGCATCTTAGAATGGCAAACAATGTTGCAGGAGGAAGTTTCCTTTTCGCCGCACAAAAAATGCATTTTCCATTTCCGAGTGAAAAACAGGACATTTTGTGAAGCACCAACAAAGGGCTAATTCAAAATGGTGCCACCCCATTTAAAAAAAAATACTAGACCACCTTACATGAACAATGTCCCAACCGGGGTATGTCAAACCTTTTCGTCCACCCCTCACAAAAAGACAAATTTCTACCGAATCGACAAGAAGTGGGTCCAGTTTGAACTACAGGTACATGATCTAGTGCTCGTGATTTTTTGTAAAAATCATTTTTAGAATCACAATATGATGTTTCATCAGATATCCAATGAAATTTTAGCTAGGCTCAACGGGAATGTTCGTTTGCGGTACCAAACTTCGTGGGTGAGTGCACCGCGGTACCCGAGTTGTTATCAATCGTGCGGAGGGGCCGTAGTAGAATCGCCAATTGTCCAGAAGGGCTAAATGGGGGTGAATACAAATCTAACGGCCAAACGGTCGTTTGAACTAGACGAAAAACGGCTGAACTCAAATAGCGTTGTTAGGTCAACTCTTCTTGGCCCGCCATGTCATTATTCCCTGTTATCTTTTGCGGTCGTGGACTAGCTTACCCCTGCGTGGACCAGATCTATTTCTTTGCTCTGCTCAGGTCTTCTCCCCTGCTCCCCTCCCCATAACATTTGCTTAGCTCCGGTTGCTCGTCTCAGATCGGAGCTCGCACTTGCTCTAATTTGCATCCCCGCCATGTCTGATCAACCTCCCATGCCTCTAATCGAAGCTCGCAGCCGTCGCTGTTGCACGTCTGCCGTATCAGAGCTTCGCGTCCCCGGACTAATATCTCGCCTCTAGCTAGTCCTTCTCGCACGGCGGAGCGCCTCCCATCGAGCGATCCAAGCCGGCGACCAGCCTAGGGAAGTTGCGTGCTGCCGCGCACCCCAGGCATGGTAGCCCTGGCACAGCAGTTCGACGACCTTGCTCTCATGGCCACCGTGCTGGGCGTCCGTCCCACCATGTCGCTGACAGAGTTGCTATCGGCTTTTAGGTCTCGTTTTGGGATCAGACGAAATGAGGTCAACATTGAGGTATGCGCGCCGCCATTCGATTTTTTCATCCGGTTCGAGCACAGCTTAGACACCGAGCGTTTTCTGCATTCTTCCTGTTCTTTCGAGTGCTGCGGGGAAAAAATGAGCTTCATGCGTTGGCATCGCTCCTGTGGGTGGGACGATCGCTTGGGGCAGCTTCGTTTCTTCTCCAAACTCGGCTTTGACGGCCTCCCATTGGATGCTTGGGAGTTGGAGGCCCTCAAGCAAGTTGTCATTAGCCTTGGCGACGAGCTGGTGGAAATCGTGCCACCGAGCGACAAATGGGTCATCGAGGTAAAGGCGTGGCTGAAAGATCCTGACGTTGTTCCTAAGATGTACGAGGTGCAGATTCCAAGCAAGGCAGGGCGACAGCTTTGCTAGAAGCACCCGGTCATCATCCACCTAGAGGAGGTTCTGGAATCGGTACATTGCATTCAGGGCCCCGAAGAGGCTGCCAGAAAGCGTCCTCGTCGCCTACAATGTTGTCCTGGAAGGATCGATGGTATAGGACCACCACCGTTTCGCGACGGCGCACACAGTATCAGTGGGGGAACCGGGCTTGGACGAGCTGGTGGTTCTGATTTCCCTCGAGTGAAGACAGAGCTCTAGTAAATTGCCGTGGTATGTGTAGCTAATGAATTTGTAGTATGGAGAGCGTAGCAGGAAGTTAGCATCGACTAAAAATGTGTAATAGTTTGAATCGATGTAGTACGTGTGTGTAATAGTTTGAAGTAGTATGTGTGTATAATAGCTTGAATCGATGTAGTATGTGTGGGTAATGAATTTGATGTAGTGTGTGTGTAATAGTTTGAATCGATGTAGTTGAACACCGTGCTTTATAATTTCTGTGAATAACCAAGGACAACCTCATGAAAAGAGGGTGGTTTGGCAATGAGCAATGTCAATTCTGTGGATGCCAGGAAAATGTAGTCCATCTCCTCTTCAAGTACAAGGTAACTATATTTGTAACACGTTGCAGGCAACACAAGACAAAGGAAAAATGGTTTACAACATAGAGAGCAGATGCAAAATCTGTAGTCTAGGATAAAAAGATGTCAGTTAACTAGATTGAACCACGACTAGTAATTGAAAGAAATAGATACTTGATAGTATTTGCTTACAAAAGTAGTACTTCCATACAAAAGGGTCTTATACCTACACAAAAGTGGGCTAAACTTCCTACTAGTTTATAGAACAATCCGTCAGCATTTCATCTACAAAATCCATTCTTCGGTCTGAACTTAACTATTCTACACTGAAGAAACTACAGATCTCCACCAGAAAAGTTGGCTGGCCAATTGCCTTGAGAGGACATAAGTTCTTTGATCATTTAACCCAAACTGATCTATTGCCTTCCAGCCAAACTACAAGAAATCTACATCATTCAGGCACGAGCGATTTGCGTGCGCCTGTCCCGGTTCAGTTGGACTATCCGCGCCGCCGCAACGATTTCTTCGAAACTGAAATTCGGCATCTCCTTCTCAGGATCGTAGGTTCGTGTGAACTCGAACCTGAATTCCGAGGCTGAGCTGATGCCCGCCGCCGGCTCCGGCTGTCGAACAATCCAGCATGCTGAGTGTAGACGCTTGGTCGCCGCCATGGTACGGCCTTCGACGGTGCGTACGATGGAGCGTCTTTGCCGCAGACGGTGTGCTCCCAGCCTCCCCCACTGCGGTAAGGTAGTCCGCGCCGAAGCATGGACGCGAGAGTTTCTAGACCTTGGCGCTACCCTGTTCGAGGGTTTGTAACCTCAGCGGCGAGCTCTCGTGAATGATTTGAAACGTACCTTGTTCCCACTTCCTAGAGCATGTTGTAATGCCGCTGCGCGATTTCTCCACGTCGCTCTCTTGGCCCTTCTTGCCGCATCTGGCGCCGACGATGCCGTCGTCACTACAGCAGCCGATTCGGCACATTCGGGGAAATCATTCGCCTGGCAGAGCAATGGGAGACCGGCCATGAAGTAGAGCTTCATGGCGTGCCTTAGAGGGGTTAAATACCCCAGTTTCGGCGGCTGTCGCGGCGGCAGCGGCTGCTTAGGAGGGGCCATGTTACCCTAGTTGGTGCGGCATGGAGGAGCTGCACAAGGTGAACTGTGGTTTGTCGGAGAAGGGGAGTGAAAGACTGACAGTAGGTTTGGACTACAGGCACGCGTGAAAATAACCATCTCCCATTTCCTTAGAGGGTAATAATTCGACACTCATTGCATTAACCGCTCAATCCTTATTTCCCTTCTCCGCATAAGAGTGCGAACGTATTAAAAAGATCGGTCGTGGCTATCCACCTCATCGGGCAATGTACCAGGACAGGTAGGAGACGGGACCGGGTTTCATTTTAGAAATGTTGACGACTGTGCCCTTATGTTCATACGATATTATTTATATGCCACCATGTACCGTTGATTGTAGCAACACTATCAGAAACAGGGGATGACGACGTGGCGTGTTTTCTTTTTTTTAGAGGGCATCAGAAATAGGGGATTCCGACGTGGCATGTTTTCTGACAGGCGGGCCCGCCTCCTCCACTTCCGACGGCATGCATCCCAGGTTCCAGGGCTGGTGCCACCCACCAACACATTATTGTGCAATTTTCCATGTGGAACCTGAATTCCGGCGCCGAGTTGATGCCCATGTCGAACACAGAGAATTCTAAAAGCTACTAAAAAGAAATACTTTGAATTCTGAAAGTACTAAAATTAAATACATTACAATTTTGTCTGAAAGGTAATACGCATACTGCTGATCGAAATAATATAAATAGAGTACAAATTTCTAGTTCGAAAAATAGACCTGAAAATGCTAGCAAATAACCTAGGATGAATATAGGATTCATTCTCCCCTATATATTTCATCGTCGGCGGCTCCCACATGCTGCAAGACATATTCAGAGAACTCTCTCCGTCTGCAATGTGCTGCCAGTATCTCGTCCAGAGGGTAAGGCCTCGGTGTATGTTCTAGACTTAAGCCATACGTCATTGTTGGTTCCTCTTCCCAGGCTTGAACCTCATGATCATTCAGTCTGATAAAATTCCTGTAGTATATGCAACCAGGTTTGGCTGTGGGGTGTAACCTGGTGTCAATGGAGATAGACCGATTGTAATCAACAAAGAGGGCACGACTTACAATGTCACCGACGGCCTCGAGAGAGCGGTTCTCCATGTCCACCCGGTACAACACCGGTTTCCCTTTGGCAAAATCCCCGTTCAGCACAAGAAGCAGATCACCATCTAACTCCACACGGTAAAATTTGTAAGTTCCGCGTACCTGTTCAAAGACTGGGGCCGAAATTATTTTGGCCATTGTGATAGTGCTCGCGCGCTGCTCTAACTTGATGTTGGTCGACAAGATATCTCCATTCTCAAGTAATGCATATACTTCCCCTCGGAATGCCGTCATGTTGTCCAGAAGCATAGCAGGAGGTGGCGAATACAATCCTTCTCCAAATGATTCATTAATTTTCCCCGTTGGGGTCCTCTCATCGGCCCATGCAATATGATCTGGATAACCAGTGCAAACGAACACCATCGTCGCGGACTTCGTCACGGCGACAGATTGCAGAAGATCAGATGGTATGTGTGCTTAAAACTCAGTGTTAGACTTATGAGTGATTGGGTTCAGAAGCCGAATCTGGTACGGCTCCACCCTCTGAGCAAGCACGATGATGCCACGAGAAATACCAAGGAAGTAGAATCTTTTGGAAGAAGAGGGCACCAGTTAGCACTAAGATGTTTACAATGGAAAATGCCAATAAATATCGGATGTGAATGTGAACCTGCGATGGACGTCCATTAGATTTTTCCGGAAGCAACGACCAGTGGCGAGGTTGAGGAACGTGAAGTCGCCAACATCTAGAAGTGTGTGATCTGTCATGATCCAGTTGTTGAGATGGAATTTGGGCACCTTTAAAGTGCGGCGCCAATCGGTGCAGACTTCTCGACAAGCAGCATAGGTGTCGACGTACTCCTCTTTCCCCAGCAAGTAGCCAGTGATCTTGCGAAGTGGCTCGGCCGGGAGATCAGACCAGTTCCTCTTCATCCAGCTACTGGCCATGGCTTATGTGCGGGAATGTTTTGATCTAGGAAGAAAGAATAACTACCACTGCGAGGAGAAGAAGAAGAGGATAACAGACGAGGGAGACGAAGCGGAACTGCCACTGCGAGGAGACGAGGAGACGAGGGAGAAGAAGTGGAACTACCACTTCAACTTTGGATCAACGGGCTTTTTTTAGGAACTAGCGCGTGAACCAGCCATGCACTGCATGCAAGTTTTGATCAAACAGACTGACATGTGGGACCTGCTAAAACATTCCGTGAAGTGCTACCGTGCATAGTGCGCTGACAGGTGGCATGTTTTCTGACTGGCGGGCCCGCCTCCTCCACCTTCGACGGCGCGCATCCCAGGTTCGAGGGCTGGTGCCACCCACCAACACATTATTGTGCAATTTTCCATGCTTTGTCGTAACCAGCTCCATTCTACTCCGCTCCTCTGCTCCTGCCTCTGCCACTCCGCTCAGTCGTGCAGCGCTCTCGTCGTCCCCTTGGGCCATCGTCCTCCCGCCCTCCCCTCCCTGTCATCCCCTCACGCCCCCTCCCCTCCCCACCCTGCCCTGTCTCCTTGCCGCCGTCCACCACCCAGGCGCGTTTGGAAACGAAAACCGAGAGTCAGCCATTGGGTTAGGGGCCCAACGACGCTGGTGATCTGGATCCCGCTCGGAGATGGATCCTGCAAGGCTTGAGAGCACGAATATGGGTCCTGCGCAGCTGGAGAGCACGGAATCTCCTTCAAGTCTGGAGAGCATAGAGGACAACAAAACAGGGAGAGAGGAAGCGGGGTGTATAGATTCGGAGGTATGGAGCCCAGAGAAGGTGTCGTGGTGATGGCATTGAAGGGTAAGAACTGTGATTCCTTTTTTGCATACCCCAATTAGCGTTTCTAGTCCCGTGGTGATGGCAAGGATATGTGTTGGAAACCGCAGGACGTCTGTATAGCTTGTCCTTGAGCATGATGTTGTATCAAGCGATCACGAAGGCACTGAAATGTGTGGTGGTGCTGATGATGATGAGAAAGCATATCCAGACGTGGCTGCTGACCCTGATAGGATGGAGAGTAGGGAATATTTGGTTGATTCGAACTTTGAGCCTGACTATGGGACTGATGAGGAAGAGGAATGTGAAGATGTGGAAATGGGATGTAGATACGACGACGAAGACAAGGACAGGCCAGTGATACACTTTGACAGGGACAATCCTACAATTGATGAGGGGACTGTCTTTGATAATGTGGAGGACTGCAGATATGCAGTTGCAACCTATGCAATCAGAGTTGGGTTCGAATTTATCATTGAAAAGAGCGACCAAAAGAGATTTAGGGTGCACTGTAGGGAAAGTAATGTGTGTAAATGGAGATTACATGCATCTCCAATGCGGGGTGGACACCCATTTCAGGTTCCAATAGCTACATTTAGTTTCAGTCTTTCTCATATTTATTCTGCTGATAACTAGCTCTAAATTATTTGGATTCTTATCGAATGCATATCAAAGTAAAAACGAAGAAACACAACTGCCCTAATACTTATTTAAGTGGTAAAATTAGACCGGCGACTACCAAGTGGATTGCTACTACTGTACTCGACTGGGTGAGGCAGGATCATAACATTGGACCTGCTGAACTCAGAGCAAAGATTAGTAAAAAGTTTAACGTTCTGATTCCTTACCACAGAGTCTTTGATGGGAAGGAGATGGCTCTAGACTTCATTCAAGGCAAGTGGAATGACAGTTTTCATATGTTGTATAGTTTCAAAGCTCAGGTAGAGAAAACATCACCTACTAGTGTTGTTGACATCGATTACGAGGTTGTGAAAGGAAGAGAAAAGGTCTCGAGGGGGTCAGTATAAGCAGGCAGATAAGATATGGTTTAGGAGATGTTTTGTTTGCCTGAAGGCATGCTGGAAGGGGTTCCTAGACGGCTGTAGGCCATCCTTGGCAATAGGCGCAACTTCTTTAAGAGGGAAGTTCAGGGGACATGTTGCTTCTGCTTGTGCTTTGGACGCGCATAATTGGCTTCTACCCGTAGCTTATGATGTTCTTGAGGGTGAATCAAATGAAAGTTGGACATGGTTCATGTAGAGACTACGGGAAGTAATTGGTAACCTTGAAGGCTTGGTGATACACACCGGTGCATGCGAGGGTCTTGAGAATGCTGTTGATGCTGTGTTTCCTAGGGTTAAGCATAGGGAATGCATGCGGCACCTCGCTACTAACTTCACGAAGAAGTTCGAAGGAAAGATCTTTGAAGAGGACTTGTGGCGATCAGCATACACATGCACCCGCAAGCACGCATGCTACTTACTTGCAGAACATGTATGTAGTGCCAAAGGTGAAAAAATACCTTGAAGAACATCACACCAAGCTATGGGCCAGAAGCAAGTTTGGTGAGTTAAGCAAGGTGGATTTTGTTTGCAATAATTTGGTAGAGAGTTTCAATGATAAGATTTCGGGCATGAAGACACTTGAAATTGTTATTTTGTTGGATGCAATAAGACAGTGCATAATGGTGAAGATAGATTTAAGGCAAAGAATTTGTGCAAGAAACTTTTTAGGCCATAAAATAGTTCTAAAGGTGGTTATGTTACTGAATGCAAGAACCAGGGCAATGAGAACTATAAAGATGAGGATGGTTAGAAGTTCTAGAACATTGGCTAAGGTTTATGCAGAATACAAGCGTGGAAGTGAACGGAGGTACACTGTAGACATTGGAAACAAGACTTGTTCATGCAGGCAGTGGCAGATTACTGGTTTGCCATGTCACCATGCAATTTACTTCATCTTGAAGCTTAGAGGTAGCAGAGCTAAAATAGAAAACTATGTCGACAACTATTTCTCCGTGGACAAGTTTGCTACAACTTATGCAGAAAGCGTACCACCTATGGCCGATGAAAATGATTGGGAGATTGTTGATCCAGGGTTCAAACTTCAACCACCAGTTCTTAGGAGGTCACCTGGGAGGCCTAGAAAGCTAAGGATCAAATCCTCCACCGATAAAGGTTCAAGGCTGGGAGCTAGGAAAAGGAAATGCAAACGTTGTGGCAAATTCGGCTATATCAAGAGGTTGTGAAAAAACCTAGTTACACATGATATTGTCCCTATTCACACCCCGGTGGCAGAAAATGAGGCTTCTCAACCAGAACTGGAGGAAGAGCAGAGCAAAGACGGTGATGAGCACTCGGAGGAAAACGTACGTAAGCAGCCAATTTATGAAGAAGTGGAGGTGCCGGCGAGAAAAGGGTGTGAAAAGAAACAAAAGGGTAAGCGGAACGGGGAGGAAAGGGCAAATAATGGAGATGTATTAGAATATGAAGAAGTTGCAGGGGTGATTGAGGATGTTCTTGAGGATCTTTTGGCTAGCTGTAGGAGAAATAATAAATCCCTGCCAATTTCATCTTTGTATGATTCTCTGGATGAAAGGTAAGCTTAAAAATTGTTTTATTTGCCATTTTATCCTTTTTTATCCTCATCAACTGATGCTTAATGCAGCATGGGCTAGCAGACTAATAAGAGCAGCAGAAAGATGCGGACACAGTAACGTCCTATGTTGAATTGTATCATTAAAAGTAAACTAGCCGTGTCGTCTTTATTTATATCTGGCGCGTGCAACGTGTCTGTGATGGGGTCATGTAGACCAGATTACAATTTTTTAAATATTATTACATTAATTTTTTACCTGCATTTGGATGCGGCTACTAGTTCCCATCTCCCTTGCATTCCCATCTCCTCTGGCGCACTCCAGAATTATGGCTATGCCATCAAGTAGCATAGTCAGCGTATTGTCCCATTAGATGTGAATGCAATGACTTTGTTTGTTCAGAATTTGACGACTTTTGATTAGTTTGAAAGACAGAGAAACCTAAAACATGTATCTAGACATGTTTTGGGTATAGACAAATTTATTAAATATCTAAAAAAACTAGGTCAGTTATATCTAGACAGGAGTAGTACACTATTACAACACGCTCGATCCCTTCTCCTCTAGCGCACTCCAAATTATGGCTGTGCCATCAAGTGCTGGGAGCAGAGTCAGCGTATTGTCCCATCAGATATGCTAGGAATGCGCGAACTTTATTTTTAGGATCAAACAAGTTTCAGTCGACTAGTTTCAAAGACAAAGACAACTAAAACATGGCCAACATATATAAATTATGACGATAATCGACCATGACTCAAGTGACCCAGATCCAAAGAGCGCATGAAGATACCGTACATAGATTTAATTTATGCTTAAGTGGCCCTAATCGACTATGACGCTCCTACAGTCTCCATCATTGACGATGTTGTCTGCGTCGCCGCCAACCTCCTCCGCGTCATAATCGATGCCGACGTTCCCGGCAACGTTCCTCCCCCTCATGGATTCTTCACGGCACGCTGCATCGATAACTGTGGAGGTCGTACATCCAGGCACTACCCAGAAGCGCTGCCTCCCTTCGGGGTTGCGCAGATCCGGGTGGATCTCCCGCCGGTGGGTTCCGCACAGCTCAATCAACGCAGCCCGCTCCTTCTTGAACAGCTTTCGCCAGTACGCGCTCATGCGCGAGTACCGTGTCATTGCCATCTTCCGCTCTGACAACTGGTGGCGGCGCTCCTCGATCTGCCTCGCCAAAATGTTGTGGCGCAAGAGCGGTGTGACAGGAACCCCGGCGTAGTTGAGCTCGAAGCTGGTCGGAAGCCTCGCGAATGGCGACGCGAGTATGTCGTAGTAGGCGAACATCTGAGCCTCGTGCAAGCTGAGTTTGGGCCACTCCCTCTCCATGGCAATGAAGGAACACGATCTGATCTTCGGCACCGAGGTTAAGGGGATAAGGGCAAGGACGTAGGCCCAGTGTCGTTGCCACTGCCAATCAGTTCGCAAAACAGACTTCTCGCGGATCGCCCTCGAGAAGGACATCCTTATCGTCCACGCACCCCCGATCCAACGGCGCCTAACAATCAGGGATCGGGTCTTCTAGAAGCCCAGAGCGGTTGATGGTTCGCTCTACATCCCGATTATTTGTGGCCAACGGCTGTAGTTGAAAATAATACACATTTCAATGACACTGGTGGATAAATATGTGGTCTCTGAAGAGAACACACATCCAATGACTCTAGCTGTGGTTAATGAGAACAACACACATTTCAATGACACTGGTGAATCCATATGGGGTATGTGAAAAGAATAGTCATGAAATGACTCCAGTTGTTGTTAGTAAAAAGAACACACATGCAATGACACTGGTGGATCCATGTGTGGTCTCTGAAGAAAACACACATTTCAATTACACTGGTGGATCCATATGTGGTATGTGAAAAGAACACACATGAAATGACTCTAGTCGTTGTTAGTAAAAAGAACACACATGCAATGACACTGGTGGATCCATGTGTGGTCTCTAAAGAGAACACACATTTCAATGACTGTCGTTGTTGTTAGTAAAAAGAACACACATGCAATGACAATGGTGGATCCATGTCTGGTCTCTGAAGAGAACACACATACAATGACTCTGGTTGTTGTTAGTAAAAAGAACACACATGCAATGACATTGGTGGATCCATAGGTGGATTGTGAAAAGAGCACACATGCAATGACACTGGTGGATCCATATGTGGTATGTGAAAACAACACACATGCAATGACTCTAGTTGTTGTTAGTAAAAATAACACACATGCAAAGACACTAGTGAATCCATGTGTGGTCTCTGAAGAGAACACACATTTCAATGACACTGGTGGATCCATATGTGGCATGTGAAAAGAGCACACATGAAATGACTCTAGTTGTTCTTAGTAAAAAGAACACACATGCAATGACACTGGTGGATCCATATATGGTATGTGAAAAGAACACACATGCAATGACTCCAGTTGTTGTTAGTAAAAAGAACACACATGCAATGATATTGGTGGATCCATGTGTGGTCTCTAAAGAGAACACGCATTTCAATGACTCTAGTTGTTGTTAGTAAAAACAACACACATGCAATAACACTAGTGGATCCAAGAGAACACACATGCAATGACTCTCGTTTCTATTAGTAAAAAGAGCACACATGCAATGACTCTGGCTGTTGTTAGTAAAAAGAACACACATGCAATGACACTGGTGGATCCATGTGTGGTCTCTGAAGAGAGCGCACATTTCAATGACACTGGTGGATCCATATGTGGTATGTGAAAAGAACAAACATGCAATGACACTGGTGGATACATAGGTGGTATGTGAAAAGAACACACATGCAATGACTCCAGTAGTTGTTGTAACAAGAAGACACATGCAATGACACTGGTGGATCCATGTGTGGTCTGTGAAGAGAACACACATTTCAATGACAATGGTGGATCCATATGTGGCATGTGAAAAGAACACACATGAAATGACACTGGTGGATCCATAGGTGGATTGTGAAATGACCACACATGCAATGCCACTGGTGGATCCATATGTGGTTTGCGAAAAGAACACACATGCAATGATTCCAGTTGTTGTTACTAAAAAGAACAAACACGCAATGACACTGGTGGATCCATGTGTGGTCTCTAAAGAGAACACACAATTCAATGACACAACAGTGGATCCATATGTGGTATGTAAAAAGAACACACATGCAATGACTCCAGTTGTTGTTAGTAAAAAGAACACATATGCAATGACACTGGTGGATCCATGTGTGGTCTCTGAAGAGAACACACATTTCAATGACACTGGTGGATCCATATGTGGTATGTGAAAAGAAAACACATGCAATGACACTGGTGGATCCATAGGTGGATTGTAAAAGAGAACCCATGCAATGACACTGGTGGATCCATATGTGGATTGTGAAAAGAGCACACATGCAATGACACTGGTGGATCCATATGTGGTATGTGAAAAGAACACAAATGCAATGACTGCAGTTGTTGTTGTTAGTAAAAAGAACACACATACAATGACACTGGTGTAATCCATGTGTGGTCTCTAAAGAGAACACACATTTCAATGACACTGGAGGATCCATATGTGGTATGTGAAAAGAACACACATGCAATGACACTAGTGGATCCATAGGTGGACTGTGAAAGGAGCACACATGCAATGACACTGGTGGATCCATATGTGGTATGTGAAATGAACACACATGCAATGAATCTAGTTGTTAGTAAATAGAACACACATGCAATGACACTGGTGGTTCCATGTGTGGTATGTAGAAAAGAACACACATGCAATGACTCCAGTTGTTGTTAGTAAAAAGAACACACATGCAATGACACTAGTGGATCCATGTCTGTTCTCTCAAGAGAAAACACATTTCAATGACACTGGTGGATCCATATGTGGTATGTGAAAAGAACACACATGAAATGACTCCAGTTGTTGTTAGTAAAAAGAACACACATCCAATGACACTGGTGGATCCATGTGTGGTCTCTGAAGAGAACACACATTTCAGTGACACTGGTGGATCCATATGTGGTATGTGAAAAGAAAACACATGCAATGACACTGGTGGATCCATAGGTGGATTGTAAAAGAGCACCCATGCAATGACACTGGTGGATCGATATGTGGTATGTGAAACGAACACACATGCAATGACTCAAGTTGTTGTTAGTAAAAAGAACACACATGCAATGACACTGGTGGATCCATGTGTGGTCTCTGAAGAGAATGCATATTTCAATGACACCGGTGGATCCATATGTGGCATGTGAAAAGAACACACATGAAATGGACTCCAGTTGTTGTTAGTAAAAAGAACACACATGCAATGACACTAGTGGATCCATATGTGGTATGAGAAAAGAAAAAA